>CM035343.1:13204135-13923027 GCA_020226455.1 Prunus salicina | reverse complement strand
GAATATAAAGACACAAGGAAAATTTTAAGAATACTTTATAGACGATCGAGTCTAAAACTTGGTTCTATCTCCTTAAGACGAAATTGCCTCATCACAAGTGCTTTTAGGATTTGCTTGGCAAATGTCTCCTAGGATACAACGATTGATTTCTTGTTGAAGTAAGCATTGTAATCCCCAAGAAAAACGATTCAAACTTGTGTATGAACTCTCTCTTACTAACTCACTATATTTCTGAAAATACAATGCTATGAATGCTTTAAAAACTACTATTGTTGGATGACAATTGGATGGATGAAATGTGGTAGAACCTTCTTTATTTATAGGCAACAAGGCCTCTATTCAGAAAAGATGTGACTGAAAAATATTAACAAATGTGTCTTTTCTTGTTACAACCATAAACCAAAAAATGCAATGTTTCAATTACTATGAAACAATGCAACTTAAGCAAAGAAGTGTAATTAATGTTTCACATAAAGAATTAGTATTTTATTCACAAACAAAATAAATAATATTTTATTTTTCCTTGGTTAAGAACATGACTATTCCCAATTGATATATACCAATTCGTAAAAGTCAAGTACTTAAAGTAACGGGTCCAACAATTTAATTTCCATTCAATTATTAAAAAATTAAGTATAAATATCATAATTTTCTAACAGATGGTTTGCAAGGTTTGGGCCGGATGGATCTCGGGTTGTTTGTTGATGGGGAGGAGGAGTTGGGGGATGGGTCGGGGCGGGGAGGGAGAGAGAGAGAGAGAGAGAGAGAGAGAGAGAGAGAGGGACGACGGACGAACGTAGAGTAATGGAGGAAAATGGGTGAGGAGGAGGAGGAGGGGGAGAATTGCAATTTTCTTTTCTTTTTCAAACTTTTTTAGATTTTAAATGTTAAATTATTTAAAAATATAATAATTTCTTTTATTTGGATCCACTTGGCATTATCTCATTGGACATACATGCCACATCATTAATTTAACAGAAATTTTGACGAAATCTAACGGCAATGACCAAATTGATGTAGAGCTCACTCCGTATTGTATTTTATTAATCCAAATCGTCTGTTTTGTAGATAAAAAGATCATTTCTACAAAAAATCACTTGAATCCAGTATCATTTGACCACTCAATTAAGTTATTGGAATTTTATTACTTTCTTGAAGTACCGTGTTCATTGATTTTGTAGGATATAATTAGATGTCGAAACGGTTTACAATTTCTCTAATTTTTTGTAAGAATGATCTATGAATGCAGACTTAAAAAAATAGATGGTTGGGATCGTTGAAAAAAATTTCGTATAGAAACTCTAAAGGGTGTCCCTCAAATAAAATTGGAATTTGTTTTCTTCCTCTCGTATTTTGCAATGGAGTGTGTCAGCATATAGTCTTCGAAACTGTAGAGAGACTTTGAATAATTCCTTTGATACTTGATACGAACAGAGAAGTGTAATTCCAAATGACCGAAAGGTGAGCAATTAATTTATGAGAATAAAAAATAACCCTAGTGTCCTGGTCTGTAGCCTGACATTGGTTCTATTCTCTTCCTAACGTCTTCACCCTCCCATCCTCCATCAAATCTACCCATTCCCATCCTCGATGTTGTTGCTGAGGCCTGGAGTTTTCTTAATAAAATTGAAATTGGGTTGAAGAATTCAGAGGTTTACTTGGCTACTCTTCTCCAAAAGCAAAGAAGATGAAGATTGAGGCCAGCTCTTAACTTTGTTAATTGAATCTGCAATTCTTCGTAAAATTGATTAGTGTAATTAGTTGCATCGATCATATAGTGTAAACTGAATATGATTACTCTTGAATTAACTAGATCGTCTCCAACCTAGTCTGTTCGCTGGTTTATATATGCTTAGCTTTTTGACTAGTTCCTTGCGAGTGCAATGTCGCTTTGCTCTTCTACTCCATGTTCTAGTTATGGTGCTCTGTTGTTTTCTTTTCGTCTCCAACAATGGAGGATGGGGATGGATAGATTTGATGGAGGAAGGGAGGGCTGGAGACATTAGGAAGAGTATAGACAGGGAGAGGCGAGAGAAGACTTGCGATTGAGATCAGAGAAGGTATTTCGACCACCAAAAAAGATCAGAGGACTTGATGGAGAGAGAGAAAAAAAAGAAACAAATGATAAAAAAATGATAAAAAAGAGATAAGAGAAAAGAAAGCAATTTTAAAAAAATAAGAAAAAGGTGGGGGAACTTTAAACCTTCGATTTTTTTTTTTCCTTTTTGTGTGGTCTGATTCTGCTAGTGTAAAATTTGCCACGGATATGTCATTTAAAATTTTATTTTATTTTATTATTATTATTTTTTTTTGCACATTCTCTCGAGGTAAGGAAAAAGTTTTTTATTTGACAAACATAAAAGAGAAATGCTAGCAACCTTCTCTCTAACCTTCTCCTTTGGACCCTCTCCATTTTTTGCTTGACATGTGTCATTCTCCTTATACTTAAAACAATGTCATTAATATATTATACAAGCTAACTTTTGCTTTCCAAGTTTACCCTTATTAAATGTATTCAATTTATCCAAAAAAATTTCACCACTTTCTTACCATCTTATTAATTTTTTTCTAAAGAAAAGAGGAAATGTCCAGTTTTTTATTTTTTTATTTTATTTTTTTTAACACAAAGGGTTTAGATTGGAAAAAAAAAAAAAAAAGTCCTTTGTGTTTAAAAAAAACGGACATTTCCTCTTTTTTGAAAAAATCATGCATTTTCTTTTAAAAAAAAATTGTATGGTACCCTAAAGGGCGTCCCTCAAATAAAATTATTTGAGGGATCCCTCAATAGAAGGAGACTATTTATATATATATATGGGTATATATATATATATATATATATATATATTCATGATCTATTTTATGATGGTTGTGCATCTATTTTAAACGATACTCACGAGATGATTCATTAATATGATACAAATAAGATGGCACTCCCATTTGAAGAGTTAAATTTTGCAATTTGAGGCAAATGAACTGAGAAAAAAAAATGCAAAATTGTACACGCGTAATATTTAGATAGATAAGGTATTTGATTTGAGCAAATAGGATGGTAAATTATACACGTAGTATTGTAAAGTATATGTAAGATAAAGTATATGTAAAATACAGGTGGAGAAGCAAGGCAAAATATGGTGGAACACGTTAAAATATGGTGTTGTTGACAATATAGTAAGTATGCAACTTCCGATTTAGTGTGATTCATGCCTTGCTTTTTTCTTTTTTTCTTTTTTTTCCGCTCTTCTTATTAGAATTAGATTTCTTTTCCTTCATTTCCTATGGCGATAATGAAAGCAAGAATTTCATGATCATAATGCATGGTTAATAGAATATATTTGCTCATTAACTGCAGATTGAGTTGATGGGTTCCATGACATCTTTTCAATCCCAGCGTTTATGAAAACTTCACATGAATTCAACTTTTGCTATTTTACGTTCCCACGGGGAGTCGCATTGGGACCACACCCACTCAATGTTTAATTTCTTTTTGAAAACAAGTACTATGTTGTTATGCTTTTTTAATACGTTATATGACAAGAAAGTATATGATCAAATGAGTCAACACAAGTGACCGACATGTAATGTTCATAGCAGTATGTTCAAAGATCTTATTGAAATAAATAACACGAATTAGTTATTTGAAGTACACGTCAGCTTGTTTAGTGATATGTTCATGCTACTTTAATTTAATCTAAATTATGGAAAATGCCAACTTAATTAAGCTCATATCTTCGATTTTAATAAATTTTAAAGGAGTTTAAACTTTCAAATTCATCCCATCAGGAATTATAAAGGGTTTAATTGCTTTTCATCACCTGCAAAAAAAAACCATTGGAAATGGGGGCCCAATATTGATAACTATCCTTGTGGGCCGTCGCATATCCATCGTGGTCCGTGGCAAAATTGGATAGCAACAGCAATTGAGCCACCTACAAAATATAAAGCAGAGGCTGCCTGTAGGGTTCTTGTGGAAACAAAATCGACACAAGCGAAGTAACCGAGACTGAACCAAACACCCTCATCTCCATACGACACAAAAAACGAGCACATGCATGTCTCTGTCGACGAGGACGAGGATGAGGACAACTATGCCGTATAATTATTTCCGACCAACCGAAGGCCGAGCAATATGCAAGTAAGCAAGACAGCAAAACCTTCGTGACCGTAGGGTGTGTTTGGAACAGGTCTTGATCAGCTGGATATCTGATCTGGACCAACGTTAGCAGCACCGGAATGAAGAACGCAAAACCATTATGACATTGACATATATAGGTTTTGATTATTCTAAAGCTCGGTTGCTTTCTTTTTGGGAAAAGAGGAGGCCAGTATTTATGGTTCTTTCCGTTGTCTAAACTTTTTTTAATACAAAAAAAGAGATAATGTTTCTATGAAAATTCTGCAGTACATTCAGATCTAAACTCGGGTATACAAACAGGAGCAAAACCACAATAAAATGATATTAAGTACAACACTTTTCCTTTTGGTTTTTTTTTTTTTTTTCCTTTTTGTGCATTTTCTATCAACACTTTTCCTTTTGTTTTCTCTTAACATTAATTAACTTTATTTTAGACACCATCTATCCCTTTTTTTCCCCAAATCTCTTTTTCTTTTTATAATGTCGTATTATTTAGCGAACACATTTAGTAATTAACTCCTGACTTTATGGAAATAGCACGTACATGGATAAGGCATTAATTTATTCTTTTACTTGATTGGAGTAATATGGTGCGGACCTACGATTGACTATCTGCTTGGGAAGTCGATGATACTGGTGCTGAGAGTGGTAATAGTGGTGAGCTTGTCCTCCATCTCAGGCGGTTTACTCCCCGGCGAAACCGAGAAAAGAGTTCACCCACCGGAGCCACCAGTTTCGGGGCGAAAGCCAGCAGAATCAACAGCAAGAAGCACAAAAGCACAGGCAGCCACAGCAGCCAGGAGAAGGGTGGAGAAAACAGAAGCCCCAAAACTGAAGCGAGGGAGAGTGAACCAAACGCAATGGACCAATTACGAGGGCAGACGTCATCATGATTGGTACTACTGACGCTGTGTTGGTGTAGCAGTAGTAGCTCGAGGCTGAAGGCCAAGGAATAGGTGATGATGCTACACAGAATCACCGTCATGGTTACAGGGTGTTTGTGAAAGAGATGTTCGTCTGGAAATCGCATCTGAACCAACGTGATGGCTGTGGGAATGGTGAAGGCAAATATGCCATGGTAGATCATACATGTTGTGGAGGCAGCTGCCGGAAAGTTGATCAACGAATGCTGATGATTATAATGGTTGTTGATGAAATTCACGACAATAATATTACTCCTATGACCGTTAATAATCCCGACATGATCAAAATGATTCATTGCCATCTTACTTACCAGGCTCCTCCTATAGTAGTGTATGGAGAAAAGGCAAATGCACTGAAGACAAGGCAAGGACTAAGACACACTTATTACTACCAATTCTATGTTACGCAGTTAAGTAATAAGAAAGACAAGTGTGGTGGGGCCTAATACACACTTAGGTATTGTTGATATAAAATGCAATTCTTAGTACCAAATGACGTTGTTGATAACATCATATCAGAGAACAGTGTGGTGGGGCCTAATACCAAGCAAAGTACAATTCTAGAGAGAGAGAGAGAGAGAGAGAGGGGTCCTTTGCAAAGATTGAAGGGTCAGTTTACAAAAAAATTCTGAAAAGAAAAATTAAAAATTTATCATAAAGTTAATTTATATGTTTTTATCTCTAATCTTCATTATTAACATAGATAACTTATATGGGTCATACCATGACATAGACAATTCCAATTCATGGAAAAAGTTTAATTTGTTGAGTGGGTTGGCTCGTGTGATTGCCCCTTGTTGTAAATAGATCTACCAGTCATGTTGCAGCCATGATTTTGAATCTAGATGATGGTCATTGGGACATACTTTTCTTCCTATTTGCTGCTTTAACTGCACCCAACTTGGCATTTTATGTTGTATGTCCCAAGCAATACAAGTCGATATAAGTGGACCTAGCATTACCCTCTTAGGCATCGTAGGCATACATATATATAATAAATCAAGATTATCTTATTTCTAACTCATTTCATAAATCCATGTAGATCACATAGGCATAATCTCAACTATAATAAATTTGGTTTTACTTATAAAAGCATCCGCAATGATTACTCAACAATTCAGTTCAATAGTTCAATTGATTGAACTTTTTTTGCAGCTATTGGACTGAAGTGCAGTTTCACTTGCAGTGATGCAGTCCAATAGCTTACAAATTAAAAAATATATATTTGAAATATCTTTAAATGATTGAATAAAATTAATTACGATAAGAATTATATAATTAAAACGGTTTCAAAGAGATCTTTAAAAATAGATCAATTTTGATAAAATAATAACAAAATTTCTTTGGTTAACAACATTATATTAACACAAAGTTGAGATTAGATGAGAACACAAAGAACATATTTTTCAAGTTATTGCATAACAAAATTGAATATGAATAAGCAAAATTAAAAAGTAAAAAGTAATGTTGTCCATATGTCAATAAGAGAGGTTGTATAGTTATTATGGTAGGCCAGCTTATTGAAATGAATTTCATTTCAGAGTTCATTTTATTGTCCTACAAAATGAACTATTGATTTCTAAAATGAAATATTAATATATGAAATGAACTGAACTTTACTGCAAGTGAAAAGTTCAATTTATTGAAATTAAATTGAAACGACACTCACCATTACATATGCTCTAATAGTAATTAGAATAAGAATAAAAGGAATAGGATAAAAAAATTAAGGAACGAGAATCAAATTTATATGAATCTGGTGTTTGGGTATTTGATTAAAGATTAAGGCATGGGACACTATTAACTGTTCCTAATGTAGATCATATATTATCAGTAGTACACAAAATTAGACGACAAAAATACTGAAAATTCAGCTTATCTTTTATTTTTATTTTTATTATTCTGAGTTTGCGCTTCGTTATTGTAATGGCCATTTGTGGCTAGTTTGTATTGGTCATTTGTGGCTAGTGGGTTTTTTTAAACTAAATTATATATGAATGCAATGCTAGAATTTCTCCACACAAAAAAATAAAAAATAATAAAAATAAAAAGACGTAGCATGAGACACCATAAAGCAACACGTAAAAATGAGCCAATAGAGTCTAGCTCAGAGGAAAATAGCCTTAACTTGCAAATCATTGGTCTCAGATTCGAACACTGATGACCAAAAACCCCCCTCCCCAATATCACTTATATAAATAAAAAAATTAAATAAATAAATTGAGACACGGTGCCGCTTACAAGCAAACCAAGGTGCATGTTAAACAACTCATTCGTAGATCCTTCTCACAATTCTCATATGCTTCGCCTTAAATTGCAAATTCCATGTTACCTCACTGCTCTTCATGGTTCATTTCTAAATGTACGTAGCTTCCAGGAAAGGTCCCTCCTGATTTAAAGAAAGAAGGAAAATAAGAAAGCAACCTATATAGCCGAATATACGTCAATTTTACAATTAGTCCAAGCCGCGACATCCAAGCCGCATTTTGGTCCAGTGGGACCTCAATTTCTGTATAAATTAATTTCTCCCACACCATTAGATTTCTCAAGACAGGTCTTAGCAACAACGCAATTCATCAATTTTTTTTTAATGTTTGGGTTCGGAGATGATGATCAATCCTGATCGCAGTTGCAATGTCACCTACATCATCAACAATCAGCCGCAGTACTTCATGAACTATTCAGTTGTACTACAAATAATGCCTGCTGCTTCCAATTCGACTACGTCGTATTCTAGTTGTTACAATCACCATGACATTTTTGCCTTCACCATTCCAACACTCCTGACGTTGGTCCAGATGAGATATCCAGCCGTAGATCTCTTCCGAACACACCCTACGGCCCTCACCATTTTGCTGTCTGGTTTGCTTGCATACTGCTTCGCCTTCAGTTTTGGCGATCATGCAAATAAATGGAGCCGCAAGGCCATGCTTGTGTTTGGTTCACTCTCAGTTGCTTCTCTCCTGTGGATTCTATTTTTCTCACACTCCTCCTCCTACCTAACTTTGTGCTTCTTGTTATTGCTGGTGGTGGTGCTGGGCTTTGACCGTTTGATTCGGAAACTATGTCAAAGCCTCCACCAAGAATCACGAGTGGCACAAAATCGCATTAGCCGGAGGGCATGCCGCTTTTACCAATGACCTCAATGAATGTATCACACAGACAAACTCTTTACTCAAGTGTTATTCTCTCTCGTCTGGATTAGGCCTTACATAATCTCATAATTAACTTCATTAATCCCATATCATATGAAAGAATTGAGATAAGAGTCAGAGAAAAAGTTAGTGCCTATAGTGCATGTATTGTGGTCCTACTATTTAGTGTTTTAAAGAGTCCACTGCTATATATATGTACCATTAGTCCATCCATATTCATTTTTGTCCTACCTCTATTAGCATGAGATTCATATATATGTTATGAAACCCAACGTTGCCATACTTGTGTACATTCCAAATTGTTCAGTTTCTCACTTTCACTTCTCTCCCGATTTCAATCATACAATTTCATTCTCTAAGATAATAATTCGATTTCGCTATTTGCGCATTCCAAGACTACTTGTATTTTAAAAGTGATTTTTCAAGAATCCTTTAGCAAACTCAATTGTGTCGGAGTCTCTACTTTAACCATATCTCCTTTCCTATGATCTGGATGTCAATGATAAAGGGAAATTTTATACATGAGATTTTGAGTTGTTATAAAGCAATTGAAACGTTAATGGCCATAATTTAGTGCTTCATTGATTTTGTGAGTGTGTGTGTGGTTTTTTTTTTTTATATTTTATTTTTGTTGTTGTCAATAATGGATTTGTGTGTTAAATGACTAACAAAGAAAATTCTAAAGCAAAATGACTCATTTGCGCAAAACTCAGAAAATTAACAAAGCAGCTATATGCCTGAGAATTAATGAATTGTGATATAGCGCCGAACAAGCCACAGCACTATTCCCGACTCTAAATCTATAAAGGACTTTAAGGGAGAGAAAAGAGGGGGCCATGGTGAACTATATGTGGTGAAAGAGTCATGATGATCCTTGTAATAAATAACTGGCTTTTCAACGTTTGTGGGTGGTTCACATGCGAAAAACCATTGGCTAATTGTTCTGACCATAATTTTTTTTTCTTTTAAAGGTTTAGAATTTAATTAGAACAAACAGCGGCTAATTGTTCTGGCCATCCACAATCTCATGTGCCATAAAAGTCATTCACTATTGGCAAACCATAAAACCATTTGTCATTTATTGGAAAAACATAAAATTATTTGTATCATTTCAATCAATCATATTGTGTATATCACCTTTCTAATAAAATTAAAATTAATTTATACGGGATCCATTTTATATTAGTAATGCATTTATTTAAAAGATACTCGCGAAATGTTCAGTTAATATGACACAAATAACAACACTCATTAAATTAACATAGTGCAACATGATTAACTATCCTTGTGACAAATCCATTAAGGTCACATGTCCTTCTGTCACGGTTTTGTCCCATCACCACCACCAACGAGAACAACGAAATGCACAAGATTTTTTTTTTCTTTATTTATTTATTTTTTTGTTGGTCAAATTCAGCTTTCAATAAAAGAGCCAAAAGTTGGGGAGGCACAACAGAGAAGAACAAAAAAGCAGAAAGCAACAGTAGTACACCAAGGCTAACAACGTGGCTTAGAAAACTACAAACCATGACCCAAGCAAAGCAAAAGCACTAACTTGGTGGCCCAGGCAGGCCATCTAGCTCGGCGGTTTAGGTATTTTCTTTAATTTATTTATAGACTTTGTTTGCTTTGCTCCTTCCTGGAATTCGCATTTAGATTTGGGTTTTTATTTATTCTGTTCAAGTGGACCCAGCAGCCACCTTAAGTCACGTGCCTGTGGACTTGCTTTTGATCAAGTCCGTTTAGGTTTAGCAAACCCATTATTATTTTCCAGAAACCGCTTAAAATTATTTTGTAATCAGATAATTATAATTATGTGGTGAGAGAGAATGAGAAAATGAATATACATGTAGTGGGTAAGTATCTCTTGGACTACAAGCTCCACAAATAATATTGTCGTATTATTTCATAGTAAATTATAGGACACTTAAGAATATTAAGTTTCATAATATTGTTGCGTTATTTCAACATTGTTACATTGGTCCTCCGATGAATAGAGAAAATTTTGAGCTCAATAACACCCGACATGTGACATGGTGTTATCAGTTTACCTTTGTAACATGTATATATTTATTAGTATTACATTTTAAAGTATGAACCTTTCATACCAACTAGCTTCGTCTAATAGGCCGCAAGTTTATTCTTCTACGAATTTCTCCAAAAAACTAAAAATACAGGTGAATTAGTAACACCTCGTGACGATATTATGAAATCATTCATTCACTCGAATGATATAGTGGGGCCCAGTATTGACTATCCTCTCTGGTCGCAGCAAAAGTGGGCATGTGGTGGTCACCAGTTTCCGGAGCAAGGCCAGCAGCAGCAGCAACTGAGCTACCCACAAAATGTAAATGAGAGGCTGCCAGGAGGGGTCATGGGGAAATAAAATGTAGAGAAGTGAAGTAACCGAGACTGAACCAAACAGCCTCATGGCCATAGGGCACCAGAAATGAGCATATGCAAGATTTTGTCCACGAGCATAATGTCTTATACTTAGCACGCACAAGCTGAAGGCCAAGCAATAAGCCAGCAAGCTAGACCGCACAACGCTCATGGCCATAGGGTGTGTTCGGAAGAGATCTTGATCAGCTGGATATATGATCTGGACCAACGACAGGAGTGTTGGAATGATAAATGCAAGAATGTCGTGATCATAGAGTGTGTTCCTCAACTGCAGGTTGTTGAACAAGTAAATGACATTGAAATTTGGGTTAATATTCATCCCAATATTCAAAACATAAAAGTGATTAACTACAGCCATCGAATTACCTAGTTTTGGTTAATCACAAGAACAAATGCCCAATTTATAAAGAAATTGTGGGTCCACTATAATCATCCTAGGCTATCTTAGTTTTTGCCCTTACTATTAGAAAAATGGAGCAAAATGATACCGATTCTACAACAATACAAAGGCAGCAGTTGACAAAGAGTATCAGATCGATCCACTGCTTTACAAATCAAGCACATTGACGTCGACGTAATTATTCCAATCGCCACTTTGTCATTTTCGATTTGGCTGTCAACACAGCCGTTTTTGTGTTTTCTATGTTGTGAAAACAACATGAGACTTTCTTGTGCTGGCCTACCTCTCATTTGATAGATATATATAGAAAATGTTTTTACTTTATTGGGCTGGCCTACCTTTGATTTGACATATATAGAATATATTCTGAGCTCTACAGTTGCATTGCAATTTGCAGATTATATAGTTTTTGCAGATTCAAATTCAACACAAACGTAAGACCTTAATTCAATACAATGTCATTGTGATGTTCGGTTGCTTGTGGTAACATAAGATCTATCGCCGTATTGTTTTCTGGCTTCAAGACCTATGGTCGACGTGTCCTCCAAGAATTGCCTAGTTTTCTGGCTTGAAGACCTAATTAAGAGTATTAGTTGGTTGATGTGTCTTCCAAGAATTTGCACTTAGAACTAGACGGAGACTAGAGCAGAAAATGGTGCTTTGCAGTATAATTCTTGTTGTTGGTTTTTAGTCTAAAATTATATGTTTAAATATACGTATATATGTTAATGAAGATAAAAACTGGCGAGTGAGTGAGGCACGCTTATAGTTTATAAGTTGGCTAGTTATATATCGTAGGCATTTACACCACTCCCCGAGTCGTCTCTTTTTGTATGCTAGTTATAGTGTCATGACCTACTTTTGGATTAGAGGTGAGCGACGTTAAATCAACAAGCATGGAACTGCATTTTATATATATAATCATGACCTAATTTGATATATATATTAGGAACTGCATGGATTTATATATGAAATGAGTTAGAGACATGATATGTTGCTCTTAAATCAACAAGCAACCGTGATTTACTAAATGTACGTGGGATTACCAAAGACTCATTGTTAATAAAGAACTCAAGCATATCTCGACCAGCTTTTATACAAGTGTTTGGATGTAAAAGCTGATAGGTTCCTAGTTCTATATATAAGGATTGACATTCATTGTTCTATTGCATTAAGGATTCTCTTAGTGTTTTTTGATGAGTAAGACACTTTGAGGAATGCGTATAAATAGAGGGCTACCTCCTCAGTTGATGATATACAACTGATAAAGTAAGTCACCCCATCTGAAACTTGAGACTAAGGCATCGGCTCTAGGAGAAGAACTCTCTTCTGTTTACTTAGGCTTTTCAACTCCATGGCTAGTGTTTGATATGTTTATAGCTTATGAAGTTTACACCACTAGCACTATACCTTAGTTTATACTCTCTCTTCTCCAATGATATCGACTCACTTATATCTTGCCACATATAGATATATACAAATAAAAATACGAATAAAATACGTATGTGTTTTATTCCACAAAATTTTTGCAAATTACAACTTAAAAGTTCGGCTGCTATAATTTTAATATAATTTATTTACATTTTCAAATATATATTATTTTTATTCAATAATATGTGAGAATTATGTGTATAAAGCGTGAATTTTGTGTCTTATTGAAAATTTTATTAAAAAAAATACATGTATTAAACATGAAAAATACCAGTAGTGTACCTTTGCTTTTTAAAAACCGCGAATTTTACCGAGCCTTTAAGACGTGTATAGAACACAAATGTATTATTGAAAAATACGTACGTACGTGTATAATACAATATTAAATGTGAAAGTTCTAAATTCTTTATATAGGTAATAACTGTGGAAAAGTAAAAAATTAAAATGGGACAAAAGAGACTTGGGTAATGGCCTAAAAATAATGGATAATACTCTAAACTACTCTTATCGATAAACGAAAATCAAGAAAAAATAAATCTCAACATATATATATATACAAAGAATATAACCGTGCAGCTATACTATTTTTTAAATAAATGTTTTTTTTTAAAATGAGTATATTTGTGCCGCTTTACTATTTATAAAAACACAAAAGAAAGAAGACCCGACTAGCGCTCAGGTGCCGCGTGTCAAAGCCAGTATAGCCGGGTGTCTTTACTATTTTTTTTAATAAAAAAAACCGTAGTATAGTCACTCGGCTATACTATTTTTTAAACAAATTAAATAAAACTGTAGAATAGCCTCGCGGCTTTACTATTTTATTAAAAAAGGAGGACTCGCCTAACATGTAAAAACAATATAGCCGTGCGGCGATACTATTTTTATTTATAAAAATAATAGTATAGCCGTACGGCTATACTAAATGTGAAATTGCTAAATTATTTATATGGGTAATAATTGTGGAAAATTAAAAAATTAAAATGGGACAATAGAGATAATGAATAACACTCTAAACTACTCTTATCGATAAATGAAAAATCAGGGGTAAAATTTATAAATAAAAAAAGGATCCGAGCATATATATAAAAAGTATAACCAGTCGGTTATACTATTTATTAAAAAAAATTTGATTCAAAATCAAGGTTGCAACATGACTGGTAGATCTTGTTACAACTAGGGAAATGACACGGCCCCACTCAACAAATTAATATACAGATGAAATTAGGTTCATTTACTAGTGCTCTGTCACTTGCAATGTAACAAGTTTCATTTTATTTGTCTATGTCATGGGTATGACTCATATGAGTTATCAGTGTTAATGGTGAGGATCAGGGATAAAACTATATGGTGGTAGTGCGCATGTATTTGTAGTTGTTTTTTCCAACTTTGAAATTAACAGGGTTTAGGTCATCTTGAAATTTTACTAAGAAACCTCTGCCAATTTCAATAACCTATCGAGATAATATTGATATAATTGCTACATTAATAATGCTATTTGAAAGCATTTCTCATTTCTACATATCTTACAAACTTTTCAATAATATAAACAAAATTCACTTATTTCTTCGATAATATATATTACAAATTGTAAATAAATTATATTAAAATATTATATAGTGGCTGAACTTTTCATGTGTACTTTTCACAAATTTTGCAAACACAACACATGTATTTTCAGGGGTAGATTCAGCATGGGACCAGTGCCCACTTCATTTTTACATCTAATATTTGTATATCATATATCATATATAATATTATAATATATTAGATTAGTTTTTAGGATATTTACCCTAAAATAAAATAATATATTAGGTTCTTTTTGTCTACAAATTAACCATAAAATTTCTTGATCTCCCTTATACTCATTTCCCTCAAATCTTCTAGGTTAGTTTATGATATTTGCACTAAAAACTCCTATATAGTTTTAACCCTTCTTTCTCTTCCTTTTCTTCCTCTTCCTCTTTTGTTTAAAGCTTTGTAAATTTTTTATTTTCCTCATTTTTAATGTATGAGTTGAGTACCTTAATATAACGCTTTATGAACTCTCTTTTTTTCTATTTCTTTTCTCTCTTGGAATATAAATTATTAATTTTTAAGTCTTTAATAGTGTAGATGATGAAATTAGTATTTAACCAATTTAAAATATGAAATTCATGATAATTGTGAAGAGAAGACAAATTTTATAAAGGACCCCCTCTAATGTGAAATTTTGATTCCGCCACTACATATTTTATTCATACTTTTTCAATTCTGTATTTCACTATAACTATGGTGGGTAGATTGGACAATGCATGTGTCACAGTCACAGCAATGGTCTGATCGTCGCATAATGAATCGCTGACAAGATAAATATCGAGTTAAACCCCATTGTTCTGTTCTATGCTTTAAATAATAGGTGAAGATATGTCTTGCAGATTCCAGACAACCAATTCCCTTTGTATCATTTGACGTTTACCAACTTTAATTACTCAAATCCCTTTGTCATTTTCGTATCCTAAAGAAATTTCGTCTTGCTTTAGATTTGGGTTTTGTCTGCCTAAACCCCTTTGCTTTGTTTTTGGCAATACTAAGCATGATAAGACCTTTGTTATAATCAACTATAAGAACATAAGGTGCATCGCCAAGTAGACACGGCTAAAAGGAATTAGTTGGTTGATGTCTGGTTCCTAGGATTTTGCTATTAATTAGAACTCAATCCATCCAGACACGGCTAAAATATGACATGCAATGACATAATTTTTGAACCATGTCATATTTGACATATTAAGATTAAAGCCATTGTCAGTTGGGTATTGTCCACGGATCTGCCTCCACCCAATATAGGCAAAGGTTCGAAATTTCTAAGCACCAGTGAATATTTGTGTAAATCCCCCTCCCCCAATTGTTTGCACTAATTTTTTTTTTATTTTTTTTTTTATAAAGCCAATTGGAATGTCACATTGGCTTGCCTAGTTGTCAATAACAAGTATATATAAAACTTACATTCTCTGGTAGACTGTTCTAAGCACTACCTTTAACCACATTGTCTAAACAGCAAAACTGGCATTATTGTTGTCGTTGTTGTTGGGTTCATACTTGATAATGTTAGTAGCATAGCATTACTGTAAATTTAAATATCTAATTATTTTAAAACAACATTATATGAGTATAAATTGAGAGTAAGATATTATTAGTATTAACATATTATTCTATTTATACCAATTTGACCTAGCTCGACAGCTGAAATCCCAATGTTTACAAGAGAAAACTCCTCGTACATGAAAGTTGTATATGAGGGAAACAAATCCACATTGCTATTATACAATGAATCTATCAGAAATTAACTACATGATGCTCAGCCTGAAGGTCGTAGGTCCATTGTGTTGTGTGTGGATGGAGGAGAAAGCGAGGTGAGGTGGGAGGGAAACTGAAATGGATAAAGAGAAAGCATTTTGTCTTTTTCTTTTTTTTTGGGTTAAAATTGAAATTGATAAATATTTTGATGTGATGAGATGACCTAGCCCAACATGCAAGAGTATTAATTAATGGCCCTTTCTGCTTGGGCCATAATTACGACTCAATTGTCACTTGTTGGGAGCCTCATTGCTGAGAGCCCTTCAAATTCTTTCTTTGGTGGAAAGGTGATTTTTCATTGAAACAACAATCCAACTACAGACCACCACACAAAAGGAGGCAAAGCCTCACTGTACACAGAATGAAAAAGAAATAGCATGACAAGACTCGATAGAGACCAGCATAAAGCTTTTCCCCACTCAATTTGCGACCTTACAAAGAGTTGCTAAGAGCATGGTAGCCCGTCTGAGACCAAGACATGAATTAGAGATTGCGGTGGTCGATAGGCTCAACTTTCCCGTTCCACAGAACCAAAACCTATCGATGCCGCTGTGTGGCCAGCACGATTTGCCTTCCTAAACACCCACCTCCATCGGACCTCATGAAAGTTATGACAGAGACTCATAGTCGCCGCTTCAGTTTGGAGAGCAGAATTACACCAGTAGGGATAGGCTAACCCCGACCAAAAGAGGCCATCAGAATTCCTAATCACAATGCCCAACCCTTGTCGGGACCGTTGGGCTTGGGCACGCTTCTGAATAACTACTCCTGCCAAAGCTGCATTGTTTGCTCAAGATCGTTTTGCAGCTGGGCCGAATGTGACCGCTGGTCGTAGAGCTGCCTTTGAGTGTCGTTAAGTTTGGAATAGAGGATATTGTTGTGCTTCTACATCTTTGCCATTTCTTGTTATAGGGCTTCCATTTGAGCCTCGAGAGTGTTTTTCCGAACGAGCGTCTCCATTTGAGGCATGCCGAGCGGGGGAGCGGGGGTTGCTCAGCTAGCGAGGCCGATGACGGGGCCATCGGCAAAAAGGAATGAAGGTGGATTCATTTTCGCTCAAGAAAGATATGGGCCGATTGATAATCGCTTCCCACAGACGGCGCCAATTCGTTGTCACTAAAACTAAACAGATAGTGATAAGAGCCACTTACAGGTGATGTGGACGATCGAGGGGCCAGATGTGCCTTCGGCAAGCACGTTCCTCTGCGGTTGGCGATGCAGGATCTGGGCCAAAGAGAGAAAACAACTGATGAAACCTAAGGTACAGGTGTGGTACCGGTCGAAAGCCCTCCGATGTTAAGGTTAGTTTAACAAGATGAGAGCAATCTATTAACAATGTAAGAGCATAAGTGTCAAGTTGAAAATCTTACCCTGTATCTGGGGCGAGAGGCTCTATTTATAAAGGGTGCTAGATGTTCTCCTGGTGCTTAGTTTTGATGTGGGACTCGTGAGAGTACCTTCCGGGGTTGACACGAGTCTCAGCAAATATCCTAGTGGGGAATTCGAGAACGTCATGCAAGATGCCTTCTAAAGCGTAAATCGGCAAGGCATGCCTAACACACTTGTCGGCCGTGGACCGGTCAGTGAACAATCGACAGATGGAGCTGGAGGCACCTGCCGTTTGTAGGTCTTGACTTGCCAGCATGGGTTATAGGGCCACGTTGGGCATAGAATTGGTCGTGGGTACTGAGGAGACCTACCGATTCATACGACTGGGCTTGCCAGCGTCGGCCATAAGGCCTTCCTTAGTGTCATACCCCTTCCACGTGTCATGGCGTGAGTGGCAGGTCAGATATGGTACAAAGAAATCCCATAAAATTAAGTTTTCTTATTTGATGTGTAAAGAAAAAAAGCTGCCAAAAATTATCTTGAGAGAATGATTATTCTCAAAAATCATTTTTCATACTTCGTCAATATTTTTACAAAATAATTTTTCATGTATGATATAAATGCATGAAGGGACCTAATGTCAATCTAAGTAAAAAGCTTTAGATATTCAATCTACAAAGAGTTTTTAGCCTTTAAAAATTGCACATTCGCTAAAAAATTCCTGAGTCCGCCAATACCTCTTCCTATGTACATATTGCCAGAGCTCCAAGTGCCAAGATTGAGCATGGACTGGACCCAAGACACATTTTGGACCCAAATGAATAGCCCTTGGCTTCAAAACCTGACCCCCTTGCCCAACCTTCTCAACTTCTAAATTCTAATGAATTAGTTTGATGTGTAGGGTAAAATAAAGTTTGGTACTGTAGATAAATTTGGCTCACAGATTAGGGCGTTATCTCATCCCTCACTGAGAGATGATTATAACTACTCTCAATGTTCCAAGTGTTTGCTGTTCTTGTTAAGGAGCAACTTTTAGCTTTTTTGTTTTTGTTTTTTTTCTTTCCTTCTTGGGTTTTTTTTTTCCTCTTGAGAGAGAGCAATGAGTATCTTATATATATATATATATATATAGGGTTTTTCGCAATAGTGGTCCCTCAACTATACCCCGTTTTGCATTTGGGTCACTGAACTCAATTATTAGTTGCAGCGGTCACTCAACTATGTGTGTCGTTGCACCAGTAGTCTTTCCGTCAAGTCCGTTAGTTTTCCGTTTAAAATGATGACGTGGCAAGATTATTGATGACTTTTTAGGTATGATCATTTGTAGCAATGATCCCTCAACTATACTCGGAGTTACATTTTGATCACTTTACTCCAAAAAATAGTAATAGAGGTCACTCAATTAGGTGTTGTGTTGCACCATTAGTCCCTGCCGTTAGAGAGACTTGACGGTAGGGACTAACGGTGCAACGAAACACATAGTTGAATGACCGCTGTAACTAATAATTGAGTTCGGTGACCCAAATGCAAAACGGGGTATAGCTGAGGGACCATTGCTGCGAAAAACCCATATATATATATATATATACATTTTCTGTAATGGACCCAATGGGTAGGTAGGAGAGTTGTCATGGACAAATGGGTCTGAAAATTTAGTAATGGAGAGTTTTTATTTTGTTTCACTGTGAGCTTCTCTGATTTTTCTCTTTTGAATATGGGCTTAAAGTCCAGTTGCTTATAACAGGTTTTGCTTTCAGTTTTTGGCCCAACAAAAGATCATCAAAATTCAAATTACAGTTGTGATTTTAAGTGGGGTTTTGCCTTGAACCAAAAATTGCAAACCAATTCCAACTTCAGCTCAATGTATTTTTAAAGCCTCTTAATTATAGGTACAAAATTGGAAATTTTTGACAAAAAAGTTTCGAGCTGGGTGTCCAAATAACATTTTCCATCTTTATAAGCATTCAAAATCTAATCACTCCAAAGTGATTAATCTAATTCAATCCAATTTGGCCGGTTTCTATAATTTTTATCATAACATGCATGAAGTTTGTTTTTTGATTTTTGAATACAATGATAATCTAAACTATAAGGGAATGAGGATTTTTCACACACGCACTACTAAGAGCAGTTCCACCGGTTTGGATTGTCAGGGCAAAACGCCCCCTGGGCTGCAAAAACACACTCCACCAATCAAATCTAGTTTGAACAGATGGTGGGCTCCACCAAGATTGGGCAAGCCAAAAGGCAAGAATAGCCTGAGCTGTTGTCTGAGGGTGCTGACGCCAGCATGACGTCCATGAAGAAAAAAAATTGAAAAAAAATCCAAGAAATTCAGAATTTTTTATATTTTTTTTATAAATACCTAGCAATTTTTTATTTATTAATCTCATACATATAAATAAAATTAATCCCATGTGTATAGTAATTGCCCTTGGGTTGTCATGACAATGGGTGAAAAAAAACTTATTATGGCAAATACTATTCATTTGAACAGTAACCACCCTTACTTGCCCTTGCCTTTTGCCATGACAAATGGGTGGAAGTGCTCCAGTGTGCTATGGGAGTTTCGACAAAAAATAAAGGATATCATGGGGGTTCAAACTTAAGACCAATAATATGTAAGTCAAACCTATTTTTCATTGGACTACACCTTCTTGGCATGCATGAAGTTAAATGAAAAGTTCATTATTATTTCATTTCTCAGTGTTACAATTATTCTCATAATAACTAGCCATCACATGAATTAGTGTCACAACAGTAGTGACACCAACCACCCAAAAAAATAATAATAATAATAACACACATTATTGGTACAAATTACAATTAATTTTCAGGCAATTGAATAACATTGAGATCAGAACCAAAAGGCTTCTGGTTGTTGCAGTCAAGGTTGTTGCCATAGCCAACTCCAAGCAAGTCACAGTACCTCTTATAAAACCCAATGCGATCCTCCACCTTAGCGTTCCAGCCCTTACCACATTCAAGTCCACCGTTAATGATGTTTGTAGTGACCCCGTAACACGGAACCCGACCCGCTGACTTGTCGGCTCCAGACGGGTTCCATCTCCTGGTGATCACATCATGGCATGCGCGCTTGGGTGACTGAGGGGTCCTCCTGAACCAGAGTGCTGCCTTGAATGAAATAACAGGGTCTGTAGCAACTAGGTCTGGGTTGTTCAACAGGTCCGCCCCTATTGCTTTTCCACACTGTCCATAGTTGTAGTTCCTATAGTCCAAATACACATAATTATTCTAGCTACATAATTCATGATAATATATTTTTGTATCATGATGTACCTATTTTGGATAGACGGACACATAACTATATACAACCGGTTACACTTAAAATTTTCTAATAACTTAAACGATAAAGAATTTAATTGGATGTACTTACCAAGAAAGTTGAATTGGACCACGGCCATAATACTGCTTATCAGCAGCACATGGATAATTGGGATCCCAGGCACAACAAGATCCAGGGTTTTGTTCCTTGAGATAGCAATACCCCCAAGAGTATGGTCCATCAGGTGCACTTGTCCAACCCCCTGGACATTTACATATAATCATCATGCAAAGTAAGTAATTTAGTTGAGACAATAAAATAAATGAATCGGATTGCTAAAAAAAAAAGGGTAGTTAATTACAGTGTTACATGTAGTTTGTATGAAATGAAAATGGTAGCAAATATTGTACCAAAAAATTGACACTGGTCACTAATTTGGGATAAATCAATCCCTAGTGTATATTTCTGATATGGTAAATTGGTAAGAAATGTTTTTTTAACTAATTGAATTACTGCCCTGTAGTTTCATGTGAAGTTTGGGCTAAGAATTAAAGCAGCAATTTCCCTTTTTTGGGTGGCAGCATCACCAGTTTTAGCAAAGTTAGAGAAGGACTTGGCAGCTGCAATGAAAGCGTCATAGGTATAAAACCCCTTAGCTGGGCAACCACCATCATTCCTATGCTTAAGCATCTGATTAAAGGTGTTACGTGACACAAGGCTACCAATGTCACTGCCACCGCCACTGCCGCCACATTGGCCTGCAGTAATCAGGTGCGGTGCCACACCACCCATACTTGCTGCAGCATTGCCCTCCTGGGCACAGAGCACCCCCTGCTTGCCTCCCACACTTCTCTGCTGTGCCTCCTTGGATGGAGGACAACAACAAAAGAGAAACAAATGCCAAAAGAAAGCACCATATTGTTGTGTCAATTTGTTTGTGATATTTGGTTGAGTTTTTGAAAGGATCAGTGGATGCATGGTTGTATGTATATAGGTTGGAGGAATAGAGGAATTAAGAGACTTTTTTTCTCTTCTTTTTGGGTAGTTTCATGAATTATCTGTGTCTTTTCGTGCATTTAGTCAATACTGGTGGGAAGAACAGATTTTCTGATCTTATCTGGTAAATCATGGCTCAAGTCTAAAGAAAGGTTTAAAAAAGAAAAAGAAATTGTGGGTTATGTGGGCGGCTGTTGGTGCATTTTTTTAAACTTCATGTTCATGAATGCTAGTGAAGGATATATCCAGTGCTAATTGACATCCATATCTCTGTGTACATAAAGCTCATGTCCCCAAATAGAGACATGTAGTACACAGAATTTCAGAAATTGAATAGCATAAAAATATATGTATAGCCAAAAACTTATATTATGCATGAAATGGTGGGAGTGGGATGGATGGCAGAGTATGGGTCAGCAAAACATGTGAAAACCAACCTGAATTAGTTATGCTTGTGACAGAAATGCTTCCACAAATAACAAAAAATGCTTCATGTTTTCTAAAATATTTGGTTGAAACTTGGAATAGACAAAATCTCCTTTTGGAAAACAATGATTGAAACCAACATTTTAATTTTACTTGAAACATTGTCAAATAAACCTTATATTTAGGGTATTTGACATCAATATATATGGAGTGGACAAATAAAATGCGATTAGGTCAAGTGATAAAGGCAGATTATGTTAAAAGTTCCTTTTCTTTCCATTCCATTATTGTAACAATAATTAATAAAAGAAAACTTTTTGGTTATATAAACAACTCTTAATCCTGCTTAGTCCACGTCTTAAATAAATCTTCATTTAAGCGGGCTAAAATAAGTCCAGCTAGTGAGCCTTTAATCCTACTTAGGCCAGGTCTTAAATAAATCCTTGTTTGACACAAGACAAGATTAGTACTAAATAGTCCAATACATGTCATAGTTTTTTTTTTTTTTTGAGAAATTCTAGGATTGCATTCATAATTCAGCCAAAAAAGCCATTAGCCACAAGGGGCCAAAACAAACTAGCCACAAAGGGCGATTACAATAACGGAGCGGTCGAACAACAAAATTAAGACAATCTGGTGCGCCTCCACTAACGATCACGCAGGATCGAATAAACTCTGGCATAAGCATCCCAACTAAGATTGCAAACTCAGAATAATCAAAAATAGACAAAGCTTGAAAAAACCAAGCCATAACAATACAAATAAAACTCTCACAAAGGAGAGATAAAAAGCTCTCACAAAGGAGAGGTGAAAAGCTCTCACAAAAGGAGAGGTGAAAACTCACAGGGAACCTACAGAGTCTCTGTGACTTATTCCGAATATAAAGAAATCGCAAAAAAGATGGTGGCAGAGATCCGATGTCAAAACGCAGGTAGAAATCCAACGCTGAGACGCAATCGCCTATAATGGTTGGAGGAAAATCATAACAAATCGCAATCGCCTATGAGAGAAAAACCATTTGTCTCTGGAGAAGAGAGGGAGGAAGAGAAAGAGGGGAGAGGAGAGGAAGAATAAGGGCCTCCTCTCCCCTCAAAGTGAAAACGGCTCTAGGATGGTTTTTTGAGAGAGAGGATTTTTTTTCTCTACTAGGGTTTCCTTCCTATTTCCTATGTATGTACATGTCGTAGTTTTGTGTAACAAAGAAGGCCTAAAATCTCATTTTTGGCTAATACATATATCTATAGAGTTGCTAAAATGAATTCTGTATGTGGCAAGGAACATAGTTCATTCCTATCCAAGTACACCAACAATTCATCACGAAGTTGAGAAATTAGGTTTCGATGCCTTGCACTTGGACAACTTTAATTACCTATCCAAAACAAATTTTAATAAAGGGGTGTTTGGAGAGAACTTTAATGATAATGAATTGATGTCCAAAACGAACGTGTGAATTATAGTATTATCCTTATCTTGGACACAACTTAGGACTATGAAAATGACTTCGTGCTTGTCTGCTTGCAAATAAATTGTATGTTTGTTTCTAATTAAGCAAAATTAAGGAACATGATTTCATTTTGTCTTGGGTGACAGAAATCAAATCATCTTTTTTACTTTTTCCATCTCAATTGCACTTTCCGGCTTAGGATCCGTGTCAAACCCAATATTTGCATAGCTCCTTTTGAATTTCCATGTCTTTGATTCAGAGTGTAATTTGCAAAGACAAAAGTGGGCAAACAATCATTTGTTTATTTATACGAACAATAAAGGGAGAGAGGGGATTCAAACAATGGCATTAAAGAAGTATAAAATAAGCTTCAAGGTTGGAAATGAAGAAACACTAGTGTGCAATGGAGATATCACTATTTTTCTATCCCCGACTAATCATGCTATGCCATGCGTGATAATTTTTCCACTTGGAATAGCGTGACAAGCCAGAATGCCCGTTTAACTTGGCAAAACAGTACTATCCCCATTTCATATAAATTTTTCTATTGGAAATGCCCCATCTCCCACCCCAATTTCATAATGAGTGACATCATTTATTAAGCATCTGATTTGGCATATACTTGGGAATCATTCCTTATTATACCTATATTCTTAACAAAATCACAAATTCTCACTTGGGTTTTGAGTGGATTTGGGCTTTCTTTATCAAGATGAACTGTCAATAGTGTTTAAAACCATTTGAAACTTGGTTTGGCCCATATCATGGAGGTTCACCATATTTTTTTTGAAGATAGTTTGCTTGTTAAAATCTTCAAACCCCTAAGGTTGATTGTCATGCAAGAGGCAGACAAAAACAACAAAGATGAGTTTAGTATGCGTTTTCCATGATGTGGAGGAACAACATGAGATTGGTAATTGATTCTATTGTCCCTGCAACAGAAAACTAGCCAGCACTGTTTCCATTGCTTAACACGTATATAATCACTGTTCATATTTTAATGTAAATGCCATTCAACTTTGGTGAGTGAATGTGCATGTGATCATTTTTCTCAACACAAGAAGAATCTTGACAGCTCTGAACTCTGATATTAAATCTTGATGATTATTAACTTAATATTTATTTCTGTAACTACTTTTATGATGAACGTGACTTAAACTTGGAATTCAATCTTGAAAAACAGAGAAAAAATTTCTTTATTGTTGTGGAATAAGTTTATCAATTTACTCAATAGATTGTATCAATTTGGTATCAAAGGATGTATTTGTAGTATACACATGTATGTTTTTCATGTACAGAATCGAAAAAGCTAATATCTCTCTAGTGGTTAAGGATGTTGAGGAGGGAGACTCTTGTTTTGATCAATTGCCTAAATAGGCACTCAACTCCTTCTTCTTGGTCTTGAATGCATGACTCCAGCTTCTCGAGCTGGTTCTGCGCATTTTCGACACTTTTGTTTTGAGTTTTGCTTGTCTTGTGTCCAATGAGTGAGTTCAATGCAGCATCCACTTGTGCAAATTCATTGGCTTCTTTTTCTTCCTCACAAGCAACTTTTTTGGAATGCATCATCTTGGAGACCAATGACCAGCTGCTTGGCTGTGATTTTGGTCCAGAGATGAAGGACAGCAGTGACTCAAACGCTGCAAGAGTGACTGCTTCAACTTCTTTCAACTTGTTAACAATGGCAATAGACTCATTGTCCTGGTTTGGGGAAGAGAAGGTGGATCTGTTTTCGATTCCCTTGAGATTCTTCATAGCCTTTTGGATTGTCTTTTTCACCATCTTCCTGGAGGTTAAGTATTTCCTAACCTCACTGGTGAGTGCTCCAGATTCACCTCCTCGTGTTCTTCGTATGATCGATTGAAGATCCTTTACGCATTCCTTGGTTTGCAAGATAGCATCCTTGGCGCTGCTGCAACCATCCAAGAGCCTGAGAGAGCCATCAAATAGCTCATTAGTCCATTTCTCATTCTGCTCTTTGGCCAAGGCTTGTTGTGTGAAAGGCAACTGAAGCAACTTATCAACACAATCATGCAAGTCTTGGAGGCCACTTAGTTTGTGGCATATTGATGATGAAGATGTGGAGGCAGCCTCAGAAGACCTCAGTCTACCCAAATGCTCGTTAACTTCTTGAATGATCGGGTGTGGCCTTGAAGGGAAGCTGTTAGAAGATAAAACAGAAGACTTAGAAACTTTTGATTGATGTACAATTCAGAGTGCTTAATATATAGTGTTGATTGAAGAGGGGGACATGGAATCTCATCCACTTCAATCATCAGTGAGAGGTAACATGATTTCGATTTGGATCTATATGTTCCCTAGGCAATGTTTATGCAGTGTCCCTTCCCACCCCATCATTCCAACTCATGAATTGATTAATTTAGCACATTAAAATGCTACAACCATTTAATCAATCATAATTAATACACGATACCACGAGTGGCGTTGACGTCCCTGTTTACACAAATATGTAGAGAGGCAAAAACCATTTAACTCAATTATGCTGATCAACGCATATGATTAGTTTAATTCATCTTGTTTTGCAGGTCCTTCATTCACATGATTGTTTCCCAAGGAGGAGGCATGATCTGCAAATATGCAATATTCTGCATTAAAATGTCACCATCCATTGTGTTTCTATAATGTCGAAAAAGGGTGAGTTGCTGGTTAGTTAGCAAACAGAAAGAAAAGCAGCATAATTTTCATTATAATCAGAAGGGTGTGAGATCTGAGTCTGCCATGTTTATGTTTACTTTAATCTGTGTTTACTGTTTCCTGGGAGAAAATTGTTTATGTCAATGTTTGAACTGATGTTACTATTTTTCACCAACCAATGTTATCAATAACAAGGTCTTGAGGATCCTCTAGCATCCACAAGAATCGTTGTAAACAAAATCAAGCAACACTATAAACTTTCTTTTAGTCTTCTTTGAATGTGAAGTGTTTATTATTGGTTATCTTCCTTGAGAGAAACAGAATCTTCAACACTCAAACACCCTAAATCGCCACTTAAAAGTATATACGAAATTCTGAGCTTATTCAAGATCTGATCTTAAGAGGCAAAGCGAGTGCAACTTGTCCCACATCGCTTGGTTCATATCACACACTACGCTTTATAAACCCTGCACGAGGTGCTTGTACTGCCGAGCTTTGTAACGCAAGCTTGTAACCCGAGTGGGGGCTTTGAGGTGCTGGAACATTGGCTCAGTATTAGCGGGTCGGGTTCGGGTTGGCTATCTACTGGTCCGCCCATTCCAAGCCAGGGGTTGAACCCTGTGGCTCGAGCGAAGGCTCTGGGTCACCTGGTTTCTAGAGCGGAGGGAACCGCGTAAGGCTGGCTTCACAGAGCAACGACTACCTCCCGCTCTTGGCAGTGGAAGGATAACGGGTCGGTGGTCACTTGGATCCATCATGGCTCGCTAGACTGTCCCAATTGAACCAAAACCTTTTTGAATGCATGACTTCAGATTGTCGAGCTGGTTGTCTGCATTCTTGTTGTCAGATTTGCTTGTCTTAATGAATGATTGCAGAGCAGCATCCACTTGGGCAAATTCATTTGCTTCTGTTTCTTCCTCACAAGCTACTCTTTTGGTGTGAATAATCTTGGCAACCAATAACCAGCTGCTGCTTGGCTTTGAATTTTGACCAGAGATGGACAGGAGTGATTCGAACACTGAGAGAGTGACTGCCTCGATATCCCTCAACGTGCTAACAACAGCAATAGTTGTTTAGCTAATGATTAGAATCAGTGTGCCACGTGTCTGTAATTAGTTATGTTAAACACGTGAAGGCACACGAAGGTTGTCAGAGGTTGTTAGCTCAGATGCTTAACCATTAAGCAAAGCCTAAGTATAAAGGCTCAAATGTACGTGTATAGTGGTAATGAGAAAAACAGATTTGATTCCCACCATTCTAGAATTCTCAAAGCTCTCTCTCCTCTCTCTTCTATTTTTCCTAAATACTTAGCAATAGTCTCATTGTCCTTGCTGAGGGATGACAAACTGGATCCCTTGAGATTTATCATAGCCTTGTGGATTGCCTTCTTCACCAATTAATCTTCCTTGAGGTCAAGTATTTCCTGACCTCAGTGAGTGCTCCAGATTCACCTCCTCGCATTCTTCTCATGATCGATTGAAGGTCCTGTGCGCATTCCTTGGTTTGTAACATGGCATCCTCAGCACTGCTACAAGCATCTAAGAGCCTGAGAGAACCATCTAATAGCTCATTAGTCGATTTCTCATTCCGCTCTTGGGCCAAGGCTTGTTGAGTGAGGGGCAACTGAAACAACCTATCAACACAACTATGCAAGTCGTGAAGGCCAGTTAGTTTGTGGCTGATTGATGTGGAGGATGTGGAGGTGGCCTCAGAATATCTCAATCTACACAAATGTTCATCAACTTCTTGAACGATTGGGGTGTGGCCTTAAGGTGAAGCTGTTGGAGCGAGTGTGGAAAGCCATTTCTTCTTGTTGTGTATTGTGA
This sequence comes from Prunus salicina, assembly GCA_020226455.1. Lineage (NCBI taxonomy): Eukaryota > Viridiplantae > Streptophyta > Magnoliopsida > Rosales > Rosaceae > Prunus > Prunus salicina. Next base: position 13,895,288 of record CM035343.1, on the reverse strand, counting down.
GAAGACAGAACAGAAAACCTTGAAAGAAGTGGTTAATGTTATATCTTTTCCATGTGTTTGTTTGATATATAGTGTTGGTTGAGGAGGGGGACACGGAATCTCATCCTCTTCAATCATATCAGTGAGAAGGGTAACATGATTTGAATTGGATCCCAACTCATAAACTCATTAATTTAGCTCATAACTAACACATTGGACAGAGTTCTATAAACTAACATGCTTAACCCAAATGCATAAACTCAATTATATGCTGATCAATTTATGTGATTAGTAAGTTCATATTATTTTTCAGGTCCTTGGCATGATTGTTAAGCAAGTAGCAGGCAAGATTTGCAATCTGTATTGTTCAATGAAAACCATGTGCAATTGCGTTATGCTTCCATGATGTTAAAAAATGGTTTGTAGCTAGCGGACTTTATGAATTGGACTGCTCCCCAAACATTTTATTTCGAATTAATAAGCAAAGCAAAAGTGGATTGGCTGCCTACTGTGGTTGGTTGGAGAGATTGACAGAAGTAAATGTATAGGTTTTGAATTAAATCTGTACAGGTAATGGAAAATCGCAAAAAACTAAAAAAGGTGGCGGTCTGGTGAAGAGCGTACCTAGGCCTAGCGTGATCGACAGCTGCTCTGATAAGCCACCATGATTGCTAGAATTGTAGGGTAGCCTGCGAGCAACAGTGCCGAGAGCATTGTGATATAGGTTGTCCATACATCTTAACACTAATTTCCAAATTCCACTTAATGCCCCATGTTGGGTCACAAGCTCACATTACTAAGCTCCGCGATAAAAGTTTTAGGAGTTAACAATATTAAGTACATAACACGTATTACACTTTTCCAATGTGGGATCTACAGTTTTTTCAAGAGAGAAGAGGAAAAGGAATAAAACTCTATTACGAGCAGTTCGGTAATTTTCTTGTATAGAATTAAAGGCCTTTGGAGAATTTATTGTGTGTGCTTCGTGCAAGTATATATACATCACAACCGTATGGCCGAGTTTAGACATCCTTCTTGGTATAATGTTTACTGCTCAAAGCGTGTGGGAGTCAAATACTCCTTTGAATGCTATTAGACATTAGTTGTTGATTATTCATTTCCCTTGAGATATTTGATTTGCTTGCAAAAACCCCATGTGATCTCAATCATAATTTCAGAAACTCCTTTGAATTTTTTGAGATTATCCCACGTGAGGATGAAACTTTTGCATTAATAGTTTAAATATTCTTGGCCTCGACAAATCTGTTATAGGAAGATGTTTTCTGAATTAACCTTAACTGGCGCCATGGCCCATGGATTGGAACATTTACAAAGCAAAATTGTGCATGAATTTGATATCAGATAGATGATGTATTTGCATGCAAGGTATGTTATTTTATGTTCAAAATCGTAAAAGCTAATATACATATAAAAACGAAAAAAAGAGGAATTGGGTTGGCATCGTGGGTTATGGGAGGAGGGAGGTAAAAAGGTGGTGGTCAGTGGCCAAGTAAAGAGCGGATCTCAGTCGGCCCAGAGTGAGATCAGATGCCGTTATGTCTGCCACAGCTGCTCTGATAAGTCAACTGCCTTTCCACAATGCTGTCAACCAGCCAACTGAGATTAGCCGTCAACTTGGGAGCCAAATACGTGGCTCCTCAGCATCTTTGTAGAAGCCTACTATAACCATAGGGGCAAACACCGGCACTGGACCTGTTGTCTGCGTCTTAACAAGACCTTCCCACATTCCACCTTTAATGCCCCCACGTTGGGTCACAAGCCTGCGTTACTAGGCTCGGCAATCAATATTTTAGGAGTCAGCAATATTAAGTAGTTAACAAATGTTATGTTTTTTCAATGTGGGATTTACTATATTTTTTTTTCAAGACAGAAGGAGAAAAGGACTATATTTATTACAAAGCAATCTTCCTTCCTCATTGGTTAACAGTCTTCCAATAGAAGGGGAACATGCCAAATTGTATCCCATTTGTCATTCCAACAGAAGGAAGCCCTAGCCTTAAGGTTCATCCAAAGGTCCAAAATTTCTCTTGGTATTATGTTTTCTACTGAAAGTTGTTGATTATTTATGAGTGGTTGTATGTGACACCAATGGCCAGCTGCTTGTCTGTGACTTTGGCCCGAGATGAAGGAAGGAAGTGATTCAAACACTGGAAGAGTGACTGCTTCTACTTTCTTTCAACTTGCTAACAATGGCAGTGGTCTCATGACCCTAGTTGAGGAAAGAGAAAGTTGATCTGTTTTCTATTGCCTTGAGATTCTTCATAGCCTTGTGGATTGTCTTTTTCACCATGTTCCTCGAGGTCAAGTATTTGTTAACCTCACTTGTGACTCCAGTTTCTCACCTCCATCCCCGCCTTCTTCGTAGGATTGATTGAAGTTCTTGTGCAATTGATGATGAAGATGTGGAGGTGGCCTCAGAAGATCTCAATCTGCACAAGAGTTCATCAACTTCTTGAAGGACCGGATCTGGTCTAGACGGGAAGCTGTTAGAGCGCGTGTGGAAAGCCATTTCTTGTTTGTGTGTTGCGAGAGGATAGAGAAGAAGACCTTGTAGTTAATGCACAATTGAGATTGATGTGTTCCTTTCCATATGCATCTACTTAATATATAGTGTTGGTTGAGGCAGGGGACCCGTACAACTCATGAGCTGATTCATTTTGCATATAAAATCCCAGAGTCTGCTATTATAATTGAAGAACCATTATATTTTAATGTGATTATCGCACGTGGAGAGACAAAAACCATGCATCCTATTAATGTAAGTGATATCTTAATTTCATGATTGTTGCTCCAGGAGCTAGTGGAAAAACCATGCAATACCGATTAACCATGCAATATTCTGTTTCCATATTGTAGAAAAATGCTTTGTAGCAGACTTGATGAACTGCTCCCCGAATAGCACGAAAACAAGCACAATTATCTGTATTGGATGTGAGATCTGAGTCTGCCATGTGAGTGTCATGGATTAATTAGTCCCACTGATTTGATTATTTTCCTGGAGATAATTAGACATGGACAGACTTGACATCGATTTAACATATTCGTGAAACTTATGAGTTTTACCAGCAAATGCTTCGTGTTCTGATGTTATAAAGAAAAAAAACTAAAATAAAATTGAAATTAATTCATTGAGTTCCAGGATTAGAATCAGTGTTTGAAAAATCGGCCTAGGCAGGGGTAGGCGGGTCTGGGAGTTAGGCAGCGCCTGGGCGGGTCTGGGGGCCTAAGTGGGTCCGTCAGAGGTATCTTTGAATTTTTCTTCTTTTCTTTGTAGCTGTTGCTGGACTCATCTTATTTCAAAGGAGCGAAAGAGGAGACGATGGAGGCAGAGAAAGAGGAGAGACGATGGAGGTAGAGAGAGATGGAGGATAGGGTTCGTCCGAAAAAAGTGAAGATAGGGTCAGTGAAACGCTGTGTTTCACTTATGGGCTGGTATTTTAACAAGGTTCTCTTATGAGCTTGGACCCTTATACTAAAACATAACCTATTTGTGTTTTTATTTCAACCCTCTGCTTTATATCAAAGCATATATCATGACTCATACATATACATTTTAGTAATAATTTTGGTATAAATTTATAATTTACAGTACAAAATAATTAAAGAAAAAAAGAAATGCCTAGGCGCCCACTTAGGGCCAGTTTGGCATTGCTGTGCTGTAAAAATAATCGCTGTCAGATTTGCTGTGAGAGAAAGCAGTTTGGTATTTGGTAAAATTTTTGTTAAAAGTATTGTTGGTATTGATTTTATGCATAATCAGAAAATAATTGCCGCATAATCATTAAACCCAACGCCTCTTCGAAACTGATTTATGCATAATCAGAAAATGAAAGCACATCATTAGCTGCTTTCCCTTATAGCTTTCTCTCACAGCAATTTTTAACAATAAGTGATTTTCTTACAGTTTACCAAACGGGTTGGGCTTCTCAAATTTTTTTAAAAATCACTTATCACCCCAAATAAGCAATGCCAAACTTGCACTTAGGCACTGATTACTCCTCTGGGGTAGGCCCCTGCCTACCGCCTAGCGATTTTTCAAATATTGGTATTAATTTTCCCAAAAATCGTATGAGAACAAAAAAAAAATACTGTAATATTGAAATAAATTGTAGAGAGAAAAGTATTTATTGAGTATCCGAGAAAATATATTGTAAGCATTGTTCATGTACAAGTGTAAACACGAATTTCCTGCGACAAATGAGACAAGAACACGTGTACAAAATAATAATTGGATTTATGAAATTTAGGGTTACAATCTCTGTTTTGAATCCTCTGATTCGGTCTCCAAAGTGTTTAAAGAAAATTTGTGTTTGATGCAATGGTCGTAGAGACTTGATCTTGATCAAACGGGTAGCACAAGGCTTGTTTGGTATTTGGAATTTTCTAGGGTGGAGGAACCGGCACGTATTTGTTGTGCTTGGTGGTTCTTCCAGAGTGTAGGTGAAGAATGCAGGGAGTTTTCTGCTTCGTCTGAATGCTAGGTTTTCTCTGGACCTTCTTTCATCTTGAAGCCTCCTATTTATAGGCTCTTCTTTCATCTTGAACCGTCTGATGCACTCCGTCAGATGTCGACACGTGTCACCTTTTGACAACTAATCTGATTTTGATGAGTCACACGCCACATGGGCGAATTATGGGGCCCACAATTTAATCCACCGAACCCTAATTATTTTCTCGTCCAATGGAATTCATTGCACCAAAATTTCTTTGTCTACAAATTGCCCCCACTTCATGATGCATTGTAGACATGTGCTTTGTCACATGTAGGAGGTGCAACTTGAAGTGTTACTTTCCTTTTTTTTTTTTCTTTTTTTTTTTTTTCTTTTTTTTTTGGGGTGATTTTATTAAACTTAATGATATCCAATGAACCATAATTCCAACATTGGCCTTTTATTTCCCACGTTGGTTTCCTTTTTTTTTTTTTTTCTTTTTTTTTTTGGGTTGATATTATTACACTTAATAATATCCAATATTGGTAAGATCTTGTGAATCAAGATATAAAATCCAATATTTTCCTAAACTAGGAACAAGAAACCCTAGCACCACTAGGAGCTTTGTGTTGGGTCCAACCCATAATGAAGAGACATCATGATGATGTCTATTGGTGAAATGTTTTTCCCTTGCCATCATGACTCTTACTTTTGGAATACTTTTCTCCTTTCATCATTATGTCTCTCCTTGCCATCATTACGTGGACTGCTTTTGTGGAAAAAAATCCTTCCGGTTTCTTCGGCAAGCAAGGGATGGTTCTTTTGAGAACCATCATCATCTCTTACGTGGACCAGAGACATAATGATGAGATCCACATCATTATGGTTGAGTTGATTTTGGTAACATGCGCCGGTTTCTTCGGTTGGTCTTCTTTGTCTTTAGTAATGATGGCAAATGATGTCTTGGGTAATGATGGAAGACTTTGGCTTCTTTAAATTACACTACGTTCATGAATATTGAGATCAACCAAATAGAACAGCAGAAAAACTCCTCTTGTCGGCAAGAAGGTCTACAACTTTTAAGTTTGCATCCTTGAATTTTCAGCCGTCAAAGTGGTGAGAAAGTGGAGGTAATGATGGGTGAGAGACCAACATCATTATGTTTTCTTCTTTTTGCATGTGGTTGTTTTTTTATTTTTATTTTGGAGAGTTGTTGCATGGGTTTATAAAATGTAATGAGTGTGTTTTGTGAGCTACACACCGAGGGAGAAGCCAAGAGGCAGAGGAAGAAAAAGTGAAAGAAAGTGAAGAACATAGACGTCCTATACCGCTTGGGTTTGATCCATCTCTCCAACTTGGTGATAACTCGCTCAAGCGCTTAGGCTTTACGTAAGTGGAGGACGAGTGAAGAACGTAGACGTTCTATACCGCTTGAGTTTTAACCATCTCTCCGACTTGGTGATAACCCGCTCAAGCGCTTAGGCTTTACGTAAGTGGAGGACGAGTGAAGAACGTAGACGTCCTATACCGCTTGGGTTTGAACCATCTCTCCGACTTTGTGAAAACCCGCTCAAGCGCTTAGGCTTTACGTAAGTGGAGGACGAGTGAAGAACATAGACGTCCTATATCGCTTGGGTTTGAACCATCTCTCCGACTTGGTGATAACCCGCTCAAGCACTTAGGCTTTACGTAAGTGGAGGACAAGTGAAGAATGTAGACGTCCTATACCGCTTGGGTTTGAACCATCTCTCCGACTTGGTGATAACCTGCTCAAGCGCTTAGGCTTTACGTAAGTGGAGGACAAGTGAAGAACGTAGACGTCCTATACCGCTTGGGTTTGAACCATCTCTCCGACTTGGTGATAACCCGCTCAAGCGCTTAGGCTTTACGTAGGGGAAGACGAGTGACAATTGTTTCTTGAGACATTCTACCTTTACCCGGCTTTTCAAACTTGTACGAGTAAGCTCCTTTTTTTTTTATTATTATTATTATTATTTTATTTTTTATAGTATGAAATCACCAGCCTGATACTGAATATTGTTTCATGTCGCTCATCTTAGACATATGGCCTTCTTCAAGTGTTTCAAGAAAGGCACTGTTACTATTCTTGAGGATGAAAGTGATAACCGGGATGAAGGTACCACATTGCTTGTAGGTGCGCCTCTCATAGCTTCGGAAGTATCTGAGGTGGACAATTCTCTTTATATTCCGTTTTGGTCGTAAGAGGTGTTTTGTCAACTCAACAGCTTCAAAAAATCCAGGTCTACAGATAGGGACCTTCACTCCACTGTTTTACAGTTAAAGTCCTCCCATCATATAGATACCGGTTCATCGAAGGCGTTCGAGCTTCTTAGCGATCGAATCCATAATGGAGCAGTGAATTGGGGTTCTGCTCTCCCGACAGCTGGTGAATCTACATTTACCGAGTATTACTGGGAGTGGCTTGAATTGACGGGGAAAACCCTTTTTTTTATTTTGATGTGACTGAACTTAGAATTATTTATCCAAGCTGCCTACGTACCCTCGGTGAAAAGGGATCAAGTCATCACGTAGTTCAAGGGACTTTTTTTTTGTGTGCTCTAACTTTTGCTTGGACCGCCCTTTCGGGTTTTCAATCCAACGAGCTTTTTTTTTTGTTGGGTGCCGTACGTAGTTTAGGCTCATGCGGGCCAGGAGCTTGGTATCATTTCATGTGTAGTATCGTTTCAAGAACTTTCCGTTGATAGGACCGACTCTTAAACCGTCCTCGGCTATGATCTTGTAAGCACCACTTGTGTACACTTCTTGAACTACGTAGGGCCTATCCCATTTCGAAGTAAACTTGCTTCCGATTTTGTGTGTTGTGATGATAGGTCTACGTAATGCGAGGACAAGATCTCCTACTTGAAAAGACCTTGGGCGAACCTTCTTGTTAAAAGCATTCGAAAGCTGAGCTTGATAACACTCTAAGCGTTGTTGCGCTTCGAGTCTCTTTTCATCTAGTGCTTCTAACTCTTGGAGACGTAACTTTGCATTCTCTTCATCAGTCAATCCCTCTTGTACGGCCATCCTCAATGATGGAATTTGACTTTCTAGAGGCAAGACTGCTTCCACGCCATACACGAGTGAGTATGGTGTAGCCTAAGTAGGCGTCTGGTATGTCGTCCGATAAGCCCACAATGCTTCATTTATCCTTTCATGCCAATCTTTCTTGGTTCTTCCAACAACTTTCTTCAACAGGTTGCAAAGAGTTTTGTTGAACGCCTCCACAAAACCGTTGGCTGGGGCATTGTACATTGAAGAGTTGCGTTGTTTGAAACCGAAGTCTTTGCACAATTTATCCATCAACCGGTTCGAGAATGGCTTTCCATTATCTGTGATTATGTAGCGTGGCACACCATACCGATGAATGATATTCACTTTGATAAAGTTCACTACGTTTTCTTTCTTCACTTCCTTTAAAGGTACAGCTTCCGCCCATTTTGAAAAGAAGTCTGTGGCTGCAAGGATGTAAGAATGACCATCAGAAGATTTGGGTGCTATGGGTCCCACCACATCAAGACCCCATGCATTAAATGGCCATGAAGCAATTGTAGGATGTAGCGGCTCCGACGGCTGATGTATAAAGTTGGCATGGAATTGACATGCTTGGCATTTCTTCACATAATCCATGCAATCCTTGACCATGGTCGGCCAATAGTAGCACATCCTCTTTATTTGGAAATGTAGCTTTGGCCCTGATTGATGAGCTCCGCAAATACCTGAGTGAGCCTCCTTCATTGCTTTGGATGCATCTTCTTCCCCCAAGCATCTTAGAAACAGGCCTTCGAATGAACAGACGGTATAGAATCTCTTTATAATAAATGAATCGAGGTGCCCGACGCCGTACCTCTGATCGATGTCTCAAATCATCTGGTAGTTTCCCATGTTCAAGATAATGGATTAAAGGTTACCTCCAGTCATTAATGTCAATGGACAATACTGAGATAACGTTGACTCCTTCTTGCGATGCCCCAAGTGTTAATGGAACGACCCAACGTTGGCAAACTGGAAGATTCACTGCTTCATCTTTTGTCAATGCCAATGTAGCAGCAAGGTTGGCTAAGGCATCTGCCATTTAGTTGTCCTTTCTTGGCACATGCTCCAGCGTCACGAAGTCAAACCTTTCTAGTAATTGCGCGGCCATTTGGTGATATGGAATTAGATCATCCTTCCTAACTTCGTAGTGGGTCAACAATTGGTTGATCACTAACATGGAGTCACCATATACTTCTAAGCTCGATATCTTCATCTCTATGGCCATTTGTAAGCCCATGATCAAAGCCTGGTATTCTGCAACGTTGTTCGAGCAAAGTTCACTTAAAGAGAATGAATAGGGCAATACGTGTCTCTCGGGTGACACGAAGACTACGCCAGCCCCCACCCCATCTTTACGAGCTGATCCGTCAAAAAACATCATCCAAGCAGGAGAAACGTCAGCGAAGAAGACTTGTTCGTCGGGTAAGTCATCTGAAATTTCCTAGTATGCTGGAATTGGATGATCGGCTAGGAAATCTGCAACAGCTTGCCCCTTTACCGCCTTTGCTGGAGTGTAGATGATTTCATATTGATTGAGAAGTAATGCCCACTTGGCCAAACGCCCCGTCAAGACTGGTTTTGACATAACGTACCTCACCGGGTCAGCTCGTGCAATTAGATGAACCGTGAACGCTTACATGTAGTGCCTTAACTTTTGAATAGCAAAGACAAGTGAAAGACATGTCTTTTCTATAGGTGTGTAGTTTAGTTCAGGACCAGTAAGAGTTCGGCTTAGATAATAGAGTGCTTACTCCTCATGTGACTCGTTCTCTTACGCCAACAGGGCTCCAATTGACCTCTCTTGAGCTGCAATGTACAATATGAGTGGTTTGCCCGGAATAGGAGCTCCTAATAGTGGTGAACTCGATAGGTACTTCTTTATGTTTTCAAATGCATTGTGACAAGCTTCATCCCAAACAAATGGAACGTCTTTTTTTATAAGGCGACTGAACGGCTGACACCTTCCTGCTAAGTTTGAGATGAATCGCCGAATGAACGCGAGACGCCCTTGTAAACTTTTCAACTCACGTAAATTTCTTGGCTCGGGCATACCTCGGATGGCTTTAATCTTAGTCTGGTCTACTTCGATGCCTCGATGTTTAACGATGAAACCAAGAAATTTACCTGACGTGACGCCGAAAGCACACTTCAATGGGTTCATCTTGAGTTGGTACTTCTGTAATCTGTTAAACACCATTCTCAAGTCTTTCAAGTGATCTTCTCTTCTTTTTGACTTGATCACCAGGTCATCAACGTAGCACTCGACATTCTTGTGAAGCATGTCTCCAAAGATCTTTTGCATTGCACGTTGATAGGTCGCACCTGCATTCTTGAGGCCAAATGTCATCACCTTGTAACAGTAAATTCCTTTTGCAGTGCGAACCATCCATGAAAGATAAGGCTTCATGACCTGTTGTTGCATCAACCATGAGCTCAATTATGGGCAATGGAAAGTCATCATTTGGGCAAGCCTCGTTTCAGTCTCGGAAGTCAACACAAATACGAATTTGTCCAGTGATTTTCTTCTTCACCGGAACGATGTTTGCTATCCACGTCGGGTATTTCACCTCCCTAATAAATCCGGCGGCAATAAACTTGTCAACTTCGGCTTCGATTTGACTTAGGAGCTCCGGACGGAAGCGACGTTGAGTTTGTTTGATTGGGCGTGTTCCAGGTTTGACTGCAAGGTGATAGACAACAACTTTCGGATCAAGACCTGACATCTCCTTGTATGTCCAAGCAAAGACATCTTTATACTCAAGTAGCAGTTGATGATATGACTCATCTTCACTAGGATTCAAAAGTGCACTAATGAAGATAGGTCTTGGGTCTTCATTTGTGCCAAGATTGAGTTCTTTTAGTTCATCAACGGTCGCTTGGCCTCCATCTTCTAATGCGGCAGGAGCATCATGAACCTCCTCCTCGAAAGGTTCCTCTTCGTCGAGCTCTTTGATCGTAACGTGATGAACAGCTAGAACCTCCGCTTCTTCATCGTCACTTTTGTTTTGCTGACTCAAAGTTTCCCGAGTTTGTATGATTGTTCGTCGTTTCACTTTGAGTTGGTCACCTGAATTTACGTCTAATGTAGAGTGACGTTTCATACGTGACGGGATTAAGCTCCGAATTTCATTGTCTTCCGTTGAATCGACATGATTTTTCTCTTCAGACGAATTGCTTGGAACTCCAAGTCTTTCTAACGCTGATCTGCGTGGGGCTGATTGAATTCCCCTTTGGCTATCATGCCCAGTTATCCTTTTGAACACAGAAGGTCGTGATGTTGATTCTTTTATGCGGCTGAAAACTGAGGTCCGCTGGGTAGGCTTGGCTAAACGGTCGAACACTGAGGCTCTCTTAACAGTCTTTGGTTCTTCTTCCTCCTCAACCGATTCGACACTAATATGTTGAGCTTCTGCTTTCTTTTCTCTTCTTCTAGCAGAGATCTTGATAGGTGCGATAGGAGTAAAACCTAGGCCTGCTCTAGCTGAGTCAATTGTGTAACCTTGCTCCTTCAACTTCTTTTGGGTTTCGCTAAGGCCATGCGTCCTTTCTCCCGTGACATCTGGATTAAGCTCTCCCATCGAAGAAGATAAGCCGAAGTCATAACCTGCCTTTGACATGAGCTTATAAGCATTAAGGTCAAAACCTTCTTTTGTTCTTGTGACCGGAAGAGATTTATGTCTTGTTGCCTCTTGTGATGGTCTGACGAATCCTGGTACCGAAGATTTCGAAACGTCTGAATTATTCAACTTGGGTAAAGGTATGGTTGTCGACTCCTTGAAGAACTTCATGTCGCTTTCTCCCCATTTCCTTGGCTTTACTTCTTCTCCAAATGGGGATTGTCCTTCCTTCCGTCGGGATGATGAGACATAGCGGAGGACGGGAGTAAACACCTTCTGTGAATCTGTCGGTGATGATCCCATCTGTCCGGACAAGGTGCTTCTTGATTCCTTCGAAACATCATCCTCTGCGGGAGGGCACTTTGAATGCTCTTCTCTTCTTGGCATGGCTTTTCCTGTTGAGTGAACCTCCACAGGAATAACTTCAGATACCATGTCTTCATCCATGTAAAATTTGGCATCCGCGAAGTAAGACTCGGCTTCAGTAAATGGTTTGACGTCACCCAAGATTTTCTTTACTCCTCCTCTGTAAAACTTGAAACATTGATGTAAGGTTGAAGGCACTATCCCATTTTCATGCACCCATGGCCTTCCTAATAGGAGATTGTAGGAGGTCTTAGCATCAATCACGTGAAATAGGGTGTTTGACTTTAGATCGTCTATCACGAGCTCAATTCTGATCATGCACATAGCTCTTTGTCCTCCTTGATTGAAGCCTTGAATCATGAGACGACTGCGAGACAATTCGTCCATGGTGATGCCTAACTTCATCATCGTGGATTTAGGCATGATGTTCACTGCTGAGCCTCCGTCCACAAGCATGCGACTAAGTTTTTGTTCTCGCACATACCCTGACACGAAAAGTGGACGATTATGTGGTTTAGATCCTAACAAGAGGTCTTCATCGGTGAATGTGATGGAAGCGCACGTTGCGCAGCAAATAACATGGTCTTGAGACTCAGGCTCTAATTATCTGGTCTTCCTTATCTTATTTGGTTGGATATCGAGATCCATTAATGCCTTTACCAATGCTACACGTACGGCTTCAGGGAGTTCCACCGCTTCTTCAATATTTGAATGCGCTGGTGGATTTTGTCTGTGTTGAGACCTTTCGCTCTTCATGAGTTTCATATCTTCCTTCCGAGGCATCTTTGTCATCTACCTGATAGCAAGTTGTCATATGGACTGTCTCCGTTGGCTCTCTTACGAAGAAAACTTTGGGAAAGTATTCTTCTAGTATAACTGGAGTTCGTGGCCCTTGGATTAATGGTCCATCTTCTTGTTCGGAGTCTCTCCTCACCATCCGTCTGGTTTTGTTCTTAGATTGTCGGTGCGAGCCTCTCTTTCGCCGCTCCTTCTTTGATTGAGCATTTTGTCGTCGAGGAATGCGCTTCGTACGAGACTTTCGCCGAGTAACGAGCGTCCATCCTTCATTGTCATCAAAAGATGAATCACCAACAAAGCCATCACCACATTGATTGTTTGGTTCGCCCACCACTTCTTTTGTACATAGACCAGTCTTCTGGTGCATGCCCCTTGTAAATTGAAACTCCGATCTTTTTGACAATACGGGCAACGGTACCGGATCAAAGGATCTGAACACAATTGTGGCAACATTCGCCTCTGCAATTTCGTCAACATCCAACTCGATCCTTCCTTGCCTAGCTAAGTTCATAATTAGCTCCTTCAACACGAAGCACTTTTCTACTGGATGGCTGACAATTCCATGGTATTTGTAAAATTTAGGATCGTTGACCCGGTTCATCTCCTCAGGCCGCTTACATTCCGGCAATTCGATCACCTTCTTTTCCAGCAAATCCTCAAGCATACCTGCAACATCGGAGTCAGGAAAAGGGTACGTTTTCTCCTCCAATTCCTTCAAGGTGCGCCGATGTCTATCTACCTCTCGGGATGACTCCATCCTTTTGACTTCCATCTTCTTATCTCGGGTGGAGATTTTGACTGGGACAGTGTTGATTGTCATTGCTTCCTTGGTAGGCTTCTTGACCGGCTTATCTGTCTTTTGTCCAAAGACTTTCTCCTTTTTATGCTCGATGACGGGCTCATGCTTTCCTCTGTGGCTGGCGATACTTAACTCCATATCATGGGCACGAGTGGCTAGCTTCTTAAACGTGCGAGGTTTAATCCCTTGTAGAATGTAGAGTAATCCCCAATGCATCCCTTGAATGCACATCTCAACTGCCGATATCTCCAAAAGCCTATCTTTGCAATCCAAGCTTAATGAACGCCATCAATTGATGTAATCAACGACAGGTTCATCTTTCCATTGCTTGGTATTCGTGAGTTCCATCATACTCACGGTGCGACGAGTGCTATAGAATCTGTTCAGGAATTCTCGCTCCATTTGGTCCCAACTATCAAGGGACTCGGACTCCAGGTTTACATACCAATCAAATGCATTTCCCTTCAGGGACCGAACAAATTGTTTCACCAGGTGGTCGCCCTCCGTTCCAGCATTGTTGCATGTTTCGACGAAATGTGCAATGTGTTGTTTTGGATTGCCCTTTCCATCGAATTGTTGGAACTTGGGAGGTTGATATCCCGTCGGCATCCGCAAGTTGTCTATCCTCCTGGTGTATGGCTTAGAATACATGAGCGTGTCTCGGGAAGGTGCTTCGTATTGAACTCTGATGGTGTTCGCGATCATGTCCTGAAGTTGTTGGACCAACAAAGAACCCACTGAGGCGGCGTCAATTTTTTCGTGCGACTTCTCACCCGACTCTTTTTCATGACCCAATCCTTTCTCGCTGGATTCAGCCTCATGATGTGGTACTTTCTTGTTTGCGTCTTAACCAGGCTCCTTATCCTGATGTGTTTCCCACTTGTTGGTGAGAGAAGCAATCTGCGCATCCTTCTCTTCGACCATCTTCGTCAGTTTCGTGACCGCTTCGCTCATATGGGCCAGTTGTTCTTCAATAGACATTGCTCCCGTCACCATAACCTGCATGACCATAGAATAAGACTCACCTATGGACGCCGAGGCAATCTTCTTCTGTTGGTCGTCAGGCGGGGATCCATGGTATGAGCCTGTACTTGAGTCAGCGTCTAAAACAGGCGAGAGGGAACGTTCTCTTGAATTCTTCGAGCCCGAAAAACTCCTTTCTTCATTCCGAGAGTTTCTTTCATCCACCCGGGAGGTATTCTTCTTTGCCCCCAAGGAGGCCAGATTGATAACCGGTTCATGCCTTCGGTTCACGTCTTTTGCCTTGGCTTGAGTCGATATGGAAGTGAGAAGGAAGCGCTCACGCTTTTCCCTTTCGCCACAGGAACGGTTTGAATCTTCTTAGAGGCCATCGTGTTTAGCGTGTTGGTTGATTTTGGAACTGGAAAAAGAGATGAGAGGTAGAGATGGTCCCACTGGGCGTGCCAAATTTGTAAACACGAATTTCCTGCGACAAATGAGACAAGAACACGTGTACAAAATAATAATTTTGTTTATGAAATTTAGGGTTACAATCTCTGTTTTGAATCCTCTGATTCGGTCTCCAAAGTGTTTAAAGAAAATTTGTGTTTGATGCAAGGGTCGTAGAGACTTGATCTTGATCAAACGGGTAGCACAAGGCTTGTTTGGTGTTTGGAATTTTCTAGGGTGGAGGAACTGGCACGTATTTGTTGTGCTTGGTGGTTCTTCCAAAGTGTAGGTAAAGAATGCAGGGAGTTTTCTGCTTCGTCTGAATACTAGGTTTTCTCTGGACCTTCTTTCATCTTGAAGCCTCCTATTTATAGGCTCTTCTTTCATCTTGAACCGTTTGATGCACTCCGTCGGATGTCGACACGTGTCACCTTTTGACAACTAATCCGATTTTGATGAGTCACACGCCACATGGGCAAATTATGGGGCTCACAATTTAATCCACCGAACCCTAATTATTTTCAATTATCCATTTTGTAGGGCCAGAATATTGTATGACCAGAAATAACGACGACAT
The DNA here is from genome assembly GCA_020226455.1 of Prunus salicina. Lineage (NCBI taxonomy): Eukaryota > Viridiplantae > Streptophyta > Magnoliopsida > Rosales > Rosaceae > Prunus > Prunus salicina. Next base: position 13,880,234 of record CM035343.1, on the reverse strand, counting down.
GTGATTTTATATATATATATATATATATGAGAGTTTCCATTGAAGGATCTCTCAAATTAGTTAATTTATGGGATACCTTTGTAGAGCCCACTCCTTATTGTATTTCACTAATCCAAACCGTCTATTTTGTAGATACTCATTCAAATATCATCTCTTCAAAAAATCACTTGAATCCAATGTCATTTAACCATTCAATTGAAATATTGAAATTTTAGTACTTCCTTGAAGTACCGTGTTTATTGATTTTGTAGGACACAATTGAATATCGAAATAGTTTCCAATTTGGCTAATTTTTTTGCAAAAATAATTTATAAATGTAGACTTAAAAAAATAGATAATTTAGATCATTGGAAAAAAATAGATAAACGTGAGTCACGCGGTGTGACAAATGAAGGAGACTATGGAGATCCTTTCTCATTGTATGTCCGAAGACTTTTGATTGTAGTGCTATGAAAAAAACAAAAACAAAAACAAAACAAAAATGGATTACTTTTGGTCCCCATCCCCATCAGTACTGGCATATCTAATAAAGACAACAACACTACTGTGACAAATGAAGGAGACTACGGAGATATTTTTTTTAGTCAACAGGAGACTATGAAGATCCTTTCTAATTGTATGTCCAAAGACTTTTGATTGTACTGCTTTGAAAAAAATAAAAACAAAAACAAAACAAAAAAGGATTACTTTTGGTCCCTATCCCTATCAGTACTGGCATATCTAATAAAGACAACAACAGTCTCATTCTAATAGAGGTAGGACAAAAATTAATGAATAGACTAATATGGTACATATATTATATAATTAAAAAAAAGGTCAAAGCTTCACCATTTTACAAAGTTTAATTGTTATATTATACTATATTATATATTATTAATTAAAAATAAATATATCACTTATATATTTTATTTTTATTACGATACTGAATAAATTTGTGATCTCACATTATTGTAAATATTATGTGAATAATTAATTGACTTTGAACATTTCATAGCCTAATGGTACATTGAGCAGTCTTAAAACAATATAGTACTATTGGATGGAACTAACAATAATCTGGACACTAACTTCTTCTCCAACTCTTTCATAAGACGTGGGAACCATGAGGTCATGGAACCACATACGACTTATGTACGCCCTATTCTATGTGAGAAACATTAACACTTGAGAAAAGAGTTGGTCTGTGTAACATATTCACTGAGGTCACTGGCAAAAGCGGGCATGCCCTCTGACTAATGCTATTTTGTGCCCTGCGTAATTCTTGCCACAGTTTAAGAACTAAGCGGTCCAAGCCTAGCCCCGCCACCGGCAAAAACAAGACGCACAAAATGAGGTAGGAGAAGTAGTGTGTAAAAAAGAGAAGCCACAAGAGTGTGGCAACCGAGAGTGAACCAAACACAAGCATGGCCATGCGACACCATTTATTATATGCATGACCGCCAAAATTGAAGGCGAAGCAATATGCAAGTAAACTAGAGACGAAAACTGCGACGGCCGTAGGGTGTGTTTGAAACAGAACTTGGGCTGGATATCTCATCTGGACCAACGTCAGGAGTGTTGAAATCACGAAGGCAAAAATGCCACAAGCATGACGATTGTAATTCGAAGCAGCAGGCATTGTTTGTAGCACAACTGAATAGTTCATTAAGTAGTGGGGCTGATTGTTGATGAAGTAGGTGACATTACAACTGTCATGATCAGGATTGATCATCGTACCAAACTTAAAATGATGAATTGCGTTGCTGCTGAAACTTGAGAAACAATCTAATATCGCTAGTGAGAAATTAAGTTCGGTACTCGGCTATTTATCAACCAGGGGCGCCGCTTGAGAAACAAGTCCGTATGGCCCTTATGAAATGTGATTCAATTGTGCCGCTAAGTTTGATCAAGAGAGTTGGGCAGTAATTGCTTAAACGAGGTTGGTACACCGTATCTACAGCCCCAAAGGATGAGATTGGAGATCATGTGAGACAATATTGACATAAGCACTGGAAGTGCAGAAAGTCTTCGCACGGGCCCATGTTCACCCCAAAAATGGTCCAAACAGTTCCACTCAAGAACTGGAAGTGCAGAAAGAAAGTCTTCGCAAGGGCCCAAAGGAATCATTCGACGTAATTGCCGAATGCATGGCCCTATTCACTCCTGGAATAGTCGCCTGCAACGGGAGGAAAGCTAATTTACTTGCTTACCTGTTAGAGAAGGTACGACGATGCAGTAGTGAGAACACAAACACTATAAGAAAAATACTCTACGGCTATGCATAAGTTACATGTTGTGGAATTATACTTTCCACAATGTGCGAAGAGTGCATGTTGTGTTATCAGGGCTGCTCCTGGGACCTGGGTGATCTAAGGCCCATGAAAAAATTTCAGAGTGTGCCCTTTATAGATAAATTAATTATTAAAATTACTTTATAAATTAATTATTAAAATTACTTTTTTTTTTTTTATCAATTGATTAATTTCTATTCAAATTATAAGAGTTTACAAAAGATAATAGAGAATACTTTGGGGCATTGTTAAAACCTTGTTTAAGCAAAATCAGTGCAACAAAACCTAAAACGAAGGAAAAAGAGTACCCGACATCTAAAACATTACATTCAACAACAAATTAACTAAGTGTCCCTGTCTGTTAGCTTCAATATCCTCCACAATTAATCAAATCAAACCAGCATCATATGTACCTACAAGAAAATATTTATTCAAATATCCTCTTAAACTTTCAACAATCTCTTCTTCTTTTTTTCTTTGTCTTTTGAGATTTTTAGAAAGTTTTTTTTTAGAAAACATTTTTTTTAACAAGCACACAAGTAATGAGAACGAAACTAAAGAACAGACAGAGAACAATAAAACCTGGATTTGAAACTTCAAACTTCAATTTGAGCCTCCTTTCTCCACTTTGAAACTTCAAACTTCTGTCATTAAAAAAAACTTCAAACTTGGAATTACAAGAGTAAGAATCTATATCTATCGTAAGTGATTTGCTGAGCCAAATAAATAAGACTCAGGTGAAAATTAATTATAAATTATGAATATCAAATTTAAAGCGGCTTTGGGAATGAGTATGGGCTCAAAGTAACATTAAATTATAAATATGAAGAATCTCGAAAAACACTCTTGCCCGCCAGCTTTCTAGTGTGTGTGTGTGTTTTTTTTCTTTTCAAAAGCAGTTATCATTTATTTATTTATTATTGTTTAGGGTATATAAAGAATGGACTATAAATAATAAAAAATTTGTGGCCCCAACAATTTTGGACCTCGGGATGTTCCCTTTTCACATTGGATCAGGACCGGATCTGTGTGTTATACGGCTTTTAACAACATGCATTTAGTATGCGTTGTTTTCGGACATCTTTTAATAATAAAAACAAGAATTTCATGATCACAAGAGCAACTTCATCCATTTGTCCTTAGTCATGGCAAGGAGGAAGCTAGGGCAGTCACTATTCACGTGAATAGTGGTTGCCCTTTCAAATAGTATTTTGTGTTTCCACCCGTTGCCATGGCAAAGGGCAATTACTATTTATTTTTTTGTTTTTTTCACAAATTTTTTTACCTCAATAATTAATTTGGATAATATTTTCGGATAAGATTTTCGGGTTCCTACATATCAATACTATTCATATCTCATAATCGGATAAAATTTTCAATTTCAAATTTCATATAAATTTTTTAAAAAAATTGGCTGGTATTTATAGAAAAAAATTCATTAATTTTTGGGTATTTTTTTAAAAAATTTCTGAATTTTTTCCAGTATTTTATTGCAAAAAAATTGGCTGCCGTTGGATTGGAGGAAAAAATCCGATTGGAGAGCCCAGATGACACCACGTGGCAACAGAAAAAAAAAATCAAATGAGTGGGCTGACACCAGCCTAGCGTCAGCAATGACATCAGCTCAGCCCTCGGGCTTGAGCTTGGGCTGAACTGGCTTGAGGGCCAGCCCGACTTTGTGGATCCCACTCCCAACTCGGACTTGGACTCCTTGCTGAAATTGGGTTTTTTGTTTCTTTCTCCCCCTAGCCTCTGGCTGGGCTTGCCGCTGGAGTTGCTCTCATGTATGGTCATATTTGCTCATCAACTGCAGATTGAGAGTGATGGGTTCCATGAAATCTTTTCGATCCCAACGTTTCTGAAAACTTTACATGAATTCAACTTTTCCTATATTTTACGTTCCCAAAGGGGGGCACATTGGGACCACACCCACTCAAATTTTAATTTCTTTTTAAAAACAAGTACAATGATGTTATGCTTTTTAATATATTATATTACAAGATAGTATATGACCAAATACGTCAAACACAAGTAGACATTCAACTAATGTCACCGACATGTAAATCAAGACCGTTGGGGGAGGGTATTAGTTGTTATCCATGGGGTCCCACACCAAATTATGGCCCAGATCTTCTTATGTTGCGTGATTGGGTCCCACTTGACCCATTTTACATGTCATACATATTGTGACGAGGGCCTGGGCTGGGACTGGGAGAAAATAAGTTATGAATAGACAAAATAAGGTTTTTGTTATAAATCTGGAGGAATTGCAGAGAGAGAAATTGAGATAGAGAATATAAACTGATGTTATTCATTCAGTTCTTGGTGTGTTTACAAACGGAGAATGAGGCCTAATTTATAGGCAAATGAATATGACTTGTGGGCTCCACATATTAGTTTTATAACACTTCCCCTTGGAGACCACAAGTGATATGGAATATGCCTCGTTAAAACCTTGTCAGGAAAACCCAATGGGATAAAACCTGGACGAAGGGAAAAAGAGTACATAACCATGTTTAACATAAAATATAGTATATGTTGACACGCGTGCGATACTGCCTCGTTAAAACCTTGCCAAGAAAAACCCAGTGGGATAAAAACCTAGACGAAGGAAAAAGAGTACAGTTTGAGAAGATCTTCATTGATAGCACACTCCCCCTAATGTTTGGCAAAATATCCTCAAGCCGTATTGTTGATCATCTTTCTGAATATCATAGTTGACCCCGCTTCTGAGAGTTAATCTTGTGCGACACTGCCTCGTTAAAACCTTGCCAGGAAAAACCCAGTGGGATAAAATCTGGACGAAGGAAAAAGAGTACAGTGTGTAAAGGTCTTCATTTACACCGTGCTCCCCCAACACTGCCTCGTTAAAACCTTGCCAGGAAAAACCCAGTGGGATAAAAACCTGAACGAAGGAAAAAGAGTACAGTGTGTGGAGGTGTTTATTGACACCATGCTCCCCTTGATGAGTATCTCCCCCTGAAAACTTCATGACTAGCTTTTTCCAGTAAGCGACTATAGAAATTTCCAGAGTCCGCATATCCAATAACACTTGGGCTATTTGTAAGTTCACTTGAAAAGAATATGCCCATATATGGTGTTATGCAGAGATAGCATCAAATATGCCTCACATCATCCCAACCTGTTGGTGATGATATCCGGTCTAGTATACTTCCGGAAAAATTATTTAAGTGCCAAACGGTTAACCCACATAAAAATGCTTCAATACTTCCTTAGTATAAGCAAAAATCTCGTTGGCACAATACTTGATCTTCAGGCCAAAATAAATATTTTTGAACTCTTTAGGAGTTTTAACATGTTGCAACTATATTATAATAAGTGTACTCTCTGAGGCAATTTATGTATATTGGTATTGAGTACAGATTTGTGCTTCTGGCACATGTCCTTCAGGGACTTGCTTCATGCAATTTCAATCCTTCAGGGATTTTACTTTATGACACATTATATAGCTTTATCCGAGGTATCTATATATCTTTAGGGAATTGCTTCTAATTCATGCATTTAATAACCCTTAAAGATAATATGTTGGTCTCCGTAAATGTGCAATAAGGGGGGGCACAATTGCATCTGTAAATATGGAGAAACCCAACATTCCTTGTTTCTGCTAGAAACATTGTGCCATACAAAGTGGGTATATTCCCTTTTATCCCGAACACCCAAATATAACTTTCAGCATTAATGTCTCTTTGGGGTTCGTACTATGGGTTTGTTCTTTCACGTTCATTCTCATCTATAATGGAATTGCCTCTTTCCATTTTGGCCAATGATATTGTTGACATTTAATAGAACGTGGTTCCAATCAACACAGCCCATTGATGATTTGAGTAGCTACTCCAAAACCAAAAATTGTCATTCATCAATTCGTGATTCCATCATTCTCATGTGCATGCGCATGCATCAATCATAAGCATTTCTTTGCTTTTGGGTACCCAAGCCACTCAAGGGGGCTTTTATTGTCTCTTTCTAGACAGGCATCTCTTATAAGATGAATTATGTGAGAATGTGGATCATAACCTCCAATGGAGCGTTATTTTACAGTAGGGCGTGGAAAATCTCCATTTAGGGAGTTGGAACATTTAGAACTCATATATTTGTCATGCTGCAGGCATACCATAGATTAACACATACATATCAATTTAATTCCTTCTGGGACTTTAAACCAGATAATTTGCTACGCATTAGGCGTGCATCGTATTAATTTGACATGTTAAAGGATTGTCCTTCCAGGACTTCAATCCATATCATTTGCTACGCAACAGGCGTGCATCATATTGATCACTGCTATACCCATATTCTATTCTTATGGGACTTTGATCTGTGCAGTGTATTATCAATGTATCCAACTTGCAATCTGTGAAATTTTCATTAATAATTCATGGATACATATCAGAATGATACAAGCCATTCTTCTGGAATGGTCATAATACAAGTCGTTCTTCTGGAACGGCCTTATCTCCTCATTTGGTTACATTTAAGGATGTAGTACAAAATATCAAAACAAGAGTACAAGCATGAAATAATACAAATATTGCTTACATCCTTAGGTGGGAGAAACTTTTCTCAAGTATCTTTCAAGCTCGTATCGGCTCTGCAAATATAATGTGATCTAATTATATCCTGCAAGAGCAAAAATCACAATCCTTCTATCTCTGTCAAAAATATAACCCTCAGTGTTAGGATCACTACATGGATTTCTTCTTTGGATGTTCATTATAAGGAAATAGAATCTCAGAGAGTTATAAAAGAAAGAAAAGATACAAAAATTGTGATATTGATTGCAAGGTAAGGTAAGCAATCAAGGAAGGAAGCTGGTGGGAGCAGACAACAAGCTCCCATTTCTCTTAGTCTAGAAGAACTTCAGGAGATTAGAGCATGTGGTCACCCTTACAGTTCCCTGATGTAGCAGAAACGTGATCAGGGATAGTCTCGCTTCCTGAATGGATGATCAGAGATAGTCTCGCTTCTTAAACATATTGAATGCTTACTGATAGGAAAAACAGGTGGATATTGCATCACTAGATATCCACAAAGACTGAATGTCTTCTGCAAAAATTTCGTTAGTGACATATTTATACACAAATGAGAGAAATAGATAGAACCTGTGGATTTCAAATTAACCACAGAAATTTGCTCGGTTCTCGGGGTGCTTTTGAGAAAGTAGCTCCGTGAAATCCGCAAAGCAAGATCGTCTTTTGACGAAAATAATCTTTGAACACGCCGAAAGTGCCGACAAGCAATAATGGAGCTTTGGAGCCTGAGGAAGATAATATGGGGATCCGAGTTAATATTGGGATCCTAGAAACTGCTGCCATATCTCCGCCTATAGATATCTGCAAGACCTGATTGGAGTATCTGTGTTTCAACTTATCTCCCCCATTTTCTGAAAATTCAGTTTCTCTGAAACCTTCTAAAAAAAATGGCATCCTCTTCTTTTCACCCAAACTGTCTTGATTTAAATATTGCTCCAAACACAGCTCATGGTGCTAAAATCTGGCGACCATCCTTTGTATCACAAAATCGTCATCTCACAGTTGATGATTCTGTGATGATGAATGATGCTACTGCTGTCACAGTAGCTAGGAACTTCCTCCTTCCAATGGATGATATGCTGTTAAGAGCACGGTCTGAGGAAGAGGCTATTGATGACTCGATGGCTTCAAGCATTCAGAGTGCTGCTTCTGTCTCAAACCTGGCTGATCGTTTGCGTGCTAGGGCAAACGAGGTTCAGGAGCTGACAACTGAAAACTCATCTCTTCAGAGAAAGCTCCACGAGTCTCAGCAAGAGGTTGAGAAACTTAAAGAAGAAAATAATGCCTTGTTGAAACTGGTGAGTTCATACTCCGTTGATACTCTGAGAAGGCTAGACATGATGCAGGTCTCCAATGAAAAGATTCTGGAGGACCATGAGAGGCTCATGGCCAAGCTTAAGAAGCGCCGTCATATTCCTTCAGAAGCTTGCAGAACATAATAGATTTTACAGAGCCTGCACCTTTATTGCAGGTGAAGAAAATCTATCTGTTGTATGCCTTCTTTCCAGTTTATAATAAATGCGCAAATTTTTACACTTGCACCTGTGGTTTTTACGTCTTTTCAAAATGACGGTTTGGAACCTTGCACCTTATAGGTTCAAATAACCACAACAAATCTCTCAAATTACATATTTCAATGCACGTGAGTCCGGAACTTCTGGCCCAGGCTAAAACACGACCTCAGAATTTATTTGCCCTTTTCAAATGTGCATGAATTATAAATTGAGTAAAAATCATGATAATATCACAATATAGTAGTGAAAAGCATCAACTACTATATCCCCAAAATTTCAGGTTTGGAATCTCTCATATATTTTGATCCATGAGCTTTCGGCCAAGCTAGCCCAGTTACAACAAAATATGTGGGGAGCCTTAATTCAACATTTGAGGTTTATCCTGATATTATCCATTTCACGGTGTATTCTTAATAACCGGAATTCACAAAATATATTTCTTCCTTGAGGTGTCGATTGTAACAGAATCGAACTTTATTAAATTCATCATTTTCTTATGCCAAAGAAATATGTGGCGCAACACAATTTGCAATAATACCTCAAGGGAATCACATATTCTCATGGTATGGACATTTTCACAATTTTCTGTATATATTTCAGGACTTCAAGTCCTTACATAATTGTCCATATTTTTGAGGAACTTCTGGCATCTCATTTAATTGCTCATCCATGAGTTTGAGGAACTGCAGGTTCCCTTTTGTATACAGTGACGGTTTACCCAAAATGGTAAATATTTATGTATACGTTACTATTCATATATCCGGTACTATTCATCAAGTCATGAATACGTATCTATTCATGTGTATAGTACATTTGCCAGTACAGTTATTTTTCATGTGTATGGCATATTAACCAATACGGTACTGTTACATCATTAAGGAACCCCAGGTCCTTATTTACATGTCAAGGATCAAGGACCCTCAAGTCCGATCACATGTTTACAAATATAGTACCGGAGAGACTACCAGCTCTCATATCAATATCATTATCAAGGATCTTCAAGTCCTGATGTAGTTGTATGATGAGGATCAAGGAACTTCTAGTCCTGATCTGTATACTGTAAAAATTCATCATACCGCACAATTAGTCCATAAAATCAATTGCTTGTAAATAAATTGCTGGTAAGTAAATTGCTGGTATGGACGATAAACCCGCACCATACATTAAATGAAAGTAAATGTGCGATAAAGTAATTTGCTTGATGTATGGACGTTAATCCCGCACCATACTTTAAATAAATGTAAATGTGCGGTAAAGTAAATTGCTTGTAAATAAATTACAATAAAATAAATTGCATGTATGGGCACTAATTCTGCTCCATACCTAGTGAAAGGCGTGGACGATAAACCCGCACCACCCTTTTAAATAAATGTGCAGTAAAGTAAATTGTTAGTGTTAGTATACTGCGTGTAAATAAATTGTATGTATGGGCATTAAATCTACACCATACTGTAAATAAAATAATTGTGGGGATGAGAAACACCACTAAAAATATGTAAACCATCCATAATATTACTATATATATAGGTTATATAGAATATATAATCAGATAGGCAAAGAAAGCGACCATTATCACGCTTGCTTCTGCCTTTTTCTCTTGCCACCAGCACACCTGCACTAATATTAATATCGGATAATATAAAATAACAATAAATAAATAATGATGGGAAGCATCATAATTTCGGTGGGTTTTTATTAACACCACGATCAAATAATATAATATTATTATACTATATGTTCTTATACTAATATAAAATAAGGAAAAGCAGAGAAAGTGGTTAGTGGCAGAGAATATCACGCTCCAAAATTCCAATTCAATTGCTTTTGTCCTGTCCCAGTGAATTGTTTTATTATAATTATAATATATTAAACCAAAGGAGCTTTCCATCGTAGTTTTGTGCAGGTTTGAATCCACTGCTACCACTGTACCTGCACCAATTGGCTTATTAAATACTGTAGAGAAATAATAAAGTAATAGAAAGCATAAGGGGCAGAGGGCTTAGTGGATTATTATTATTTTTTCGGTGGATTTGCTGTTCTCAAAACAGGCTTTAGCACTTCTCCTTTCTGGGATCTCCATTGACATGGGCTCGAAGCCTCTTGCGCACCCATTTGCTCGGACGAGCTCGGAGTAGCGTGGCAAGTCGGATGTTGTCAGGTTTCGGGTCGGATCCGATGAAGCCGTGCCACTCCTTGGTGGCGACGAAGGTGATGAGGGGTGTGTTGTCGGGTTTCTTTGAGGATAGGAGTTTGCAGAGGTTCATCATGGGATTGATGTGGCCTCTGCCGGGATAGGGTAGCGCCACCACGTGACAGACTGAGATCAGTTCACGATGATGATGAGGAAGAAGAAAAAGGAATAAGAGATATGGGTTTCATCAGAGAATTCAGCTGGTGTATTTTAGAGCGAATTCGTGCTGATAACGTGTTATAAATCTAGAGGAATTGCAGAGAGAGAAATTGAGATAGAGAATATAAACTGATGTTATTCATTCAGTTCTTGGTGTGTTTACAAACGGAGAATGAGGCCTAATCTATAGGCAAATGAATATGACTTGTGGGCTCCACATATTAGTTTTATAACAGTTTTAAACAATTTTACATATTCTTTTTTAAGACACTCGTTCTCTTTTATTATTGTTTGTTTCTAGTTCAAAGATCTTATTGAAATAAATAAAACGAATTAGTTACAGTACACGTCAGTTTGTTTAGTACTATGTTTTACATTTTACTTTAGAGAATGTATTCGATTTTAATAGAATTTTTTTTATACACGTGATATTCAACTTTAATATAATCTAAACTACAAAAAAGGAGGATTTGAATTTGGGTGCAAAATGGGGAGCACATCCACTCTAACTAACTTGACTAAGCTCATGTCTATGATTTTAATGGATTTTAAAGGAGTTTAAACTTTCAAATTTATTCAATCAGGAATTTGAAGGGGGTTTTAATTGTTTTTCAATGTTCGTAGTTGGTTCACCTGTAAAAACTATTGGAAATGGGGGCCCAATATTGACAACTATCCTTGTGGGCTGTCGCATATCCATCGTGGTCCCTTGCAAAATTGGACATTTCCTTCTCACCAATTTCCGGACCAAGCCCACTTGATACACCAATTGAACCACCCACAAAATATAAAGCAGAGAGGCTGCCAGTAGGGTTCTTGCGGAAACAAAATCGACACAAGCGAAGTAACCGAGACTGAACCAAACACCCTCATAGCCATAAGACACCAAAAAGGAGCACATGCATGTCTTTCTCGACGAGGACGAGGATGAGGACGACTATGCCGTTGCCGTATAATTAGTTCCGACAAAAACCGAAGGCCGAGCAATATGCAAGTAAGCAAGACAGCAAAACCTTCATGACCGTAGGGTGTGTTTGGAACAGGTTTTGATAAGCTGGATATCTGATTTGGACCAACGTTAGCAGCACCGGATTACAAATGCAAAAATGTCATGTGGGTCAGATGTCGTAGAAGAGCAGCGGGCATGGCCTGTACTGCGACAAAAATGTTGATAGCAGCAGCAGATTGTTGACGACGCCCACATCCTTAATTAAAGATTCGGGAGTGAAACAATGTATTTTTTTTATTTATCCTTAATTAAGGGCAATCACCATCATGCACTCAACAAAACTTTGTCCCTGCATTTGGTACTTAATTGTGATTTAGTATGGTAATCACCTTGTGACTTGACAGACAACTGTCTAAATCAAATACAACCTTTCATATGAGGTTACCTTACTAATAGTAGCATAATTTTGTGTACTGTACAGATCATGACCGTCGCCTAATGTATGGATCCCACGGCATCCCAGCAAGGGACGGTCCAGATCATAACCATTGTGACATTGACATATAGGCTTTTGATTATTCTAAAGCTCAGTTGCTCCTTCGTGCAATTTGCATTTAGATTGTTTCTTCCGTCTCTCTACTCTCCCTCTGCTAAACATGCTTTGTTCTCGCACCCTGTTATGTGTACTATAGTATTAATGTTAAGATTAATATGAAGTTTTTACTTACACCCTGAAAAAAAAGTCGTGAATGTTTCAAATCCTAGATATCTAAATTCGCAACATCCCATCTTTGAATCCCTCGTTTTTTTTAAATAAAAACAAAAGGAATAATTGAGGTTGATCCACTGGTTAAGAGCGCTCCGATTTGGAGAGCAATAAAAGGGTTTTTGTTTTCAGAATTTTGAAGTTTCACCAGAATTTTGAAAAATGGTTTTTAAAATCTGCTTTGATATTTGAAATCCTCTTCACTCATTCACTCATCATTTTTGAGAGAGAGAAAGAGAGTTTTCTTCTTCTTCTCCTCTACAAATGGTGAGATGAGTGAGGTATGAGGTTCCCAAGATGAGATTTTCAAAGTATTTTTTAAATCTGCTTTGTTATTCAAAATCTGCATCTCGGATAGTTAAACACATTCCCATTCATATCTAGATTAGATTCTTGGATTAATTTCTTCAAGAATGGTTTCTTGAAGAAATCGATCTTTTATTCATTGAATATACATATTCATCGATCTGTCAATCCAGAGCTGAGTTGCGGTGCCATGGGGTGAAGGAGCTGATGGACAAGCTGCCATTTCCATGAAGGACAAGCTACTAGCTCAAGTAAGTTTGGAGAAGAAGGTTGCACATGGAGGTAGTGCTCATTTCATAAATAGACCTAGGATTGCTTGAACTTGTGATTACTTTCTCTGTAAGAACCTTCTTAACTTAGTGGATTGCCTGATCAGAGTGATGACCCCCAGTTTTTCCCAATAGTGGGTTTCTGGGTAAACATTTCTGGTGTGATTATCTGATTTATATGCCTAGTCATACTGTTTGTGTTATATTTGAAATGTTGATGAATGTTCACACACCTATCACTCTAGTTGTTGCTAGCACATGAGATGCCTAGATTGACGGGTCCTTTTGAGTGCCTAGGTTGTCACGTAGTTATCTTTTAGGCTTGCAGAGATTTGAATATTTGATATGTTGTGCATCTGTGTTATGCTTATATGTTCATAGGTCTATGACTAGTCATATTGTCTATAGGTTTATTTGATCATTATTGTCATACATCTGTCCATTGGGGTTTTAATTTACCCCTTTCATCTAAGTACCAATTACACAGCATAACCATAATGATCAATCGGTGTGTTTGGAATTGGAACCGACCTCTCATTCTGAGGTTGGTTACAACGATTTGAATTGAGCCAAAAAAATATAGAAAAAAAGAAAGAGGTATGAATGGAGGTCGGTTATCCCTAATCTTCCACAAAGACGTAAGATAGAAATTGAAAATTTTCAAGTGCAATGAACAATTTTAGAGCTAGAAAATATGGCTTTGGTGTTGGATAGGTAGGGTAAAACAACAAAAATTTAAGCTCCGCCAAAGGCCATTGTGTGTCATTCATATGCATGTAACCATTTTGACATTGACAATTTGACATATATAGACTTTGATTATTCTAAAGCTCGGTGGTTAAGTTATTTTATTTTATTTATTTATTGATTTTGTTTGCTTTGCTCCTTCCTGGAATTCGCATTTAGATTTGTGTTTTTATTTCTGAAATTGGTACTTAAGTGACGAGGGGTAAATTTAAAAGATATTCAACCAAGAATGCAACAAACTTCACACTCTAGACCTTGACCAAAAACTCTTATGATTAGTCAACTGTCAGATATGATTGTACCTAACAATAACATACACAGAGCATACCAAGATGTACCTGCAAGCCTAGAGAATTACTAGTGACAACCTAGGCACTCAAAAGGACCCGTCAATCTAGGCATCCCCTGTGCTAGCAACAACTATGGTGAAAGTGTGTGAATACAACATAATCAAGCAAACCCCAAATAGCAGAAAAAGATGACTACTCATCCGCAAGAACACACAAACCCAGATGACTCGTCAACTATCAAGAACACAAACCCAGAAAATTTACAGAGATGGAAACCAGAAATTGTTCACCCAAAAACCCACTATAAGGAAAAACTGGGAGTCATCAACCGACCAGGCAATCCACTAAGTATAACAAGATTCTTACAAAGGAACACAAGCAAGCTCAAGAAAAACCTAGATCTATTTAGGAAGATGAGTTATACCTCCTTTGTGCAATCTTCTTCTCCAACTTAGCAAAGCTTGAAGCTCAGTTCTTCATGGCTATGACAGCTCCTTCTCCAGCTCATTCATCCCATGACACCAACTTGCAAGCTCTAACTCAGATAGAAACCAAAATTTGGATTCAAAGGAGAATGACCAATTTCTACAAGAAACCATACTCTTAAAGAAATCAATCTTGAATATGACCTAGATATATATATATATATATATGAGAGAGTGTTTGATCTAGCAAGATGAGGTTTTCATATTTCAAATGCAGTTTTCAAAAAGAAACATTTTGGAAAACTCAAAGATGAAAAATATGAAGGTTACTCTTGAGGAAGAAGAAGAGAAAGTTTGCTATGAAACTTTCCAAAACTTGTCCCCCAAAATGACGGCTGCCAAATGAGGAATCCTTTGGCCTTTAACCACAAAAATTCCCTAGGTCAGAATCAACACATTGCAGCAGAGAGAGAAAGGAGAATAGGACAAAATAGTTGGTTATCCAGCTGGAAATTCTACATAGCAAGGATGACTAGTCATATGAGAAATACATGACTAGTCATCATTTTATAAAATCAATTTCATGCAATGTGATGCAATGCACAATTTACCTTTGTCAATTTGCTTAAACCTCCATAGGATAGTTGTTAGTTAAGAACACTTAGAGAAACTATTCTTAATCTAAACTTGAGCTTGATAAAAACAATAAAATCCTATTACAAAATTGTCAAGGGAAGCCAAAAGAAAAACTCAAAATGCATACATTAACAATTTCTTATGTTCAAGTGGACCCAGTAGCCACCTTAATTGTAGAGGGAAATTGTACAGTTGACAGCAAGTGCCTGTGGACTCGCTTTTGACCAAGTCCGTTTAACAAACCCATTATTATTTTTGAGAAATCGTTTAAAATTATTCCGTAATGAGATAATCATGTGGTGAGAGAGATAATGAAAAAAATGAATATACATTTAGTAGGCTACAAGCTCCACAAATAATATTGTCGTGGTAAATTATAGGATACTTAAGAATAGTAAGTTTCATAATATTGTTGCATTATTTCAACATTGTTACATTGGTCCTCCGATGAATAGAGAAAATTTTTAAATACAATAAGACCTGACATGTAACATGGTGTTATCGGTTTACCTTTGTAACATGTATATATTTATTGGTATTATATTTTAAAAGAGCTGATTTCCCCACTTCCTTTTTCTCCACTTACACTCCCTTTTGCTTTTTAATACTTTTTAATCAATTTTGTTCTTTCTCTTTCATATTCTATCTTTACCCTACATTAATTTCTTTTTTACTTCACTTTTATATTATTTCTTTTTCTTTATACTTAATTTTCCAACTTACACTCCATTTTCAGTATTAAAGGGAAAAAAAACTTAATTTCTTACTTGATTAAAGGAAAAAAAAAATACTGAAAATGGAATGCAAGTTGGAAAATTAAGTACAAAGAAAAAGAACTAATATAAAAGTGAAGTAAAAAAAAAAAAATTAATGCAGGGTAAGGGTAGAATAGGAAAGAGAAAGAACAAAATTGATTAAAAAGTATTAAAAAGCAAAAGGGAGTGTAAGTGGAGAAAATGGGAGAAAAGGGAAGTGGGAAATCAAATCCCTATTTTAAAGTATGAACCTTTCATACCAACTAGCTTGGTCTAGAGGCCGCAAGTTTATTCTTCTACAAATTGCTCAAAAAAATAAAAGTACAGGTGAGCTAGTAACACCTCGTGATGATATTATGAAGTCATTTATTCACTCGAATGATATGGTGGAGTCCAGTATTGACTATCCTCTCTGGTCACAGTAATAGTGGGCATGTAGTGGTCACCAGTTTCCGGAGCAAGGCCAGCAGAAATGAGCCACCCGCAAAATGTAGATGAGAGGCTGCTAGGAGGGGTCATGGGGAAATAAAATGTAGAGAAGTGAAGTAACCGAGACTGAACCAAACAACCTCATGGCCATAGGGTACCAGAAATGAGCATATGCAAGATTTTGTCCACGAGCATAATGTCTTATACTTAGCACCCACAAGCTGAAGGTCAAACAATAAGCAAGCAAGCTAGACAGCACAACGCTCATGGCCATAGGGTGTGTTTGGAAGAGATCTTGATCAACTAGATATCTGATCTGCACCGACGTGAGGAGTGTTGGAATGATGAATGCAAGAATGTCGTGATCATAGAGTGTGTTCCTCAACTGCAGGTTGAGATTGTTGAACATGGTATCAGTCGCTAGGACTCAATCCTGATCCTCTTTCTTCTCTTTTCTGCTGCGTGATTTCTCCTCCTTCTCCTTCTCTCTCTGTTCTTGTTCTCTACCCGATTTTCCCCAAATTCTTCTCAAACCCTAATTTCTTTGTTCTTCAATCTCATGGCGTCTTCTTCGTCTACCTCCTCTCTCAAGATTGAGAGTCTTCTCGGCATGCTTACCATACGCTTGAGCGATGACAACTATCTGAAGTGGAGCTATCAGCTTGAGTCGGTGTTACAAGGCTACGACCTCTTTGGATATCTTGATGGATCTGTGCTTGCTCCTCCGAAATTTTCGATTTTGGATGAGGAAGGTGTTACGTCTGAAGTCATCGCTGCTTACAAAGACTGGTTGCGCACTGATAAGGCTCTCCTGAGTCTGCTGATTGCCTCTCTCTCCGATGAAGCTCTTGAATATATCATTGGAAGTCGCACTGCTCGTGAAGCCTGGCTTAATCTTACGGATCGCTATGCTTCAGTTTCTCGAGCACGTATCAACCACCTGAAGACTGAAATGCAGACAGTGCAGAAGGGAGGTGACTCGATTAAACGATTCCTTCTTCATTTGAAGCGTATTCGTGATCAATTGCATTCTGCTGGTGTGAAGATTTCTGATGACGATTTTGTCATCGCTGCTCTCAATGGTTTGCCATAGGAATATGATATCATCAAAACTGTGTTAATTGCTCGAGATACTTCAATTTCTCTCAAAGACTTCCGCGCTCAACTTCTTGTTGCTGAGCAAACCGCTGAGGCCAGGGTTGTAAACATTATGCAATGTTTACTTCCCAATTTGCTCCGAATTCACACTCTGGTCCTAGGTCTGCAGGCTATGGTCCTTCGTCTGGTCAAGGCTTGCTTCCTACACCGGTGCAGGGCTCGGGTGGCTATGCTGGCTCTAACACACGGGTTTCTGGTCCTCGCCCTAATTTTAACGGCAATTCTGGTCGTGGTGTTTTTGGTTCTGGTAAATCTGGTTCTTCTCAATTCCGTCCTTCCTCTGCTGGATTTCGCAATGGTTTCTCTACCAATAAATTTGCAGTTCCAGAGTGTCAAATTTGCAGTAAGCGTGGGCACACTGCTGCTAATTGTTACCATCACCATTCTTCTCCTAATCCTACTGCTTCTTCTGTGATGATTGAGTGTCAAATTTGTGGTAAGAAGGGGCATGGTGCTTTGGATTGTTACCACCGCTCCAATTATGCATTTCAAGGTCAATCTCCTCCTTCATCCTTGACTGCAATGACTGCTCAGACTACCTACAATCCTGATCAAGTATGGATAGCTGACAGTGGTGCTACACATCACATGGTCTCTACTCTTGATCATCTGAATAATGTGGCTTCTTGTGATTCTACTAAGAATGTGACTGTTGGCAATGGGGAAGGTTTGCAAATCCGTCATATAGGAACTGCTAAGCTTTCTTCTTTAACTCTTGCATCCGTGTTTCATGTTCCACATCTCACGACTAATCTCTTATCTGTGCATCAACTGTGTCAAGATAACAATTGCAATATTATCTTTGATGTTTCTGGATTTTATATACAAGACAGCTCACCATGAAAATTCTGCTCCAAGGCAAGAGTAGCCAGGGGCTTTATCCAATACCAGTGTCTCTGCAACCTTCAGTTTCTGTACCGTCTCCCATTCCCATACAACATTCTCAGCGGTCTGTGTCTCCGTCAGTTGCGTTTCTTGGTCAGCAGGTTAAATCTTCTTTGTGGCATCACAGGTTGGGTCATCCAACTAATGAAGTGGTGAAGTATATGCTCAAAGCTGCTCAACTTCCCTATTGTGATGATTCTCAATTTTTCTTGTGTTCTGATTGTCTTCATGGCAAAATGCATAAGCTTCCTTTTCCTACAGATCATGTAAAAGTTACCATTCCATTTCAGAAAATCCATAGTGATGTGTGGGGTCCCTCTAGGATGAAATCTGTTGATGGCTTTCGGTTCTATGTGATCTTTGTTGATGAGTGTACTGGCTATATGTGGTTGTATCCACTTTATAATAAATCAGAAGTTTATGGTACTTTTCTCAAGTTTCATGCTATGCTTGTTACTCAGTTTACTGCTTCTGTCAAGTGTTTGCAAAGTGATGGGGGAGGGGAGTTTACTAGTAGGTTGTTCACTGATTATTTGGCTTCTAAGGGCATTGAACATCAATTATCCTGTCCATACACTCCTCAGCAGAATGGATTAGCTGAGAGGAAGAATAGACATCTTATTGAAACCTCTATTACTCTTTTGATTGCTGCTCATCTTCCTAGTCAGTTTTGGTTTCATGCCATTGCTCATGCTGCGTATTTGATTAATAGGATGCCTAGTAAAGGTTTGGATCTTCAGTCTCCCTATTATAGACTATTTGGCTTGGTTCCTGATATCACACATGTTAAGGTGTTTGGCACTGCTGTTTATCCATATTTGAGACCTTATACTGAGCATAAGCTTCAACCTCGCACAGCTCAGTGTGTTTTTCTTGGATATGCACCAGGTTATAAAGGTGTCATTTGTTATAATCTTTCCACATGTAAATTGGTGATATCTAGACATGTTCTCCATGATGAAACTTATCGTTCTTTTAAGAAGCTTCCAGCACCTATTTCTCCAGTATTATCCATGCCCTCACAGTCAACTTCTATCCGGCTTCCACTTCTCGTTCCTGTGACAACTTCTGCTACTCCTAATTATGTACAAGGTTCTGATAATTTGGCATCTGATCCTGCAGCCTCTGCACATTCCATTTCTCCATACACTAGTCCTTCCATTTCTCATGCGGTATCTCCTTCAGATTCTATAGCATCTGTTTTAAATGCTCATCAATTACAAGTCCTTGTGCCTGCCATTTCTGCATCTGCTGTTAATTCATCTTCTGTCTCTGATATATCTGCACTTTCTGTTCCGTCTGGTAATACACATCCTATGCAAACTCGGGCTAAGAGTGGAATTAGCAAACTGAAACCTTTTTCAGATTATCAATGTTACCATACTACCATTCCTGTTATTGCTGCAGATGGTGAACCTTCTTCTTATCGCATTGCTGCTCAATCTCCTGCTTGGGTTAAAGCAATGCATGAAGAACTTGAAGCATTACAAATGCAGGGAACTTGGTCTCTAGTGCCATGTCCTTCCCAGAAAAATATAGTTGGAAGTAAATGGATCTACAAAATCAAGCGCAATGCCGATGGTTCAATTGCAAGGTATAAAGCTCGTTTGGTGGCTCAAGGATTCAGCCAACAACAGGGTCTGGATTTTAGTGAAACTTTCGGCCCAGTTGTCAGACATACAACTGTGAGACTGATACTTAGTTTGGCAGCTATGAATAAGTGTAGTTTGTGCCAGTTAGATGTTAAGAACGCATTTTTACATGGTGATCTGGAAGAGGAAGTTTACATGCGGCAGCCTCTAGGTTTTGAAGATTCCCAGCATCCAGAGTTTGTGTGTAGGTTGGCCAAGTCCCTCTATGGCCTTAAACAGGCACCAAGGGCTTGGAATGCCAAGTTTACAGGTTATCTTCCAGCCTTAGGCTTTAAGTCCTCCCATTCTGACCCAAGCCTATTTGTCAAGCATGAAGGTTCTGATATTGTGATTTTACTACTGTATGTAGATGATATTATTTTGACTGGTTCAAGTCCTCAGTTGGTTCAAACAGTTATTGATGATTTAGGAGTTGTATTTGACATGAAAGACATGGGCAGACTTGCTTATTTTTTAGGTCTTCAGGTGTCTTATGATTCCACAGGAGGTATCTTTGTTCATCAGACCAAGTATGCTCAGGAGTTGTTAAATAAAGCAGGGATGACCAATTGTAAAACTTGTCCAACTTCTTGCAAGCCACATAATCAGGTATTAAGAATAGAGGGGCAGCCATTAACTGATCCAACTTTGTATCGGAGTCTTGTAGGTGCCTTACAGTATTTGACATTCACAAGGCCTGACTTGTCATATTCTGTCAATACTGTTTGTCAGTATATGACTACACCTACAGAAGCACATTTTGATTTGGTCAAACGTATATTAAGGTATATTCAAGGTACCATACAATATGGCATTCACTTCACTACAGGCCCTTGGCATCTCCAGTCCTACAGTGATGCAGACTGGGCTGGAGACTTGAATACACTCAGGTCTACCACATGATTTGTAATATTTCTTGGAAATAATCCTATTTCTTGGCAGTCTAAAAAGCAGGGATCTGTGTCTAGAAGTTCGACTAAAGCAAAGTACAGGGCATTGGCCAATACAGCTGCAGATTTAGCTTGGATTCGACAGGTCTTGTTGGATTTGAAAGTATGCTTACCTGAGCCTCCTACAATTTCATGTGATAATTTGTCTGCTTTGGCTCTTAGTTCTAATCCTATATATCACTCACGCATCAAGCACCTCGACATTGATTTCCATTTCGTGCGCGAAAGGGTGCAAAGGAATGATCTTACTGTCCAGTATATTCCTACTGAAGAACAACTAGCTGATGTCTTTACTAAAGGATTACATAGTCCTGTTTTCTTGAGTCATTGTGCAAACATGAGGCTGGGCAACCTAGAGCTGGGTTATGATAACAGTATATAGTTAGCTAAGAGTTTGTTAGTGTTGGCACGTGTGGCTCACATGTCACAGCTGTAATTAGTTAGTCTGTAACATCTGATATAAAAACAATATCTCTCTGTAATTGTAACACGATTGAAAATCAAAGAAAGCAAATTCTCTCTTCTTCCTTGAGTTCTTCTTCAATATTCATCTTCTTCCTTCTGTCTCAATTCTTCTTCCTTATACTGTTAACAGTAAATGACATTGAAATTAAGGTTAATATTCATCCCAATGTTCAAAACATAAAAATGATTAACTGCAGCCATTGAATTTTCTAGTTTTGGTTAATCACAAGAAGAAATGACCATTTATAAAGAAATTGTGGGTCCACTGATCATCCTAGGCTATCTTAGTTTTTTCCTTTAAGAGTATCAGATCGATTTGACCCTTAATTAATTAACTCAAATTCAATCAACTGCTTTAAAAATCAAGCACATTGGCTTTGCAGCCCTAGCCCCCTACTTTGTCATTGGGCGTCGACCTAATTATTCCAATAATCCCTACTTTGTCATTTTCGATTTGGCGGTCAACAAACAGCCCATTTTGTGTTGTCTGGGTAATAATACAAGACAAGGCATAAATATCCGTTCTATGTTGTGAAAACAACATGAGACTTTCTTGTGCTGGCCTACCTCTCATTTGATATATATAAATATATAGAAAATGTTTTGACTTTATTGTGCTGGCCTACCTTTGATTTGACATATATAGAACATATTCTGAGCTCTACAGTTGCATTGCAATCTGCAGATTATATAGTTTTTGCAAATTCAAATTCAACACAAATGTAAGACCTTAATTCAATACAAAGTCATTGTGATGTTCGGTTGTTTGTGGTAACATAAGATCTATCGCCGTATTGTTTTCTGGCTTCAAGACCTATGGTTGACGTGTCCTCCAAGAATTGCCTAGTTTTCTGGCTTGAAGACCTAACTAAGAGCATTAGTTGGTTGATGTGTCTTCCAAGAATTTGCACTTAGAACTAGACGGAGACTAGTGCAGAAAATGGTGCTTTGCAGTATAATTCTTGTTGTTGGTTTTTAGTCTAAAATTATATGTTAATGAAGATAAAAACTGGCGAGTGAGTTTATAAGTTGGCTAGTTATATGCTAGTTATATGTCGTAGGCATTAACACCACTCCCCAAGTCGTCTCCTTTTGTATGCTAGTTATAGTGTCATGACCTACTTTTGGATTAGATGTGAGCGACGTTAAAATTCATGTTGGAAACCTAATTTGTTATATATATTAGCAACTGCATGGATTTATATGTGAAATGAGTTGAGACATGATATGTTGCTCTTAAATCAACAAGCAACCGTGATGTGTACTAAATGTACGTGGGATTACCAAAGACTCATTGTTAATCAAGAACTGAAGCATATCTCGACCAGCTTTTATACAAGTGTTTGGATGTAAAAGCTGATAGGTTCCTAGTTTATAAGGATTGACATTCATTGTTCTATTGCCATTACCAAAAAAAAAAAAAAAAAAGGTCTTTTGCGACAAACTTTATTCAATGGCCCCTAAATATCATTGGAAAAGGTCCTTTTTTCGACTAAAAAACGTTGGCTATCGGAAATATGTCAATATGATGCATTTTATTTCCGATTTTGAATGTACCCTTGAAAAAAGTCTCCATGGATGTTGGAAATACATTGTTTTTAGACGGGAAGCCTTGGTGCCAGCTGTATTACAGACAAAAGGCATGGGCGTGGGAATTGTAATGGTTATTTATCAGGGGCTTGTTTTGCCCCAGGAAATAGTCACTTATTTGCGAAGGAAAATATGTCTTCTCGGTAATGAGTTTATATTTCCGAGGGCAATATTGTGCTGTTAGAAATAATTGCATTTTACTGACGACATGTTTTGCTTGTCGAAAATAGTTGTCGATTTCCGACAAATAATTTTTATTGCCGAAAGTAAATTTTCATTTCTGATTGCAATGAACCGCTGTCAGAAATAGTTTTTATTTGCTATGGCATATAATTGGAATAAAAAAAAGTCATCGAAAAGGTGAATGGTTAATTTCTAGTGTGAATAAAAATATCACCTAAAGTGTGCATATATGTTATCAGGGGCAGATCCACTTTGGGGCAAGGGTGGTCAATTGACCCCTAGAAGCCGGAAAAATCCATGGAAGGCAAGATGGTTGACCCCTAGATTGTTTGGTGGCTGCGCAGGAATGCCTATCATTTGCTCCAGTAAATGAAAGAGAAGACCTGTATTTCCACAACATATAAGAAAATACATGACCGTTTTAGCTTTTAGTTTCGTACACATGGTGGATTACATTTAACTAGGAACTAGACCAGCCAACCCCTTCGTTTCTCTTCCCATCTCAAACCAAGTTCCAAATCTACCACCTCCTCTAATCTCTTTCTCTAATAACTACACATCTTCCCAGGCTTCCAAATTGTAATAACCTCCCTATTCTATAGTGTTATTATTGATATATAACAAAATTTTGAATTGTCTTTTATATCGAAGTGTGTAAACACTAGATAGTCAGTTTTTAACAATTGTTATTACACTTGATATTCGAAAGGTTTACACCTCAACGATTCATATGGAATTATAGTAGGAGGGGTACTATGTGAGGATATAATGGGTCTAAAAGATGAATTCCTAATGGGTTAGTTCTACAGGAATTAGAATATCATCTCCCACCCAAGAATTGAATTCCTCCAAAATCAAGAATACTTATTTAAAATAATATGAAGTTCTTTACACTTCCCCGTTGGCAATACTTATTTAAAATAATGTACATTTTGATGCCACAAAAATTAATTTTTTTATTTATTCTCTAATAAAATCACCTTAGCTCATGTTTCATCCTTTATATGTTATTACACATATTGCATCTCCTTGACTGCATGCATTAAGGATTCTCTTAGTGTTTCTTGATGGGTAAGACACATTGAGGAATGCATATAAATAAAGGGCTCCCTCCTCAGTCGATGATATACAACTCATAAAGTAATTCAGCCCATCTGAAACTTGAGACTAAGGGCTCGTTTGGGAGTGCTTTTGGATCAACGAAAAGCGCTTCTAAATGGGTGAAAGTGCTTCTGTCTTTAAAAAATGGTGTTTGGCAAAAATTGCAAAAGCGCTTTGGATGAGATCCAAAAGCACTTGGAGTGGTTTTGGAAGAAGCACTTGAAAGGTGCTTCTTCTTAAAAGCGCTGCAGAATAAAAACAAGGGAAGCACTTGGCTCTCTTTAATGAAACTTTTAACATGCCAAAAATACCCATATTTAATTTTTAAAATGCCAAAATACCCTTCCTTTCTTTCTTTTTTTTCCTCTTTTTTTATATTTCCTATATTTATTATAATATTTTGAGATTCTTTATATTTTTTAAAGTACTTTTAAAAGCCCTTTTACTATGTCAGCCAAACACTCAACAAAATATCAAAAGCGTTTTTATATAGTGTAAAAACACTTTTAAATGTGACATCCAAACGACAAACTACTTCTTTGTAGAAGCACTTATGTCATAAGCGCTACTGACATAAGCACTACTAGCATAAGCGCTTCAAGAAGAAGCACTCCCAAACGAGCCCTAAGGCATCAGCTCCAGGAGAAGAACTCTCTTCTGTTTACTCGTTTAGGACTGCTTCTCTAGGAAGTACTTCTACTCATAAACGCTTCTAACAAAAGCACTTTCCTTATAAAAATCTTGAATTTTCATAAAAAAAATATAAGTGCTTTGTGGAAAAGCACTTGAGAGTGCTTCTTGAAGAAGTACATGACACATGCTTCTCCAGGAAGCGCTTCTATGACCCAGAAGCACTTCTAAACTATTCTGCCAAACGCTGTCAGAAGCGCTTTTAGTTATCAGAGAGCGTTTGTAGTTATCAGAGAGCGCTTTTGGCCCTTCCAAAAGCACTCCCAAACAGGCCCTTAGGCTTTTCAACTACATGGCTAGTGTTTGATATGTTTATAGCTTATGAAGTTTTTACACCACTAACACTAAAACTCAGTTTATACTTTCTCTCTTCTCCAATGATATCGACTCACTTATATCTTGCTACATATAGATATATACAAAGAAACATACGCATAAAATATGTACGTGTTTTATTCAACAAAATTTTTGCAACTTACAACTTAAAAGTTCGGCCGCTATAATTTTAATATAATTTATTTACATTTTAAAATATATATTATTTTTATTCAATAATATGTGAGAATTATGTGTATAATACGTGAATTTTGTGTCTTATTGAAAATTTTATAAAAAAATACATGTATAAACATGAAAAATACGAGTAGTGTACGTTTGCTTTTTAAGACGTGTACAGAACACGGATTTATTATTGAAAAATACATACGTACGTGTATAATACAGTATTCAATGTGAAAGTGCTAAATTCTTTATATAGGTAATATATATGGAAAATTAAAAAATCAAAAGGGGACAATAAAGACTCGGGTAATGGCCTAATAGTAATGTATAATGCTCTAAAATACTCTTATCGATAAACAAAAATCGGGAAAAAAAAAGAATCTCAACATATATATAAAGACTATAGCCGTGCGGCTATACTATTTTTTAAATTAAAAAACTAAAAAAACCGCATATAGCCGTGCGGCTTTACTATTTATAAAAACACAAAAGAGAGAAAAGACCCGACTAGTGCTCAGGTGCCCGCGTGTTAAAACCAGTATAGCCGGGCGGCTATACTATTTTTTAAAAATTAAAAAACGGTTGTATAGAATATAGCCGTGCGGCTATACTATTTTTATTTATAAAAACCATAGTATAGCCGCATGGCTATACTAAATGCGAAAGTGTTAAATATTTTATATGGGTAATAATTATGGAAAAATAAAAAATTAAAATGGGACAATAGAGATTCGGATAATGGCCTAATAGAAATGGATAATACTCTAAACTACTCTTATTGACAAACGAAAATCAGGGGAAAAATTTATTAAAAAAAGGATCCCAGCATATATATTAAAACTATAACCGATTGGTTATACTATTTATTAAAAAAAAAAAATATGATTCAAAATCAAGGTTGCAACATGACTGGTAGATCTTGTTACAACTAGGGAAATGACACGGCCCCACTCAACAAATTAATATACGGATGAAATTAGGTTCATTTACTAGTGCTCTGTCACTTGCAATGTAACAAGTTTCATTTTATTTGTCTATGTCATGGGTATGATTCATATGAGTTATCAGTGTTAATGGTGAGGATCAGGGATAAAACTTCATGGTGGTAGTGCATGTATTTGTAGTTGTTTTTTTTCCAACTTTGAAATTAGCAGGGTCTAGGTCATCTTCAAATTTTACTAAGAAACCTCTGCCAATTTCATTAACCTATCGAGATAATATTTATATAATTGCTACATTAATAATGCTATTTGAAAGCATTTCTCATTTCTACATATCTTGCAAACTTTTCAATAATACAAACAAAATGCACTTATTTCTTCGATGATATATATTACAAATTGTAAATAAATTATATTCAACTATTATATAGTGGCTGAACTTTTCATGTTGTATTTTTCACAAATTTTGCAAAATACAACACATGTATTTTCAGCGGCAGATTCAGCATGGGACCAGTGTGCCCGCTCCTCTACCTCTTCTATTTGTATATTATATATGATATATACTATTATAATATATTAGATTAGTTTTTAGGATATTTACCCTAAAATAAAATAATATATGAGGTTCTTTTTGTCTACAAATTAACCATAAAATTTCTTGATCTCCCTTATACTCATTTCCCTCAAATCTTCTAAGTTAGTTTAAGATATCTGCACTAAAAACTCCTATATAGTTTTAACCTTCTTTTTCTTCCTTTTCTTCCTCTTCCTCTTTTGTTTAAAGCTTTGTAAATTTTTTTTTTCCTCATTTTTTATGTATGAGTTGAGTACTTTACGAACTCTCTTTTTTTTCTATTTCTTCTCTCTCTTGGAATATAAATTATTAATTTTTAAGTCTCATATGAGACCAGCATGAAGCTTTTCCAACTACAGACCACCACACAAAAGGAGGCAAAGCCTCATAGTACTCGATAGAGACCAGCATGAAGCTTTTCCCCACTCAGTCTGCGACCTTATAAAGCTTTTCCCCACTTGCTGGTTCTGTGCATTTTCGACACTTCTGTTTTGAGTTTTGCTTGTCTTGCGTCCAATGAGTGAGTTCAATGCAGCATCCACTTGTGCAAATTCATTGGCTTCTGTTTCTTCCTCACATGCAACTTTTTTGGAGTGCATCATCTTGGAGACCAATGACCAGCTGCTTGGCAGTGATTTTGGTCCAGAGATGAAGGACAGTAGTGACTCAAACACTGCAAGAGTGACTGCTTCAACTTCGCTCAACTTGTTAACAATGGCAATAGACTCATTGTCCTGCTTCAACTTCCGCCCTTGGTTGAACACTCGCATTATAATAGTTTTATTATTATATATATATATATTTATATAATTTTTCTTAGTTTTTGGTCTCTGTCTCTTGAAAATTTTGAATTCAACTTTTCGGAAGATGTTTTCGGGGGTGGGCTGATTGCTAGGGTTGTTGTGTTTCTTTTTCTTTAAATTTTAATTATAGTTTTTTTTCTTTTGTTATTTTGAATTTACTTTTGGTCTTTATAACAAAATGGTAACTCCTTGTTCAGGTGAGGTGACTTTAGTAGTTGGTGTCAACATGTCAACATATATCATAGGATTAGGGCCTCCAAATATGTGTCGAAAACAAAAAAAGATGATGATTGAGTTCAATGCAGCATCCACCTCTGCAAATTCATTTGTTTTTGTTGCTTCCTCACAATACAATTTCTTTGACCACTGACTAGCTGCTTGGCTGTGATTTTGGCCCGGAGATGAAGGAAAGAAGTGACTCAAACACTGCGGGAGTGATTGCTCCAACATCTCTCAACTTGCTAACAACGGAAAATGTCTCATTGTCCTTGTTGAGGGAAGAGAAGGTGGATATGTTGCCGACTGCCTTGAGATTCTTCATAGCCTTTT
Organism: Prunus salicina; assembly: GCA_020226455.1. NCBI lineage: Eukaryota > Viridiplantae > Streptophyta > Magnoliopsida > Rosales > Rosaceae > Prunus > Prunus salicina. The sequence continues at coordinate 13,851,954 of CM035343.1, read as the reverse complement.
GGATTGCCTTTTTCACCATCTTCCTAGAGGTTAAGTATTTCCTAGCCTCACTTGTAAGAGCTTCAGTTTCACCTCCCCGCCTTCTTCGCATGATCGATTGAAGGTTCTGGACGCATTCCTTGGTTTGTAACAAGGCATCCTTGGCAGTGCCACAAACATCCAACAGCCTGAGAGAGCCATCTAACAACTCATTAGTTCATTTCTCATTCTGCTCTTGGGCTAAGGCTTGTTGAGTGAGGGGAAACTGAAGAAACCTATCAACAGAATCATGCAAGTCTTGGAGACCACTTAGTTTGTGGGTTATTGAAGATAAAGATGTGGAGGTGGCCTCAGAAGATCTCAATCTGCACAAGAGTTCATCAACTTCTTGAAGGACCGGGTGTGGCCTAGACGGGAAGCTGTTAGAGCGAGTGTGGAAAGCCATTTTTTGTTTGTGTGTTGTGAGAGGATAGAGGAGAAGACCTTGTAGTTAATGCACAATTGAGATTGATGTGTTCCTTTCCATATGCATCTACTAATATATAGTGTTGGTTGAGGCAGGGGACCCGGACATGGTATCTCGTCCACTGCAATCACCAGCCAGCGGTAACATGATTTCGATTTGGTCTCTTCCCACACCAGCATACGAACTCATGAGCTGATTCATTTTGCATATAAAACCCCAGAGTCTTCTATTATAATTGAAGAATCATTATATATTAATGTGATGATCGCACGTGGAGAGGCAAAAACCACGCTTCCTATTAATGTAAGTGATATCTTAATTTCATGATTGTTGCTTCAGGAGCTAGTGGAAAAACCATGCAATACCGATTAACCATGCAATATTCTGTTTCCATATTGTAGAAAAATGATTTGTAGCAGACTTGATGAACTGCTCCCCGAATAGCACGAAAACAAGCACAATTATCTGTATTGGATGTGAGATCTGAGTCTGCCATGTGAGTGTCATGGATTAATTAGTCCCACTGATTTGATTATTTTCCTGGAGATAATTAGACATGGACAGACTTGACATCGATTTAACATATTCGTGAAACTTATGAGTTTTACCAGCAAATGCTTCGTGTTCTGATGTTATAAAGAAAAAAAAACTAAAATAAAATTGAAATTAATTCATTGAGCAGTGATCCTTCCAGGATTAGAATCAGTGTTTGAAAAAACGGCCTAGGCAGGGGTAGGCGGGTCTGGGAGTTAGGCAGCGCCTGGGCGGGTCTGGGGGCCTGGGTGGGTCCGTCAGAGGTATCTTTGAATTTTTCTTCTTTTCTTTGTAGCTGTTGCTGGACTCATCTTATTTCAAAGGAGCGAAAGAGGAGATGATGGAGGCAGAGAAAGAGGAGAGACGATGGAGGTAGAGAGAGATGGGAGCTGATGGAGGCGGAGAGATGAGGGATAAGCGAGGATAGGGTTCGTCCGAAAAAAGTGAAGATAGGGTTAGTGAAACGCTGTGTTTCACTTATGGGCTGGTATTTTAACAAGGTTCTCTTATGAGCTTGGACCCATATACTAAAACATAACTTATTTGTGTTTTTATTTCAACCCTCTGCTTTATATCAAAGCATATATAAAGCTTATTGAAAATTGACCAATGTGGTATACGAGTAGCCAGGTTGGGGATACAAAGGCTTCTAAAATTCCTCTCTTGCTGGCCTGGGATCCTCCTAATCAGGGGCAATTTAAGCTTAATGTAGACGGGTCTAGAAGGTGTGCTTCAGGCTCTATTGGTGCTGGAGGAGTGATTCGTAATTCTTTGGGGGATTGGATCTGTGGTTTTGCTGTGAACCTTGGTAAGGGGCAAATCCTGGAAGCTGAAGTTTGGGGCTTGTTTTTTGGTCTGCAACTTGCGATTGCTAAAGGCATTCATAGGCTCACTGTGGAAATGGATGCTGATACGGCTGTTCTCTTAGTTCAGCAGCATGATAAGCTTGGCTCCCACCCTCTAGCTTCCTTGATTGCTAGCTGTTGTGCGATGGTGAGACAGATTGGTGTTTGTGATGTGAGGCACATCTACAGGGAAAGGAATGTTGTGGCTGATTGTTTGGCTAAATGGAGCCACAATCTTGATCTTGGGCTGTGTGTGCTTGATGCTGCCCCAAGCTGGATTGGTGCTGTTTTAGTAGATGACTTATTAGGAGTGCATAGAACCAGTTGGGTTAGTCTAGCCTCTGGCTAAGTCTTCTGTTGTTTTGGGGTTTGGCCCCCTTTTTTCACCAAAAAAAAAATTGACCAATGTGGGTCACTTAACTTTAAGGGGATTTAGTGAGAATTGATTAATGTTTCAAGGGGCATTGTAGCACTTAAACCTTTGGTTTATGTTAAAGCTTATTGAAAATTAGTCTATGTAGCTATGAACTAGCATGGTTTATATGATTTAATGTTTACTTTTATTTCTCGAAAGATTATATAAATTGTAAGTACCAAATAAAATAATCATTAAATTTTAAGCTAATAACTTTAGCTAGCCCACAAAACGATTCATCATTCATTGGAAAAGTACAAAGAAAAAGTACAAAGGAACAAGAAGTTTCAAGAGTGTGTGGAGGAGAAGCGAGTTGAAAGGATAAAGTGCAACCATTTTGGCTTTTTTGTTTTCTTTTGTGAAAGTTGAAATTGATAAATATTTTGATGTGATGAGATGAGTTAACCGAAGATGTAGTCTAAATTTCTAACAGGTTGGACTAATCGACCCAATTCAATCCATGCCCACCCATACATTGTTGGGAGCCTTTTAAATTCAAATGGGTTATTATCTCACTTTGTTGAGATTATGGATGGCAATACCACTAGAGAACAAATAAAACCTAAGTCTTTTGAAATTACACATATGCATAGAAGCATCATTAAGTACAACATTATTTCTAGGGGTGTTCACGGTTCGATAACGGCATCTTGGAGGAGTTGCCGACCACCGAACCGGAGGTCATCGACGCACCTATTTTGGAGACCGCCGCCGCGTCGAGGAGATGCAAGACCGACTACAATCGGCACGCCGAGAAGTCAATGCGGTTTGGTTTCGTTTGGCGAGCATTGATGGCAGAGGATTGAACTGAGATTGAGGACCACTTCCTGGTTTAGGGTATGGGCAGGAAGAAGAAGAAAAGAAGAAGAAGATGGAGAGAAGAGGGAAATAAGAAGAAGAAGATGCAGCGGCGGGAGGAAGAGGAAAGAAAAAAAGATGGAGAGAGAGAGAGAAGCAAGAAGGGATGTCGGTTGGGGTGGGAGAGAAAAAGAAAATGAGAGTATGTGGGGCAGGGAAAACCCTAACTTTTAAAAAAAAAAGTTTTAGATTGTAATAAATAATACAATTATACACATATTAGACAAGAAGGCACATCAGTCCAGTGGTATTTGGGCTTTGTATATGAACTGTGAATAGAGTTCGATTCCCCATCATGGCATTTGTCTAAATTTTTAGGCAATTTAATGAAATCGGTCTGGTTCGGGTTTCGCCAGTTAAAAAAAATTCAAACCGGTTCACAATTAGGTCGGCAAGTTTTCCTACCGATTTCAATAATTTGAATTAAAAAACCGAACCAACCCGCCAAAACCAGTCCGATTCGGCCGATTCAATCGGTTTTCGGTAATAATGTGCACCCCTAGTTATTTCTAAATTAGAGTTTACTAGCCACAAAACTGGACAATAGTCATCCTAAATTTTCATTCCTTTTCACATGTTATTTCAAGAAATAAAAGCTATAGAAACATAACTGTACATAACCGGTGATATTGAAATAATATAATGGGACCTATATAATTGATTATCTTTGGGACAAATCCACTGTGCTTAGGGGCAAAAAAGGACTTGTACTCCTCCAACGGTTTTGTCCTTTGCAGACCAGAGAAAAGAATTTGCCAACGGCTGGCACTAGTTTGGAGGCTAACACCAGCACCAATAGCGAAAACAAGAAGATCAAAACTAGGCAGAGCACAGGCCCCCAGGAAGAGGAGTGTGGAAAAAGCAGAAGCCACAAAAGTGAAGCAACTGAGAGTGAGCCAAACAGCAGCATGATGATGTGACACCATTTATACATGCATGCATGACAATCAAGTTCATCGCTAGCCGTACCAGCACTAACACTAGGCCTCATAACTAGCAGTAGTGCCCCGAGTAAGCTGAAGGCCAGGCAGTATGCGAGGACGCTAGACAGAACAACCACCATAACCAAGCGGTGCTTTTCAAACAGATCTTCTTGTGAATATCGCATCTGGACCAACGTCAGGATCGTCGAAATGATGAACGCAAGGATGTTTTTTTTGCCATGATGATGACGGCGGTTAGATGTTTGTTGTTGTTGTACTGCAAAGTTGATGAACAACTGCTGGTGGTTGATATAACATATGACAACATTAGAACTACTAGGAGGACTAATATTCATCCCCGTATAAAAATGACTAATTCCAGGCATCCTAGTCCTATATCTGGGCTATGTTTTGGTTTTCAATTATCCATTTTGTGTGGCTAGAAAGAATGAGGACGTGTGTATATATACAAAGGCAGATCAAGTGGAAAAACATGTCGAAGAAAGAACATGACGACGTATGATAAATAAAGGAGACTGGGAATATGAGGCAAAAAGAGTGAAAACGTAAGCTATATATAGTAAGTTGGGATGTGGCAGCATGAAACATTAGTAAAAAAAAAGGTGAACAAGCTATATTTATCCTTTCTCATTGTATATCCAAAGACTTTTGACTGTACTGCTTGGAAAAACAAAAACAAAAACAAAAACGGCTTACTTTTGGTTGGTCCCAGTAATTGAAACGGAACGTGCATCACAAAAATTGATGACCATGCAATAATTTATCCTTTCTCATTGTATATCCAAAGACTTTTGACTGTACTGCTTGGAAAAACAAAAACGGCTTACTTTTGGTTGGTCCCAGTAATTGAAACATGGGCTTTGGCCTATTTGCTTCAAGCAAAGCCCAGTAATCTGGTGCTTCATTAATTTTGCGTAGCAAATGAATGGTTTTATGAAAATTCTTATGCAAAATGACTCATTTATCCAAAAATTAGAAACCAATTTCCCTTACTGAGAACCATTATTAGGTGGGTTAAATGGTACTTTTCCGTACAACAAAGGGTTGGTTTCTTATTCTAAAATAGTCATTTTATTGGCTTTGATTTGAACATTTCATTCAGGTTAAAAACCACTGCACTATTTTTCAATCCATTGGAATAGAATAAAACTATTTGTACTGAGCATTTGTTATCATCTTGAGCTAGGATAAAAATTAATGAATAGACTAATATGGTACATATCTTATATAATTTTATAAAAAAAGGTCAAAGCTTCACCATCTTACAAAGTTTCGGGTACCTTTTTAATTGTTATATTATATTATATTATATATTATTAATTAACAATAAATATATCACTTATCAAGTCGAATTTGGAAATGGAAATAACAATATCATTCTTGTAATACTCTCGAAAGCGCATCACTCACTTTGTAAACTTCAAAAGCAACAAATAAAATGTTTTTCAAAATGAGTAATCATGTGAACCTCGCTATTTTATTTTTGTTACGATACTGAATAAATTTGTGATATCACATTATTGTAAATATGATGTGAATAATTAATTGACTTTGAACATTTCATTTACGTACAGGTCCGAACCTTCTCCTTTCCTTCTCCTTTCCCCGCTCCCCTTCTTAACCAATCCTACCATTTGTGAATCTCATGATCATAGAGGTAGGGTTATTTCAGTGCTGGACAAAAAGTGAATAGCCTAATGGTACATAGAGCAGTCTGTGGTCAACATTTTGAAAGAGTTAGATGCGGTCACTGTTGCTTTGTTTGAATCCTTTTTGTCCTTTATAGCTGGTTCGAAATCAAAATCAAGCAGTTGGTTATTTGTTTCCAAGCTGGTGCAGCCCAAAAGAGTAGCTTGTGAGGGCGAGGAAGTTGCGAATACGAATGAACTTGAGAAGGTGGACGCTGCATCGCAATCCCTTGTTAGTCACAAGTCAAAAAAATCTGATAACACAATGAAAGTCGAGGATGTGCAAATTTGGCTCCAGGATTTGGAGGCAAACATTCAAGACATTGAAGAAGGACTTGAGTGCCTGTTCAGGGGCTTAATCAAAACCAGAGTTTCCCTTCTCAACATATTCAGCCATTAGGCAGGAAAATCATCATGCAGTATAAAATAGGCATCCAATTTTGTAGAGATTAAACATACTTGTATATTAAAGAGATATATGCTTATTTTCTTTTCAGATTCAAAAGTAATATGCCCCCTTGACACCACATATATCTACTCTCTGTCTTTGCTTTGTCCATCTTTTTTAAATTTCAAAACCAATGCCATTTGTTTAACCTGAAAAGGACCCGTCGGCCATTCACTTGGGGTTTGGTCGAAAATGGTAAGACTGGAAAATGCACACCGATATTGACTTTAATCAATCGATTGTGGATTGGGCAGGGAACTGACGCAATACACGATTCTTTTCTATGTCTCAATTAAGAGGACTTCAATATTCATCTGGCGCGAAAATGGTAACTGACAGAAGCTGAAATTGAACGATAATGGAAATGATAGAAGTTTATCGGAATATTTCTCTATTCAGACAACTTGAAAGAAAAAGGAAGTACATAAACAACACAGCTTGATGATTTTTCTATTCAGACTTGGTACATAAAATTAAAATGGGGATTGAAGATCTCTCTATTCAATCTTGTACAAGGAAAAATCATACCAAGAGTTGGCAGAGCAAAATAAAAAAAATTTCTCAGGAGTTGTCAACTGGGAAATTCAAAGAATTAAAAAGGAAGGCTATTTCAAGCTTTTGAGCTGGGTTTACAGACGTTGAGTTTGGTTTTTGTTGGTTGAGTTGAGTGTGTTTTGCTGATGATTTCTTTTTCAATTTATAGAGAATGGAGGTCGGTTAAGTAGACCAGCAGTTAATTTGAAGTACCCACTTGCCATTAGTTTTGGTGAGTGAGTTGCTGAAAATATAAGTAAACCCAAAAAAGTTGCTAAGAGACTTTGATGTGATTTGACAGAAGCTATCACTATTAGACTTAAAGAAATCCAAAGTATTAGTCCACTTGCCATTTATTGGTGAGTGACAGCCAAAAGTAGCTGACTAAAAGACAAAAAGAAAGAGAGAGATAATGACCACCATCTCTACTTCTTTCTTTATTCTTTCTTTAAACCCACTTGAATATTATTTTATTCTTCTTTCAACCTTTATGTAGACTTTTTTTTTTTTGATGAAATGGGAGGGATAAAACCCAAAAACAACTAAGGAGCAGAGGAAATCTGGCGAGAGCGCGAGACCCCTAAGAGGTCATCTACTAAAGCATCAATAGCCCACACAGGAGCATTATCAAAATAACAAATGCCTAGATCCAAGTTGTAGCTCCACTTAGCAAGGCAGTCAGCAAGGCAATTATTTTCCCTGTAAATATGATGTAACTGGTAGTTCTCAAATTGCCTTAAAAGAGTGCAGCAATCCTGCAACAAACTAGCAAGTGGATGGAACCGAGAGACATCGGTTTGTTGGATGAGATGTACACCAAGAGCTGAATCCATTTCAATGATGAGCCTGTTGATGCCTTTATCCAAAGCCATTTTAAGGCCAAAAAATAGGCCCCATAGTTCAGCTTCAAGTATTTGGCCCTTACCCAAGTTTATCGCAAACCCCTTGATCCATTCTCCAGCACAGCCACGAAGAATACCACCAGCACCAATATTCCCAGAGGTAAGTTTGCAAGAACCATCCACATTTAGTTTAACCACTCCAATACTAGGAAATTCCCAAGCCAAGGAAATCAGTAGTTGTTCCCTAACTAGATTGCCACCACACGGAACCTTGCTCCATTCAGAGATAGCAGATAAGATGATTTGCCTGGTGTTTGAAGGAGCAGCCTCACCAACATTAAAGATAGCTTGGTTTCTCCATTTCCACAAATACTAGCAAATAAATACAAACACAGAGCACCAAGCAAAACTCCCAGACCATCTAGCCTTGGAGAGGATATTGGTCTTTAACCAAGGTTGGAAGTCAGGATAAAAGAAGTTATTTCGTTGGTGGGGGGGCAAGAAATATCGCCAAATCTGTTTGGCTTTAGGACAATCTCTAAGGATGTGGAGAGCAGTTTCATAGGGCCAATCACATAAAGAGCAAGAAGGGTCATTAGCTAGGTTCCTTCTTACTCTCTGATCATTTGACAGAATCTTATCTTGGTAGGCAAGCCATAAGAAGGCTTTTAACTTGGGGGGAAGGTTCAACTGCCATAAAACCTTCCAGAATGAGTCACTCCAAGAAGAGTCTCCAAAGAGAAGTTGATAAGCAGATTTAACAGTGAAAACCCCATTGCTTGTGTGATTCCAAATTGTGAGTCCTGTAGAGTCCCAATAAAACCAACAGGAACATTAAGAATTTTTTCCACTACCTCAAAAGGAACAGCAGCTTTCAACCTCTCAATATCCCACCATCCATGTTTAAAGAAGCTTGAAACAACGCAGTCCAAATCCAGCACATCACCAATTCCCTCGTACTCCATCAATGGTGTGTCAGACAACCACTTGTCTGTCCAAAATTTCACTTTATCCCCCATCCCAATTCTCCAAGTCATCCCCCGCTTAAGCAGTTTTGAACCATGCAGAATTCCCTTCCAGGTGGCAGAACAACCATGTTTAGTACTCAGAGAATTGTCCAAGATAGAGCAGCCTTGCAGGTACTTATCCTCATAAATTTTGGCCCACAAGCCCTTGTCTTGAGCATGTAGTCTCCAACCAATTTTACCTAGCATAGCTTGGTTCATTAATGTTGTTTTCTTCAGACCCAATCCACCTTTATGCTTGGGTTTACAAACCAAATCCCATTGGCATAAGTGAACCTTGCTCTGCCTAGCACTACCTCCCCAAAAGAAGTTGCGATTAACACGATCAAGATCCTCACAGGTGCTCATAGGTAATTTAGTTGTTTGCATTGCATAGATAGGTATAGAAGATGTAACTGCTTGAATAAGAGTTATCCGTCCTGCCATAGATAAACACTTACTTTTCCAAGTGGCCAATCTATTATGAACCTTTTCCACAATGCTATTATAAGTAGCTTTGTTCGCTCGGTGATGCAAGAGAGGCATACCAAGGTATTTTCCCAGATTGTCAGTCATGGGCGAGCCACATATAGCACTTATTTCCTTGGCCAGCTCCTTACAGATGTTAGGAGAACAAAAGACAACAGATTTAGAAAAATTGACAGTCTGACCTGAAGCCTTGCAAAACAAGTCCAAACAACTTTTCATGATCCGTGCATGCTTCAGACTAGCCTCTGAAAATAGAATTAGGTCGTCTGCAAAGAAGAGGTGAGAGACAAAGGGTCCAGATTGGGAAGATCGAACAGGCTTCCAATTCTTTTTGTAAACAGAATCCGCGATCATGTGGGACAGTTTCTCAATGCATAAAACGAAGAGATAGGGGGAGAGAGGGTCTCCCTGTCTGATACCACTTTTAGGGATGAAAGGGTCAGTTAATTCACCATTGACACAAACTTGGTATTGAACTGTTGTAATGCAACTCATGACTAGTTGGATAAATGGCCTTGGAAGATTCAACTCCATAAGCACCTGTTCAATAAACTCCCAACTCAGTCTGTCGTAGGCTTTAGATAGATCAATCTTCCATGCAATAAAACCTTTCTTGCCTTTAGACTTCCTGAATTTATGCATAAGTTCTTGAGCAATGAGAATGTTATCAGTAATGTGTCTACCCGGAACAAAGCTCACTTGGTTAGGGCTAATCAAACTAGGAAGAATAGGCCTAAGACGAGCAACCAAGATCTTTGAAATTACTTTGTAGAGGGTGCAACATAGACTTATAGGCCGAAATTGGGACATTGAAGTAGGATTGTCCACTTTAGGCACCAAAGTAATCAAGGTGGAATTAAGACCTTCAGGGATCCTACACTCCTTGAAGCCTTTGTCAACCAACTTGAAAATATCATTAGCGCAAGTGTTCCAATGCTTCTGGTAAAAACAAGCTGGAAATCCATCTCTTCCTGGAGCTTTAATCCCCCCAATGCTAAAAAAGCTTGCCTTAATTTCTTCCATATCAACAGTATTTACCAAGGAAGCCAGCTCTCCAAGGTCGATACATGGAAAGAGATTTGGAGTTGCAAACCTGCTGGTTGGCACATGAGCAGGAGAAAATAAATCAGTAAAATAGTTCATAGCCAAATATTTAATGCCATCAGCCTCTTCCACCCACACTCCAGCATCATTCTTGAGCCTATCAATTTTATTCTTTCTCCTTCTAATAATGGTAGACATGTGGAAGAATTTGGTGTTGCGGTCACCCTCTTGAAGCCACTTAACTCTAGATTTTTGGTGCCAAAAGATAGCTTCCTGGTCCAAGATACCATTGAACTCTTCAATAAGCACAGTTTCCAGCTTGTTAAGAGAATCATAAGGCCTTTTGAATCCCTGCCAAACGAGCTAAGATTCTGGCTTTTTTTTGTTTGATATGACCAAAGACAGAGCGGTTCCATTGTTTGAGAGGTTCCACTAAGGCACAAGATTTCTCCAAAGCTGAACCAGGGGAGAGTTCCCAAATTGGAACAATAAACTCTTGGAACTTCTGGTGTTTCAACCACATTGCCTCGAATCTGAATGGCCGTCTAATGGGAGAATGGGCAAACTGAGACTGAAGACAGATTTTGATAGGAGTGTGATCAGACTTCGTTCTTGGTAAATGTATAACATGAGCATCAGGAAAGAGACCTCTCCATTGAATATTGCATATAGATCTATCAAGCCTTTCAAAGATCCTTTTATTAGTCCAAGTAAATTTAGGTCCAGAGAAACCCAAATCGCACATCGCCTGCTGATCAAACCAAGTTTTGAAACCTTTCAGCCGATTGATAGGATTACCTCCTAATTTATCACCGCTGCTCAACATATCATTAAAGTCTCCAGCTAACAGCCACGGTAGGTTATGACAGCCAGCAACAAAGGAGAGGTACTCCCAAAGTTTTGTCCTTTTAATCCCACAGGGTTTAGCATAAATGGCTGTAAAGATCCAAGGAGTTTTGTTTGGCCAAGAGATACAGGCAGAGATAGCCTGATCATGTGTACCAAGGATCTCTACTTTAACTCTGCTGTCGTCCCACATCAGCCACAGGCCCCCAGAAAAACCAATAGGATCAACAATTTCAAAACTCGGAAACCCAAGAGAATTAACCATAGAAATAGCTTTCAATCCACTGATGCAAGGCTCACAAATAAACAAAACCTCCATGTGGTGGTTACTAATCAAATCTAGCATAGTAGTTCTAAACTTGGTGCATGCTGCACCTCTAGCATTCCAACAGAAAATCGACATAAGAAATTGGGGGAATGGAAAGAACCAGCAGGGCCAAGCCCTTAGATTTCAGGAATTATACCTCCAGTATCAATGGAGGTGCTGTCATTTGGGGCCTCATTGGGAGGGTCTGTATGGCCTTCAACAAGGTCCATGTTGTCTGCTGGGATCAGGCCACCTTTGTCAGAGGGAGCCGAGGAGTCTGCAACAGCAATGGTGTCAAAAATCTCCTTAAGATTAGTATTCTCCCCCCTTATATTAGGGGGTTGGTGCCCAAAATGATAAACACCCGTGGCTTTGTAAGCATTTTGGCCATTAACCCAATGGGCCAGTTGCTCATTGAGAGAAATTGGCTTAGGATTACTCTTCCCAACAGCCACCAAGTTTCCTTTGTGGGCGACAACTGCAGGGATCGAGTTACTTGGTCTGCTTGTCTTACTAAGAACACTTTGGACTTTGAGCTTTTCCTTGCTAGACGTATTGGAGATATCATTCAACACAGGGCGAGCACCAGAGTTGCTAGCTTTAGATTTAGTCCAGATTTTTTTCCCCATCTCCCCACCTTCTTTAGATGTGCCAATGTGTTTGGGTCCACCAAGATTAGTCTTGCCAGTGCCAAGCACTCCATTTCTATCAAAGTCTTCATTCACTTTTCCTAACGCGTCAAACCGAGAACCCATGCTGGAACCTCCAGCTCCCCTGTTTCCTCCATCTTTAACCCCACTCTTAGGTTTTCTCCTATTTTGAACAATCATCCAAGGCCCTCTCAAGTTCTCAACGTCACCTTCTTTTTCCATCACAATATCGTCTTGTAACGATTCCTTAGCTTCTAATCCCGAGCCCTCACCAACCTTCTCAGCAGCCGTATTCTTGCTCAATTCACAGCTTTCTTTTTTATGACCATAGAGGCCACACGTATAACATATTTCAGGAAGCCCTTCATACTCAATGTTATACCAAACCTGGTTGATTTGGACAAAAGCTTCCAGAGGCTTGGTTAAGTCTAATTCCACACACAGCCGAGCAAATTTACCTCTATTTTGAGAAGTTGTGAGCATATCAATCTTCAATAGCTTTCCCAGCAGGTTCCCAATTCTTTTTAAAGCCCATACATCAAAGCACTCCAGTTGGAGGGCCGACACACGAATCCATGCCGCCATTCTAGTGATCTGTGCAGAAGCTGGGCAGAACCCAGGCCTCCATTCTTGCATTATCAGATATTGTCCTGCAATAATCCATGGCCCTCCCGTTAGGACGAAGTTGAGATCCTCCTCAAGTTCAAATTTGGCCACATAATAATCATTTATTAAATCCACTAGTTTCCATCCACCCTTCAAGCTCCACTTCTGCTGCAATCGAGACTGAAGGTAATTGTAAGTGTGGGAACGACCCAGAAGCTTGATGATCAAAGCATTCTGCCAAGGTTTACATAATCGCGACATAGCACGCTCAGAAAATTGTATGCTCGGGCTTTTCTCCCCTTTGGAGACCACCACGTCATCATCATCATTCAGGTCGTCATAAGCATCAGCTAATCGATTAACATCAATTCCGACATTTTCCACCAAGTTGACCTTATTCATAAGCTTATCTCTAAAACTTTCCGTCGCATGAGAAGAGATTGGAGCATGAGTATGCTCAGGGACAGTCCTCAGAGGTGAGTCAGATTCAGAGTCCATCCCCTTCTCCGCATCGCCATCATCAGTAACTCTACTTCTTTTGCTAAGACGATTGTTGTTTCGCAAGTCCCCTGGGGAGCCCTCCTCCATGGAGAAGAGGTCACCTCACAGATCCGCAACGGCAGACCAAACCCAGATCTGGGATGGTCACTAACCACTAGACGACGAGAGAGAGGAAATTTAGGATTACAGAACAATCAGAAATTTCTTGACGGTATCTTTTTGCATTTGAAACTTTGAAGCAACCCAATATATCAAATTAGGGTTGAAAATTTCTGCTCACCACCAAATACATAGATTCTTCATTCTCGAATGCCACTTGTTTTCACACCATTTTAAATTCCTTTATGTAGACTTTTCACATGTTGAACTTTGGCTTTGTTTTAATATTCTTCACAGAGAATATTAAATTGTTTCCATCGACCACATCTTCATTTCATTCTTCTTTGAATCAACTCACTTGTGACTAAGTCCCTCCATTGATAAAGTGAAACTTGATTTGCAGCCACTGAGTTTCTTCTCCGAACATGCCCTGATGCATAATGAACTGGGAATGCTAGATTGATCCAATTACTGCAAATTTTGGATATGTTGTTCTCCACATAAGTAGGAACAACATTCATGAAGAACTTAATTCCATTTGAGCAATGGAAAATCTGATTTAGCATGGTTGCAACTGACTGGTTGTCATACACTGCTCTCATGAACAGAAATCATGATTAGTGTTCTGAAGAAAGATTCAATACTTGTGCAAATGACGCCAAATTCGGATATATTGTAGTAGACATTCAAATGAACAACTTTCATGAAGAACGAATATTCATTTGAGGACTGGAAGCTGGCCGGAATTGGGCCATAACTAGGCCCGAATTACCACTGTTTATCAGCTTTCGCTGTTGCTGGTATGCTTCTGATGTTTGATGTCGTGAGGATTCCACATTTATCCAAATGATCCCAACTTTGGCTATGTTGCAGTAGACATTCTAATGAAAAAATTTCATGAAGAAAGAAAATTCATTAGAGTATTGGAATTAGGCCCGAATTGCTGCTATAAGCTTTTTACTGGCGTTGTGAGTCTGGTATTTTCAGCTCTTAGGATTCAAAGTTTGTCCGAATAAACCCAAATTTTGATATGTTGCAGTAGACATAGAGATGAACAACTTTCATGAAGAACGAAACTTGATTTGAGTGCTGGAATTTGAATTTTGGGCTCACTCTATCTGACTGCAGCAATGCATGTCTAGCCATATTTTGGCCATTTTGATGTTCATAGAAAACTATCTACCATTTTAGGCAAAAATACAATTTTTGGTACAAACATAAGCCCCCGAGTTTTCATGAATTTGGGAAATTTGTGAAAATTATAGCCCTTGAGAATTTCATCCTCTTGCTTCCTTGATCGTGAACAAGCCACTGGATTTGGCCTTTTGATCCAGAATAACACAACATCATCCATGTATTGGCTGATACCATATTGAAATATATGTGCCTAAGGCCGTATTTGTGATAGACATTGCCATGTATTGGCTATGGAAAACATGTGATGCTTTTGGCCTATTGTTCTTGTTTTTTGAAAAAACAAACACTTAACTAACAAACAACTGCAAAATAGAAACCAATTAACTAGTCTTAAGTAAAGCAAGAAAATAAAGAGTTTCGAAGTGCAGTTTTGACAAATCTGACCTCTGTTCAGTTTTTAGCTTTTAAATTTCAAACCACTAGCCCGATTTTGACGTTCTTTGCATCATTGGATTCAGCACGAAAAAACAAAGAACGCTATGCAGGCCAATTTCTCAAAATGTTACCTCACACCATAGGGGGTGGCCAACCATGTTTCACTCCAAGCCTTGCTTCTCTTGAATTTTCAAGATGAATTTCATGTTTTTGTAGGATATGAAGCAAGGTAGGAGGATTGTGCTCCAAAGAAAATGGATGCTCAGGCCCCCTAGACATGGATATTTTTGGGCCACTTTTGGCCTCAAGTTCTAACTTAGTCATTGATGATTTTGGCAAGTTAGTTTTGTTACCCACAACCATATCAATTTCTACCGTGACCATATTTTGGTCTTCGTAAAAATTAACTTGTGAGTCCTCCTTTGTTGGGATCTCCTCATATTTTTGCTCTTGGACCATTTTTTGGTCCTCATTCTTCACCTCGTCCAGATTTTCGATTTTTTCAACAGTAGTAGGAGTTTATGGTAAAAGATAATTCTCCTGACGTATGTATTGAAAAAACTCCTTAAAACCGTTTAACATTTTTTCGCAAGCTTGGGAGAAATCCTCGCTATGTTGAGATAACAACTTGGATAGATTTTCTTTTGGTTCCTCCCAGGCTGTTTCAAGTAATGCGTGAGATTCATTGATCTTCTCTGGACAACCATTGAAGAAGTTTTGATCATTACGTACAGCCATAGTTCGGCTTGTAGCATTTTGAATCATTATCTTCCTCATAGCCATAGTTAGTTGGCTCATGAGTACTTTGATGATAATCAGTTTCTTCCTCATAGCCATAATCGTTTGGCTGAGGATTATTTTGATCAGGGCCATAGTTTGGTTCAGGATATTCATTGAAATGTCACCTGAGCTTATACCTTAGTTTCAATTTGTCACCTGAAAAAATAATTTAAGTGAAATGTCACCTGAATTTTTCAAAATCCATGATTTGTCACCTAAGTTTAACATCATATGATTTTCCATCTATTTTCAAGGGTATTTTAGTCTTTTTATTTTCAAGATATTTTAAAAATGGAAAAAATTGTTATTAAAAAAATAAAGCTTAAATGTAAAAATGGCTGAGGATTAAATGTGAAAAGATATATAATTTTTATAATTTTCAAGGGTCTGAAACATAATTGTTTGGCTGATGATTATTTTGTTCATAATCTGTTTTTAACACACAGCCATTATTATTTGGCCGTTGTTTAAGTAGATTTAAAATGCTATCAAATTTTTGGAGAATAGCCATATTTTGGTCTGAAACATAATAGTGTCCTGTATTCTCTTCATAGCCATCATTAGTTGGCTCATGAATATTTTCATACTAGTTTGTTTTTAGCACATAGCCATAGCCTGGCACGTACTTATACTGATTCAAAATAGTATTCTCCTCATAGCCATGATTAGTTGGCCGAGGATTATTTTGATCAGTTTTTAATACATATAGCCATTATTGTTTGGCTGGTAGCTAATAACTTGATGACTAATATCATTACTATTAGGATAATAATAATAATTTGGATCATAGCCATAATTTGGCCACTCATCTCCATCATGGTCGTTATAGTCCGAATCATAATTGTCGGGATCATATTGATTCATGATTAGAATTTTGCATTAGATGTCCCACTGGGCGTGCCAAAAATATTTACCCCAAAAAGACCCGCCGGCCATTCGCTTGGGGTGATAACGTAAGTTATATGACGTTGGGATGCGGCAGCACGAAACATTAGTGAAAAAAGGTGAACGACGTATGAATAAAGGGAGGCGAAGAATATGCGTCACAAAAATTGATGACGCGTGAGTCACGCGGCGTGACAAATGAAGGAGACTGTGGAGATCCCTTCTCATTGTATATCCAAAGACTTTTGACTCTACTGTTTTGAAAAAAATAAAAACAAGAACAAAACAAAAATGGATTACTTTTGGTCCCTATCAGTACTGGCATATCCAACGGCGAGGGTGATGAGGAGGTGGACGATAAAGGAAAATTGAAACATGAATGCCTATTTGCTTCAAGCAAAGCAACCACTATTAGGTGTGTTTGTTATCTAATAATACATATCAGTCTCTTTCTAATAGAGGTAGGACAAAAATTAATGAATAAACTAATATGGTACATATATTATATAATTAAAAAAAGGTCCAGGCTTCACCATTTTACAAAGTTTAATCGTTATATTATATTATATATTATTAATTAAAAATAAATATATCACTTATTAAAAAATCTGGACTCATTATGCGAACCTTGCTATTTTATTTTTGTTAGGATACTGAATGAATTTGTGATCTCACATTATTGTAATTATTATGTGAATAATTAATTGATTTTGAACATTTCATTTACGTACAGGTCCGAACCTTCCCCTTTCTCGCTTACTCTTCTTAACCAATCCTACCATTTGTGAATCTCATGAATTTCAGTGCTGGACAAGAAATGAATAGCCTAATGGTACATAGAGCAGTCTTAAAACAATATACTACTATTGGAACTAACAATAATCTCTGGACACTATCTCTGGACAAGAAATGAATAGCCTAATGGTAGGGTTATTTCATAAGACGTGGGAACCATGAGGTCATGGAACCACATACTATTCTATGTGAGAAACAATAACACTTGAGAAACGAGTTGGTCTGTGTAACATATTCACTGAGGTCACTGGCAAAAGCGGGCATGCCCTCTGACTAATGCTATTTTGTGCCCCGCGTAATTCTTGCCACAGTTTAAGAACCAAGCGGTCCAAGCCTAGCCCTGCCACCGGCAAAAACAAGACACACAAAATGAGGTAGGAGTAGTAGTGTGGAAAAAAGAGAAGCCAAAAGAGCGTGGCAGCCGAGAGTGAACCAAACACAAGCATGGCCATGCGACACCATTTATATGCATGACCTCCAAAACTGAAGGCGAAGCAATATGCAAGTAAACTAGAGAAGAAAACTGTGATGGCCGTAGGGTGTGTTTGAAACAGAACTTCGGCTGGATATCTCATCTGGACCAACGTCAGGAGTGCTGGAATCACGAAGGCAAAAATGTCATGAGCATGACGATTGTAATTCGAAGCAGCAGGCATTGTTTGTAGCACAACTGAATAGTTCATTAAGTAGTGGGGCTGATTGTTGATGAAGTAGGTGACATTACAACTGTCATGATCAGGATTGATCATCGTACCAAACTTAAAATGATGAATTGCGTTGCTGCTGAAACTTGAGAAACAATCTAATATCGCTAGTGAGAAATTAAGTTCGGTACTCGGCTATTTATTAACCAGGGGCGCCGCATGAGGGACTGCCAGTGACATACTGGAGGAAGGTGGTGATGACGTCAAGTCCGTATGGCCCTTATGAAATGTGATTCAACTGTGCCGCTAAGTTTGATCAAGAGAGTTAGGCAGTAATTGCTTAAACGAGGTTGGTACACCTTATCTACAACTACAGCCCCAAAGGATGAGATTGGAGATCATGTGAGATAACATTGACATAACCCCACCGGCCGTCACGTTGACATATACGTGAGAAAGTATCTTTGTTCCTGAGACGTGTAATAAATTGCAAATTATTTATATGGTTCATGTTCACCCCAAAAATGGTCCAAACAGTTCCACTCAGGAACTGGAAGTGCAGAAAGTCTTCGCACGGGCCCAAAGGAAACATTCGACGTAATTGCCGAATGCATGGCCCTATTCACTCCTGGAATAGTCGCCTGCGACGGGAGGAAAGCTAATTTACTTGCTTACCTGTTAGAGAAGGTACGACGATGCAGTAGTGAGAACACAAACACTACAAGAAAAAAACCCTACGAGATGCATAAGTTACATGTTGTGGAATTATAATTTCCACAATGTGCGAAGAGTGCATGTTGTGTTATCAAGGCTGCTCGTGGGACCTGGGTGATCTAAGGCCCATGACAAAATTTCAAAGTGTGCCCTTTATAGATAAATTAATTATTAAAATTACTTTATTTTTTATTTTTTATCAATTGATTAATTTCTATTCAAATTATAAGAGTTTACAAAAGATAATAAAGAATACTTTAGGGCATCGTTAAAACCTTGTTTAAGCAAAATCAGTGAGACAAAACCTAAAACAAAGGAAAAAGAGTACTCGACATCAAAAACATTACATTCAACAACAAATTAACTAAGTGTCCCTGTCTGTCAGCTTCAATATCCTCCACAATTAATCAAATCAAACCAGCATCATATGTACCTACAAGAAAATATTTATTCAAATATCCTTTCAACAATCTCTTCTTTTTTTTTTCTTTGTCTTTTGAGATTTTTGAAAAGTTTTTTTTTTTAGAAAACATTTTTTTTAACAAGCACACAAGTAATGAGAACGAAACTAAAGAACAGACAGAGAACAATAAAACCTGGATTTGAAACTTCAAACTTCAAACTTCAATTTGAGCCTCCTTTCTCCACTTTGAAACTTCAAATTTCTGTCATTAAAAAAAAAACTTCAAACTTGGAATTACAAGAGTAAGAATCTATTATCTATCGTAAGTGATTTGCTGAGCCAAATAAAAAAGACTCAGGTGAAAATTAATTATAAATTATGAATATCAAATTTAAAGCGGCTTTGGGAATGAGTTATGTATGGGCTCAAATTTAAAGCGGTTTTTTGTTTCTTTCTCCCCCCAGCCTCTGGCTGGGCTTGTTCTAATGCATGGTCATATTTGCTCATCAACTGCAGATTGAGAGTGATGGGTTCCATGAAATCTTTTCGATCCCAACGTTTCTGAAAACTTTACATGAATTCAACTTTTCCTATATTTTACGTTCCCACAGGGGGGCACATTGGGACCACACCCACTCAAATTTTAATTTCTTTTTAAAAACAAGTACAATGATGTTATGCTTTTTAATATATGACCAAATAAGTCAAACACAAGTAGACATTCAACTAATGTCACCGACATGTGAATCAAGACCGTTGGGGGAGGGTATTAGTTGTTGTCCATGGGGTCCCACACCAAATTATGGCCCAGATCTTCTTATGTTTCGTGATTGGGTCCCACTTGACCCATTTTACATGTCATATATATTGTGACGAGGGCCTGGGCTGGGACTGGGAGAAAATAATTTATGAATAGACAAAATAAGGTTTTAAACAATTTTACATATTCTTTTTTAAGACACTCGTTCTCTTTTATTATTGTTTGTTTCTAGTTCAAAAATCTTATTGAAATAAATAACACGAATTAGTTACAGTACACGTCAGTTTGTTTAGTGCTATGTTTTACATTTTACTTTAGAGAATGTATTCGATTTTAATAGAATTTTTTTTATACACGTGATATTCAACTTTAATCTAATCTAAACTACAAAAAAGAAGAATTCGAATTCGGGTGCAAAATGGGGAGTACATCCACTCTAACTAACTTGACTAAGCTCATGTCTATGATTTTCATGGATTTTAAAGGAGTTTAAACTTTCAAATTTATTCAATCAGGAATTTGAAGGGGGGTTTTAATTGTTTTTCAAAGCTCGTGGTTGGTTCACCTGTAAAAAACTATTGGAAATGGGGGCCCAATATTGACAACTATCCTTGTGGGCTGTCGCATATCCATCGTGGTCCCCGGCAAAATTGGACATTTCCTTCTCACCAATTTCCGGACCAAGCCCACTAGAAACACCAATTGAACCACCCACAAAATATAAAGCAGAGAGGCTGCCAGTAGGGTTCTTGCGGAAACAAAATTGACACAAGCGAAGTAACCGAGACTGAACCAAACACCCTCATAGCCATAAGACACCAAAAACGAGCACATGCATGTCTTTCTCGACAAGGACGAGGATGAGGACGACTATGCCGTTGCCGTATAATTAGTTCCGACCAAAACCGAAGGCCGAGCAATATGCAAGTAAGCAAGACAGCAAAACCTTCATGACCGTAGGGTGTGTTTGGAACAGGTTTTGATCAGCTGGATATCTGATTTGGACCAACGTTAGCAGCACCGGATTACGAATGCAAAAATGTCATGTGGGTCAGATGTTGTAGAAGAGCAGCGGGTGTACTGCGACAAAAATGTTGATAGCAGAGCAGCAGATTGTTGACGACGCCCACATCCTTAATTAAGGATTCGGGAGTGAAACAATGTATTTTTTTTTATATCCTTAATTAAGGGCACTCAACAAAACTTTGTCCATGCATTTGGTACTTAATTGTGATTTAATATGGTAATCACCTTGTGACTTGACAGACAACTGTCTAAATCAAATACAACCTTTCACATGAGGTTACCTTACTAATAGTAGCATAATTCTGTGTAGTGTACAGATCATGACTGTCGCCTAATGTATGGATCCCACGGGATACGGTCCAGATCATGCAATTTGCATTTAGATTGTTTCTTCCATCTCTCTACTCTCCCTCTAATAAACAACTGAAACTCTGCTGTGCGTGCGCGTGTGGGTTATTTTTTTCTTTCTTTTATTGGATATGACAAAATCGATTAAATTAAGCAAGAAAAAATCAAAACAAGAATACGTAAACCTATTAGAAGCAGAAAACTGCGCAGAACATCTCCCTTCCTATGAAATTGGAAACGTGCAACACGAGCAAACTAGTACACTACCATGACATCGTCTCTCTTAACATTTTCGATGAAATAATTTGACAGGGACTGACGATTGCCTATCTGCTTGAAATGTCCATGACGTCAAGAATCATGGCTAGACAATGGCTGTCCTTTAGTGTTCTCTTCATGACTATCTGCTTGAGATGTCCATGTTGCTGAGTGGTGACAGTGGTGAACTTGTCCTCCACAGACGGTTTCGTCCCCAGAGTTCACCCACCTCCGAAGCCACCAGTTTCGGGGCGAAATCCAGCAGGATGAACAGCAAGAAGCAGAAAAGCACAGGGAGCCAGGGCCAGGAGGAGGAGGGTGGAGAAAACAGAAGCCCAATAGTGAAGCGAGGGAGAGTGAACCAGACGCAATGGACCAATTACGAGAGCATACGTCATCATGAGGGGTACCACTGACGCTGTGTAGCAGTAGTAGCTCGAGGCGGAAAGCCAAGGAATAGGTGATGACGCTACACAGAATCACTGTCATGGTTACAGGGTGTGTGTATAAGAGATGTTGGTCTGGAAATCGCATCTGGACCAACGTCATGGCTGTGGGAATGGTGAAGGAAAATATGCCATGATAGATCATACATGTTGTGGTGGAGGCAGCTGCTGGAAAGTTGATCAACAAATGCTGATGATTATTACAAGAAAGATTGTTGATGAAATTGACGACAATGATATTACTACTCTGACCATTAATAATCCCCACATGAACATGATCAAAATGATTCATTGCCATCTTACCAGGCTCCTCCTAGTTCTAGTTGTGTTGGTTCTTAGTGTATGGAGAAAAAAGGCAAAAGCACAAGTCTTGTATTTGTTTCCTGCTACAGCTATCACAAGCTCAAATGCACCTATACAGGATCCATCCAATATCTGAGAGTCTGCTGTGTGGTGTAATACCAGGAAATGTACAAGAAAATGGTACAATGGGATTATTAATTATGGACACACAGACCATTGAAAGGTTAGTTAACTTAAATTAATTTGTGATAATGTGGAGTAAGTATTGAAATTGTTAGGACGTGGATGATGTTGAATATTATATTATAATCAACAAAGGAAAAAGAAAAAAAACGGTGTGAGAGGCACGATTATATACGGCATACAATATATTTGAAAGAAAAAATGACAAGGTTGTCTTTGAGAAAATGGAGGCGTAGCGCAAACATTATAAATGAGACGGCCTTATTTTGTTCGTACAACGGAGGGCCCTTATTTGCAATATATACTTCTTTTTCTTTTATCAACTTCTTAACTTAGTGTTACAAGAAAATACTGAAAAAAAAAATTAAAAATTTATAATAAAGTTATAGTTTATAGGTTTTTGTCCCTAATTATCACCATTAACATAGATAACTCATATGGATCATACCATGACATAGACAAATAAAATGAAACTTGTTACATAGCAAGTGACATAACGCTAATAAATGAACCTAATTTCATCTGTATTAAATAATTTAGACCCAATTGTGTACATGTGTACTTAAGAAGCACTCACAATATATGATTATGGGTTCGTATATGAGTGATTCTTGATAGACTAGAATTAATTCTGAGAAGAAGTACCTCCCACATGCTTCTACAGAATATCAATTTTTGTGATTTTAAGTGATTCTGGGGAGAAGCACTGTCCCATGTGCTTCTCCATAACAGTGATTATTGGCATCTCCAGAATCACTCTGAAACGAGCTCTAAGCCCAATTCATGGAAAAAGTTTAATTTGTTGAGTGGGCACATGTTAGTGCCCTTGTTCTAAATAGATCTACCAGAGATGTTGCAACCATGATTTTGATTTTGATTTTTTTGTTTTTGTCCATAATAGTCACAAGGTTTGTATATGTAATAAATTTGGTTTTACTTATACTAGTAATTGGAATAAGAATAAAGGAAATAGGATAAATAAGGAATGCGAATGGGATCAACCTCTTCTAGTTAATATGATTACTAGTATTTGGGTATTTGATTAAAGATTTTAAGGTGTAGGACACACTATTAAATGATTCCTTATATGCAAATAAACGGATGAGAAGTCGGATATGGAAATCATATCCTTTCATCTATATTCCTATTACTTAAAAGTAAGCGTGCTTCATCTGTAAATTAAAGTAGGTCAAACACTATCAGTAGCACATAAAATGAGACGACTCGGGTAGTGAAGGCAATGCCTACGATAATACTGAAAACTCAACTTAGAAAGGAAAAAAGAAGCAGTATGAGACATTGAGAGAATGTGAAGGTAAAATATCCCACATAGAAAAGTTAGAAAACCTTGTAAGTGCTTATAAGGAGTTGGGCTACTACCCATTGCCTATTAGTTTTGGGTGAAACCTCACCTTCCTTTAGACACCACAAAGCAACTCGTAAAATGCCCCAATGGGGTCTAACTTAGTAGAAAAGACCATAGAGCATTAACTTGTAGACTTCAAGTCTCAGGTTCGAATCTCCATGATATACTCCGACGCTCAAGTCAATTTTGAATGTATTTGAGTGCACCAATTAATTTGAAATCGCATATCTTCATCTGGTTATAAAACTGCACCTTTATACCTGATGATAGCCTTGAGATATGCAAGCTCCACTTTGCACATCTTATGTCCACTTTCGCCGCTTCTAGTTAATAAGAGTTGTGCGTTATCAACTTAACTAAACCTACATATATATAATATATAGTATGTAGTGTGGAGAAAGAAGCTGGGTTTTGAGACTTGAAAGTAGTTTTGAATATAAAAATTTTGAGGCAGAGAGGCAGCTCCTTCAAGAAGAGGTTGGTTATTTTTGCATTAGGGCTCGGCGGCCAAGGAGATGAGCAAGAATAGTTTATAGTAGAGAATGGGAGACACGGAAACAGCGCCCACGTTCCCCTCATATCTTACTTCCTTTTTTTATTGCTCTCTCTCTCTCTCTCTCTCTCTCTCTCTCTCTCTCTCTCTCTCTCACGTTACAAGCCCCCCCAGTGACAAAATGTTGTGTCCCTCCCCAAGGAATAATAATACCTTTCAAGTCTATATCCCTGGTAACTTTTGGTGCCATAAGCTTTGTAACTTTTGTTTTTGGTCAAAAGCTAGCTTTACTTTTGTGATGTATTAAGCTCAAAATCCATATTTATATGCATTTTTTTTTTAAATGTTAGAAAATTATGCATTTAGAATGGGTACATTTAGTCATTGAATTAATCTAATGGATCTTAACAATGAACATCAGAAAAATTATGTAAGGTTATAAACTCACCCTTTACACTTTATCGTTATCATCACTCGTCCATTTCAATCTCCTCTCCATTCTCTCCAGTACTAGTAGTCGTTGTTTCCTCTTGTGTGAAAATAACAATAAATTGAACTAAACCGGTCATTAACTAATTGAATTGGTTTAATTACAATATTTAATGAAAAAACCAATCTTATCAAATGACGAAAATCTTACTGCCCCTTAAAATTTTGATAGCAACAGTCCATTGGAACGAATTTGTATTTTTATACAAGTATTATAGCATACAATGGTTGCAAACCAATTACATGATATGTTTTGTGAAAGAGAAGTTGTATACGAAGGTTGTATGTAATAAATTATCCTTCTCATTGTGTCCGAACTCTTTTGACTGCTGCTTGGTAAACGAAAAAAAAAAACATTTGTGACTAGCCAAGTATCGTAATAAATTGTTGTTGGGATTAGGTCTAAATGATTCTAGACGAAATTTAGTTTCATTACGAGCGTCTGTCACTTGCTGTGTTACAAGTTTCATTTTATATGTCTATGTCATGTATGAACTGTATGACGGTAGCTATATAGCTTTGTAATTGAACTGCGTGGTTTCTAAATTCGTATACCGCTGGTTTGTAATCACTACTTTTCTTTCTCAACGAGATGGATTACTTGCGCTTGAAGGAACATGAATATGAGGTTCTTGAAGATGACTTTGGTGGACTTGCATGCCCGCCTCTCGACCTTGAAGCTCTCACAATCATTGAAACCCTGAGTGTCGATCTCTCCCACTTCTTCGTTGACATCGACTTTGATGAACAAACCCATGGCAACTCTCAAGAAGAAGAAGAAGCAGGAAGATCAGCCACAACCGAAACCTATATTCTTTGGTACAGGGAAGGACATGGAGACAGTCCTCTAGCTAAGTAGTCCTCCACCCATGATCATCATCATCAACAAAACCCTAATAGGGAGCGCACCAAGCATGTCCATCATCAGCAAGATTGGAATGATGAAGAAACGATGGAGTGTAGTAACCGAAAGCTTCATCTCAAGAGCTTATCAAGAAGATCAAACAGGAGAAGGAAACTTCAAGTTCTTGTCAAAAACTTGCCTAAGCCTAAGCTGCATGAGCCGGAACCATTCTTCGGTAAAGGGAAGGACTTGGAAATAGTCCTCAAGCTAAGTACTCCTCTACCTTCTTAGAATGTATTTATTTCCTCCTTGTATTGTATGCTTGTAGATTTTACCTCCTCGGAGAGAAGAATACACAACAAACAATTCAAACACCAAAATAATCCCCATTCCAATTAATTAATTAATTTAACTGGAGGGAGCAACATGTGCAAAGAGACAACAAAATGAAATTAATTAAATTGTAGAACACTAATGGGACAGTTCATAGTTATCAATCTGTTTCATCATAGAATGTAATAACACTTGTTCAAATTTGAACCCACTTTTTTTTCTTCAAAATCTGAACATTCCATCCACACAGGTCAGAAAACCATTTTTCATATTTCATTGGAATAGAATAAAACTATGAGTAGGCAGTGAGCATTTGTGAACATCTTGAGGTAGGACTATTTGGTTTAGGGAAAAAAGTCTATTCTATGTGAGAGACGATAACATTTGAGAAAATAGTTGGTCTGTGTGAGTGTGACACATTCATTGAGGTCACTGGCAAAAGTGGGCATGCCCTCCGGCTAATGCGATTTTGTGCCGCTCGTAATTCTTGGCTGATGCGCTGCCACAGTTTCCGATTTACCAAGCGGTTCAAGCTCAGCACCACCACTAGCAAGAACAAAAAGACGCACAAAATTAGGTAGGAGGAGGAGTGTGGAAGAAACAGAAGCCACAAGAGTGAAGCAACCGAGAGTGAACCAAACACAAGCATGGCCATGCGGCACCAATATCCCAATGAATGATCCCCAAGGCTGAAGGCGAAGCAATATGCAAGTAAACTGGAGAGCAAAATTGTGATTGCCGTAGGGTGTGTTTGGAAGAGATCTACGGCTGGATATCTCATCTGGACCAACGTCAGGAGTGTTGGAATCACGAAGGTAAAAATTTCATGGTGATGATTGGAATTATTAGAGTACGACCTCGTCCAATTCAATGCAGCAGCAGGCACTATTTGTAGCACAACTGAATAGTTCATGAACTGCTGCGGCTGATTGTTGATGAAGTAGGTGACATTGCAACTGTGGTCAGGAGGATTAATCATCATCCCAACCCAAACATAAAAATGATGAATTGTGTGGTTGCTGGCTTGAAGTTCGGTACTCAGCCTTTTTATTAGCCAAATGCATGCCGACTGACGTGTAAGTTGACAAAAAGAAAAGAAGAACCGACAAACCAAGTCATATTAAAATAGAGGCATCTGCAGGCTGCAGCAGATAGTGTAGATCAAGACCGTTGGGTAGTAATTGCTTATGCATGGGTCCCCCTCGATCCCAAAGACGGATGGTGCAGATCAGGGTATATGTAGAGTGATTGGGGAGGGTGAAAAGCAGTAAATGAATCCTGTGATTATTCTAAAACCATGTTTCTTTCTAAATTGTCTTGGCTTAATTCC
Source organism: Prunus salicina (assembly GCA_020226455.1). Lineage (NCBI taxonomy): Eukaryota > Viridiplantae > Streptophyta > Magnoliopsida > Rosales > Rosaceae > Prunus > Prunus salicina. The sequence continues at coordinate 13,824,883 of CM035343.1, read as the reverse complement.
GCAAGGGGGCCTTCCTGGAAATGAACCATGAAGAGCCGTGAGAAGTAACAGATATTCCTTTTATGGATTCGCAATTTAAGGAGAACCATATTAGAATTGTGAGAAGGAAAACACATATTTTATTTTCGTAGCGTGTGTCTTTGACTGGAGAAACTATATAAGAACAGCTTAGCTATACTTCGGTGTTGTCAGACTCAACAGCGTGGTCCCACCCACTTCTGGAATAGTTCGGTGCACAATCTTTGCTTCGATCGTATAAATGTACAGACTGGTTGATTGGAGAAAATTCCTACTCATAAGCAGTGGATCCAGGAATTTTCTCTCGGGGATCAAAATATTAACATGTGAGGAAAGCTCGTGTGTTTTCTCCCTTCCCATGAAACTGAATAGGTGCAAACAACTAAGCAATTATATTGGAGCCATCAATTTTCTTTTCCTAATTAAGTACCTAAAATGTAACATGATTTGGCGAATTAATTTATTAACCTTGGCATTAATTTACTAAACGTGGCATTGTTACTAAAATGTAACAAGTGTGGTTATTTCCAAAAGCGAATCTAACTTAGTTACTGGGGTTGGTTTCATTACTCTTACTCTTTATTCTCTATTTACATAAAACTTTGTTTCTGTTTTGTCTCATAATTTATTATTTGTTTGGCAAGTTACCAAATAGTTAGATTATTGTGTGCTCATGTTCTCTTCCTCTTATTTGCTTCAAGATGTTCATATCATGACATAAAAAAATAAAACGAAACTTGTTACATAGCAAGTGATAGAATTAATTTAGACCCGATCGTGTGCATGTGTACTTAAGAAGCACTCACATCATATGATTAAGCCGTAGTATATTCCAATTCATGGAAAAAGTTTAATTTGTTGAGTGGGCACGTGTGAGTGCCCTTGTTGTAAATAGATCTACCAGTCATGTCGCAACCATAATTTTGAATCTTTTTTTAATAGTCACAAGGTTTGTATATATAAATTTGGTTTTACTTATAATAGACATTGAATAAGAATAAAGGAAATACAATAAATAAGGAATGAGAATTGGATCAACCTCTTTTAGTTGATATGATTATTGGTGTTTGGATATTTAATTAAAGATTTTAAGGTGTAGGACACACTATTAAATGATTCTTTATATGTAAATAAACAGATGAGAAGTCGGGTATAGAAATCATATCCTTTCATCTATATTCCTATTACTTAAAAGAAAATGCGGGTCACATGTAATCTAAAGTAGATTAGACACTATCAGTAGCATAAAATGAGACGACTCGGGTAATGGCGTCGATGCCTACGACAATATTGAAAACTCAACTTAGAAAGGAAAAAAGAGGTAGCATGAGAGATTGAGAGAAGGTTAAGGTAAAATATCCCACATTGGAAATTTATAAAACCTTGCAAGGGTTTAGAAGGAGTTGGACTAGTCCCCCCCCAGTGCCAATTGGTTTTAGGATGGAACCTTAACTTCCTGCATGGTATTAGAGCAGGTTTGCGCACGTGTGAAAGCTCAACAGTCACACATGATCCACGTCACCTAATATGTGTCGTCCACGTGTTAGGCTTGAAAATTTGCCACACAGGTGGGAGGGTGTGAAAATGTGAAGGTACAATGTCTCACATTGGAAAATTAGAAAACCCCCATGCGGTCTAGCTTAGTGGAAAAGAGTATTGACTTGCAGACTAATGGTCTCAGGTTCGAACCCCCATGATATACAGACACGGTGCTACTTACAAGCAAACCAAGGTGCATGTTATACAAGATCAGGTGGAGATCCTTCTCACAATTCTCATATGGTTCTCCTTAAATTGAAAATTCCATGAAGGAATAATATCCGCCACTTCTCACTACTCTGCATGGTTCATTTCTGAATTTATACAGCTTCCGGGAAAGGCCCCCCCTGATTTATAGGCGTGCATACGTCAATGGCATGACTCATGCTTGGTGTGCTTATGGTCAATGTAACGGCACATGATCTACAATCTTATCGCTTTCAACGGTCTTGATTTATTTATTTGAAGAATATGAGGTCACGGGTTATCCGCCACGCATTTTCCCCAATCACTCTACATGCGAAGATCTGCACCATTTATTTTTGGGAGTGAATGGGACCCATGCATAAGTAACTATTTTCCAACGGTCTTGATCTACACTCTACCTTGTACACTATCTGCTGCTGCAGCTGGCTGCATCTAGTTCAAGTCAGATATGCCAATGTTTTAAATTAATAAGGTCCAAATTAACGGAGATGCTTCGAAGTTATTTAAGCCATGTCGGCGGCATCAGACTATAATTTGCCCAAGTCAACACATTTTGGTCCAGTAGGACCACCATTTCTGTATGAAAATGATGATTAGATTTCTCAAGACACGTCTCAGAAACAACGCAATTCATCATATTTATGTTTGGGTTCGGATGATGATCAATCTTGTTCACAGTTGCAATATTGTCACATACTTCATCAACAATCAGCCGCAGTACTTCATGAACTACTCAGTTGTACTACAAATAATGCCTGCTGCTTCGAATTCGACGATGTCGTATTCTATTGGTTACAATCACCATGATATTTTTGACTTCATGATTCCAAGTTTCCAACACTCCTGACGTTGGTCCAGATGAGATTTCCAGCCTTAGATCTGTTTCAAACACACCCTACGGCCATCACAGTTTTGCTCTCTAGTTCACTTGCATATTGCTTCGCCTTTAGTTTTGGTGTTCATGCATATGAATGGATTCGCAAGGCCATGCTTGTGTTTGGTTCACTCTCAGTTGCTTCACTCTTGTGGCTTCTATTTTTTCCACACTACTACTCCTACCTAATTTTGTGCGTCTTGTTGTTGCCCGTGGCGGTGTTGGGCTTCGATCATGTGGTTCGGAAACTGTGGCTAAGCATCCACCAAGAGTTAGGAGCAGCACAAAATCGCATTAGCCTGAGGGCATGCCCGCTTTTGCCAATGACCTCAATGAATGTATCACACAGACAAACTCTTTAGTCAAGTGTTATTCTCTCTCGCCTGGATTAGGCATTACATGATTTCATAATTAATTTCATTGATCCCACATCATAAAAGAGTTGAGATAAGAGTCAGAGAATAAGTTAGTGCCTAGTGCTTGTATTGTAGTCCTACTATATAGTGTTTTAAAGAGTCTGCTGCTATATATATGTACTATTAGTTCATCCATATTCATTTTTGTCCTACCTCTATTAGCATGAGATTCATATATATGTTATGAAACCCAATTTCAGTTTCTTACTCTCACCTCTCTCCCAATTTCAGTCATACAATTTCGTTCTAGAATTCTAGGATAATACTTTGATTTCGCTATTCGTACATTCCAAAATTTGTTGTATTTTAAATGTGATTTTTCAAGAATCCTTTAGCAAACGCAATTGTGTCGGGGTCTCTACTCTAACCATATCTTTGTACTGGCTCTTTCCTCCTTTGATCAAGATGTCAATGATAAAGGAAAATTTTATATACGAAATTTTGGGTTGTTATAAATCAATTGAAACATCAATGGCCGTAATTTAGTGCTTCATTGATTGTGTGTGTGTGTGTGTTTTTTATGTTGGTAATGCATCTATTTGAAAGACATAGTGAAACATGATTAACTATCTTTGTGACAAATCCATTAAGGTCAACGCCAAAAGAGGGCATGTCCTTCAGCCACGGTTTTGTGCAGTTCGGATGTCCTACCTTCAAGCCCAACAAGTCAAGTGCCTGTGGACATTATTTGTAGATTTTGTTTGCTTTGCTCCTTCCTGAAATTCGCTTTTAGATTTACGTTTCTAATTTTTCTGTTCAAGTGGACCTAGCAGCCACCTTAATTGTAGAGGGACATTGTACAATTGGCAGCAAGTCACGTGCATGTGGACACGCTTTTGATTAAGTCCGTTTAGGTTTAGCAAACCCATTATTATTTTCGAGAAACCGTTTAAAATTATTTTGTAATAAGATAATTACGTGATGAGAGAGATAATGAACTATCTACTCATCATTAATACTAGCAAAAGATATTGATTCAAATTTCATGTACTTTGATAAATACACACTAAGAAATTCCAATTATAGTTTATTACTACAAAATTTAGAGTCAAAATAAGACAAAAATAGATATAAAAAGGATAGTAATAATAGTGAAAAGGGAGACAAGAAAAACATAAAAAGGGCCTCAATTAAATTTGGTAAAAGATTGGTAATTGTGTTAAGAAAACAAAGGCCTCAATAAAATTGGAAGGGGGCATAGGAACCCCCATGGGCCTTAGCTTCCTCCGCCCCTGCCCCATATTGACGAATTTCCTAGTGGCATATCCATCGCGGTCTCCACGTCATCAGTTTTCCGAGCAAGCCCAGCAGCAGCTGAGCCACCCACAAAAATTACCTTGTCAACAAAACCTTTTCCATGTATTTATTTAGTATTTAAACTCAATTTGCCCTTAATTTTGATTTAGTATGGCAATCACCTTGTGACATTGTGACTTGCCAAGTTTTCTTCTAACATCTCTGCTTCCTAATTAGGTTACCAAACCAATAGTAGCATTGTTGTCTGAATGAAACTTAGACTAGTCCAATTCCATAAAGACAAAACTGCAACTGCACCACATACCTTGTGGAAGGAATAGTCATAGCCTTACAAAAATGCAAAACCATGCTCAAAGATGAATTTACAACACCACTTCCAAATATACCAGAGACCAAGGCAGATCATTACAAACAATCTTCTTCAGGGTTGTGTAAAGCCAAGCACATCAAAATAAACCATATGGCTACTAGACAGACCAGAGTTACAACCAAAACAACCCCACAGAGTAACAACACTCTTTAACCATATCTATGATCTATCCTTTTTTGCCTTACGTTTACTACTCTCATTTCTTTATAATAATTATTTAAGAAACAAAGTTAACAACTCTACTATGATGGAAATACGACATGGATAAGTCATTGCCGTTGATCTTCACCACAAGTCCATATGATGCTGGTGCTCAGTGGTAACGGTGGTGAGCTTGTCCTCCTCAGGTGGTTTCGTCCCCGGCCAAACCGAGAAAGGAGTTCACCCAGTTTCGGGGCAAAAACCAGCAGCGTGACCAGCAAGAAACACAAAAGCACAGCTAGGCAGCCAGGGCCAGGAGGAGGGTGGAGAAAACAGAAACGCCAAGAGGAAATTGAGGGAGACTGAACCAGACGCAAGTGACCAATTGCGAGGGCGTTCGTCATCATGAGGAGCACCACTGACAGTGAGGAGGAGTAGCTCGAGGATGAAGGCCAAGGAATAGGCGATGACGCTACACATCATAAGCATCATGAGTAAAGGGTTGGTGCGGAAGAGATTTTGGTTTGGATATCACATCTGGACCAACGACATGGCTGTGGGGATGGTGAAGGCGAAAATGCCATGGCGGATCATAAATGCGGAAGAAGCAGCAGCTGCAGGCCTGGTTTCTTGTGCTGGAAAGTGGATCAGCAACTGCTGATGATTATAATTGTTGTTGATGAGATTCACCACAATATTACTACTCCGAAAATTATTCAACCCCACATCATCAAAAGGATTAGGCATCGCCATTTTAATTTCAACGCTCCTCCTGGCTGTGTGGGTTTTAGGCCGAGACTGAGAGAGGGGGAGGCTGAGATTTATCATTTATGCAATAGCAAACCTCGTGGTTGTCACTTTTACGTCCATTAACCCCACGCATTTAATTTTGGTTTCATGGCCACACTCGTCAACTCCTCCTTTCTCCTAGCGTAGTAGGCCTGCCTTGTTGTACTGACTCTGGTCCCTTGTGTTGTGGTTGTCATAGACAGATATATTTGTCCCTTATGTTGTGGTGATGATTGAAGAGAATCCCCAAACGTTCAACGTTTGTGGATATATTTGTCCCTTGTCCAGCATGCATTGTCTACTTTAGAAATACGAGCTCGTCTACAAATGCATTGTATTGCTTCTCACAGTCCGCATATGGTCGTTCAACTTAAATTGCGAATTCCACTAAGGAATATCTGTTACTTCTCGCAATAGTGCTCTTCATGGTTCATTTCATTGCAGCTTCCAGGAAGGCCATCCGTGATTTAAATGCAATCTATAGCCGTATAGGTCAATGTCACAATGGGAGGGAGGCCAATGATTAATTCACTGCTAGAAAATATTGTCCAAATCAGTTTCTTATTACTCTCACTTCTAGAAATCTAAGAGAAAATATTGGATGAGAGGGAAGGATAGTATTTTAATACCATGAAGGGTTATTTTAGTATTTGCATGTGTCAGTCAGTTTTGGGTTCTTTTGGAAACAAAAAACAAGTAAAACAAACTATATACTTCTTTTCCAATCGAATAAAAGAAAAACAAAACAAGAATACATAAACATGGAACGTGCAACACGAGCCAGAACAAAGTGGTACAAAGTATGGTACAATAATGGGGGCTTGCTAATGATTTTCTTGAATATGACAGGATTTTCAGTATCTGCTTGAGAAGTCCATGGTGCTGACTGGTAACAGTGGTGAACTTGTCCTCCACCCGCGGCGAAACCAAGAAAGAAGTTCACTAACCGGAGCCACGAGTTTCGGGGCGAAAGCCATCATCGTCAACAACAAGAAGCATAAGAGCACAGGGAGCCAGGACCAGGAGGAGGGTGGAGAAAAAAGAAGCCCCAAGAGTGATGCGAGGGAGAGTGAACCAGAAGCTATGGACCAGTTACGAGGGCATACGTCATCGTGACGACGAGTACCACTGACACCGAGGAGGAGTAGCTCGAGGCTGAAGGCCAAGGAATAGGCAATGACGCTACACAGTGTAAGCAGCATGATTAAAGGGTGGGTGTGGAAGAGATGTTGGTCTGGAAATCGGATCTGGACCAACGTCATGACTGTGGGAATGGTGAAGGCGAAAATGGCATGGCGGATCATAAATGTTGAAGCAGCTGCGGCCGGCATGGTTTGTTGTGCTGGAAAATGGATCAACAACTGCTGATGATGATGATGATGATGATTATAACTATTATTAATGAAATTGACGATAATATTACTACTCTGACATTTAATCATCCCCACATGATGAAAATGATTAATTGCCATATTAAATACTAGGTTTAGAATTTGGGAAATCCTCTTTGGATGGATTTTGGCGGGGATAGGGAGAGAAGGCTGAGGTTTTTGCCAGATTCAAATCTCGGGGATCTTGTATTTATAGACGAGACTGGTTCTTGTCTTAGAAAGGGTATGCTTCACAATCTGGTTCTAATACCACAGAGTCCACTGTGGGGCCTAATACCAGGCATAGACCAATGGGAATGAACATTTGAGGATCCGATGATGGGCAAAGGATAAACAATTGAGGATGCGAGAAGGGCGGAAAGTTCTTGCAGTGATGGGATTAAAATAAGCAAATGGTCCAATGGGAATTAACAATTGAGGATCCAATGTGTTTGATGGGAATAAAATCTGAAAACTATAAATATGGTAAATCCGAAATGCTTAAGAAAAGGGACTTAAGAATTCAATAGGGAGGTTAATTATTATACTCAATATATGAGCCTAAATTATAAATAATAAAAAAACCATATATGAAATGGACTTTAGAAACACACCCAAAACTCATTTACAACATAACAAAAAGGTTTTTAACTTCTTTTAAATTACAAAACTATCATTGATTTCTTAAAACAAACTCAACCCCAAAATCTCATAAAAAAGCCCAAAACACTAAATAGGGCATCAAAGTAATTTAATAATCAAAATTAAATTCAATAGGGTCAACTGTCAATTTTTGGATTTTTTTTGGGTTTTTTTTTTTATAGAAATTAAATGGTGTAGGGTTTATTTATAGTTTTAGTGCTAGTGCTAAAAATGGGTATATGACTAAATATCTCAATTAAATATGCTTGATGGGAAAAAGGGCTTTCTCACATCTTGTTGTGTTATTAGACGAAGAACTTCAAGAAAATCTGGAATGCTTCAATTTTGTTATGAGCGTAACACTTTTTGTGTTTTCACCTAAATCCCTCGTGTCCTTGAAATTCAACAAATACCTCCTCAGTTTTCAAAATTTTACACATAACTCCATATATTATTTTTTTTCTTTTTTGACAAAATTATATATATACTAAAGCTGATCAGCCAATTTCACTATTCATAGAATGTAGCTTAGCAATAGTAAAATGACGATTTTGCCCCGCTTAAGTGATAGTCTGCTTCCTTGAGCTGCCTTATGAACAGTAAATTGTCGATTTTGCCATCCAGCCCTTCTTTTTTCTTCGTTGGAGCGCTGAGTGAGAGGAGGAAACCCTCTTCTCCTTCATTGCTCTCTCTTCTCTCTTCCTTTCTGTCCGCTGCTCCAAAATTTGTTCATCTTTCATTCCATCGTTCTTCGTTTTATCTCATCCTCTCTTTTCTTTGTTGGAGTCGCTGAGTGAGAGGAGGAAAACCTCTTCTCCTTCATTGCTCTCTCTTCTTTCTTCCTTTCTGTCCTCCGCTGCTGAAATTGGTACTTAGGTGACAGGGGGTAAATTTAATTACACAAACAAGACACAACAACACAGCACACTTCACACACTTTGAAACTTGACCAAACACACATATGACTAGTCAACTACTAGTCAAGAACATACACAGTCAAGAGAACACATAGAGCATATCACAATGTACCTGCAACCCTAGAAGATTACTAGTGACACCCTAGGCACTCAGAAGGACCCGTCAATCTAGGCATCCCCTGTGCTAGCAACAACTATAGTGAAAGTGTGTGAAATCATCATTATCATGAAAATATCACTCAGCAAATAAAGATGACTAGTCAACCAGTAAGAACACAAACCCAGAAAAATTACAGATATGCAAACCAGAGTTTGTTTACCCAGAAACCCACCATTGGGAAAAACTGGGAGTCATCAACCGACCAGGCAATCCACTAAGTAGAAAAAGATTCTTACAAAGGAAACACAACCAAGCTCAACAAACACCTAGGTCTATTTAGGAAGATGAGCTATACCTCCTTTGTGCAATCTTCTTCTCCAACTTAGCAAAGCTTGAAGCTCAGTCCTTCATGGCAATGGCAGCTCCTTCCTCAGCTCGTTCATCCCATGGCACAAGCTTGCAAGCTTCAACACAAACCGAAACCAAAATTTGGATTCAAAGCAGAATGACCAATTTCTTCAAGAAACCATACTCTTGAAGAAATCAGTCTTGAATCTGATCTAGAAATAAATGAGGAAGTGTCTAACTAGCTAGATGCAGATTTTATATTTCAAATGCAGTTTTTCAAAGAAGAAATCATTGGGAAAAACTCATAGATGAAGAATGGGTTCTCTCGTGAGGAAGAAGGAAAAAAAAACGAAAGAAGAACAATCTTTTTCCCCGAAATCACACCCAAGAGACGGCTGCCAAAAGTGGAAATCGAAAGCCTATATCGGACAACAATTCCCCTAGGTCAGGAATGACACACGGCAGCACAGAAAACAATCAGAGAATAGGACAGAAAGTTTGTTAGCCAGCTGGAGATCCTACAGAGCAGGGTTGACTAGGCAAGTGAAAAATAGATGACTAGTCATCATTTATGAAAACAGTTTAATGCAATGATATGCAATGCATGAATTTACCTTTGCCAAATTGCTTGAATCTCCATAGAATGGGTGATAGTTAAGAACACCTAATGAAACTATTCTTAATCTAATCAAGAGCTTGGTAAATTACAATTCACATCCTATTACAAAGATGTCAAGGGAAGCCAAAAGAAAAATACAAAAAACCATACATTAACAATCTCCCCCTTTTTGGCTTTCCTTGACAACATTCTCTCTAAAACCACTCAACCCTTAAGCAACCCCATAGAGATGACGAATGACAGTACCTGTAAAAACAAACAATCTCCCAAGCACCAAAACCAAGCATATTATCACAGAATTTTAAAAACAATGTGCTGTGCAATGTGGGGTTGAGAGTGTTCTCCCCCTTGTTGATAAGGAATGTGCAAAAAGGCAGAGAGAAATAAGCAAGATACAGAAGGAAGTAACCACAAAGTGATAGGCAGATATATGCAAGGGTAACAGTACAATGTAAAGAAACAGAGATGACTTGTCAAATAACAATTGTTTAAAACATTACAGAACAGAAATGTATGACTAGTCAAAAAGCCAGTTGTTCAGAACAGGGCAGAACAACTCCCCCTATCACACTGCACAGACAATCCAAAATGTGTTTACAAAAAAAAAGTCCCCCTAACACAAAGCACAGACTACCCAAAATGTGTTTACATACAAAAGACTGTTGCCTAAACTACTCCCCCTAACTAGAAACTGCCTATACAGCCACAGCAGCTAAAAAGCAAGAGACTCAATAGAGTCATCAGAACCAGCAGAAGCATCAGAGTCTTCAACAGTGGCAGGGTCAGGCTGAACACCAGAAGCAGCAGCAGCAGCAAACGAAGAGGGAGGAATGAGACTCATAAGATGTTGAATGTGTCTCTCCTTGGCAGCAAGTTGGGCTCGAAGAGAGGTATTTTCAGATAAGGAAGACACCGAATTGTGAAAGGTTCTAGAAACCTTTTGACTCATGGCAGCAGAGGCTTTTCCAAACGGAGCAATAGGAGAAAGCCATTGATCAGAAGCATGAAAAACCACACCATTTCGCTAACAAAGGCGCTGAATCAGACACCGGAAAACAAGAGTACCCTTGTGTTTGGTACCATGGCCTATGGTCTTGCCAAGGATAGCATTATAAATGATATCCCCAAAAGGAATCCTATCATGATTTACCATCGAAATCATTAGCTGACACGCAGAAAGTGTGGGATTTGAATTGTTTCCAGTGGGGAGAACATTGTGACGAACAAAATCCCACAGAAAAAAGGGTGACAAGTAGGACTTGATAGGGAGACCTTTAGGGGTCAAGGGCATGGACTGATCTGTGTAGGCCATGGTTTTGAACAATTCAATAGAGTACTGAGCAGAAACTTCAGCAAATTTTTCAGAATTAAACCCAGGACAAGACCTAAACCCCAAGACCCGATTAATCACAGAGGGTCTCAGAGTAATAACGGCAGACCTAACATGAATCTGAAAATTTGATCCCTTTGGATCAGCAAGGAAATTGGAATAAAACTCTTTAATGACAGAGGCATTAATCTTACCAGAGAGAGAATTCAGAGTTTGAAGATGAAAGTGCTCGAATATCTGAGTAGCAGATTCCTGGGCAGCCATTGGGAGAGCATCTACCTGGTAAGTCCTCTCAGGCACAAAATTGCGTTTTGAGACAACCTCATTGAAGAATAAGGCAGCCTCAGAGGAGACAAATGGAGAAAAGCCATCAGCAGGGACAGAGGAAGAGGAGTGAGACCGAGGAGCCCTAGGAAAGGACGGGTTAAACTCCACTGTGTCAGTGGGATGCGATTTGGGGCGGCGATGATAGGTCTGGAGAGGCTTTGAGGGCTGTTAGGAAGACATCGGAAGGAAAAGGAAGAGGGAAAAAAAAACAATGGAAGAAAGGAAGAGAGAAAGGGCAAGGGAGAACTGAGGACTGAGAAGGAGACAGGCGAGAATAGAGAGAGACTAAGAAAGACGATAGTGATGAGAGAGAATAAGAAGACGACCAGAAAAGACCTAAAAAAGGAAAAGAAAAAATAGCGCAATCGACACGACCCAAAAATAAGAAACCGCTCAAAACCAAAAAAGGAAAAAAAAAATAACCGCCAAAATGAAAAATGAAAAAAGAAACGCAGTGGTCAGGAGACAAAAGGGATGACTAGTCAACCAAAAGAAGGATGACTAGGCAACTCAGATAAAAGAGGCAGGCAAAATTCGACACAGGCAAAATCGGATGGCTAGTCAACCACAAACACGATCACTAGTCAACCACAATCATGAGCAGAACAAGCATCAAATGCAAAACACCCAGATGACTAGGCAACCATAAGCACAGATGACTAGTCAACTAAAACAGCATTATGACAGACCAAATAATATCACCCTTGTGAAAGACATGGTTTTGGGACAAAAATCACAAGCATGAGCTAGCACATATATCAAGTGATCAAAAGTTGCATTAGCACAATAGCCTAGACCAAGTCTTCAACACATGAAAGAGAGGGAATGAAAAAGAGAAAAGTTTAAAACCATATGCCGTGAACATAAACAATCAACTCTGAAGGATAGACAAGGAGATGCAATTCATGCTTAGAGACAAGGCATATTTAGGAAAAAGGGAGGTTTAGAGCCAAGGGACACAAGAGATGATATCTTATCCCTCTTGGAGAAACACGTATACAATGCATTCTTAAGACATGATCATAGTATGGGCTCACAGCAGAATATCATCACTCTCTATGGACAAAATATTGGATGAGTTGTTTTGTGTTACTTGCACAATCCCGAACTTAAGTGCTTTGAATGGCCCAATTTTACGGCTCTTTGCTCTAGATTCTTCAATCAAATCACCTTATACCTTCCTAGAGCCGTGACTACATTGGTCACACTTCCCCCTTTTTTTTTTCTTTTTTTTTTGTTTTAAATTTGAAATAGATTGGCTAAGAGAGTGAGACCAGCGAACAGATAAGAACCAAAACAGTCCAAAATGAAGCAGTGACACGTGGCTCACCAAGAGGACAAGATAGCATATATAGGTCTCAACTAACAGCTCAAAAACAAGAAAAAGGATTATGCACAAGTCCAACCAAGCACAAAAGCATCCAACATGCACACCATTAGAGATGAGGGATATGAACAGTGACATATCAACAGCAAAAAAAAAAAAAATTTGGACTTGACTAGGCAACTACTAGCAAGATGACTAGTCAACTATTTTGGAGTGTGCTGAAGACAAGGAACAGACAAGCTAATCAATCAATTGAGCAAAGGCCAATGGACTGCCTAAGTGTACCGTGTTTTTGAAAGTCCAAGGCCTTGGTGAGTATATCTGCTAGCTGTTTTTCAGAGGGAACAAATTCCAAGGATAAAATTTTGTCTTCCACAAGATCTCTAATAAAATGGTGTCTAATGTCAATATGCTTAGTCCTAGAGTGTTGCACAGGATTTTTAGAAATATCTATGGCACTCATGTTGTCACAATAGATTACAAAGCATGATTGAGCAAGACCATAGTCTTCCAACATTTGTCGCATCCAAAGGAGTTGAGTACAACAACTCCCAGCTGCGACATACTCTGCTTCAGCAGTGGATAAGGAGATATAATTCTGTTTTTTGCTATGCCAAGCAACAAGGTTGTTGCCTACATAGAAGACCCCCCCGGAAGTGCTTTTCCTATCATCACTACAACCTGCCCAATCGGCATCACTATACCCAACAAGATTGACACAAGTGTCATAGGTATACCACAACCCAAAATCAATAGTCCCACTCACATATGTTATGATTCTCTTAACAGCAAACAAGTGAGACTCTTTTGGGTCACTTTGAAACCGAGCACATACACCAACACTAAAAGAAATTTCAGGTCTACTAGCAGTCAAGTAGAGAAGACTTCCTATCATGCTCCTATAGAGAGTGTGATCCACACTTTTGCCAAGCAAGTCTCTATGGATCTTAGCACTAGTGCTCATTGGAGTTCTTGCAGATTTTGCACCCTCCAAACCAAATTTTGACACAAGAGATTTCGCATATTTAGATTGAGATATAAAGATCCCATCATGACTTTGTTTGATTTGAAGACCTAAGAAGTAGTTAAGCTCACCGACAAGGCTCATTTCAAATTCACTAGTCATGACATGAATAAATTCTTGAACATGCAAATCAGAGGTAGAACCAACCGCAATATCATCAACATATACTTGAGCAATCAAGACATCATTTTTAAACCTTTTCACAAACAAAGTTTTATCAACGGACCCTCTAACATACCCATTTCCTAGAAGATAAGAGGATAACCTCTCATACCATGCTCTAGGAGCTTGTTTCAGACCATAGAGAGCCTTTTTTAACCGAAACACATCATTTGGATGATGTGGATCTTCAAAACCCTTTGGCTGCTCAACATAGACCTCTTCATTTAGGACACCATTCAAGAAGGCAGTTTTAACATCCATTTGATAAAGTTTGAATTTCAAATGACAAGCAATGGCAAGAAGCAATCTAACTGATTCCAATCTTGCAACAGGGGCAAAAGTTTCATCAAAGTCAATGCCTTCCATTTGGGTGTATCCTTGAGCAACCAATCTAGCCTTATTCCTCACCACATTACCTTGCTCATCAGTTTTATTTTTGAAAATCCACTTAGTGCCTATGACATTAGTGTTGACTGGTCTAGGAACAAGGTACCAAACGTCATTTCTCACAAATTGATTTAATTCTTCCTGCATAGCAAGAAACCATTCACTATGGTGCAAAGCGTCTTTCACATTTCTAGGCTCTTCCTTGGAGACATAGCACACATGGCTAATTTCTTGAGCAAGTTGTTTCCTAGTTCTCACTCCTTGATTAAGAGGGCCAATAATGACACTCTCAGATTGAGTGAGAGGACTATGATCGGAATGAGAGCTGGCAGCCTGGACAGATGAGATGGAACTAGAAGTTGAAGGAGTTGACTGGGCAACTGGGACAAAGGTTGACAAGTCAACCACAAGATCCGGACCTGGAGATTCTTGCTGAAGTGAAGGAGGAGGAAAAAGACCATCCTCATCTAATGCCATCTCTATGGAGGCAGCAAAATCATCAATAGTGACATTTATGCATTCAATGATGGTTCTGGACCTACAATCAAACTTAGCAAGATGCTCCCTATCTTTCAAGATATAGCATGTGCTACCAAAGACCCTAAAATATGATACATTTGGCTTCTTTCCTTTCCAAATCTCATAGGGAGTTTGTTTGGTACCAGACCTCACAAATACCCTGTTTGAGATGTAACAAGCGGTGTTGACAGCTTCAGCCCAAAAGTGTTTAGCAAGGTTTTTGCTATTTAGCATCACCCTAGCCATCTCTACAAGCACTCTATTCTTTCTCTCCACAACACCATTTTGCTGAGGTGTAATAGGTGCAGAGAACTCATGTTTAATTCCCATCTCTTCACAAAATTTCAGAAACTGAGAATTCTCAAATTCAGAGCCATGATCTGTTCTAATTCTAACAAGAGGCAGATGACTGGTCATCTTCTCTTTTTGCAACAGGTGACAAACAGACTTAAACCTTTGAAAAGTTTCGGATTTCTCACGTAGGAATGAGACCCAAGTGAACCTAGAGAAATCATCTACCATGACAAGAATATATTTCTTTCCACCAAGTGACACGGTTTGGATAGGACCAACAAGATCCATGTGAACAAGTTCAAGACTTACAGTTGTTTGAATGTGTTTGACCTTTTTGTGTGACACTCTAATTTGTTTGCCTAATTGACACCCTTCACAAACATGCTGATCAGATTTTTCCAGCTTTGGTAAACCACTTACTAACTCTCTCTTGGACAACTTATGCAAGTCTCTAAAATTAACATGTCCAAGCCTTTGATGCCATAAAACACTTGTTTCATTTACAACCTTGTTGCAAACTACTTCTTTTGCATCATTGACCCCATCAATGTAATAGCAATTGTCCCTAGACCTTGCCACGCACACAATCTCATTGACACCTTTTCCAATGATTTTGCAGCCATGCTTGGAGAATCTAACTTCTCCTATTCCATCATCACACAGCTGACTCACACTAATGAGATTAGATGTGAGACCCTCAACAAATCTAACATTCTTAAGCTCGGGCAGACCAGGAATACAAACAGTACCTTTTCCAACAACTTGAGACCTATGACCTCCACCAAAAGTCACAGTACCTCCATCAAAGGGGCTGAGAGATGAGAAAACATTTTTATCCTCAGACATATGTTTGGAACAGCCACTATCAAAGTACCAAGAGTTGGTATTTGAGGCAGCAAAGGCATTTAGCACAACAAGGGATTTGGTATGACCTCTAGGAACCCAAGTAGACTTAGGCACAATGGGAGAACTCACATTGAGGGAGACAAGTTTAGCAATTCTAGCTACCTCATTTAGCAAATGATCCACTTGATCTTGCAGAGATTTGGGATTCCTTTTTTATTTAGAAGACAACTTGGTCTTATCTCTGCTGTACCTATGACAGAAAGGTCGAATATGACCAGTCAACCCACACTTATGACAAGTTGGAACAAATCTGGGTTTTTTGACTTCTTGTTGAACCTCAAGAGGAATAGTGACAGGTGTTGATGACTTGACAAACCTAGTGGTAGAGCTAGATGAACTAGAACCAAGGTGATTAAATCCAAGGCCACTTTTGTCCCCATGAAGTTTTCCCATATTTAGCATTTTGTCAATTTTTGAGGAACCAATGGTCATGGATATAACCTTACTTTTTGCTTCATTCAATTCACCTAGGAGCAGTTTGTTTGAGTTCTGGAAACCAATGTTGCTTTCCTTGAGCACATTAACCTGATTTTCAAGATTACTCCTAATTGACACAAAAGCAACAATTTCTTTTTCTAGAGACTCAACTTTGTCACTCAACTCCCTTTTGGTCTCTTTTAGGATGATGATCTCATGTTGAAGATCTTTGTTATGGGCCTCAAGTTTGAGACTCTCTTCTTTTAAGGACAAGGTCTCATTGAACAAGCAATCATATTTTCTTCCTAAGGACTCGTATGACAGGTCAACTGATTCAGAATCAGATTCATCAGACACAAGTTGCACAGAGGCAACAAAAGCAACTTGATGGTCATCATCATCAGAGGAAGATGAATCCTCTTGGGACACTTCACTTTCACTCTCACTCCAGCTCACTTTCATGGCCTTGTCCTTTCCTTTGGAGTATTTTTTCTGGTTGTTTGCACAGTCAGCAGCATAGTGCCCAATGCCTCCACATGTGAAGCACTTGACTGATTTTCTAAAATCTTTAGTGAAAGGTTTGACATCCTTGTTCCTCTCATTAGACCGATCAGTTGATGGTCTAAACTGCCTCCCACTATCAGAACTGCCCTCTCTAGCAAACTTACCTTTATCCTTTAGAATTCTCCTAAATTTCTTGACAAACAAGGCCATCTCATCCTCAAAACCTGAGGATTTTTCACCACCTTTTGGAGAGGAAGCATGCACTCCCTGAAGTGCAACATTTTTTGGTTTCTTATAGTCATTTTCTTCCATATTCAACTCCATCTCATAGGTTTTCAATTTTCCTACAAGTTTGCCAAGCTTAATTTCATTTAGGTTTTGGACCTCCATGATTGCAGTTTTCTTTGGTCTAAATTTAGAGGGAAGAACACGGAGAATTTTCTGAACAATGATAAGCTCATCAATGGGTTGACCTAGACTCATGGCTTCGTTTGTGATCATCTCGACTCTTCCATAGAAGTCATAAATAGACTCAGTTTCAGACATCCTAAGTTCTTCAAATTATGCAAGCACCATTTGAAGTTTTAGAGTTCTAACTCGGTCATCACCTTCATGAACACCCTTAGCTTCTCCCAAGCCTGTTTAGCATTAGGGATGTGTTGTATGTGTGCAAATTGTGTGCTAGACAAGGCAGTAACTAAGGCATTTCTAGCTTTCTTGTTTGAATATGCAGCAAATACCTCACCCTCAGTCCATTCCGACCTAGGCTTGGGTACCACTTTACCCTCAACAGTCTTGACAGGGGCTACCCACTCTTTTGTGAGATACTCACTTGCATACTCATCAAGAGCATCAAGAAATATCATAAATTTTTCTCTCCATGCAGCGTAGTTGTTGCCGTCAAAATAAGGAGGGGAGTTGCAAGAACCAGCAACTCGATCCCTTTCCATAGTGAGCGCACCTAAACACCAAGGCAAACCCTAGGATCTCTCTATTTATGTTAAGAGCTGATGCTCTGATACCAATTGAAATTGGTACTTAGGTGACAGGGGGTAAATTTAATTACACAAACAAGACACAACAACACAGCACACTTCACACACTTTGAAACTTGACCAAACACACATATGACTAGTCAACTACTAGTCAAGAACATACACAGTCAAGAGAACACATAGAGCATATCACAATGTACCTGCAACCCTAGAAGATTACTAGTGACACCCTAGGCACTCAGAAGGACCCGTCAATCTAGGCATCCCCTGTGCTAGCAACAACTATAGTGAAAGTGTGTGAAATCATCATTATCATGAAAATATCACTCAGCAGATAAAGATGACTAGTCAACCAGCAAGAACACAAACCCAGAAAAATTACAGATATGCAAACCAGAGTTTGTTTGCCCAGAAACCCACCATTGGGAAAAACTGGGAGTCATCAACCGACCAGGCAATCCATTAAGTAAAAAAAGATTCTTACAAAGGAAACACAACCAAGCTCAACAAACACCTAGGTCTATTTAGGAAGATGAGCTATACCTCCTTTGTGCAATCTTCTTCTCCAACTTAGCAAAGCTTAAAGCTCGGTCCTTCATGGCAATGGCAGCTCCTTCCTCAGCTCGTTCATCCCATGGCACAAGCTTGCAAGCTTCAACACAAACCGAAACCAAAATTTGGATTCAAAGGAGAATGACCAATTTCTTCAAGAAACCATACTCTTGAAGAAATTAGTCTTGAATCTGATCTAGAAATAAATGAGGAAGTGTCTAACTAGCTAGATGCAGATTTTATATTTCAAATGCAGTTTTTCAAAGAAGAAATCATTGGGAAAAACTCATAGATGAAGAATGGGTTCTCTCGTGAGGAAGAAGGAAAAAAAACGAAAGAAGAACAATCTTTTTCCCCCAAATCACACCCAAGAGACGGCTGCCAAAAGTGGAAATCGAAAGCCTATATCGGACAACAATTCCCCTAGGTCAGAAATGACACACGGCAGCACAGAAAACAATCAGAGAATAGGACAGAAAGTTTGTTAGCCAGCTGGAGATCCTACAGAGCAGGGTTGACTAGGCAAGTGAAAAATAGATGACTAGTCATCATTTATGAAAACAGTTTAATGCAATGATATGCAATGCATGAATTTACCTTTGCCAAATTGCTTGAATCTCCATAGAATGGGAGATAGTTAAGAACACCTAATGAAACTATTCTTAATCTAATCAAGAGCTTGGTAAATTACAATTCACATCCTATTACAAAGATGTCAAGGGAAGCCAAAAGAAAAATACAAAAAACCATACATTAACAGCTGCTCCGAAATTTCTTCATCTCTCTCATCGTTTCTTCTTCTTTCATTCCATCGTTCTTCGTTTTTGTTGTTCAGGTAATTTCTGGTTTTTGTTGTGTTTTGGGTTGTGTTTAATTTTTGGTTTTTGTTATTTATTTATTTATAATTGTATTGGGTTGTGTTTGATTTATGGTTTTTGTTGTTCAAGTAATTTTTCTTTTGTTAATTCATGTTGTTTTTATTTTGATTGATTCATATATTGATATATGCGTTTTCTTTTCCAATTTTTCGTTTTGTTTTTTTTTAAATCGTGTTTTCTTTGATATTTTGCAAGGGTTCTTTTGTTGCTTTGGATAGAGCAATTTGATTGGTGTTTTCAGTTCTGTTAACCAACCAAGAGGTGAGTTTCTAGGCTAAAATTGCAATTAATTGTTTTAAGTCATCAATTGACAATTGGTTGGTGTTAATTTGTTGTTGTAGTGATAGGTTTAGATGTTTACAATATCTGAGCATGTTGGTGAATCCTTTGAGTGTTTTGACAATTGGGCTTTCTTTTTTTTTTTTTTCACATTGTTTAGTTTATAGAGTTTTTGTACAAGTAAAGAAAGCCTCTGGATTACAAGGTTGTAATTTGATATGTATGCTTTTGCTGTTGTTTTTACTCTGAATTTTATCATTAGTTTTGTTTTCAATTGAGGATCCATATACATTAGCTATTGTTTTGTTTACAAAGGTTAGAACTAATGAATCACTTTATAATATTTCAATTGATAAGCTACTTTTATTGGATTCCTGGGTATTTGTTTCCTCCTTATTTGATTTCCATATCATATGAGTACATCCACCATGTAGACACATCTTTCATGCTCTATTTTTTGTTCGTCTTGCTTCTAAAAAGTTTATTATTGAATTTTCTTGAGCATGGTTTTCTTTTGTTCATTGTAAAAAAAAAAAGGAAGAAAAGAAAGAGAGAAACTTTGGTAGATTGAATGATAGAGTAGAGAGCCAACACACAAACCGACATTTGGTGGTGGAAAAGGGATGCAATACCTGCGAATCTTGGGACTTTATTTGTCTTCTTAACACACTCTTCATCTTGACATTCAATATATTCCTATGTTTTCTTTAATTTTCTTATTTTGAATCACTAACAGAGCAATGGGATTCCCAACTTTTTTCAAAACTAAAAATGGTTAATATAGGAAATGGAAGGAAACGTTGAACTGTTTTTCCCCCTTTTTTCTTTTCTTTTCTATTTCTGTGTTTAAAGAAAAGAAATCATTAACATGTTGGATTTGGTGAGTTTTTCTCTATAGCTCTTGGACATTTTAATTTTTATCTGAATTTTGATTTGTTTGAGTCATAGTGTTTATTGGTGCCACATATTTTACAGTTCTTTTGTGATTGAATGTGCGTGAAATTTTTTGTGTATTTGGCTTCTGTTTTCTTTTATATCTAATTTTTTGCTGGCATTTCAGAGCCATTGTTTAGTTGTAGTTTATGATAAATGATGGGAATGGATACCAAATAATATTCCTGTGCTTTGTGGGAAAACAGATGAAAAGGAACAAAAAATAAAAAAGGGAATCTAAGATTCAAGAACTTTTATGTTTTTATTCTCTGTTTTAGAAATACTTGCTTTTGTCCCCAACAAAAACAATCAATTCATCAGCTGTTGATGGATTACTCTAAATTGTGTTTGTATAAAGGCATTTTCCATTGAAATTATGATTTAGATAAGTGGTACAATTCATTTTTCATTGAATTGATGAATTGAGTATATGTTATATTAAAGATTTGACTATGGTTATGAACCGGACATGTTCAAGGTTTAGTATTTTTTAAATCAAATTAATGAACTTGGCATCTGTTATACTTTTTTTTTTTTTGTGTTAACCAAAATTTTGTAATGTGCATTGTCGGATGACACTAATACTTAACAAGATAAGTGAGATTATGAATGAGGATTCTGTAATGAGTTTTTGAAATTCTTTGTTTTTCACTTTAAAAGAAAAAATGGAAAATTATTGTTGATTCTATTAGTATAATTTTTTTAGGCACCGAGCATGATGCAACTATTTAGATCTCCATGTCTATATAAATAGTACCATTTTCCTATTTGAACGATTTTGTACACACTTCATATCTTAACCAGTTTTTGGGTGTTAAGTGAAGTTCAGGATTGGTAATTGATATTAAGTTCTGTTCATATCAGTTTATGCTTTTTTTTTTTCTTTCTTTTTTTTTGTTTGTGTTGAGGAAAAGTTGGAAGCATGAAAGCTGCATACAACATGTGATTTGAAAATTAGTTTTATCATTTTCTCAATTAGTCTCATGCAATAAAAGGTAAAGTCAATTTGTTGTCGAATCATTGTTTTGATTGGTCATTGCAGAACAGTTTGTGGGTATGGAAGTACTCTCATACAGTTCTGCACCATGCTGTGATGCTGTTAATTTAAGATGGAAATTGATTGTGAAAAGCTCAAGTTCACAGCAATTCAGTCTCCCAGGTTTTAGGAAAAAAAAACACACACACACAATTTTGGTGCTAAATTTGATGTCAGAAGGAAGTTTTTGAGTTGTAGGTCATCTAATAGAGTTTGATCTATATTGTTTGCTCATAGAACATACTTCTATACTGATTAGTTAAATGGAGATGAAGAAATTGGGGTTCAGGTTCGTGTAAGAGTGCAAAAGAGAAAGGTAATTTGAAATTTTTGAATGCATCAAAATGATTTTTGTATATGCGAGGGTTGTACACCATGTACGGAAAAAACATTTCTATTACTTTTGCCTTTATGATTACTTGAGCAATAATTGCACTTTTAGTATAAATTTCATAACTGGTAAAAAGTATGACAAGTTGTCTTGCCAATTCTTAAGGTTCTGTTTAATTTGTCAAAGTTTTTCTATCCCAATTCTACACTGTGCTAGAAGTGCAGCCTGTGACCATGAAAACCATTGTAACAATCAACAAATTGTTAAATTCCCCTTTTGATTTTTTTGATATTATGAAACTGCATCCATCCTTTTGAAGGCTAAATGATTTTGTTATGATATTTGCTTATGCTTTTGAAAGAGAGACTTTTGTCGACTGCAATGTCCTGATTCCCATATTTTGTCAAACTTTTAGTAAAACTTAATGATTGCAGTTAATTATATCTCATATTTAATGTGTTTCATCCACTTTGTTATGTTTCTATTTTGAAAGATGCTTATCCTATATTTTTGTTGTTGTTGTTGCGGATTTTCAGTTGCAAGATGTTAACTGTGTACGAGAGATTGTCAAGGTTGAAAATGTTTTTTTTTATTTATCTTTTTCCTGTTTTTGTTCGAAACTTCTTGTTCACTTATTCACCCTGAATTTTATGTTCAAAGTAGTTAAATTTTCGTCCAAAATGTTTTATTTGTGTTTCTTGATTTGAATGAAAGTTTAGTATTTCATCCTTCTCTTTAGGGTTCTTTCATTTCATACTGTCTTTGTATTTTCCTTTTCGTAGTAAATTCTTATATTACAATTCCTGTACATATCACAATTTCAGTTTTGATTGCTGCTTTGGTTTATTAAAATATTGATCATATTTTAATAAACATGGCAAGCAACATATAAAACATGTTATTAGTCTTTATTTGGTAACTTAAAACTTGCTACATATTTTCACAACTTTGTAGACATTTTAGATGGTTTTAAAACCCACAGCATCGCGCGGGCACTTTTGCTAGTAACTCCATATATTCAAAAACACCAGAAGTTGATGCAAGGACTGTTTCAGATACTAATACAAAATCCCTTTCATGCTTTTGAATATTGTATAATAAAAAATTGTTTGAAAACCCATTTTTATGATAAAATATATAAATAAATAAATCATAGGCATCAAATGTTTGATGCCTTTTTCGCAAATTTTTTTATATATATATTTTTAAGAGATTTTCTATTTAAACCTCATACTTCTCTTAGTTCACCCCATGTTCTAAGTTCACCCCAACTTTTAATTTAAATTTTCACAATTTCTAAGTAAACCCCACTATCTTCCCAAACTACCCTTAAATACACCCCAAGCTGAAAAAATAAGAAATAAAAGCGATTTTCTATTTAAACCCCACAAGCTACCTCTAGAGGAGAAAGCTGTGCGCACAATTGTGGAATTTGTGAAGGCCCCTGACTTGTTTCAGGTATTGTAGGGTCTTGTGGAATTCCAAAGATTATGCATGCTAATTTAGTGGTCTACATTTCTCTTGATGCATGCTCATCTTTGTTTACTTGTGTTACGTCCTTTACAAATATATGTTTCTTTCCTTTAAAAAAATCTCTTCTTATGAGGTAGATCCAGTTAATTGTGCAGAGACAATTTAGTAGTTTGAATTGGCCCGTATAAAGTAATTATGGATATTAAGGTTTTTCTTGCATTTTGAAGAAGCTCCTTTAACATTCCTTGATTCAATAAGTTTCCTCTGAAGTTACTTATGAAATTTGTTATGCTTTTGGACTTTAGTATGTGTTGACCAGTTGGAGTGCTGATCATAACTCCCGAACAACTGGGTTTTTGGCATTTGTCACTGATGACCAAAATCCCCGCCAACAATAGTTGTTTAGGTGCTGATATGTTGGTGTTATTGCTCTGCAGTGTGATTTGCTAGATATGCCTGCTGTAGGGCAATTGGGGAAGGATGCTAAGCATGCATTGGCATATCAACTTTTAAAGATCTTTCTGACTCAGAGGCTGGATGCTTACTTGGAGTTTCAGGCTGCAAATTCTACTTTACTGAAAGGCTACGGTAAAATATTAGTTTCTTATGACCGAGTCTTCTTCAGCATTATAATAGATTTTTTATTGCCATCTAAATTATGCTTATCTTAAATGTTATAGGACTTGTCCATGAAGACTGCATAACAAAGATGAGGTTGATTTCTTTGGTGGATCTTGGCTCTGATGAATCTGGACGAATTCCTTACAGTCTTATCAGAGATACACTTCAGGTTAGATTGGTTTACCTTTCTGGTTCTAAAGGTTTTCCTTTCACATCTTGGTTAAGTATATGCTTACGAACATGTTTTTGGCAGATTAATGATGAGGGCGTCGAACTTTGGGTGGTCAAAGCGATAATTGCCTGAAGAATGCCCTGTTTGATGACAGTATATGCAAGCACCTTGCCTGGTATTACTTCGTTGGACATTGTTTGGCATTGCTGGCCCACCACGCCCTCTCGCTGAAGAACATATTATACATCTTGTCAAAAGATTGGTATTTCACTTATTGGTGACACATAACCAAAATGCTTGTTTGATTTCCTCACCAGTTTCTATTTATTTGTTTGTAGCTTAATCTGAACTGCAAGCACATTATTCTTTGCCAGTCTGTTGGTCCTCCACACCTCAAGCAAGAAACGAAGCCAAAGAAGAAAGGCTAACAATCCGCCATGTGCTATCTCATAGGCGTACATGGAATAATTTTTTATTCCTATCCTGGATTTGGAATCGTTGCACAGATCATATACTTTCACTTTCTTACAATAAAATCATGAAAAGCAGTGTTTTTTTTAAAAAGAATAATTCCAAAACAAAAAAGACAATAACAAATTCATGGTTGATAACACGTAGGATGCTGACTTAAAACGGTTGACCAAAAGACGAAGACTTGTCTCACTTCCTCTTCCATTCCCTAGCCTATAATACATAGACCATGTCTACTGCTGAAGCAGCAACCGAAAGGCCAGATACGTTAGCCTTTTGGTTGCTAAACAAACTCTACTTATAAATACTTTATAAAAGTTTACAAAACCCAGTAAGTCGGATGAAAATAAAACTATTGTGACAAAACATCTAATAGTAAGGAATCAATATACATCAAGATGTACATCAAATGAACCAGTAAGCTCTTTCCAATTGTCAATGCCATCTCGATATGGACTATACCAATCAAATGCTTTGAGGTTGGAAATATCAAGCCAACGATTGATAACAGGTGGCATAGGATGGTGTGGTTGCAAGTGTAGTTGTCAAAATAAAATAAAGTTATCAAATGTATAGTTAAAACAAAAAATAACTTTCACAAGGCAAAACTGGCAGCTATAAATAGAAAAAATTTATTATAATACCTGCACAAAGTGTTTTTCAACCAATCCGATGGAAATTTCCCGACGTTGATATTCAGGCAAAGGATGACTTTCCATTGGTAGAAACATAAGAGATATGGCATTTGAAAAATGCATCAAGACCACAATGTAACAATTTGCAATAAGGTAACCCATTTCTGGTATGAGCATCCATCTATCTTCTAAAGGGTAATCATCAAAATAATCCAAGCGATACTCAACCTCACGCTTACTTTCAACACTCTGAAAGATAAATTCATAAAGAAATTCATTATTTTTCAACTCATTCAGTAACTCCCTCCTTACTTTACGCCAAGAATTCTCCCCATAACCTAGCAACCCATCAATGGCTCTAAAGCCACAATTGCCATCAGATTTTACATCTTTGGCCCCCATAATAAATGGCCTTATAGCAGCTGGAAGTTTCTCATTATATTGTTGTGTCAAGTCTTCGGGATTGACAATTTGTTGCTTATGCACCTGAATAAATATATATATATATATATAAGTATTATGGTGATGAAATTTTGATGCGTTAATCAAAATAATATAAGTACATACTGGGAGTTTTGGTGGCCGCTTCTTAGGCAGTGTAGTTTCAATATTTACAATTGCAAGTGCTGATGATTGAGTATCATGGTTCACCTACAAAGTAAAGAAATATAAGGAGCAACAAATATAATTGTAACATAAAAGTAATATGAAGTACTTACTGTTAATGGGGGTGTTTGTTTCTTTCGCTTTTTTGGTGGAGGTTTCGTATAGACTACGCCGTTGGACAATGTTAGAGAATTCCTATTACAATCGGATTCGACAAGCTCAAAAGCTGAAGGCAATCTACGAGTAGACTTGTCAAAATTACTCGAACGCCCTTTTGTCTTGATCTTCACTTGTGGTTCTCTAAGTGTTGAAGATTTTGGATCCATAATCTCCTGTAATTTCATACCGATGTGTCTCTTGGTGTCAGGATCATTACTTTTAAACCAGTTGACAAATAAGTCAATCTTAGCATCTTCAGGAGAATCTAAGTTGTCATTAATTTGTGCGGCAGGAAACATATCTAATTTCCTCCAGTGAGGATGAACACAATGAAGAGGAATGGGTCGGAATACTTGACTTAGCTCAGCCATCTCATGAGCACATGGTAACCCATGGCTACGTCTAATAATGCAGCCACATGCAATGGGATTAGTCCCGACATATTGTATTCTCTTTGACTCACACAAAATTTCCTCTAAGGCAACAATAGACACATACCCTATCAAGTCTTTAAGTAGGCTCACCCTATTGAATTCATGCTGGACAAATGATTGACTCTTCTCAAATGAAGCCTTTATCTCAATATGTTGCAATACTAACATGGCATGAATCTTGGCCCACGATGTTTCAAAGTTGCATTGGCTTGTGCCAAGTTGTCGCTTTAGTTGTGAATGTGCACTTTATGCCCTGTTTATAAACATTAAAACAAGAGATTTAGTATAAGCTGGAAATAATCAAAGAAATATATGGATGATATGGATTATTATTAAATAGTCGAAGTACCTATTCGATGTGGTGTTGCCAAAATGCATGCAAGTGTCCGTCCATACAGCCACAAACCTATCCTTATACTCTTTTAACCAATTGACCTTCACATAATCAAGCGCCTTACTATACTTTCCTTCAAATATCCTATCCATCTCAAGTAGATTTCTTTCATAATCAACCTCAGTCTTTGCTAAGACCAACATATTCCATAACACTATAAATTGTTCCCATTTTTCACCTTTCTTAAGTATGCCCTTGCAAGCTTTCATCACACACCTGTTGATATGCCATCTACATAATAAATGTCGGACACTAGGGAACACATTGCGAATGGCATTCATAAGTGCAATTTCCCTATCAGTGACAATCACCCCTGGAAGACAATTTGTATTCATGATGCTTTTCAATCTATTCAAAGCCCACATATAGTTGTCTTCCTTTTCAGAAGAAATATAAGCAAATGCAGCTGAGAATGTTAGTTTCGTCGATGTTACCCCCACAATTTGTAATAATGGGTATCGAAACCTGTTTGTCTTATATGTGCAATCCATTACTAGTACATGAGGAAATGCGTGCAATAAGTTTACACTATCAGGGTGAGCCCAAAAAAGATCGCTTACACAATTGGTGTCATCAGTCCTATGCCAATGAATATATTTGTTATCAGATAGTCTACATAGCAATAGTTGCATCTCAGATCTACTAGCTTTCTCAACCACTCTGCTTTTGTGTCTAGCATTGTAAATTGTCTTCATTGTTATTACATTTTTACCATCTCGTCGTTTAATGGTGTATAATATATCTTTTGGCCTCACTAAGCTTTTAGACATATCCATCAGCAAGTTGTTTTCTTCCTTACTTAACCGTCCTGCATATGAATGTCCTTCAAGATACTCAGCAGAATGATGGTTATGAACTCCACATACAACCTCAACTTTCCACTCAACTCCAGGACCAATATTTAACCCCTTCAGCTGAAACGGGCAACCACACTTCTTTGTACCAGTGCTTTTAGGACGCTTTTTTTTTCCGGTGATTAGTACTTACATTTGCTTTAGAATTCATTGGTTGTTCGTCATCTGAATCTACAGTAGACTTCTTAATATAATGCCCACCTCTCTCACAACCTAAAGTAACTCTAGACCTCCTCGTTATAATTTTTCCAGCTCCATCAGACCTTTTAATGACAACTACTATGCCACACTTTCGTCCTTGCACACGACTCCAATTAAGCAATGCTTCTCAACTATTAAATATCTATATAAAGCATATATTGTTGTTATAAAAGATTATCAACCACTCAAAAGTTACATATAATAATAGTTTATTTACCTCATCAGTTGTGAATTGTTTAGTTGTGTCTAAAACACTTTCTGTCCTGGTATCGCTTGGAGTAAAATTATTTTGTTCTGGCTGCAAAAAAAAAAAAAAAAAAAAAAAAAACACAGCTGCATCAATATCAAAAGTGTGCAGGACCTTTTCAGACTCAAAGTACTGTACCAAAATTGTGCAGAATTGCGTCAATATCAAAACACAGTTGTATCAATATCAAATATAATGTACTGTACCCAACAAAAAAAAAAACCACTGTTGCATCAATATCAAAACACAGTTGTATCAATATCAATATAGGATAGGACCATGAACTCAATTTTACTGATTACATGAAATGAAGGCTACACCTACAATGTAATGTATGCATATATAATCATAATGGATCTTGTCGTTGGTTCCTTTTTAATAAAGAAGTGGGCGTTTATCTTTTGGATTTGATGCTTTGACTTTTCGACTTGCACAGGCAGACTTATGTAATGTACTGTACCAAAAACCCAACTTAACAATATTCCCATGAATCTCTTGGTTTCGTGCCTTTTGAATGTGTATGTCAATTAATATAATATGAAGAAAAATTCAAGTTACCCCATACTTTCTAGAGAAAGAGAACAGTTTTACCAAAACATCATGTATAAATTTTAAATCAAAAATCAAAACAATCAAGCAATCAACAGCCAAGCTTACCCAAAAAAAAAAAGCAATCAACAAAGGGAAGAGAATAAGATCATTACAGTGAAACAATCAACAAGCCTTTTCATCAGCTTTCGCGCAGATTTCAAAGTGGTAGGCTCGTCAATGTTCAACGTCTTAAAAATAGAAAAGCAATCTGGCATAGGATGTAGAAGAGTTTGTATTTTTTTTAAACTTAATTTGAAGAGTTGTGGGGTGTGTGGGGTGTGTGTATAGATGTATTAGGGTTAAGTATTAAGTTGGATGACCTTTTTTGTCTTTTTTACACAATAATAAAACTTACAACTTAATGATTTAAATATTGGGGTGAACTAAGAGAAGTGTGGGGTTTAAATAGAAAAAATCTATTTTTAATACAATTGCATTTTTCTAAACGCGCAACAGAGTATTGAGAAAGAGAAAATATTCCTATAAGCTAACTACAATGTCCTTCAATGTTGCTAGATCTTTCATATTTTCTTTGATGCACAACAGAGATTGAGAAAGAGAATATATCATACATGCCAAATGAAGTACCGTGCAAAAAACAAATTGCAACATATACAATACTAACTTTGAAGAAGACTTAAACCAGCCGACAGGAAGAAAAACTTGTCCAAATGACCATCATTCAGATTCGGAGGTACCCAACTGGGCTGTCCATTCTTCGTCGTGATCTCCATCACCACCGTTAAAATCATGCTTGCAATATAACTACCCATTGCTGATGAAGTCATCCACAAAGCTATCCCCAAGCTCTTCAGTCCATCTGGTGTTTGTGAAGAATAAAACTCCATTTGTGAAACATATACAAATGCCTCAGACACTCCCACAAGCACATACTGTGGAGTCTGCCAGAAGATACTCAAAGAACTCGTCTCTTCTCCGCTTTTGCTAGCATACTTCAACCTCTTTCTCTCAACAAAGCCAGCAACTATCAATCCTACAATTCCAATTCTTCGTAGTGCGCTTGGAGGCTTCGGTTCTCTTTTTGTTACCTTGGTGTACAAAGGAACAATGAGTTTTTCATATAATATGATGAAGTGGGAGGTGCTAACAATGTCAAATGCAGTCATGCTGGCTGGAGGTATATGAAAATTTGAGACCCTCCTATCCATGGCGGCTCCCTGCTCGACAAAAAGAGAAAGCACTTGAATGAAACACCACAGCGGAGAGGACGGTGCAACGCCATACTGGCAATAGTCTCAGTATGGATTTCACCTCTTCAACCTGTGTCACAGTGCAAAGATGCCATAGGTTTGGAGTTTGTCCTTGGTCTGACATCAACGCCATGTCATCACGGGTAATAAAGGTCACTCAATCAAGAAGCCTGTACATCGAAAGATGATCAAAGAATTACAGAATGATACTCATTAGAAACCTCTGAGTGTGACTAATGCAGGGGCCAATTCTGTCATGAAATCTTCTTTACAGGACACTGGTCTTACAATTTTGAAGAATATGAGGTCGCGGGTTAACCGCTCCGCATTTTCCCCAATCACTCTACATGCGAAGATCTGCACCATTTATTTTTGGAGTGAATGGGACCCATGCATAAGTAACTACTTTCCAACAGTCTTGATCTACACTCTACCTTGTACGCTATCTGCTGCAGCTGGCTGCATCTAGTTCAAGTCAGATATGCCAATGTTTTAAATTAATATGGTCCAAATTAACGGAGATGCTTTGAAGTTATTTAGGCCAAGTCGGCGGCATCAGACTATAATTTTCCCAAGTCGACACATTTTGGTCCAGTGGGACCTCCATTTCTGTATAAAAATGATGATTAGATTTCTCAAGACACGTCTCAGAAACAACGCATGCAATTCATCATATTTCTGTTTGGGTTCGGATGATGATCAATCCTGTTCACAGTTGCAATGTCACATACTTCATCAACAATCAGCCGCAGTACTTCATGAACTACTCAGTTGTACTACAAATAATGCCTGCGGCTTCGAATTCGACGATGTCGTATTCTATTGTTTACAATCACCATGACATTTTTGCCTTCATGATTCCAACACTCCTGACGTTGGTCCAGATGAGATTTCCAGCCTTAGATCTGTTCCAAACACACCCTACGGCCGTCACAGTTTTGCTCTCTAGTTTACTTGCATATTGCTTCGCCTATAGTTTTGGTGTTCATGCATATGAATGGAGCCGCATGGCCATGCTTGTGTTTGGTTCACTCTCCGTTGCTTCACTCTTGTGGCTTCTATTTTTTCCACACTACTACTCCTACCTAATTTTGTGCGTCTTGTTGTTGCCCGTCGCGGTGCTGGGCTTCGATCGCGTTGTTCAGAAACTGTGGCTAAGCATCCACCAAGAGTTATGAGCAGCACAAAATCGCATTAGCTGGAGGGCATGCCCGCTTTTGCCCATGACCTCAATGAATGTATCACACAGACAAACTCTTTAGTGAAGTGTTATTCAATAAAGGGAAATTTTATACACGAGATTTTGGATCGTTATAAATCAATTGACACATCAATGGCCATAATTTAGTGCTTCATTGATTTTGTGTGTGTGTGTTTTTTATGTTGGTAATGCATCTATTTGAAAGACATAGTGAATCATGATTAACTTTGTGACAAATCCATTAAGGACAACGCCAAAAGAAGAAATGTCCTTCTGCCACGGTTTTGTGCAGTTCGGATGTCCTACCTACATTTCCGAACTAAGCGGTTCAAGCCCAGCAAGTCACGTGCCGGTGGACATTATTTGTAGATTTTGTTTGCTTTGCTCCTTCCTGAAATTCGCTTTTATATTTGCGTTTTTATTTATTCTGTTCAAGTGGACCTAGCAGCCACCTTAATTGTAGAGGGAAATTATACAATTGGCAGCAAGTCACGTGCCTGTGGACACGCTTTTGATCAAGTCCGTTTAGGTTTAGCAAACCCATTATTATTTTTGAGAAACCGTTTAAAATTATTTTGTAATGAGATAATCACGTGATGAGAGAGATAATACGAGTTAATCATTTTAGTAGTCTATGAACTTAGACTCGATTTGTATTTGAGTACCTCAATTTCTAAAATGGTTCCCATAATCCTTTAACTTCACTTTCTTTAGAACAAATGGTCATACCGTCAATTTTGTTAACCTTTTCTGTTAAATGCAAGGATAAAATGGTATTTTCATATGAAATGAGTTAGAGACATGATATACAATACATGAAGTATCTCTCAGACTACAAGCTCCACGAATGATATATATTAGGAACTACATGGATTTATATATGAAATGAGTTAGAGACATGATATGTTGCTTTTAAATCAACAAACAGCCGTGATTTACTATATGTACGCGGGATTACCAAAGACTCATTTTTAATCAAGAACTCGAGCATATCTCAACCAGCTTTTATATAAGTGTTTGGATGTAAAAGCTGATAGGGTTCCTAGTTCTATGAGGATTGAGATTCATTGTTCTATTGCATTAAGGATCCTCTTAGTGTTTCTTGATGGGCAAGACACCTTGAGGAATGCGTATAAATAGAGGGCTCCCTCCTTAGTCCATGATATACAACTCATAAAGTAATTCACCCTATCTGAAACTTGAGACTAACGCATCCGCTCTAGGAGAATAACTCTCTTCTGTTTAGGCTTTTCAACTCCATGGCTAGTGTTTGATCTATCTCAATGACCATCATTTAGATTCAAAATCAAGGTTGCAACATGACTGGTAGATCTTGTTACAACAAGGGAAATCACACGGCCCCAATCAACAAATTAATATACAGATGAAATTAGGTTCATTTACTAGTGCTCTGTCACTTGCAATGTAACAAGTTTCATTTTATTTGTCTATGTCATGGGTATGACTCATATGAGTTATCAGTGCTAATGGTGACGATCAGGGATAAAACTATATGGTGGTGGTGCATATATTTGTACGTAGTGGTTTTTTCCAACTTCGAAATTAACAGGGTTTAGGTCATCTTCAAATTTTACCAAGAAACCTCTGCCAATTTCAATAACCTATTGAGATAATATTGATAAAATTGATACATTAATAATGCTATTTGAAAGCATTTCTCATTTTTATATATCTTACAATGTGCACTGTATTACTTCCTCAATTGTGTGGGTAGCCTAGTTAGTGTTTTTTTCCGTATAATACTCGTATTATACCTGTATGTACATATTTTTTAAAAAGGTAAACTAAAGTAAACCTCCCAACCTATAGGGTCATTTAGGAATTCATACCCGATTTTGGGGACATTTATGAGTACATACTCAACGTCGCAGAAAACCTACAGATTGCCCCCTCCGTTAACGAGACCGTCATGAAATCTGTTAAATGCTGACGTGTCAAAAATGGGAACCCTTTTTTGATGACGTGGACTTCCATGTGGACAAAAAACTAATAAAAAATTATGTACATGTTAAAAATAATTTTTAAATTATATTAAAATTATTAAAAAATGAATAAAAAAAGAAGAACAAAAAAATTCTCATCTCTCTTCTCCAACCCAGCCAACCCTCTCTCGCTCCCCATCGTTACCCCAAATCTCCCTCCCCCACCCCGCTCCTCCAGTCCAAACCAACCCCTGTACCACACCACTCTCCGGTCGCCGCTCAAAGAACCACCCAGCCATTTTCCAAAACCCACCAACCCAGCCACCGCCTAAAAAATTCAGTGCCAATTCAGATGATGAAGACGAATTGGAGGGGAAAATTTGCAGATCCATGTCTACCACCTTCTCCTCCCTCCCTTCACTATGAATACCCAAAAACCAAAAAAGAAAAAACCCAGAAAAAAAGCTGCACGAGGAGTCCTTGTATCGAGTTCAATCGTTCGTTGTTGGGTTTGGTGGTCTTCTCGTCTTCCTTCCAAAACCACTAAAACCATAAAGAATAAAAAAGCCTTTGGGTTTGCAAAATTTGAATTGAGCGAGATGGCTTGGTTGACTCGATTCCTAGCA
This sequence comes from Prunus salicina, assembly GCA_020226455.1. Classification (NCBI taxonomy): domain Eukaryota; kingdom Viridiplantae; phylum Streptophyta; class Magnoliopsida; order Rosales; family Rosaceae; genus Prunus; species Prunus salicina. The sequence goes on along the minus strand of CM035343.1, from coordinate 13,791,236 downwards.
GCCGTGGCTTTCTTAGCGATCAGAGTTATTTTCTCCCCGGAGACCTTTGGATCCAAATCGGATCGTCTGAATTCACCCACCCTCTCCACCTACCTAAAACTGGCTCATCTCCTCACCTTTTCCACCGCTTTTGGTGCGGCTCTCTGGGTTACCTTCATCGGCGGCATCATCATGTTCAAGTAGGTCACCTTTTATTTTCTTCACCTCATTTTTTCCATTTCCATTTTTTTTTCAATTTTTTTTTGGAAGGAAATTGATTTGGATTGGATGGGATGGGATTTGTGGTTATTATTGAAATTAGGAAACTTTCGAGGCATCAGTTTGGTAATCTTCAAAGCAAGATGTTTCCAGCGTATTTCTCAATGGTGGGGATCTGCTGTGTAGTATCAGTAGCCTTGTTTGGGTATTTGCATCCCTGGAACTCTTCTTCTGTTCCTGAAAAGTACCAGCTCGTTTGGGGAGGGAGAGAGGGTTGGCTGGGTTGGAGAAGAGAGATGAGATTTTTTTTTCTTCTTTTTTATTCATTTTATTTGTTTTGATTTATAGCTGTTTTCTTTTCTGGGTTTAATTCATTTATTTGTTTTGTTGCAGGAGAGTCAGAGGAGGTAATGGCTGCAAGGTACGAAGTTCATGGGGTTGGTTGGGTGTGTGGCGTGGGTTCCTGGAGGAGGGTGGGTGTTGGATGTCGGGAGGAAGAGAGGGTTGGCTGGGTAGGAGAAGAGAGTGGATATTTTATTTTTTATTTTATTTTTTCATTTTTAATGATTTTAATATTATTTAAAAATTATTTTTAAATGTATATAATTTTTTATCATTTATTTGTACACATATAAGTCCACGTCAATTAAAAAATAGGTCCCATAAATGCCACATAAGCAGATAACAGATTTTCTGATGATCTCGCTAACGGAGGGGGCAATCTGTAGGTTTTCCGTGACGTTGAGTATATTATCGTAAATGTCCCCAAAATCGGGTATGAACTCGTAAATGACCCTATAGGTTTGGGGGTTTACTGTAGTTTACCCTTTTAAAAATATTTTTGTTTTCCGTACAAGTATGAAAGACTCAGTAAATAATGTTCTTTTTACATCAAATATACAATACATGAATTATACATGTACATGTGTATTTTTCACATGCTAAGGGCCCAAATATTTTGGGACCTTGTGCCATCTCCCAGCCTGCAAAGGATATGGGCCAGGCTTTTTTGTGATGTATTGAACTCAAAAGATCTGACCTAATTTCTTCCACTAAACGCACTAAATGACAACGTTGCCACGTCTGTTTTTTTTTTTTCCTTCTGATCACGGTCCAAAAATTCGATAATTTCGCCGAAATATCGGCGAAATTATCGTTTTTTTGGGGTTCCGAAATTTTATCACAATTCCAATTATATATCGTGATTTTTTCGATATTTTCGTCGATAATTTCGAGGATATTTCGGGGAAATTTCAGAACACTCAGATCCCTCAAGAACTAAAACAACTCCCATATCCATACAAAATGAAAGAAACAGAAAAGCAGAGAGTGTAGCAGAGAAAATGCTCACCAGATCGTCCTCGGAGCTCAGGGTTTTTGGGGTTTGTGGGTTTTAGATCTAAGAGAGTGAGTGCCGTAGTCTGTGTCTTCCTCGGTGCAATCTCTGAGAGTGAGAGAGTGACCCCATGCAGAAAAAGAAGAAGCTTTGGTGGTGGCAGCTAGAGCAAGAAGAAAGAGAGAAAGGGCAGAGAGATGGAGCAGACGGAGAGAGAAAAGAGGAAGAAGGAAAAAGAATAAAAAAAAGAGAGGGGAAAAAGGAAGAAGGAAAAAGAATAAAGAAAGAGGGAGACGGGAGGAGAGAGAGAGATAGAGAAAAAAAGAATAAAAAAGAGAGGGAGTGATTAAAAAGAGATAGAGAGAGAGGAAAATATAATAAAAAAGAGAGAGGGGAAATATAATAAATATCTTTTCCTTTTTTTTTTCCTTTGTTTCATTTCAATCCCTTTCAAATATTTCAACAATATTATCAATAATTCCATCATTTTCTCTATTTCAAATGTCGTATAATAACAAAAAGTTCTAAATATGATGAAGAAAATATACTGAAAAAAGATTGCTTATATAAAATAAAAATATAACAACAAGGGCTTATAATTTATCCACACAAAAAAATTAGTCAGTCCCCTGTGAGTTATCTCTAGTTTTTAGTTCATACAATCTATTGTTCAAGCCTAAAAATCTACAAAAACCAACCAAAATCCACAAAAACTCACCAAATTTTCTTAATACATTTGTACTTGAGGTAAATTTAGCCCGCCCGATTTGCAATTCCTGGGTCCGTCCTTGTCCACCACCACTATCTCATCCCTTGACACCGCCTCCAAGGGTGCTAGCTGCCGTTCACCACCAGCCGTCTCCGTTGCCGCCACTATTTTTGTGACCCCACGAGTGGCAATTCCTGCATCCGCCACTAAATGGAAGCTACCACAGGACAGATAATGAAAATATTAAAAACAGTGTGCAAATGAAATGGACAAAGGTGGGACCCTTCACTACAACAAAAGTGCCCTTTTATGACGCGGATTTAATGACGCATTGAAAATACGCGTCATTGAATGCCATTATCTATGACGCGTTTTTAAAATGCGTCATTGAAGTGAGTTTACGACACCGTTATCACGACACTCGCTTGATGCGTCATTAAAATCATTTTCAATGACGCGGAATCTGCGTCATTGTTTCTTGTAAATTTTTACGACGCATGACCTGCGTCATAGATGTACTATACAAATTTTCTGAATTTAATGACGTCCTCTACACGTCATAGATTTCTAAAAAAAATTTCCCACAAATTCAATGACGCGGAATCTGTGTCATTAAATGTTTATACTTAACGACGCGTTAGGCGCGTCATAAAATCCACGGCGTGTTAGATGCGTCATAGAAACAACTAAGACGACGCAGGTTCTGCGTCATGGAAGTGGGAATTCTCCCCCCAATTTTTTTGCTTCGCGCTATTTTTTCACGGGTATATAAATATCTTCAATAACCTTAAGACGACGCGTCTGTTGCATCATAAAAAGTTTTAGGATTTGATGACGCATTATACGTGTCATTGTATTGACGACGTCAAGTAAGCGTCATAGAAACAATTAAGACGACGCGAATTCTGCGTCATAGATTTCTAAAAAAAATTTCCCACAAATTTTTTTTTTCGTGTGCCGCTCTTTTTTTTCACCAAAATTAACTTTGGTGCGTGTTATTCTCTGTCCGACCCCTAAACCCAAATCCTCTCTCTTCTATCTCAGACTGCAAACCCATCTCTCAAATTACTCTGAAAAATTCCAAACCCAAATTCAGAAAGCTCTCAACACTCAACACCAGCTTACCTTTCAAATCTTCTCTCTCACCTCAAATGTTTCAATTTAACCCTTTAAAAATTTCTATTCTTCCCCCAATTGAGTTTTTCCTATGTAAGCTGCAGTAGCATCACCGTAATCGAGTTTTTCCTATGTAAGCTGCAAACAGAGGTGCTTTTCTTCATCACTTTTTAGAATTTGAGGTCGTTTGCTTTGAAATCTGGACTAGTAATACACCAGAATGGGTTCGATCTCTTCTATGTATTTGGGTTCATTTCATTTGAAAGTTCAAGTCTGAAAACGTGAATCTGATACATATTTAATTTGTTTTCTATATTTGGATCGTTTTCGTAATTGAGTATTTGGATTCTAGCATGGGTTTTTTGGTTCTCATTATTTTTGGTCATTTTTTTATCTCTCCTAGCTCTGGATGCTAGTAAAAATTATTCCTTAGTGCTGCAATTTTCTATGAATTGCTTGATTTTCATTTCTAGGAATTTTAAGGAGTCAATTTCTTGTTTTGTCTTCAATTCCTTGTCTTATGGGTTTTTATGTTGTTCATTTTCGTATTTATTTTTGACTAGGTGAGAAGCTTGGTTCTAGCCTTGGCTTTTGGCTAGTTCTTGTGTCTTGATGTCCTCCCAGTTCTTTTGTCTTGCTGTCTGAGCTTTTGACTCTGTTTGTATTCTATATACAACTTGTTGGAGAGAATCCATACAGTTGTTTTTTGTCTACTTGAGTGTTCTAAATTTGGCAATCAATGGAAAGGTCACTGAACGTGTCATCCCTTCGTTCAAAAAGATAGAAAGTTTCTTGAAAGAGTGGAATATTGGGATATCAGACAAGATGCAACTATTTTTTACCATCTCAAACGTTTTAAAAGAACACAAAAGGTATGTTATGTTATGTGGAAATTGTGAACTATAATTCTTTTGTATGTGTATGCCCTGTTCAAATGGTTTAGGAATAATTGATTAATTTTTTGTGTTGTATTTCAGCTTGGCAAAGGAGTCTTTCAAATTCCTGAGCAAGTACTTAGCTACTTTTGCTGTTGAAGATGCATATATATATTGAGTGAAGCCAAGGAGGAAACTGTGCGCACAATTGTGGAATTTGTGAAGGCCCCTGACTTGTTTCAGGTATTATAAGGTCTTGTGGAATTTAAAGATTATTTTTGCTAATTTAATGGTCTACATTTCTCCTTGATGCATGCTTATCCTTGGTTACTTGTGTTACATCGTTTAAAAATATAGGTTTTTCCCTTTTAAAAAATCTCTTCATGTATGTACAGAAGAAATTTTAATAGCATTGTTGAAAGTAAAAGTTGCAGCTTCTCATGTGACTTGGCTTTAGAAATATTTCTAACTGTTCTAGAGTTTCATGTGAGTGAACTTTTTATAAATATTTTTGCTTCCTGATTTCTAACTTTCTGTTTAAATGTGCATCAACATGCTGCCATAAATGTGTACATTTGATTATTGGTCAATTGATATCTTTATCAATCTCTATTCAGCCTATGTAAGTAAATGTCAATCCTAGTAACAGATTAGAGTAAAATATGCAATTGTGCTCTTGTATCCTTTCACATATACTTTCATGTAACTGATCTTGTTATATGAGACTTGTATTTCATTATTTAGGTGCACAGATTTCTCTGTTTTGGTTATTATTCAATACTAGGCTATCATTCAATATTTTTTATCATAGTAACTTCTTTGGTTGATTTTTAATTTTGTAGGTACGTGCTAGTACATTAGCTGGTCAAATGGTAGTCTTGAAGAAAACAGGTCAAGGAATTGGATTTTATGTCTTTTGTTAATTGTGGTGATAATTTTTCTCATTGATTAGACTTTTGCTTTCCTCTCTTTAAAGAATTCCAAATAACTTTCTAAACAACACATATTGAGTAGGAATTGGTTAATCTGTTATTTTATATGGCAAGTTTCACCTTCAAAGATTTGATTGGATCTCCTCTTCTTTTAACGAATACAGTGGGATCTGTAAAAGAGAGATTTGATAAATTGAGGAGATGTGATTTTTTTTAAAGTTAAAAAGTAAAAGGAAATGTGATTGTGTGTACTCATACTTTGTGCATAGTTGGCTTCAAGTCTTTTTCTGCATTTGAATCGAAAGGAAGTGGGCATTTGTATCTGGTAATGAATATGTGCATGATATGAGACTCCATTGGTGTTGGACAAGCTTGATGTTTTCATTGGTTTCATTGCTACAATAGAGACTGTTTTCAGTCCCTAAAGAAGGCAAAAGAGACTGATAACCCTCAGTCTCTTTTGAGCCTTTTTTTAGTAGTGTTGTTCTATTTATTAAAAGTCTTTTCAGTCTTCTATTCTATTGCCTTTTGGTTTTAGCTTTTCATTAACTGTTCAATTGATGTGAAATAGATACTGAGCTCTTTTTAACTGTCCAATTCATATGCTCATTTTGTTTTTATTTCTCGGGTCAAAGCTGCATGAACTTTCATTTCTTTACGCTATGGTTGTTGCTATTTAAATCCTGAATTGGATGAAATGAATCAGAACAATAATTCCAATAGCGTTTTACATTGTCTGATCATAAGTAATTGAACCTTGTTGTGAGTCTTATGTTACAGAACCATGCTACTTGGATTCTACTTAGACAACTTTATTCTATTGCCCTTGTAGGTTGCTACTTTGCTTTAAAGGTCTGGAATGCTCAAGAGGCTGGAGCTACAGCTGTTTTTGTTTTGGAGGATTAAGAGGATAATTATGGGCTTGGATAAAAATACCAAAACGCCTTGTGGTTTTTGTTTTGTCCTGTAAGCTTCATTCTTCATATTTTTAACTTCTTGAAAGGGAAACGGTTTAGTGGGATTCGTTAAAGACAATTTTAATGTACTAGAATCATTTTGAATAATAGAAATATAATTTAGAGTACTTTGCCTTCGTGTCTATAAGCTTTTATATATTAATTTCTTTTTGTATAATTAATATGATGGGATATATATATATATATATATATATATATACAGATTAAGAATTTTTATTTAAAAAAATTATAGAATTTCAACGACGTCTAAACTGTGTCATGAAAAATATTTTAATGACGTCTTAGCAACGTCGTTAAGTTCAATGGTACTTAGTCCATGACGTGAAAATAGACGTCGTGTTTTGAAAAAATTTCCATGACACACTAATCGCGTCATTGAAACCCCATTCCATGACGCGGAACAGACGTCGTTCTTTGAAAAAGTTTCCACGACACACTATCCGCGTCATTGAAACCCTACTCCATGACACGGAATAGACGTCATGCTTTGGAAAAGTTTTCACGACACGCTAGCTGCGTCATTGAAACCCTATTCCATGACACGGAATAGACGTCATGCTTTGGAAAAGTTTTCACGACACGCTTTCCGCGTCATTGAAACCCTATTCCATGACGCGGAGGAGACGTCGTGCTTTGAAAAAGTTTCCATGACCCCCCCTTTAGACGACGTGGGTAATGACGTCTGATCCGCGTCATTAAATGCCTTCCATGACGCAAATCAGACGTCATAGAAGGGTTTCTGTGTTGTAGTGCTTATATACCATAATCTAATTGTCCCGAAAATGCCCATTCTGCAATGCCCTGGGTTTTGGTGATTAATTACGATTTTGACACTGTAGGATAGTTATTAGAGGTAGTTGCTTCCAGTGAACAAAAATGAAGTAATTCGCTTGAACATTGCACACAGGGGTTCGAACCCGTCCCCACTTTGTGATTACTATCTATCGAATTTGGTATTTATAACTCTTTCAAGGTTTCTCAAAATATAAAATAATTACTTATTGTTCTATATTGTTGATCAAATATTTAATTACTTAATATAATTTTTTTTCTTTCCTATTTAATCCATTTAATGTTATTGCTTATTTTATTATTCATTATAAGTACTTACATTACTAAATTCCCCTTCAAATTGTTGCTTAATTACTTAAATCTCTATAATCATTTTCTTTATTTCCTATTTAATTCTTCTTTGGATAACTTTATTTATTTTCTTCGTTAATTTTCAATCTTCACTATTATTTTTTAAGCATGGTAAAGTGCTTAATTTTCATGACAAATCAAGTTGGTTTACATATTTTATTATTTCAATTTTTGATAAATAGTAAATATAAGAACATGTACCATGTCATGATGTCCAGTGAATAACGTGAAATAAAGTTACTCATGTATCTTACCATACAACTTATAAAGTGTAAAATATTGTAGTAAAAATGATAAATAAATTACTAGAGGGTGTTTAATTTTCTTTCATTAATTACTCTAGATTTTCTAAGTCACAGAGTTTGTCAGCTCGCAATATAATCAACTTAAATCACTCAAACATGTTATGCAATGCATTTCTTTTCAATCTTTTGTGTTAAAATAATAGATGATTGACTAAATAAACTTTTTACAAAGTTTCATTAAAAATTTCTATGTATTTATCACAATTTCCGTGGTTTTTATCCAATTTTTATCGATATCGATATTTTCCCGATATTTCCATCGATATTTCCATGTTTTTGAACCACCGATATTTCCGAAACCCTCGATATTTAAGACCTTGCTTCTGATACGCCTCCTCTGGTCCCTTTGAATGAAACAATGACTAGGCATGGACAGCAGACGCAGTCTAGTCCGGTCTAGTTTCCACCTCACATTGGAACTATTCAACTGATGCGGCTCAATGCGGTTTTTAGAAAAAATGGGTGGAAAACCACACCAACCGAATTGCCAATATCCGATGCGGTATTCTGGTTTCTGATTCTACTTCGGCTTCTTCTTTATTAAAATTTTTTTTTAGGTACTAGCTCCAAATTCCAAAAAGGCTTATTTACTATAGTACCCCCCCTGAAATCTCAATCAAACCTCACTTTAACCCCCATCCCCACAAAGTTAAAGTGACCCATTTAACCTCCTTGACCATGGTTTCATGTTCCACTTTACCCCCATCCTTATCTCCATTATTAACTCCGTCAGTTTTGATGATGTGGTAGGGCTATTTTAGTTTTTTTTTTATTTTTATCACAAGTAATGACGTGTCATGCGAAGAACCCATTTTTTTTCTTAAATGGAATAAAATATATTATAAATAATAAAATAATGTAAATCCTTTTTACATTTTACCTTTCTTTCTCTCTCCCCATCTGGATCTCTCTGGTTCTATTTCATTTTCTCTCTCCCCTTCAACGATTTTTCTAGCTCTCTTTCTTTCTCTATCTATCCTATTCAATCTCTCATTCTAGTTCCACTCATTGATGGTGGTGATAGTGGTTCGACTATATTATCAGGTTGATGTGAATTGGGTTCGACTTGGTCTATGATGGATGTTACGGTATGAGTGATTGGGATCGCAATGGGGTTCCATTGGGTAGGGGTTGTGGTGGTGACAGTGGGGTTTGGCAAGGTCAGAGGTTATGACGACGGCAGTGGTCTAATGGAGAAATTATACAATGATACAGTATCACCACGTCAGCTGGTGATACTCCCACTCAAGATCTGCCATGTGTTCTTTTTGAAAGGAAAATTAAAAAGAATTTACACCTGGACTTTGTCTTACAAGTTTACCCTTCAACATTAATTACTCTAAACCCTAAACTTTATCTTACAAGTCTTCCCTGTGCTATCAACGCCACCCAGTCGTCTTCCCTCCTCCCTCGCCACCCACCTGGCCTTTCTGTGTCTCCCATTCTTAATAAAAAGTTAAACATATTTAGAAAACCTAGAAATCTTGAAAATCAGTGCAAACCCATTAAACATAAAACAAAAATCTTCAAAATCTCCTATGAAGATTTTCAAAATCTCCTATGTAGCCTGTTGGTATTATTGGAGGGGGACTGCAGCCAAGAGGCGGCAGTGCAAGGTAGGCAAATTGCCGATAGGGGAAACTGCTACAGTCTTCTTATTTTCTTTGTCCTGTTTTTTCAAATTTTATTTTATTTTATTAAGGGTAAATTTGGAAGACAAAGTCCAGCAGTGAAAAAAATTTAATTTTCTTTTCAAAAAGGACACATGGCAGATTTTGAGTGAGAGTATCACCATCTGATGTGGTGATACCGTATCACTCTATAATTTCTCGGTCTAATGGTAGAGGATTTGGCGTGGTTGGGGTTTTAATTAAAGGTAAGGATATGTGTTCTGAAAAAGAAAATAGATATGTGATTCTTAATATTGAATATGAAATCACAAAAAACGCCATTTGGACGTTTTCAAACGTGAAGTCTTATCTTGGGCTTCTGAGGTGTTTAGAAGGAGAGTTGCTTGACTGGGCTTCTAAGGTATTAGGAGAGTTGGACTAAATAATGAGAAATTTAAAATAAAATCAAAAATTAATGCTAGCCGATTCGGCCCAATTTTATGAGGTGTAAAACTGGCACCGGAATTGATTTGAAGCGGTCCAATTTCGTTCGGTGCCAGTTTGTTGACTTTTAGTCAACTCGGTTGTTTCTATTTTTTTTTTGTTCAGTGCGGCTCAGTGTTCTGGTTTTCCAGTTTCGATGATGAAATTGGTACTTAGGTGATGATGGGTAAATTTAAATGTTATTCATATAGACAGAGCAATATTCACACACTTTAAAACTTGACCAAAGATGATTATGACTTGTCAATAACTAGTCATGAAAGCCATAACCAAGAACACACACACAAAGCATACCAATCTGTACCTGCAATCCTAGAAGATTACTAGTGACAACCTAGGCACTCATAAGAACCCATCAATCTAGGCATCCTCTGTGCTAGCAACAACTATGGTGAAATTGTGTGAAAACATTATAATCAAGTAAACAACAAACAGAATATAATGATGATCACTAGTCAACCGCAAGAACACAAACCCATAAATACATGAACATCATGTGATGACTGGTCAACTATTAAGAACACAAACCCAGAAAATTACAGAGCTGCAAACTAGACACCCAGAAACCCACCACTAGGAAAAACTAAGGGTCATCAACTGACCAGGCAATCCACTAAGCAAAGAAGATTCTTACAAAGAAACACAAGCAAGCTCAAGAAATCCTAGATCTATTTAGGAAGATAAGCTATACCTTGTTTGTGTACTCTTCTTCTCCAACTTAGCAAAATCAGTAGCTTAGTCATTCATGGTAATGGCAGCTCCTTCAGCTCTTTCATCCCATGGCACTAGCTAGCCAGCTCAAATTCAGACAAAAACCAAAATTTGGATTCAAGAAAGAATGACCAATTTCTTCAAGAAACCATACTCTTGAAGAAACCAACATATATGAGAATGTGTTTGTTCTAGCTAGATGCAGATTTCATATTTCAAAATCAGTTTTTGAAAATCAATTTACAAAACTCACAAATGAAAATGGTGGTTTTCTCTTGAGGAATAAGAAAAAGCAAAAGGATGGAACAAATCATTTCAAAACTTCCCCTCAAAAGTGACGGTTGCCAAATGATTTACCCAAAAATTCCTAGGTCAGAATAGTACACATGGCAGCTGAGAAAATTCATAGAATAGGATAAAAAGGTTGGTAAGATTCAACTGGAAACCAATGAGCTAGAAAACTAACTTATGCAAAAGATGACTAGTCATACGAAAACAAGATAACTAGTCATAATTTTAAGAATTCAAATGAATGAAATGCAAAAATTACCTTTGTCAATTTGATTGATCCTCCATAAGATAGTAGCCAGATAAGAACACTTATTGCAACTATTCTTAATCTAAACTTGAGCTTTTGTAATTACAATGTATGTCCTATTACAATATTGTCAAGGGAAGCCAAAAGCAAAACTTAAAAATCATAAACTTAACAATCTCCCCCTTTTTGGCCTTCTTTGACAACACACTCTCTAAATACACTCAACCAAACCCATAAAGATGATGAACATTTAAGTACCTGTAAAAACAACCAATCTCCCAAGCACAAAACAAGCATATTATCACAGAAATTGGACAATATGGGGTTGAGAGTGTTCTCCCCCTTGTTGATAAGAAAGTACAAAAAGATAACAAGGGAAAGCATAACATAGTTTGAGTAAACACTAAGCACAAAATACAGTTTGATTAAACAAAAGACATGTGTTCAAATAAGTACAAAATAGCTCCCCCTATCAAACTACAGAGGGTACAAAAGCATGACCCCTGATTTTACTACATCAAATGCACAAAAAAGAGTATCGAGTATGAAACTGTGCAAAATAACGCAAAGCCTTACTCACCCTAAATACGATATATGCAAAATAGGCGAGACAAGAGACTAGAGGATGCAAGTTACAATGCATAAGACCTTTCACTTATAAATAAGAAATCTACTCCGACCACCCCCGACCACCCCCAAGCATCAAATCTAATATAAGTTCTAGAAATCAAGGCATAAACCCTACCAAGAAATGTGATCCAAAACTTGACATTTATCAATATTTTAGAAAGGCATAGCACACTTGCTTGTACAATTTCTTTTTCTATTTGTTGGTTTACAATGCTCTTCCAAGCACTTTTACTTTTTTTTTTTTAAATGAAGTATAGCACACTTGCTTGTCTGAAAATGCTTTTTCTATATTTGTGGACAATGCTTTTCCAAGGCTTTTACTCCAACATCTTATTTGCAATTTGATTTTCAAATAGATCAATAGATCAAGGTAGAGAGACAATTGTTAAGGCCCAAAAATCCAAGGGGTTAAACTCAAATTAACCCTTGGCCCAATATGGGTGATTGGATGCAAAATAGGCTCGATCGGGAAAAGAGAGAATTTATAAGAACCGCCAACACAAGCTACAAGCCACAAATCATGCCAAGCAAGCACGTGCAAAAATGCCAAGAACATACCAACATTACTAAATCATGCTCAAGTGCTCATTCGATGCTACTTGGCCCAATTATGGCCTATCGCGGCATAATAAACTCCCAAGCATGAGCAATAAATATCATGCACAAAGAGCCACTATTCTAACACCAAGCTATGCCACAAGCTTAAGTGGGCCCAAGCCACAAAGTTAACCGGGGCTTACTGAGAAGGTTGTGGTATGGAAGGGAACAAACAATCACGGGGCCCATTGAGGGTTCAAGGAACGTAAGTTTCGAGCCACTTGGGGGCTTTGAAACTCAAGCCCGTTCTTAGAACCCAAACACATGGGTTAGCATGAGAGATAAGAGAAAAATTGCCCCATGCTCTAGGAAGATACCAAAGAACCTACCAAAATATTTAGCCCAGCCCACATCAATAGAGTTAAAAACCCTTTCCAGCAGTTTGACGAAATAATAGGCCAGTAGCCCAAAAGTCACGCACAAGCCCAGTCTAGCAGCTTGTACAAAAGCTGTCATCGTGTTTCACCTCTGATAAGACTCCAAACAAGTCAGACAATGGGTCAAGGCAAGAACCAGCAGAAATTCATGGGTAAAGGGCAAATACCCATCAGACAAAAGGCTCCACCCATCTCCTTCCCCGTTACAAGCTCTGTTTTGAAAAACGCTAAGAGAAAGTAAGGTGGCGCCTCACCCTTATGGGGAGGTCCAGCCATGACAAACTCGTTGGAACCACAATGGTTCCTTTCCCATACACCTTGATAAGAAAATTGCATGAAAATAGGGCTAAGTAGGAGCTGCCAAAGGAAAAGGAAGGGGAAGACTGTTGAACAAATAGTAACCTAAAAATTAAGCAACTATATGCACGTTTTAACTCGCAAGTGCACAAGATCAGATAAATAGTATAGAAAGCAAATACGAGATCGTTCCCACGAGGATTGGATTAATTTGCGCTAAATATTGAAAACAGCGTTTGATTAAAAATAGAATTGGATTGAGGTTAAAACAATGAGAAAACTAGTTAGGGATTCGATGTTCACCACTAATCTTTTTCCTTAAGCAAACGACATGCACAATGCTACAAAACAAATTTTGGATGCTTATGTTTGTCAACCTAAAGGCATGATATCTACTTTTTAAGTTATTGATTTCCCTAAACAACAAGTTAGGCATGGGTATCTACTCTAACTCTTTTCATTCTTAAAGTGTGTAGCATGGTATCTACTAAGTTGTACTTTAAGAATGCATAACACAATGGAAATCGACAAACACACAAATTCTAGAACATGGTATCTATTCTAGTTATTCATGATGATTAATTTCAAGAACTTATAACTAGTTCTTTTGTTACTTTCATAGGTACAAGACTCGGTCATCTAAATTTACCTATGTAACAAACTCAATACACAGCATGCATATGATGATCAAGCATAACATAACATATGTAAAGAGTAAAATATGATCTGAAATTAATCAATAAGCATCACAAAAGTAGTTTATAGCAAAGACATATCGAAATCCTTAAAGAAACATGATTAGGGCTTCAATCGAGCCCTAACTAAAGTATTTAGCTATCCATAATTTAAATGGACAGCAAGAACATACAAAACAGAAAATAAAAAGAGGAAGAAGAAACTCTTTGATGGAGTAGACAGCTTCCTAAGCCTTTCAAACCTTGGAACCTATAGCCCTCAACTTTCCCTCTCTTTGTGTACAATGGAAATGTAATTCATGGAATGATATGCTCCTTTGAATAAGCTGAAACTCTGTATTTATAGACTTCGAATTCGTCCTCCCCCTAGGCTGGTCTCTTAGCTGCTCATGTGTGGCAGCCCATGCTTTGTCTCCCATGTGTGGCAGCCCATGCTTTGTCTCCCATGTGTGGCAGCTCATGCTTTGTCTCCCATGTGTGGCAGCTCATGCTTTGCAGCTGCCACATACTTTGCCTCCATGTGTGGTTGCTTTAAGCACATGGCTCAACAGTTTCCCATGCTTTGCCTCCATGTGCGGCTGCTTTAAGCACATGGTTTGTCTGTGAACCAGGTTCAGTATTTGACATGCTGAAGGCCCCAGACTTTTCCAATTGGGCTGAAATTTGGATATGTTATAGTAGACACCCATTGGAACAACTTCTATCAAGGGTGTCGCCCCATCTGACTTATGCAAGTAGCTGAACTGAAGCCTGCAAACTGACCCACGAAAACTGGACTGAGGCCTGGTTTGTCTGTGAACCAGGTTTGGTATTTGACATGCTGAGGGCTCCAGACTTATCCAATGGGGCTGAAATTTGGATATGTTATATTAGACACCCATTGGAACAAATTCTATTAAGGGTGTCGCCTCATTTGACTTGTGTAAGTAGCTGAACTGAGGCCTGTAAGTTGACCCAAGAAAACTGGACTGAGGCCCGAATTTTTGACATTGAGCTACTAAATCATGTATAACTTCCTCTAGAAGACTCCAAATCATGCACCGTAAATTGCTACGGAAACTAGACTTCCGTATCTTTCCAGTGATGTATGGCGAATTATCTGGTTCTTTTTGAGTAAGTACAGGTTAATCCGTAAATGTGACTGATCTGCAAACATTGTTTTGAGCTAACTTGTCTTCAAAATGCATGTAATGAGTCTCAACCTTATTATACTGAAACATACACAAAACTTTATCAAAAACACAAGTTTAACTCAAAAACATACCAAATCATAAGTTAGAATGGTACAAAAAGATATGTAATTATGCACCGATCAAAGACCAGACAAAATTAGGGCTCTTAATGCCTATAAAAGGAGGCTTTTGCTACCTTGAAAATCCCATCGATAGCCTGACCAAGCTTTGTCAAGCAACCTGGAATTCACCCAAGCCACCCAAAATCTCTCTTTCATTCATCTTTCTTCTCCCTTAGGATAGGAATCGTGCTAATATTTCCTCTGTAAGAAACTCATGCTGTTCTCTCTCTCTCTCAAATTGCTAAACTCGTAAAAGCTTAGCTCCCATGCCACAGGCTCCTCAGGCTAAGCCATTAGTGAATTCATCATGCTTATTTGGGCGTTAGTGAAGTGATCCTAAGAGTGTTCTTTTAAAATCTCATTAGATTTTCTAAAAAACTCTTTTGGGAGCTTGGTTTTGAACTCAAGTATTTGGGGGATTTTGCTCGTTGTCTTCTTACAGCAGCCCAAGCCCATTCGTCAGGCTGCTGGAACAAAAAAACCCCTACAACAATTACAAGTGATCATAGACATTTTATAGATAGCTCAAAACATATCATACAACACAAGTATATTCAACAAAAAAGCTCAAAATTGTAGACATAATGGGGATAACTCTTTCACACCTACAATATCATGAAAAGGCTCCCCCTCATAAAAATTGTGCATCTTGAGAGAAGAGAGTAAAATTTTCCATGCAATTTATTAACACAAACAAAATGAAAATTCATATTATAAGCACATGAAATTGAAAACACAAGTTAATCCATTGTGCACAACGTAATAGATCTTTGAAGGAAATCAATACCTTCAAGTATCTAGCGGTTGGAAAAAAAAAACAGCTAGTTGCTTCTCAATAAACACAAATTGCAAGGTAATGCAATTACCAAGATTTCTTATGCAAGAAAATGTCTTAAGTCAATTAGTCAAACGTCACCAAGTTCTTACATAAAGCATGGAATTTGGTTGGACTCAAGATTCAAAGGATTGTGAGGGAGATGCCTAAAAGACATGTATGCAATGACCACATCTTGCTAAAACAAAAATGAAATAAATAACTAAATAAATAAGTCAAAAAGAAGAAGTAAAATGCATATGCATGACAAGGTATCTAGACTCCATGAAGCAACCACAAATAAAAGAGAAGCAATCTAGTCACCAACATGAGGAAGAACATGGTCTTCCTTCTTGACCCAAACTTGTTTCACATTTGAAACTTTTTGAGACATAGAGATCAACTTAGGAATTTTGACAAGTTTATAAAGAAGATCATTCACTTGAGTTTGAAGTGAATTTCCATTTACTTTCTTGAAATGAACAAAAGACTTTTTCTCAAAATTCCTAAGCCCAAAACACTTTGGTCTTATGTGTCCTAATGTGCCATAATGATGGCAAGCAGGAATGAACCTTTTTTGTTTTGGGAAACCAAATTTTTCAAGTGAAGAATGTTTATCCCCTATATAAAGATTAGATTTTGCAAGAGCACATTTTTTAAGAGATGAGACATGGTTCTTAAAGCCATTTGCATTGGTTGCTCTAGGCACATTCCTTAGAACATTACACCTAGGTCGAATGTGACCTTTCACACCACAATGGTGACCAGTATGAATGAATCTTTGAGTCCTAGTTGGCTCTAAAACATCAAACTTTGTATTTGACTACTTGACAAATGTGGTCAAAGGAGGAGGAACACATGAACTAGAACAACCATAACCAAGACCAATTTTGTCTCCATGAACCTTACCCATATTTAACAATTTATTTACCTTATTAGCCCCTGTGGTAAGTTTGATCACCGTGTCATTTGCCTCATTTATCTGAGTCAACAAATTCTTGTTGGAGGCTTGGAAACCCAAGTTGTTTTCCTTGAGCACATTCACTTGGTTTGAAATGTCATTTTTAATGACAATCTATGAATCCCTTTCACTTTCCATGGTCTCAACATTTTCACTCAATTCATTATTTGCTTCTTTAAAAGTGCAATTAAGAATTTCCAAGTCATTTACCTTCCCTTCAAGTAAGAGATTTCTTTCCTTAATCTTGGAAGTTTCAATAAAAAGAATATCATACTTTTCACACATACC
Organism: Prunus salicina; assembly: GCA_020226455.1. Classification (NCBI taxonomy): domain Eukaryota; kingdom Viridiplantae; phylum Streptophyta; class Magnoliopsida; order Rosales; family Rosaceae; genus Prunus; species Prunus salicina. The sequence goes on along the minus strand of CM035343.1, from coordinate 13,774,329 downwards.
CAAGTATGACTGGTCATCCTGCCCATCATCTCCAAAATTAGATTCATTTCCAAAATCATATTCTCCCTCATTAACTACATGAATTCTAGCAAGCCTAGAGTTATGAACAAAAATAGAAAAGGCAAAATGATTTTCCTCTTCATAAGATGAGGTGGTATACTCTGGAGAAACATCATTATCATTATCAGTCCAAGACCCTTCAAACTTTTGTCCTCCCTAAAGCCATAAGAATCCATAAAATTCCTCTCCTCAAGAACATTGTCTTGAGACACACATGCAGACGAACTAGTAGGATTTTGACAATTCCTAGTGACTTTGGTTTTCTCTTTGACAACCCTTCTATATTTCTTAACAAAAAAAGCAAGCTCATCATGAATGCAAGGAGCAATTTGATCCATTTTTATGTTTACACACCTAATACCAATTAGCACCCAAATGATCTCTCTATTTATGTTAAGAGTTGGTGCTCTGATACCAATTGAAATTGGTATTAGGTGACAAGGGGTAAATTTAAATGCTATTCGGATAGACACAGTAATATTCACACACTTTAAAACTTGACCAAAGATGATTATGACTAGTCAACAACTAGTCATGAGAGCCATAACCAAGAACACACACACAGAGCATACCAATATGTACCTACAAGCCTAGAAGATTACTAGTAATAACCTAGGCACTCAGAAGGACCCATCAATCTAGGCATCCCCTATGCTAACAACTATGGTGAAAGTGTGTGAAAGCATCATAATCAAGTAAACAACAAACATCATATAATGATGACTAGTAAACCACAAGAACACAAACCCATAAATACATGAACATCATGCGATGACTAGTCAACTATTAAGAACACAAACCCAGAAAATTACAGAGCCGTAAACCATAAATTGTTCACCCAGAAACCCACCACTGGGAAAAACTAGGGGTTACAATCCATTACAGCCATACAAATTTATACATTCTAGAATTTATTCCATTCCCTTTTTAATTTAAATCACAACTCACCAAACACAATCTTTTTCAAATCTCTTTCTAATAATCACATAATCTCCCCATACGCCAGAAAATCCATCGCCATGTATAAGGTCTGTCAACACGCCGGAAAATCCTACGTCACGTGTAATCTATCATCTCATGTCACATACTCCCCATACGCCAGAACATCCAACGCCATATAGGGTCTGTCCACACGCTGGAAAATCCTACGCTACGTGGGACCTAGCCATCATATCACATAATCTCCCCATATGCCGAAACATCCAACACCACGTATGGGGTCTGTCAACATGCTGGAAAATCCTATGCCACGGCTGACCTCTCATCTCATGTTACATAATCTCCCCATACGCCTGAACATCCAACGCCACGTATGGGGTCTATCTCATCACCGGAAAATCCTACGCCACGTGAGACCTCACAATCACAGGATGGTACTTACACAATGTAATCAAACATCTTTATATCTTTATAGTATATAGTATATATATATATATAATAATTCCCAAAATAGCATAAACCTCAACCACAATATAGCATCCGATAACCCTCCAGTTTAAAACAATAAATTAATATCCTAATCCCACATAATCAACCTAACTCACCAACGCTCAAGACCTGTCGCTAGGGTCATGTTAATCCTCCTAGAAAGGTAAAATTACCTCAGAAAACTCACGGTCAACCAAGGGTCGAACTACCCAAACTTGGCCAAAGGGGCCCACGGGGCCTACAACCTCCAAATTCTGATCCGAAAGTTCCTATGGGTTCTACAAGGTTAGGATACACGTCATGCAAGTTTGATCCAGATCGGACGGTCGGATTTCTCACGATCACATGATCGGACGGTTATTGTAAACCTAGCCCTAGGGTTGGCATTTCCGGAGTATCCAGGACTCTGTTTTATGATCCGTCGAATCCTACACAATCCTAAGAATGTCTAGAGCAACATATATAAAATTGGAGTCAATCCAATAGTCTGAACATATCAAACCTGGATAACGGCTAATATGCAATATATGTTCTATGATCAAACGATATCCAAATTTATATCCGAGCATACCGTCATGCTCAAGACGACATGAGGAGTATTTTAGGACTCAAAGAAGGGCCAACAAGTGTCCCACGCACCACCACAAGGGCCGGCAGTGCGTGGGTGGCTTAATCAAATTCCGACAACCGGAAATCTCCAAAACTGGAAACCCAACTTCCTACCCTAGGTAAAAAACCCTATTTGGAACCACTTTTGTTCTTGGATCTATCCAAAAAACTGACCAGAAGTGGCCGGAATCACGATCACAAAATCGGCCGAAATCCAATTCGAAAATCAAGCTACCTACACTCAAAATTGATGCAATCCTACCCAACCATCAGCTAGGGCATGAAAAATAGGTGAGAATGCATACCTCACTTGCCGGAATCGGTGGCTGGATGACGGAGAACGAAGCCGGCGAAGTTTCTATCAAAGCCAGCGCGATTCCAAGCTCTTTCCGACGAGATCCGATGGTTCCAGGGACGAAGCTGGTCAGGAAAGGAAGAGGGAGGAGTGGCGGTTCGAACAAGACTAGTCTCGAGGTCGGTCGTTGAGGGTGGCGGCGGCAGTGGCTTTGAGAAGCCGCCAGCTGTGCAAAAAACGAAGGGGGAGGGGCTGCCCGCGAGTGGAGAGAGAGAGAGAGAGAGAGAGAGAGAAAAAAAAACAAATTGTTATCAAATCCTTTGTCGAAATGTTTACGATTATGCCACTGAGGGTATTTTGATTGTATCTCTCTCGTTACAACTCCGATTCGAGCCTACCATGAACTTTACAAGCCTCACTTTTTATTTGGTCACATTAGCCTTTTTTTCTTGTAGTGCATGTGTCCATGAACTCATCTTGCCGTGATCTATGCAACAGTACAGTCAAAATTCCCAAATTTCTTCTTGGTCAAAAAGTTAACTTTAAACCTAATAAAATATTCTATGGGCAAAATGGTCTTTTATCATGTTTAATTAATAATTAAACATTTATTTAGGACCGGGTCATTACACTAATCTATTTGGGAAGATAAGATATACCTCCTTTGTGCAATCTTCTTCTCCAACTTAGCAAAACCAGCAATATAGTCCTTCATGGTAATGGAAGCTCCCTCTTCAGCTCTTTCTTCCCATGGCACTAGCTAGCCAACTCAAACTCAGACAGAAACCAAAATTTGGATTCAAGAAAGAATGACCAATTTCTTCAAGAAACCATACTCTTGAAGAAACCAATCTTGAATTTGACCTATATATATACATATATATATATATATATGAAAATGTGTTTGTTCTAGCTAGATGCAGATTTCATATTTCAAAAGCAGTTTTCGAACATCAATTTAGAGAAGTCATAGATGAAAATGGTGGTTTTCTCTTGAGGAAGAAGAAGAAGCAAAAGGATGGAAGAAACCTTTTCAAAACTTCCCTTCAAAAGTGACGGCTGCCAAATAAGGAATCATTTGGCTTTTACCCAAAACTTTCTAGGTCAGAATAGTACACATGGCAGCTGAGAAAATTCGTAGAGTAGGAGAAAAAGGTTTGGTAAGATCCAACTAGAAACCAATGAGTTGGAAAACTTACTGATGCAAAAGATGACTAGTCATACGAAAACAAGATGAATGAAATGCACAAATTACATTTGTCAATTTGATTAATCCTCCATAAGATAGCAGCTAGATAAGAACACTTATTGCAACTATTCTTAATCTAAACTTGAGCTTGGGTAATTACAAGCTAAGTAGTTCTCCACCTTCTGATCATCATCGTCAACAAAACCCAAATAAGGAGAGCACCAAGCATGTCCATCATCAGCGATATTGAAATGATGATGAAAAGATGGAGTGTAGTAACCGAAAGTTTCATCAAGAAGATCAGAACAAAATAAGGATACTTCAAGTTCTTGTCAAAAACTTGCCTAAGCCTAAGCCGCATCAGAGAAACCATTCTTTGGTAAAGGGAAGGACTTGGAAATAGTCCTCAAGCTAAGTACTTCTCTACCTTTTGATCATCATCAACAAAACCTTAATAAGGAGACCACCAAACGTAATCATCATCAGCCAGATTAGAATGACCACAAAAATTTGACCTTCGGGTTTGTGCGCTAATATATATATATATATATATATACACCATAAAATAACACTAACACAAACAACTATTGTACTGTGGTTAGAGTTGTATGTGCATTTTGTACCAAATTGGAATGACGAAAAGATGAAGTCTCTTATTGGTTTTGGCTTCTCTGCTAAATTTGCCCAATTGTTACCTTAGTTTCTCTTGGTTTCTTTTTTTCCCTGTTTGCATATAACTTATTGGGGTTATTCCCTTTTCGTCATTACTCCAAAACTAAAAGATTTTAGTTGCATAATGGAAAAATCGTCATGCGTGTTAGTCACTAAAGTTTTGCATATATTGTTATCAATTGGTCTATTCACAATTTCATGTTCCACAAAATGATTCGTCAAACATTGGAAAAGTACAAAGGAACAACAAGTTTCAAGAGTGTGTGGAGGAGGCGAGGTGAAAGTGCAACCATTTTGTCTTTTTTAATTTGTTTTCTTGTGTGAAAATTCAAATTGATAAATATTTTGATGTGATGAGATGAATTACCCCGAACATGCATTCTAAATTTATAATGGGTTGGACTAAAATCAACCCAATCCAATCCATGCCCACTCCTACATTGTAATTGGAATTCTCATTTGTTGAGACGCTTTTAAATTCAAATGGGTCATTATCTCACTTTGTTGAGATTATGAATGGCAATACTGCTAGAGAACAAATAAAACCCTATTCTTTTGAAATTACACATATACATAGAAGCATCATTAAGTACAACGTTATTTCTAAATTGGAGTTTACTCGCCACAAAACTAGACAATAGTCACCCTAAATTTTCATTCTTTTTCACATGTTATTTCAAGAAATAAAAGATATAGTGTAACATCCCACATCGACCAACGGAAAGGGGATTATGTGACTTATATGTACATGCCCTCCTCCATCTAGCACGAGGCATTTTGAGAGCTCATTGGCTTCGAAGTCATGGGAACTCCGAAGTTAAGCGAGTTGGGGCTAGAACAATCCCATAATGGGTGACCCACTGAGAAGTTGCTTGTGAGTTCTTAGAAACAAAATTGTGATGGCAGAGAGGAGAGGCCAAAGCAGACAATATCGTGCTACGACAGAGCCGATCCCGGGATGTGACAATTTGGTATCAGAGCCACTTTGTCGTGTGGTGCGAGTGTGCCGACGAGGACATCGGGCAATATCGTGCTACGGCGAAGCCAATCCCGAGATGTGACATATAGAAACATAATCTATATATATAAAGCAAAAGGCAGAGAATGATGAAACATTCAAAATACCAGAAAATGCCCTTGGTTAATTAAAACATTAAGAATTAAAATTATTAATTAAATGAGGATAATATGGTAAATTCACATTTTTTTCATATTACAAAATAAATTAAAAGAAAAATCAGATAATGGATATATCCTATTTTTATAGAACACAACTACCCATTATCTTTTTTAATTCTAAAATAAATTTAAATTGTTTGAAAAAAGGTTTCTCGCAGGCGAAGCGCGTGCGGAGAGGCTGGTTGTATATAATTGGTGATATTGAAATAATATGATGGGACCTATAATTCAATAACTTTGGGACAAATCCACTGTGCTTAGGGGCAAAAGTGGACTTGTCCTCCTGCCACGGTTTTGTCCTCGGCATACCGGAGAAAAGAATTTGCCAATGGCCAGCACCAGTTTCGAGGCTAACACCAGCACCACTAACGAAAACAAGATCAAAACTAGGTAGTGCACATGCCGCCAGGAAGAGAAGTGTGGAAAAAGCAGAAGCCACAAGAGTGAAGCAACTGAGAGTGAGCCAAACAGCAGCATGATGATGTGACACCATTTATACATGTATGCATGACAATCATGTTCATCGCTAGCCGTACCAACACTAACACTAGGCCTCATAACTAGCAGTAGTTGCCCGAGTAAGTTGAAGGCCAAGCAGTATGCAAGAACGCTAGACAGAGCCACCACCATAAGGAAACGGTGCGTTTTGAACAGATCTTCTTGTGCATATCGCATCTGGACCAACGTCAGGATCGTCGAAATGGTGAACGCAAGGATGTTTTTTTTGCGATGACGGCCGTTAGATGTTTTTTGTTGTTGTGCTGCAAAGTTGATGAACAACTGCTGGTGGTTGATATAACATATGACACCACTAGAACTACTACGAGGACTAATATTCACCCGCACATTAAAATGATTAATTCCAGGCATCCTAGTCCTATCTATGGGCTATATTTTGGTTTTCAATTATCCATCTTGTATGGCTAGAAAGAATGAGGACGTGTGATATATATATAAAGGCAGATCAACTGGAAAAAATATGTCCAAAAAGGAAAATGACGACGTATGATAAATAAAGGAGACTGGGAATGAGTCGAAAAGAGTGATAACGTAAGCTATATATAGGAAGTTCGGATGTGGCAGCATGAAACATTAGTAAGAAAAAGGTGAGCGACGTATGAATAAAGGCACGTGAGGAATGTGAGTCACAAAAATTGATGGGGCGTGAGTCACGACAAAAAAAAAAGTTATATACAATGTATGTATGTATATGCAATATTGTATATCCAAAGATTTCTGACTCTACTGCTTGGAAAAAAAACAAAAACATTAACAAAATAAAAACGGATTACTTCCGTTTTTGTTTTGTTAATGTTTCCATTGACCAAAAAAAAAACAAAAACAAAAACGGATTACTTTTGGTCCCTATCAATATATCTAATAAAGACAAAAACATGGTGAGGCTGATGAGGATGTGGAAGATAAAGGAAAATTGAACATTGGCTTTGGCGTGATCGACAAGTAATTGAAACATCAATGCCTATTTGCTTCAAGCAAAGACCAGTAATCTGGTGCTTCATTAATTTTACTTAGCAAATGAATGGTTTTATGAAAATTCTTATGCAAAATGACTCATTTATCCAAAAATCAGAAAACCAATTTCCTTTACTGAGAACCATTATTAGGTGGGTTGAATGGTACTTTTCCATACAAAAAGGGTTGGTTTCTTATTCTAAAATAGTCATTTTATTGGCTTTGATTTGAACATTTCATTCAGGTGACGAAACCTCTGCACTATTTTCCAATCCATTTGAATAGAATAAAACTATTTGTACTGAGCATCTGTTTGTAAGTTTTTCCATATATTTTGTGAGTTTGCCTTTTCATTATTATGAGGTGTCATATAAATAATAAATAGAGTTATATTTAAATTAAGATATTATGAGACTTTTATTCAGATAATGATTAAAATGGAATAACTGTTACAGGAGGTGGATATCATCCATTATCTCCACGTTTTGGCTAGCAGTTGTCTCTTAATAGGAGAGTCAGTTGTAAAGCAACTTGGATAAAAAGGCTTGGTCTCTGCTCTCATATTTACACGTTCATATTCTGTATGCTTGTCCTATTGAAAGCCTTGACATTTTGGAATACTGAGAGGAGAAGATCATCTTGTATATCTGATTATGACTAATTCAAGTAAGTCTTATCTCTACTTGTTCTATTGTTTAATTGTCAAATTTGTGTTATGGTGTGGTTTAAGTGCTAAATTGGTTCAAGATTATTTTGAATACAGTATAAGTTACATGTGGTATCAAAGCATTCAATTCAGCCTTAAACTCATCTATTTTGGTTAAAAGATTATCGAAATTGTGTCATTTATGATTATCCTTGTCTTTTTGTCTTTTTCCGCTGCGTTAATGATTATACTTGTAATTTTTTATATCATTATATTTCGATGCACTTGTGATGTTACTTGCTGATTATTCAATTTGATCATTAAACATTAGGAATCAAATTCAGTCTCAATTGATTTGTCTAATGGTTTTTTTGATGAATTTTGTTGATTTAATTAAATTAACAAGATTATATACTGGGATGATTTTGGGATTGGATGGGTAAACTGCCAAAGTGGTTTATCTGATCCTTTGCTATTTAAAATCAATTTTGATGCTCAGTTTGTAGTTTATAAACATTAATAGGTAGATTTTCTTCCAAAGAAGTTGTCTACTGGGTTTGGCTATAAACTAATGTCTAGTGAGTCATGAAAAACTTGGTTAGTATTATTTAATCTCACCCAAAGGTGTTGAATTTGTACTAATTCTTGTGCTTTATGCTTGGCTATGCAAATTTTTGTTTTGATGATTCATTGCATTTATAGAGTGATTTCTTGCCTAAAGGTGTGATCAGTTTCTATAACTTAAGTTTGACTAAAGCATTTAGATATCAGTTTTAGTCACAATTGTTGTGAACTTCGAAGCTTATGTTCTGTTACTATAATTAATGGCAGGTTTCAATATGTTAAACCTTATTAACATTGAGAAACTGAATGGGACCAACTTCAAGACATGGAAGCAACAAATTGATATGAATTTGGGATTACTTGAGTTCACCATAGCTTTTAAGGAGCCTAAGCCAGCAGCTTTGACTGATGTTAGTAGTCAAGAAGAAAAGGATGCTTTTAAGAAATGGGAAAGAGCAAATGATATGTCTTTGCTTATAATGAAAAATTCAATGGAAGAGCACATCAGAGGTGGCATCCCAGGCTGTGATCTTGCCAAGGATTATATGAAAGCTGTGGAGGAAAAGTTTAAGAGGTCTGACAAGGCTGAATCAAGTTCTTATCTTACTACACTCACTTCAACCAAGTTTGATGGAACTGGGAGCATGAGAGAGCATTTCCTCAAACTTGTTAATGTGGCAAACAAGCTCAACAATCTGGATTTGCAGATTACTGATCAATTCTTTGTTCATATGGCTCTCAATTCCTTATCTTCTGATTATGAGCAAGTGAAGATCAACTACAATACCCAGAAAGAGACTTGGACTGTCAATGAACTTATTGCTATTTGTTGTCAAGAGGAGGAGAGATTAAAAAAGGGCAAAGCTGAAGTTGTCAATTTGGTACATACTGGGAAAGGAAAGAAAGCAGCTACAGTCAATAAATCTGGAAATCCCAATCAGAAGACAAATGCACCTAAAACAGGTTCATATTCCAATTCAAAGAAAAATGCTAATAACTCTGTTGTGCCTGCTCAAAACTCTATTGCTACCACTAGTTCTGGTCTTAAACCTAACAAAGACATTTTCAAAAAATGTTTCTTTTGCAAATCTGCTGAGCATGTGAGGAAAGATTGTCCTGGTTTTAAGGCATGGCTCATTAAGAAAGGTATTCAAATTGTTGATGTTTTTGTTACTGTTGAAACAAATTTGGTTTTTATTCCACAAAACTCATGGTGGTTTGACACTGGTTGCACTGTTCATATCACTAATTCGTTGCAGGGATTCAAAAGCCAGAAGGACCAAAATAGAGAGATCTACAAAGTCTTTGTTGGAAATGGAACAAAAGTAGAAGTAGAGTCTGTTGGTAGTGTTAAGTTAGAGTTGTCATCTGGTTTTATTTTAGTATTGAACAATGTTCTTTATGTACCTTCAATGAGAAGGAATTTACTTTCAGTTTCAAAGCTTGTTAAGGATGGTTTTTCTTATATTGGTGATGATGAAAATATTCGTATTTTTCACAAAAATCAGTTTGATAAATTACTTGGTTATGCTTTTCTTAACGGTGACTTGTGGCAGCTTCAGTGTACTTATTTTCATGAATGTTTCCATATTGTTGATTCTGTCTCTAAGAGAATGCTCAATAATGACAGATCTTCTATGCTTTGGCATAGGAGATTAGGGCATATATCAAAGGATAGAATGGAACGATTAATGAAAAGACAGATATTGCCATATTTGGATTTCAATGATTTTGAGACATGTATTGATTGTTTTAAAGGCAAAACCACAAGCACAAGGAAAATAAACTCAACTAGAAGCAGTAACTTGTTAGAAATAATACATACAGATGTTTGTGGTCCATTTCCAACAAGGACAATATGTGGAAACTTCTATTTTGTTCTCTTTATAGATGATTTTTCTAGATATTCATATTTGTATTTAATTTCTGAAAAATCACAAGTTTTAAACTGTTTCAAAGTTTTCAAATTAGAAGTTGAAAATCAGCTGAACCAAACCATTAAAGTTGTAAGATCAGATCGTGGTGGAGAATATTTTGGCAGGCATACAGAGGCTGGACAACAAAAGGGTCCTTTTGCTATTTTTCTTCAAGAGCAAGGAATTGTAGCACAGTATACAACACCTGGAACTCCACATCAAAATGGAGTGGCAAAGAGGAGAAATAGGACACTGAAGGATATTGTTAGAAGCATGTTGTCTCATTCCCAGTTACCAGAATTTCTGTGGGGCGAAGCCATAAAGACAGCTAATTACATTTTGAATAGAGTACCAAGTAAGTCAATTCCTTCCACGCCATTTGAGATATGGACAGGTAGAAAACCAAGCTTCAATCATTTTCATACATGGGGCTGCAAATCTGAAGCTAGGCTTTACCATCCAACAGAAAAGAAGCTTGATATGAGAACCACTGGTTGTTACTTCGTTGGTTATTCTGAGAAGTCTAAAGGATTTAAGTTTTATTGTCCTACTTTGCATACAAGAATTGCAGAGACTAATAATGCTAAGTTTATTGAGGATTTCAGCACATCTTCCTCACAGTCCAAAAATTCTTATATTTTTGAAGAAGTTGATAAAACTTCAGTTGCATCCTTGGGAAACTCAATATCAATTCCAGTGCCAATTCCATGTTCAACATCTGAGACAGTTACAAATAATGTTCCACAGCCACAAGTATTTGAAGAACCGGTTGAGGAAGCAGATGTATTGCCTATTCTAGAACCAGAAGTACAGGCAGAACCTGCTAATCCTGAGCCTGCACTTCGAAGATCTCAAAGACCGAGGAGATCTGCAATTCCTGGTGATTATATGGTGTATTTACAGGAAGTTGAATTTAACATTGGAGATCTTGATGATCCTGTTTCTTATAGAGAAGCCATGGAAAGTTCTCAATCAACTCTTTGGCAAGCTGCTATGGAAGAGGAATTAGCTTCTATGGACAAGAATGGTGTCTGGACTTTGATTGAGCCTATTGCTGGTGTCAAACCAATAGGCTGCAAGTGGATTTACAAGACTAAAAGGGATTCTCAAGGAAGAGTTGAAAGGTTGAAGGCAAGGCTAGTTGCAAAGGGGTTTACACAAAGAGAAGGTTTAGATTACTCTGAAACTTTCTCTCCTGTGTCAACCAAAGATTCTTTTAGAATTATCATGGCTCTCACAGCACACTTCAATCTTGAATTACACCAAATGGATGTGAAGACTGCTTTCCTCAATGGTTTTCTTAAAGAAGATATTTTCATGAAGCAGCCACCAGGATTCATTGAAAGGGGGAAAGAGAACTTTGTCTGTAAGTTAAATAAGTCAATATATGGACTTAAACAGGCTTCTCGACAGTGGTATTTAAGGTTTGATCAGGTTGTGACTTCATTTGGTTTTGTTGAAAACAGATTTGATAATTGCATCTACATGAAAATGGTGAAGTCCAATTTTATTTTTCTGGTTCTTTATGTAGACGATATACTCTTGGCAAGTTCAAATGTTCAATTGCTTCAAGATACTAAGAGTATGATCTCTAGTAGTTTTTATATGAAGGATTTAGGTGAGGCTCATTTTGTTTTGGGCGTTGAGATTGTTAGAGACAGGTCAAGAAGAGTTTTGGGGTTATCTCAGAACAATTATATTGACAGAGTTCTCAAAAGGTTCAACATGGAAAGATGTAGTGGTGGTGATGTTCCAATTGGTAAGGGTGATAAATTTTCTACTCATCAATGTCCTGTGACAGATTTTGAAATTGAGGCCATGAAAGATAAGTCTTATGCTTCCTTGGTAGGTAGTGTGATGTATGCTCAAGTTTGTACTAGACCATACTTGGCATTTGCACTAAGTGTACTAGGAAGGTTTCAATCAAATCCTGGTATTGCTCATTGGAATGCAAGCAAAAAGGTTCTTAGATATTTGCAAAAGACTAAATCATATGTGCCGTGTTATCATTATGTGGATTCACTTGATTTAGTTTGCTATTCAGATGCTGATTTGGGAGGCTGTGTTGATGACAGAATGTCAACAAGTGGCTATATGTTTATGTTAGCTGGTGGTGCAGTTTCATGTAGAAGTAAGAAGCAAACTACCAGATCAGTGTCTACAATGGAATCTGAATATATTGGATGTTTTAAAGAATTTGATTCACAGTATGAAAATTGTCAAGAGTATAGAGAGGCCATTGAAGCTATATTGTGATAATAGTTCAGCTGTGTTCTTTGCCAAAAACAATAAAAGATCTGATGCTTCAAGGCTGCTGGATATCAAGTACTTGACACTTCAAGACAAGGTCAGAGATGGAGTCATTGATATTGAGCATCTTGGCACTTTGCATATGATAGCAGATCCTTTAACAAAAGCTTTGCATGTGACTGCATTTCAAAGACTAGTGCCAAAAAAGGGTCTGCAAGCTTCGATTGATCTGTTTTGAATGTGGGAGTAAGGTAATTCTTCACCTCTGAATATTTTAATATTTTTTCTGGTTCTAGTGCTGTGTTTATGAAGTCTTTGCAAAGTTATGTTGAAATTGAATGATGTTCATGACATCATAAGACCAACGAAATTTGGGAGTCTCATGGTACCGAGACTCACACTTCTTATTCCATGTCTGCAACATTTACATTATGATATGATCAGTTTGTGATTTTAGAGTGCTGGTGCAATTTAAGTGTGTCAAGTTTTCTAAAGTTCAGCTCTTTATATCAGTATGGTTAGTTGTCAAAAGTCATCTATAATTTCATATAACTCAGTGATCACTGTTGATTATTCAATATGATACTTTTTGTTTGATGAATTGGCTACACTCATGTGGGAGAATGTAAGTTTTTCCATATATTTTGTGAGTTTGCCTTTTCATTATTATGAGGTGTCATATAAATAATAAATAGAGTTATATTTAAATTAAGATATTATGAGACTTTTATTCAGATAATGATTAAAATGGAATAACTGTTACAGGAGGTGGATATCATCCATTATCTTCACGTTTTGGCTAGCAGTTGTCTCTTAATAGGAGAGTCAGTTGTAAAGCAACTTGGATAAAAAGGCTTGGTCTCTGCTCTCATATTTACACGTTCATATTCTGTATGCTTGTCCTATTGAAAGCCTTGAGAGGAGAAGATCATCTTGTATATCTGATTATGACTAATTCAAGTAAGTCTTATCTCTACTTGTTCTATTGTTTAATTGTCAAATTTGTGTTATGGTGTGATTTAAGTGCTAAATTGGTTCAAGATTATTTTGAATACAGTATAACTTACACTGTTATCATCTTGAGGTAGGACTGGTATAAGTGTATCTAATACATATCAGTCTCATTCTAATAGGTAGGACAAAAATTAATGAATAGACTAATACGGTACATATATTATATAATGGACAATGCTTGGCTCCTATTATATTAGGAGTCATTCCTCCTCAACAGCTAATGTGGCTTTTTTACAAAGCAACACGTGTTTGTTTTTTTTTTTTCAACTCCTTTAAATCAAGTATTTTGCTGGGTTTTTTTTAACTTGGGTAAGTTAAGGAGAAAGAGACGAAGGCAAGGGAGGGTGACTTGCATGTTTTTTTCCTTTTTTGAAAAAAAAAAGATTTTTCATGGTTGTTGAAGAAAGGAGGAGGAGAGGGAGAGGGAGAAGGAGGAGAAAACTTACATGCTAAATAGAGGTGAAACCAAAACAAAATTGCAGGTGCCGTTCTAGCCACACTAAGTCAGGCAAAAATGGAAAAAAAGAAAAAAAAAGAAAAAAAAAAGGGCCAGAGACACCATACTAAGCCAGCCAAAATGGAAATAAAATGAAGGTCTATCTTCAGTTGATAATAGTGGAAAAAAAAAATTGGAAAAAAGGTGGTCTTTATTTCACCAAAATTCCTAAATTAAAAGAAGGAAAAAGAAAGAAAGAGAAAACAGCTGGAGAGAGGAAGAAAGAAAAAGGGGAAAAGAAAGAAGAGATTTTCTATTTAAACCCCACACTTCTCTTTGTTCACCCCAATACTTAAATCATTAAGCTGTAAGTTTTATTATTGTGTAAAAAGACAAAAAGCTCATCCAACTTAATACGTAACCTTAGTACATCTATACACACACCCCACACACCCCATTACTCTTCATATTAAGTTTTAGAAAAATACAAACTTCTCCACATCTTATTGCCAGATTACTCTTCTTTTTTAAAGAGGTAGAACATTGACGAGCCTACCTCTTTAAAATATGTGTGGGAGTTTACGGAAAGGCTTGTTGATTGTTTGGCTATAATGATCTTATTCTCTTCCCTTTGTCGATTGCTTGGTTGTTGATTGGTTTTTTTTTTTTTTTTTTTTTGGCACTCTTGGCTGTTGATTGCTTGGTTGTTTTGATTTAAAATTTATACCTGATGTTATTAAATTTCATATTTGGGGTTCCATTTGTTTGTGTTTTTTTTTCTACTGGGAACAATAATATTATTGTCACTTCTAGATGTTGACGTCGCAAATCTCACGGCCTGGTGCTCCGGGCCGAGGGGATGTACGCTAACACGTGACGTCCTTCTTTTGGATAAGGTGCGTTTTGTGTGCGGGCGTGCCAGCACGGTCTACCGTGCGTCGAGGTTTTGATAGGGTTTGGGTAGGAGATGTTTAAATGATGCGCCTGTTTGGGATTGGACTTCTAACCAAACGATTGTGGCCGAGAGAGGAACTTATCTCGGCCGTCAGGTTCACGGCCTGAGCTACAAGGTCGTTTAGTGGTGGTGTAGGTGGTGGATTTTGGGCGTTGCTCCGGCGCGTTGCTCGAGAAGCGACGGTCGTATGATATATGGGGTGAATGAGGCGATAACAGGGATGGTGCTCCGGCGCCTTGAAAAATCAAGGGTCGTATGATATATTGATGAATGGATTTTCCTTACAATCTACCACTACTCCTAGGAAAGCATGTAAAGGTATTGAAAGTGCGTTACAGAAAAATAAGTTACTCCATGGGAGGCTTTTGGTTTTGGTGTTGGACCTTTTGTACGTGGTCTTGAGCTTGGTATTTATAGGAGTCCTGGAGAGCTAATCGAGGCTTGACAAGACCAGCATGGTGGAGTCTGATCAGAGCAAGCATGGTGGAGTCTGATCAAGGCAAGTGGGTCAGTCCAATCGGCATTTGGGATCGTGAAACTCAGTGGTGTGACTCCCATAAATCCCGATGAATCTCGGCCACCTCCCTGATCGTGGGCTCTGCACCTCTGGCCGTGGGAACGCATTAAATGCCCTGGTTTAGTGGTTGGTGAAGTGACCGCAAGTTGTAAGAACATTTGCGAGAATGTTTGTACCTAACCACTCTGATTACCAAATCCTGACTTCAATCACTTCCCTTCTGCCCTCATGCATTAAATGCTTCTTGCTCCAGTGGATTTGCTGTGACGGACAGAGGCACTACTTCATTAAATGGGGCATGGGACCCTGAAGCCATGTGGCCTTTTGACCATAATATCTTCGGCCGTGCTTTGTATGGACCTCGGTCTCGGCCCATAATGCTATGGTCGAGAGGCCGAGAAGACCCCGCCCTCGTATTTGCCTTGTGTTTTTTAGGAACGCAAGGCGCTTGATAAAAACGTGGTCTTTCTACTTTGTAAACAGGAGTTATGGCCGAGAAAATGCCCTCTTTTTACGGCAGTATTTTATTAGGTACAAACAAAAACACATAGCCGCTGGAAGAACAACAGAGTACTCCCTTAGGACTTGCTTCTCCTTCGGGATGCTTTGGGCCTAGTTCTTGCTCTAACTCAAAAAAAGAGGCAATAAAGGCCCGATTCACCACTTTAGGATGGCCCAAAAATGAACAAGGCCGACAAAAAAAGACCCCAACAATAATAAAAGATATCAATAAATAAATCATTGAAGTTTTGCATGTTTTATTATCAATTGCTAGCATACTTCGGCCTCTTTCTCTCAACAAAGCCACCAATAACTATCAATCCTACAATTCTAATTGCAAGGCCAATTCCAATTCTTCATAGTGAACTCTTCTCGTGATCTAGCTTGCGCCATCTTTAATAGCTTTTTATTTTCTTCTTGCACCAAATTTTATTGGGTTTCGAACTAATGACCTCCTTCCTTAAAGCCCAACAGCTTACCACCACTCCACCATGGATCCTTATATTATAAGTGTATCATTATAATATTTATTACAGTCTAAAAGAATTTAAACAGGTTAGTGGGTAATTAAACGGGTTGGCGGGTTAACCCAAAACCCACCTATTTATTAAACGGGTCATAATGGGTTGACCTGGAAATTACCCAATTATTAATTGTGCGTGTTTGGGTCGTGTTTTTTCCATGCAGGTTTCGAGTCGTGTAATGAGTCGGAAATTGCCACCCCCAATGAACGCGGCCCTCGCAAATACACATAATTTTATGCGCGGGTGATTCGGGCCAAAATAATTGCGACACTTTAATTAGTAACGTCGCATCTCACATCGCAAATAGGTTTGGAAGGGTTAAATTTGCGACGTTACTTGATTGCCGTCATATATATCTCCTCTTAGGATGGGAGACAAACCGTCAAAACTCAAAATTTTGAGGAGGCGCTCAGTTTCCCGCACGAACTAAAAAACCCAATATCTTCTAATTAGTCATAGCCCCAAATCAATGATCTTATGCTTCTGATTATTCTTAGCCCTAAATCAATACCCAAAAAAACCAGATATCACTACAACAATCAATTGGTTCAATTCTTGTCTTATTGGAGCTCGGGCTCCTATCTCGGGGGATCCCATCTCTCGTTTGGTTGGTTGCTTGAAGGGCTATCTGATTCGATCAATTGCGGAAGCCGTAGTGTGTGTAAGCTTCCTCTATCTCTCTCTCTTCTTCATTCTCTGTCTCTCCCTCCCTCTATCAGTCTCTCTATTTTGGCTTCTCTAATTGATTTGTGTTTTGAATTTCATGTATTGCTACAAAATTTCTAGGTTTTCAGCCAATTCAAATAGACAATTCTTTGGTTGCTTGAAGGGCTATCTGATTCGATCAATTGCGGAAGCCGTAGTGTGCGTAAGCTTCCTCTATCTCTCTCTCTCCTTCATTCTCTGTCTCTCCCTCCCTCTATCAGTCTCTCTATTTTGGCTTCTCTAATTTATTTGTGTTTTGAATTTCATGTATTGCTGCAAAATTTCTAGGTTTTCAGCCAATTCAAATAGACAATTCTAACTCTGCTTGCCCAGAAATATATTAGGATCATATAAATATTTATACACACACATATATATATATATGTTTGTAATTGGTGTATAGGGAACTTCATTTGTTTTATCCACAGTTATATAAGAAAGTGAATTGGATTGAAATCTTAGACTTGTTTTGTCCTAACTCTCTTATTCCCAGCCCTGTTGTTTTACATGAAATTTGGCCCCAAATTTTCTATGTTTGTAATTGTGTGAATAGGCTAGGATTTATCATATAATAAGTCTTTGAATTTGACCACAGCTTGGTTTGAAGTTAGCGTATAAATAGGGTACTTGATTTGTTTTGTCCACAGTAATATAAAAAAGAAAGTTAACTGGATTGAAATCTTATCATGACACATTGGGAGAATATGAAGGTAAATGTCTCACATTGGAAAGTTAGAAAACCTTGTAAGGGCTTATAAGGAGTTAGGTTACTCTCCCCATTACCAATTGATTTTGGGGTGAAACCTCAACTTCCTTCAAACATCACAAAGCAACACGTAAAATGCCCCAACTGGGTCCAACTTAGTGGAAAAGATCATAGATCATTGTCTTGCAGACTATTGGTCTCAGGTTCAAATTCCCATAACACATTGAAAATGTCTGTGAAAAAACCTCTCCCCCCAATATTGTTTGTATAACAAAATAATAAATAAATGGAGACACGGTGCCACTTACAAGCAAACCAAGGTGCATGTTATACAAGTCATGCAAAGATCCTTCTCACAATTCTCATATGGTTGGTCTTAAATTGCAAATTCCATGGAATTCCTGTTACTTCTCACCTCTCTTTATGGTTCATTTCTAAATGCACGTAGCTTCCAAGAAAGGCCCCCCTGATTTAAAGAAAGAGGGAAAATAAGAAAGCAACCTATGTCGCCGTCAATGTGACAATGGTCGTTTCGGCATAGTATATACATCTCACGACTCATGCTTGGTCAATGTAAAGGCACATGCTACAATCTCACCGCTTCAACTTTTATTTATTTTCCTCTTCGTATATTTAAAAAAGAAAAAAAGAGAAAAGATTTATTTATTTGAAGAATATGAGGTTGCGGATTAATTCACTGCTCTGCATTCTCCCCAATCACTCACATAGGAAGATCTTCACCATTTATTTTTGGGAGTGAGTGGAACCCATGCATAAGTAACTACTTTCCAACGGTCTTGATCTACACTCAACCTTGTACACTATCTGCTGCAGCTGCATCTAGTTCAAGCTTGACAAGCCATAAACCACGGAGAGGCTTTCAAAGTCATTTGGGGCAAGTCGGCGGCATAAGGACTATAATTTTCCCAAGCCGACATATTTTGGTCCAGTGGGACCTCAATTTCTGTATAAAAATGATGATTAGATTAGACACATCTCAGAAAAAACGCAATTCAACAAATTTATTTTTGGGTTCTGATGATGATCAATCCTGTTCCCAGTTGCAATGTCAGATACTTCATCAACAATCAGCCACAGTACTTCATGAACTACTCAGTTGTACTACAAATAATGCCTACTTCTTCGAATTCGACGACGTCGTATTCTATTGGTTACAATCACCATGACATTTTTGCCTTCATGATTCCAACACTCCTGACGTTGGTCCAGATGAGATTTCCAGCCGTAGATCTGTTTCAAACACACCCTACGGCCATCAGAGTTTTGCTCTCTAGTTTACTTGCATATTGCTTCGCCTTCAGTTTTGGTGGTCATGCATATAAATGGTGTCGCATGGCCATGCTTGTGTCTGGTTCACTCTCGGTCGCCACACTCTTGTGGCTTCTGTTTTTTCCACACCACTACTCCTACCTCATATTGTGCGTCTTGTTGTTGCCGGTGGCGGGGCTGGGCTTGGACCGCTTGGTTCTTAAACTGTGGCAGCGCATCAGCCAAGAATTAGGCGGGGCACAAAATCGCATTAGTCGGAGGGCATGCCCGCTTTTGCCAATGACCTCAATGAATGTACCACACAGACAAACTCTTTGGTCAAGTGTTATTCTCTCTCGTCTAGATTAGGCCTTACATAATTTCATAATTAACTTCATTAATCCCATATCATATGAGAGAATTGAATTAAAAGTCAGAGAAAAAGTTAGTGCCTAGTGCTTGTATTGTGGTCCTACTATATACTAGTGTTTTAAAGAGTCTACTGCTATATATGTACCATAAGTCCATCCATATTCATTTTTGTCCTACCTCTATTAGCATGAGATTCGTATATATGTTATGAAACCCAACGTTGCCATACCTGTGTACATTATAAATTGTTCAGTTTCTTACTCTCACTTCTCTCCCAATTTCAATCATAACAATTTTGTTCTAGAATTCTAAGATAATACTTCGATTTCACTACTATTCGCACATTCCAAGACTTGTTGTATTTTAAAAGTGATTTTTTTTTTTGGGGGTGCTAGTAATGGTTTTGTGTGTTAAATGACTAACAAAGAAATTTCTTATGCAAAATGACTCATTTGCACAAAAATCAGAAAACTAACAAAGAAAGATAATGGTCGGTGAGAGAGACATGAATAAAGAACTGACTTTTCAACGTTTAATGGTTGGTTCACATGCGAAAAACCATAGGCAATTGACTGGAACGATATAGTGGGGGCCCACAATTTCCTAGTGGCATATCCATCGCGGTCACCACGTCATCAGTGTCCTGAGCAAGTCCAGCAGGAGCCGAGTCACCCACAAAAATTACCTTGTCAAAAAACTTTTTCCATGTATTTATTTGGTATTTGAACTCAATTTGCCCTTAATTATATTGTAATCACCTTGTGACATTGTGACTTGGCAACTTTTTCTATGATCTATCCTTTTCTTTTTGGTGACAAAGGGCCAAGCAGCAAAGAGAACTACACACAAATAAATCTAGGCCTAGCCAAATGTCTGGTATCAGCAAAGAGGGTATTACAGGCACAAGGAAGGGTTAATTCAAAACAATGAAGACCAGGGTTCATGACTCATGTTAACTAAAACATCTGCAACACCTTGGCCAAAACAACAGCCCCCATCCCTACCCAATCATCACCATTCCTCTTCAATCCATAACCCCACCGTGCACTGTACCTCTCGCTCCCTCTGCTCCTTCGATTCCATACCCAAAAACCCATCCCCCCTTCCCTCACCCAAAAAGAGTAAACATTTTTTTTTTTTTTTTTTAATAAAAAAAACTGACGTTATTTTATGAAAGATGTTAAATTTCTCTCTTAATTTTTTAACAATATGGAAACAAAAGTTAGTTTGTCTAATGCATTTAATAAGGGTAAATTTGGAAAACAAAATATACATTGTCTAATGTATTAATGACATTATTTTAAGTGTAGAAAAAGTGACACATGTCATAAGAAAATGAAGAATGTCCAAAAGAAAAGGTTAGAGAAAATTGCTAGCATTCCCTTCGCAGAAACCTCAGCATAAGCCTCAAAGACCGGTTTTCAAGAACAAGCTATTAAGATGAAGGAAATATGTAGCTTTTTGATTAATTTCTTGGAGAGCCATAGCCCCATGTTTCTTCTTGTACATTCGATTCTTGTGCATCCATTCTTTGCAGAAAAAAGTGTAGTTGTTTTTATCCAATAGATCTTCAAATTACACACCTTGCCTCAATCCATTATCAGCGATTAGGATCCTATCTTTCTCAGTAACTTCCGAGAATCTTTTTTTTTTTTTAAGTTGCAGTGTACCAAGCTTTGCCACTCTTCAGCTTACCATCCTCAGTCAGACGGCCGAACAGAGGTCATCAATCGCATTTTGGAACAATACCTTCGTTGCACCACTAGAGACAAACCCCACTCTTGGACCACATGGCTAATTCCATGGGCCGAATTTTGGTATAACACCACTTACCAAGCCACCACTAAAATGAGTCCTTCCAAGCTTTGTATGTCCACCCCCACCTCCAGTTACTTCCTACATCCCCGGTTCTATAGCAGTCCATGTCGTTGACACAGCTCTCATTAATCGTGACCAGCTATTAGACATCCTCAAATCCAGTATCCAATTGGCCTAAAATTGAATGAAGGTTTATGCCGAAAAATACAGCACCTAGCACCAATTTAACATTGGTGATTATGTTTACCTTCGGCTACAGTCATACCGCCAACACTCCGTCGCTTTCTGCCATAACCACAAGCTCTCTCCCCGTTTCTATGGCCCCTATAAAATTGCAGCCCGTATTGGTCAAGTGCCATATCGCCTAGAGCTTCCCACCGACAAAATACACCCTATTTTCACATTTCATTGCTCAAACCCAAGCTTAGCACTGCCAACACTGCAAGCACTCAACTTCCACCCATGTCTTCTTTGGACGAACAGACTTGGGAACCTGAAGCGATCTTAGAACGTGGCCTTTTCAAGCACTATAATGCTCCACTCACCAAGTGGCTGATGAAATGGAAAAGATACCCAGCTAGCGACGACACCTAGGAGGACGCCCACTCCATCCTCGAGTGCTTTCCTTCCTTCCTGCCCTGAGGATAGGCCTGTTGCTGAGTGAGGAGAAGTTGATAAGACCAGTCACTACCCTAGCTACAGCCCAACCCACCGGAGAAACCCATAGGCCATGGCCCAATAAACTTCACCCTTGTAATATAACTCTCTAGAATTTCCCACCTAGAGGGAGTACTACAGAATACTACGTATATCCGTTAGATAGCTAGCAAAGTGGCATTCGCCCAATTCTTAATGCAAACATTGAGAACTGAAATTATTAATTAAATGAGGATAATATGGTAAATTCACACTTTTTAATATTAAAAAAAATATAAATAAAAATCAGATAATAGATCCTATTTTTATGGAACACAACTGCCCATTATCTTTTTTAATTCTAAAATAAATTTAAATATTTTTAAAAAAAGCCTCTCGTAGGCGAGGAAGCGCATGCAGAAAGGCTAGTATTAACTAAGATTAAAGCCAGTGCCAGTTGGGTATCTTCCACCTCCACTACGTGGGCAGAGATTTGAAATCCCCATACACCAGTGAATATTTATGTAAACCTCTAATCACCACCTTTAACCACATTGACTAAACAACAATACTGGCATTATCGTTGTTGTTGGGTTCATATACTTGATAATGTTAGTAGCATAGCAGTACTGTAAATTTAAATATTTAAGTATTTTAAAACAACTTACATGAGTATAAAATTTCAAATTGATTGTAAGATCTTGCATGTTCATACTAGTATTAACATATTATTCTATTTATACCAGTTTGACCTAGCTAGACAGCTGAAATCCCAATTTATGTTTACAAGATAAAACTCATCGTACATGAAAGTTGTATATGAGGGAAACAAATCCACATTGCTATTATACAATGAATCTATCAGAAGTTAACTACATGATGCTCAGCTTGAAGGTCGCGTAGGTCCATTGTGTTGTGTGTGGATGGAGGAGCAAGCGAGGTGAGGTGGGAGGGAAACTGAAATGGATAAAGAGAAACCATTTTGTCTTTTTATTTTTATTTTTATTTTTTTTGTGTTAAAATTGAAATTAATAAATATTTTGATGCGATGAGATGAACTAGTCCAACAAGCATACTAATGGGTTTCAAGAGTATTAATCAATTAATGGCCTCTTCTGTTTGGGCTAGCATTACGACTCAATTGTCACTCGTTGGGAGCATCATTCACTTTTCCTTCTATTTTGGGTTTTTATCACAAATGATCTTGAGATTTGCCAAATTATCATCTTTGGTTCTTTATGTTTTTTTTTTCCTGACATAATTGGTCTTTTATTTTATGCACACATCAAAATTGTCCTGTTGTTAGGTTCAATCAAAAATTCAATTAAATTGCTGATGTGGAATTTAAGTGGAGCCCACATATCCATTGTGCCATGTGAATTAATTTAAATAATTATTATTTTTAAATAGTTTAAAACTCATAGAAATTTATAAATTTATAAATTAAAATTAAAAGAATCTGCAACCTTCCGCCTCCCCCTCCGCCTATGCTCTCTCTCCATCCCTCTCTCTCTCTCTCTGCTATTTTTTTGCATCCAATTGGGTCATAATGGCGGCTGATTATGTCTTTGGTACAGTGACCCATCTGCACCAGAGTGCTAACCAAGCTTTGCCCAAAATTGGTGGTGATTATGTCTTTGGTCTCTTCACCAAAAGCAAAGTAATCCAAAACTCCAAATGATCCATACAACAAAGCAATGAAAGCCATACACAAGGCTAAGACTTTACCAAACTTAGAGCATCTCCAACTGATGTGTCAAACATGCCACATAGACATTTAACAACTAGAAATAACATCTCACATCACTCCAACTGATGTGTCAAAGCTGATGTGGAATGAAGGCTAGAGATTGAGATGTTATTTTTGACATCCCAAAAGCAAGATGTCAAATGAATATTTTATTATTTTTTCTTTTCTTGTATTTTTAATTAAAAATGAATCAACACTAAAATGTAATAAAATAATAATTTAATTTGACATATCGGATGAAGTCTAAAGATGTCAAATTGTCAAATCAGCCATCAAATTTAAATTTGATGTTTGGTATTTGACATCTCCCTTGGAGATGCTCTTATCCTTTTCTTTAGCTTCTGATTCCAACGGACATATCATTCCAATTCCTTCAAAGGCATAAACAGCCACATCAAGACCATAGAAGAAAATAGAGAGACGAAATAAAAAGAAAAGAGAAAAGAGAGAGAGAAGAAAGAGAAAGAAAAGAAGAAAAATGAGAGAGAAGACAAAAATGACAAAGAAGAAACAGAAAGGAGAATAGAGAAAGGGGAAGGAAGGAGGAAACCCATTTTCGAGAGGAAGGAAGGAAGACAATGTTTTGGACTTATTTTTTTATTTCTTTGGTCAGAGTTTTGATTTTGCTTAATGGACCAGTGGGCTGACTTGTGGAGAGTCTTGGGCTGATTTCTAACTTATCCATATTAAATTGCCCATATAAGCCCAATTTGAAAAAACAGAGATGTGCTGAAGCCCACCCCAGCCACCCCTGATTCCACCCTTGGAAGAGAGAGAGAGGGATGGAGAGAGAGTAGAGGCGGAGGGAGGGGGAGGCAGAAGGTTGCATATTTTTTCCTTTTAATTTTTTAATTTTTAATTTCTCATTTTCTATGAATTTTAAACTATTTAAAAAAAATTATTTAGTTAATCCATGTGGCGCAATGTTATTGGATATGTGGGCTCTACTTAAATTCCACATCAACAATCTAACTGAATTTTTTACTGAACCTGACAGCAAGACAATTTTGATGTGTCACGTGTAACGTAAAGGACCAATAATGTCAAAAAAAACATAAAACATAAAACATAAAAGACCAAAGGTGATAATTTGACAAATGGACCATTTGTGATAAAAACCATTATATTTTTTGGCCGACCTGACAAATGGGTCTTGTTTGTGGTTAAGTTAATAGGTTGACACGACACGACCCAATGCCATTAAGCTAAAGGATGGGAAATACTAGATCCGAACACAACCCGTTCAAATTCACGAACAACAATACAAGACCCGTTTCACCCGTTAAGAATAAAAAATTATATTAAAAAAATTAAAAAAAGATGGAAAAAAACAGACATAACCACCCCAAACTCTCCTCCTTTTTTTTGGTCGAGAAAGATGAAACTTCATTACTGGAAAGCTCCAACAAAGGAAAAGGAAGCAAACTAACAAACACAAGCAGCATTCATGCGACACAGAGGGAAACAACATGAAAACAAAACCGTAAATAAAACCAACACCATCCGAATTATACATTATATTTAGTAATTGAAATAAAAGTGATTCATTCAGCGGGCTGAGCTGAGGCCGCATCACCATCCGAACCAGCATACCTTAAAGTGCCCAAGGTGTGACTCTGTCACACCAAGTTCTGCAAATCTTGACGCGATACTGGACCAAGGACGGCGTCCCCCGTCAGATCTGGCTGCTGCAAAATCAGACGCTCCAACCCCAAATCTTCGGCTTCGTCATCGTCGGAGGTGGCTACTGATCTCACAAAGGCATCTCTTATTATTATTTTTATTTTTATTTTTATACGAGAACAAAGCCTGCTCCCATTCGACTCGGATTTTTGTGAAACAAGGGATATTTGTGCGTGAGTGAAGCAGAGACGAAGACCATGTGCTAGGGATTTTAGAATGTAAATTACAAAAATTGCCCTTCCTCTTAACGGGTTAACAAGTGATTCGCGAATAATACTGACATGACCCATTAAGATAAGGGGTGACTAACAGATCCACCCGTTTTCAACCCAACCCATTAAGCTCGACCCAAATACTAATTTTTCGTGCAAATTTGTGTTGTGTTAACGGGTCATATATTGCTAAGTCTAGCCAACACATTCATCCACTTTTTGGAATAAAAGAAATAACTGTTATTAAAAAGAAAGCAATTCTGGCAAAAGAAAAAAATATTAACATGCGAGGGAAGCTCGTGCGTTTTCTCCCTTCTCGTGAAACTGAAAGATTTGGTGAATTAATTTACTAAAATTTGGCATTATATTAGACACAAAACAAGGTGAGTCATGGTCTAGGACAATGGTCATCCCAAGCTATTTTTTTTCCTTTATCACCTGTCACCCGATGAGATGAGAGACATAACGACATAATAAGACCCAGATTGGTTATTTTCCCTTAAACTTAAGGATAAATCCACTGTGCTGAGGGGCAAAAGTAGACTTGCCCTCCTGACACGGTTCTGTCTCCGGCAGGCTGGAGAAAGGAACTTAGCGACGGCCGCCGCCAGTTTGGAGGCCAACCCCAGCAGCAAAACCAGCAAAAGCAAGAAGCTCAAGGTTAGAAAGATCACAAGGCGGCAGGAAGAGGAGTGTGGAAAAAGCAGAAGCCAGAAGAGTGAAGCAACTGAGATTGAACCAAACAGCATCATGGTGACGTGGCATCATTTATATATGCATGCATGACTCTCATGTTCATTACTAATAACGCTAAGCTTCATATTGACGCAGGACAAGCAATAAAGGTTTCAAACGAAAACCTTGAGTAACAAGGAAACTGAATTCCACCATAAAATTAAGAGAAACTCTCTTGGAGTAATTGTATTAAATCTGAAGTACCGAAAAACGTTGGACGAACCCGTCTAAATACACAACTCTCAACCCTTGTAACTGCTAGGGGAGTTATTACAATAAAACTGAAAAACATAATTAATTCGGAGACTTAACTACGTAACTCCGAAACTGAAAAAAAAAACAGAATTTATTTTGGGAATTAACTACGTAACTCCGAAACGGAAAAAAACAGAATTTATTTGGAGAATTAACTTCGAAACTTTGAATGCAGTTTTGAATGGCCAAACGGCCCCAGAATGCCAAAATCCATCGTACATCACAGAAAAGCTGTGAGTTTGACTCGTGGCATCGTTCCCTTTCCGAAATGGTATTTTGCACCCTAATCGGAGCTCGAACGACAATTCTGCAAATTCCCACCACGTCCTTTTTCTTGCTCAACCGCGATAAAATCTGCCATCTGTTCTACATCAGTCCCCTCCACCTCCGAAGAACTCGACCCCGAGTTATGATCTGGATAAAGAACCTCATCTTCATGGAACTCATATAAATCTGCAACATTAAAAATATTGGAAATTCCCATGGAATCAGGTAACTCAATAACATAGGCATTATCATTGATCCGTTTGAGCACTTTGTAAAGACCATATTTCTTTGGTTTAAGCTTGCTGTAAGTGCCAACTGGAAACCTCTCCTTCCTCAGAAATATCATCACAGAATCGCCTTCTTGAAACACTTTAACACGTCTATGCCTATCCGCAGCAGCTTTGTACTTAGCATTTGTTTGCTCAAGTTTCTGCTTGACTTCATCTCAAACGGCTACCACTTCTCAGCCAAATTTTTCGCTGTCACACTGGTTTGCTGGCCTCTAGGCAGTTTCACCAAATCTACAACATGGTTAGGTATAGCAGTATAAACAATGGAAAATGGAGACTTCCCAGTAGCACTATGGACTGCACTGTTGTATGCAAACTCCACCTGCGGTAATGCATAATCCCATTGTTTCGGCTTCTCTCCGCAGACGCTTCGCACCATATTGCCCAATGTCCGGTTTGTAACCTCAGTCTGGCCATCAGTTTGGGGATGGGCAGTGCTGCTACGATTCAAAGTAGTCTCAAACAGTCTCCACAAAGTAATCCAAAAATGGCTCAAGAACTTAGTGTCACGATCAGATGTAATGGATGTAGGAACCCCATGCAAGCAAACAACCTCCCTGAAAAACAGTTTGGCTATATTTGATGCATCGGCAGTCTTTTTGCAGGCTATGAAATGCGCCATTTTTGAGAACCGATCAACCACCACAAATACAGAGTCCACTCCCCTTTGTGTTCGGGGCAATCCGAGGACAAAATCCATAGCAAGATCCTGCCAAATATCGTTAGGAACTGGTAATGGCATATATAATCTAGTGTTTTGTACCTGCCCCTTCGAAGTTTGACAAATGTAGCACTTGCGCACAATAGTTCCAACATCACGTTTGAGCTGTGGCCAGTAAAATCTCTCCTCCATCAATGCAATTGTTTTGTCACGGCCTAGGTGGCCACTCAACTCTCCACCATGCAAGTTCCGAATGAGCTTCTCCCTTAAAGAGGAAACTGGAATACACAGCTGGTTGCCTTTGAACAAATAACCTTCATTAAGAAAGTAATCTGCCATTGGCTCTCGATTGGTGCACTTTGTCCAAATTTCCCGGAAGTCATCATCACCTTCATATAATTCCTTCAGACATTCAAACCCCACAACTTCTTGAGTCAGCGTGACTAACAAAGAAGCTCTTCTACTTAGCGCATCCGCCACACGATTTGACTTGCCGGAAGTATGCTTGATAACGAAGGAGAATTTCTGCAAAAAAGTCACCCATCTAGATGCATTTTATCAGTATTTTTCTGGCTGTTAATAAACTTCAATGCTTGATGATCTGTAAACAAAACAAATTCCTTCTGGATAAGATAGTGCTCCCATTGCTTCAAAGCTCGAACAACCGCATAGAACTCTTGGTCATAAGTACTCCACTTTTGACGTGCATCGCTCAACTTTTCAGAAAAGAATGCAATTGGCCGCTTGTCTTGTGAAAGCACAGCTCCGACTCCCACACCGCTGGCATCACATTCAACTTCGAATACTTTCTCAAAGTTTGGAAGAGCTAGAACCGGTGCGGTGCAAAGCTTTTCTTTTATTTCTGCAAAGCTTCTCTCTTGCTCCTCTCCCCAGCTGAACCGGCCCTTCTTCAAACAATCTGTGATAGGTGCAGCAATAGAGCTAAAATGTTTCACAAATCTTCTGTAAAAGGTGGCCAAGCCATGGAAACTTCGAACTTCAGAAACTGTCTTTGGAGCTGGCCAGTCAAGGATTGCCTTGATCTTCTCGTCATCTACCTGGATACCATTCTCACCAACAACAAAACCCAAGAACAGTAGTTTGTTTGTGCAGAAAGTACATTTTTTAAGGTTCACATACAACTTATTTTCTCTCAAAATATCTAAAACTTGTCTCAAATGCACAAGATGTTCTTCTTTTGTGGTACTGTAAATTAAAATGTCATCGAAATAAACAACGACAAAAGAACCAATAAATGGTCGAAGAACCTGATTCATGAGTCGCATGAAAGTGCTAGGCGCATTTGACAATCCGAATGGCATCACCAACCATTCAAATAATCCGTCCTTGCTCTTGAACGCTGTTTTCCATTCGTCTCCAGGTCGTATGCGAATCTGGTGGTAACCGCTTCGCAAATCAATCTTGGAAAACACCCTTGAGCCGCAAAGAACATCCAGCATATCTTCTAACCGTGGAATGGGAAACCTGTACTTGACTGTTATATTGTTGATTGCCTGGCTATCAACACACATTCGCCAAGTTTTGTCTTTCTTCGGAACCAGCAAAACAGGAACTGCGCAGGGACTCAAGCTCTCCCTGATAAATCATTTCCGCAGTAATTCTTCAATCTGTTCCCTTAGGATGTCATTCTCCTTGGGGCTCATCCGATAATGGGGCAGATTCGGAAGGCTAGCTCCAGGCACCAAGTCAATTCGGTGCTGTATGTCCCGCATAGGTGGCAGCTCGTTTGGCAAATTTTCAGAGAGTATTCCTGAAATTGAGACAAAATCTGCTGCACATCTTGTGGAATGTCATCTTCTTCTCTGCCAAGTTTGAACAACCCCTTCAACACCAAGGGACAAAAACACCCCGCTTCTTTGACAGCCTCGTTCAACTCCTGCTCGCTGCTAATTAGGGTTAGGAAACTAGAACTCCTCGTCTTTAGCGCAACAGATTACTTTGAGGGCTGTGTAGTTGCCATTGCAATTTTCCGATTGTTCCAAGAAAACAGAATTACATTATCTCGTCCCTTGAAAGTCGCATCCACATCAAATTGCCAAGGTCGCCCTAACAAAATATGGCATGCATCCATGTCAATAACATCACATAATACATCATCTCTGTAATGCTTACCAATGGACAGTGGCACACGACAAGTCTCAGCTACACAAACCGAAGGGCTTTTTAAACCCAACCTAGTGAGTAAGGACTGACATGTGGCTCCGTTGATAGCTGCAAAAACTCCATCAATTTCTTTGACACGAAGTTCTCGCAACTTCCATTGTTGACGATCACATCACTAACCGTGTTTTTGATTGAGCAGAGGGAACGAAAAATACTATGACGCTGCCCTTCCTCCTTTGGTGCCAAAAGAACTCTCTGCAAAACCAAGGTAATCTTCTCCATTCCTTCCTCAACTGCAAATTCAGCCCCTGCATAATCATCTTCCCCGACTTCATCGTTTTCCTCATCTTCATCGGCTTCTTCGATAAAGTTAGCCTGTTTCCGCTCTGGACAAACATTAGAACGATGCCCTGGTTTTTGGCAACGGTAACATATGTCCGTCATGGGCTTAGCATACGGATTCTGGGACTGGTTTCGGGGCTACCCTCTGTTGTAATTCCGGCTGCTGCCTTCGTTGAAGTTTTTGTTTTGGCCAACTATTGCTGGTTTTGTCGATCCTCCAAGATTCTGCTGCTGTGCTTTCCCCTTATCTCCTGAGCCACTAGAAGCACCAGCAGTATATTCAGAGGCTTCCATCGTGTTCCTGCGGAAGTTGGGTTGGCGTTTCTCCTTCTCCAACAATTCAGCCTTCAATGCCATGTTAATCGACTCCTGCAAAGTCCATATATTCTGCATACCAATTTTTTCCTGGATGGAAATCTTCAGCCCATTGTTGTACCTCGCGACCTTTTGATTGTCAGTCTCGGTCAAATGGTTTCGCTCTGCCAAACGCATGAATTCTTCGGTATATTCAGAAACTGAACGGGTGCCTTGCGCACAGCCTAGGTACATACGGTAGAGAATCTGCTCATAATCTGTGGGCAAGAATCGTTCCATCATAAGCGACTTCATCTTCCGCCATGTTCGAACCCGCTGTTTTCCTTGCCTCTGCCGTAAATTTTGCAATTGATCCCACCAAACAGCCGCTGTAGCGTTTAGACGGAAAGCTACCATATTCACCATATTATGCTCAGGAACCTCCATAATATCGAAAAACCTCTCCACTTCTACAAGCCAATCCAAGTAGTCTTCAATCTTCAGATTTCCCCAAAAGTTAGGAATTTCTGCTTTAATCCGATAATCGCCAAAATCCTCGTAATTACGATTACGATTACGAGGATTATTAGCCGGTGGTGGTGGTTCTTCAAGTTCTTCTTCTGACTCTGACTCACTATCCGGAATAAGCTGCCTCCTATTATCTCTTCTCTCGCCATCTCTACCTTCTCTTCGATTGTCATCCCTGTCTTCTCTTCTTTCGTCATCTCTGCCTCCTCGCCTATGGTTGCCACCAAGAGCTTGCAACAACAATTCTCGCATCTCCCCAAATTGGGTGGTTAGGTTGTCGATCCGTTGGTTTTGAGCGTCCAGATCCGCTCGAGTAATTGGGGCTGGGACATCAGCTTCACGATCACCCATGATAAGACAAGAATACCGAGACGGGAGAGACCCGCTCTGATACCACTTGACGCAGCACAAGTAATAAAGGTTTCAAACGAAAACCTTGAGTAACAAGGAAACTGGATTCCACCATAAAATTAAGAGAAACTCTCTTGGAGTAATTGTATTAAATCTGAAGTACCGAAAAACATTAGACGAACCCGTCTAAATACACAACTCTCAACCCTTGTAACTGCTAGGGGAGTTATTACAATAAAACTGAAAAACAGAATTAATTCGGAGACTTAACTACGTAACTCCGAAACTGAAAAAAAAAACAGAATTTATTTTGGGAATTAACTACGTAACTCCGAAACGGAAAAAAACAGAATTTATTTGGAGAATTAACTTCGAAACTTTGAATGCAGTTTTGAATGGCCAAACGACCCCAGAATGCCAAAATCCATCGTACATCACAGCAAAGCTGAGTGTTTGACTCGTGGCATCGTTCCCTTTCCGAAATGGTATTTTGCGCCCTAATCGGAGCTCGAACAACAATTCTGCAAATTCCCACCACGTCCTTTTTCTTGCTCAACCGCGATAAAATCTGCCATCTGTTCTACATCACATATGCAGTAGCAGTAGCCCTAATATCACTACAAGAAAAGAAGGCAATAGTCACGATTTTTGAGTTAACAAATTGATTTTGGTGACAGTCGGTGGCTGGTCAATGATTTTGCTTGCTTGTCACCATTATTTGTACTCAACTCTCTCACATTTGAATTTATTGATTACATATGATTTAAATATAATAAATATAAAACCACTTTATTGTCCTTGACAGCTAAAAGTAACTTTTCAATTTTCCCGAGTAATTAAACCCAATAAAATATTTAAGAAATGTATTTTACTTTCCAATACACATTTTAAATTTAAACTGTCTCTTTTCTCTCTCCCTCTGGAATGTCCCACGTATGTTTTTATTTTCCAAGTGTATGATATGACCAGTATGGCCATGGCCCACACTCAACATTTTTTTATTCTTTATTTTTATTTATTTATTTTTTTGGTCAAGCATTTTTCTTTCCTTTCCTTCTCTCTTTTCTCTTCTCTCTCTGTTTCCTTTTTTTTTTTTCTTGCGTCTATCCCTTCTCTCTCTATCCCTCCCCCCTCTTTCTTTCTTTTTTCTTCTTCCTCTTTAACTACTTCCTCTCTCCTCTCTGTTTATATTTTTATCTGCGTTTCTCTCTCTCTCTCTCTCTCTCTGTGTCTTCTTTATTTTGTTTGGTCTTCCTATTTACTTGAGCAAATTACTTATCTCTTTTCTTTCTTCTTATTGTTAGGTTTTGGATTTGGAATGGGCTGCATGGATTTTCCGAAGCTTTTATCTGCTCACAACTGAACTTAGATATGAATTTGTAAGACTTTCTTACTCACATGTATCTCAGATCTACTTTTTGTTTGGGAAATGATTTATTTTTTGTTTGGTTACTGAGAAAATGAAGAAAAATGTTTAGTTTTAAATTCAATGTTTTGTTGTTATAAATTCTTTGCAGGAAGACATGAGATGAGACTGGAGAGAGAAATAATATGGATGTACAGACATGAGATGAGACTGAAATTTTTCTTGCAATAAGGCTTAAGGTCTGTTTGGGTTTCTTCTTCGACTTATTTTTAAATCTTAAATAAAAATTTCAGTTTTTGATGTAAGTTGTAGTGTGTGTTTAAATCTGATGATAAAACCTTTCATTACGTTTTTATAGATTTTTTCATTTCTTCGGTATGTTATAGATTATTGCTTGTTTTATAGATTTGGTTTTTCTTTTTCTCAGATGATGAAGATGATGAAGATGATGATCAAGTTATGGTTTTTCTCTTTTAGAGAATTGTAATGAATTTTTTTGGTTGAGAATTGTAATGAATTTTTTTGGTTGAAAATTGTAATGAATTTTTTTGGTTGAAAATTGTAATGGAATTGCAATGAAATGATATAATTATTGAATTGTTTCTTTGTGTATTATTCAAATACCGTATATTTATTAGTCAATTATTGAAAAATGAAAAGGAAGAGATACACCAAATAAAAAAACAAAAAGAAATATATCAAATACAAATTTTATACACAAATAAAGATTTAAGTAAAATTGTAGATATATTAAAATATAAGGCTAAAGTTGATTTGACGTGTTATGGGCCCCATGCACTTCAGCAGTCAACTAAAATTTGTCACGAAAGCTGTTAAATTCGTCACAAAAGACAATAGTTACGGCTTCATATATCACCAACCCAAAATTCGTAACTGTAGCGTTACTATTGAAGGTGACTGTTGCTGCCAATAGTCACCAAAAAAAAGGTCACTATTGCTCCCTTTTTTTGTAGTGTATGCTGAAGGCCAAGCAATATGCGAGGACGCTGGACAGAACAACCATCATGATGATCCGGTGCGTTTTGAAGAGATCTTCTTGTGCATACCGCATCTGCACCAACGTCAGGATTGTCGGAATGGTGAACGCAAGAATATTGTGGTTTTATGCCATGGTGACGTTTAGATGTCGTTGAAGCGTCAAACAATGTTGGTGGTCTTGCTGCAAAGTTGACGAAGAAGAAGTGCTGATTGTTGATGAAGTGCTGCATGATGACAACATTAGAACTGTGAGGATTGATGATATTATTCATCCCTATATATATATATATATATATATATTGTATGTATTGTGGAGAAAGAAGCTGCGTTTTGAGACTTCAAAGTAGTTTTGAATATAAAATTTTTGAGGCAGAGAGGCAGCATCTCCAAGAAGAGCTCGGTTAGTGTAGTAGCAGAAGGGCTCTTCGGCCAAGGAGTTGAGCAAGAATAGTTTATAGGGGTTTCCGAGAATGGGAGACGGAAACTTCCTTTATTTATGTCTCTCTCTCTCACACACACATGTTACAAGCCCTCCATGGACAAAATGTTGTGTCCCTCAACAAGGAGCAATATCTTTCAAGTCTATATTCCTGGTGACTTTTGGTGCCATAAGCTTTGTAACTTTTGTTTTTGGTCAAAAGGTAGCTTTACTTTGTGATGTATTAAGCTCAAAATCAATATTTATATGCATTTTAAAAAAAAATGTTAGAAAATTATGCATTTAGAATTGGTACATTTAGTCATTGAATTAATCTAATGGATCTTAACAATGAACATCAGCAAAATTATGTAAGGCTATAAACTCACCCTTTACACTTTATCGTTATCATCACTTGTCCATTTCAATCTCCTCTTTTCACTTTATCATTATCTCTCTTCCAACATGAACTCTAATCAACTTTGGAGAATGAAAGTGCTAGTTTTTAGTTTTCACTACCCCTTAAAATTTTGGTAGCAACAGTCCATTGGAACAAATTTTTATTTTTATACAGGTATTATAGCATACAATGGTCACAAACCAATTACATAATATAGACACATAATTGTATATAACCGTTGATATTTTAATAATATAATGGGACCTATAATTGATTATCTTTGGGACAAATCCACTGTGCTTAGGGGCAAAAGTGGACGTGTCCTCCTGACAAGGTTTTGTCCTCGGCATACCGGAGAAAGGAATTTGCAGACGACCGACACCAATTTAGAGGCTAACCCCACCACCACCAGCGAAAACAAGAAGATCAAAACTAGGTAGAGCACAGGCGGCCAGGAAGAGGAGTATGGAAAAAGCAGAAGCCACAAGAGTGAAGCAACTGAGAGTGAGCCAAACAGCAGCATGATGATGTGACACCATTTATACATGTATGCATGACAATCATCTTCATCGCTAGCCGTACCACCACTAACACTAGGCCTCATAACTAGCAGTAGTCGCCCGAGTAAGCTGGCCAGGCAGTATGCTAGGACGCTAGACAGAACAACCACCATAATGAAGCGGTGCTTTTCAAACAGATCTTCTTGTGAATATCGCATCTGGACCAACGTCAGGATCGTCGAAATGATGAACGGAAGGATGCTTTTTTTGCCATGACGGCGGTTAGATGTTTGTTGTTGTGCTGCAAAGTTGATGAACAGCTGCTGGTGGTTGATATAACATATGAGAACACTAGAACTACTACGAGGACTAATATTCATCCCCACATTAAAATGATTATTTCCAGGCAGATCAACCGGAAAAACTTGTGCAAAAAAGAAAATGACGACGTATGATAAATAAAGGAGACTGGGAATATGAGTCGAAGAGAGTAATAACGTAAGCTATATATAGGAAGTTGGGATGTGGCAGCATGAAACATATTAGTGAAAAAAACGTGGACGACGTATGAATAAAGGGAGGCGAGGAATTTGAGTCACAAAAATTGATGGCACATGAGTCAAGTGGCGTGACAACCGGCCGTATGACATAAGATCGCATTCTAGGAAAAAATGAAAAAAAAGGTTATATACAATGTTTGTATATATGTATATGCAATAATGTATATCCAAAGACTTCTGACTCTACTGCTTGGAAAAAAAACAAAAAGGGATTACGTTTGTCCCTATCAGTACTGGTATATCTAATAAAGACAACAACACGTGAGGGTGATGAGGATGTGGATGATAAAGGAAAATTGAATATTGGCTTTGGTGCTTCATTAATTTTGCGTAGCAAATGAATGGTTTTGTGAAAATTCTTATTAACCCACTTTTTTCTTGAAAATCTAGACTCATCATGCGAACCTCATTATTTTATTTTTGTTACGATACTGAATAAATTTATAGCAAACTTTGGATATTGCTAGTGAGAAATTAAGTTCGTACTCGGCTTTTTATTAAATAAACATGTTGAAGAATATGAGTTATATATCGAAAATTTGACTAAATAAAATACAAAATATAATGAATGATTCTATTACTAATAACACTGAGGTCTTTTGTGATAAAATCTCACACCTACTGGACTTTGTAGATGATTAAATTCAGGACAATATTGATATTACTAATAGTAAGTCGGTCACCTGTCTCTCTAAAATTTAACAAAATGTGATTCACAAGTGCCGCTAAGGAATATCTTTAGACCGACATCTAATTTCCATAAACTAAGTTTGACCAAAAGAGAAAACAGCCGACAAAGTAATAGTCATATTAAAATAGAGGCACACTACAAAAAAAAGTGGCAACAATCACCAACAATTGGTGACTGTTTGGTGACTGTTGTGGGGGTTACTAAAGGTAACAGTTACCATTTTTTACTTTTTTGGTGACTAAAAAGGCTTTTAGTCACATTTTTTGCTTTTTTAGTGACTAAAAGCCTTTAGTAACCCCACAAAAGTAACCTTTTTTGCTTTTTTTGGTGACTAAAATGATGACTATTGCCACTTTTTTTTTTTTAGTGGCAGCTGAAGCAGACAGGGGGTCCCTCAAGCCATGTAGGGACCAGAGTGGTAGAGTGTAGATCAAGAGCGTTGGGTAGTGATTACTTATGCATGGGTCCCACTCGCTCCTAAAAACAAATGGTGCAGATCAGGGTATATGAGTTATTGGAGAGGGTGAAAAGCAGTGAATCAATTCCTGAAGCTCTCTCCTATATGTTTCAAATAAATAAATAAAAGTCGAAAAGTATGCGATTGGATCATGCGATAACATTGACATAAGCACACCGGTCGTGACATTGACCTATACGTGATTATTTTGCAACGTGAACCATATGAGAATTGTGAGAAAGAAACAATTTTTTTTTATTTTCGTAACGTGTGCCTTTGATTGGAGAAACTACATTAGAATAGGTTAATTACGAACACTTTTATTTAAGACGTTAACGAAGCTTAAGTGATCTGTGTCGGTTTGGTTCTTGTTGTGAGTAATTCTTGCATGTTCCAAGTGCACCATCCAATACACATAGGACATAAAAAAATAAAATATTTATATATGTTTTATATGTATTGTATGGTACATCAACCATATAGTGTACTCGGACTATACAAAAATTTCTCGTTGTTCATTGTCGTGGGATTAATCATCCCAATATAAAAGCCATAATATATATAATAGGCTACCAGCTTAGCTATTTTGGTGTTGATCAGAGACTTAACAACATAATATTATAAAGAGGAAGAAGCTTTGTTCCTGAGACTTGTAATAAATTGCAAATTTTTAAGTAGTTCCTCCACTCGACCCAGGAAGGACGTGCATAAAGTCTTCACAGCGCAACGGAAACATTCGACGTAATTGCCTCATGCATAGCCCCACTCACTCCTGGATTAGTTTGGTGCATGCAGAATCTTTGCTTCGATCATAAGAATGGCAAATCCAATGCGCAAATGTTTTTAATAAATAGTCATATTATTTAATGCTTTCTTTATTGAATAAAAAGGAAACAATACAACAAATTAATACATATGGCAAACCTTTCAATACAACCTAATGGTTTTGATCATTTAATCAATCCGTATTCCTAGGCCCGTCATCATGGAAAAGTTTTCTTCTCATCACATCCTTTCGTTTTAGCTTCCAATAGGACTTTGTTTCAGGAGACATATGGCTCGTATCCATGGCCATGATTTTCATCTCTCTATCCTCCATGTCTGTTTCTTGTGCCTGCTGCCTTTGAATTGCAAATGCTTCATGTCGTGCCATGTCTGCTTCTTCTCTTTTCAAGTCTCTCTCAATTCTTAGTGCAATGTTCTTACCTATTTGCTCCAAAAATTGTGCACATTCATTGTTTGAAGTGCTCCTTCTCTTGGCCTTTGCTGCCTTTCTCCCAATAGGTCTCGGCGCACGTGGGAGTGGTGACTCCGTTTCCATTGGGGAGTTCAATGGTGAATCGGTTGTTGGCTAATCGTGGAGTGACGTCTCATTCAACACAACCGGCGGACCTATGGGAATAATTTTGAATCTCGAACAATCCTTCACAACTTCCCAACATTCGTGATGCAAGAAACTTTTTTTGCCTTGCCCCTTGGCACCGAACCAAACTTGTGCTTGTATGGTCTATTAAAAATAAATAATTGGAAGTGCAAGAAAAAAAAAGATTATGCAAGAAAATTTAAACAATTTTGAAATGCAAGAAGAAAAAAAGATTATGCAATAAAATATAGACAAATTGGAAATGCAAAAAAAAAAAAAAAAAAAAGTTTATGCAAGAAAAATAAATAGAATATGCAATAAAAAAAAAAGTTACATTAAATTGATTAAAATGGCAATTGTAAATATTTTACCTCATCGGATAGATTTTGACCGCTTCGAATGTTGTCCCTTGCTTTTGTCAAGGAATTTCTCAATTTCCCTAACTCTCTATTCAGAATTTTCCATCTACTAGACAAGGCCATTTCGGTCCGTCTTGCCCTGGCAAATTAGACTGCGGTGGAGGTGGCCTTATAGTCAAACAAAGTAGGGCAAATTTTCAATTATGCTCATATTATTATTCTTCTTCAATATGGAGGTATTTATATAAGTACAAAGATGTGTTAACCCTAAATAAAATATGAAATATATCTAAATTATAATAGGAAATAAATCTCATTTATAATCGGACTAAATAAATAGTAAGTAACCAAAATCCTAAATAAATAAGGAATAAAAAAAACTAATTAAATAAGAACTCGCCAACAATTTAAGCGTTGAAGGAGCAAACGTCTCGAAAGCACATTGGTGCATGGTCCCCCTCGATCCTAGAAGAAAAACAAATGGTGCATGAACCACTCGATCCCAGAAGAAAAATCAAGCAAAAAAAAAGATCCCAGAAGAAAAACAAATGGTGCATGGGCCCCACTCGCTCTCTCCTATAGCTTTCATTTTCAAGTAAATAAATAATAGTTGAAAAGGATGAGATTGGAAGGTTGGTACACATTCTCTACAACCCCAAAGGATGAGATTGTAGATCATGTGCGATAACATTGACGTAATTGCAGAAAGTCTTTCACATGAGGTTGCCAAACCAACAGTAGCATTGTATGAAACTTAGACTAGTCCAATTCCAATTCGTTGGTTTTATATTTCTATTCCATGGTATGGTTTATACATGTATGTCCATAAAGACAAATATGGTGTGATGAGAGGCACGATTATATATACTTTGTGGAAGGGCTAGTCATAGCCTTACAAAACTGCAAAACCATGCTCAAAGATGAATTTACAACACCACTTCCAAATATACCAGATACCAAGGCAGATCAAAATAAACCATATGGCTACTAGGCAGACCAGAGTTACAACCAAAACAACCCCACCAAACGTTCAAATAGTTTGGGGCTATATTTGTCCCCTGTACCCACCTTGCATTGTGTACTTTAGAAATACGAGCTCGTCTACACATGCATTGTATTGCTTCTCACAATTCTCATATGGTCGTTCACTTTGAATTGCGAATTCCACTAAGGAATATCTGTTACTTCTCACAGCTCTTCATGGTTCATTTCATTGCAGCTTCCAGGAAGGCCCTCCCTGATTTAATGCAATCTATAGCCGTATAGGTCAATGTCACAATGGGAGGAAGCGAGGCCACTGATTAATTCACTGCTAGAAAATATTGTCCAAATCAGTTTCTTATTACTCTCACTTCTAGAAATCTAAGAGAACACTTGGATTTTACTATTTGCATATTCCAAGATTTTGTTTTATTTTACAACTACACTCAATTTTGTCGAGGCAATAATCATATTTTAATCTCTACACTAATAATACCATATCTTTCTAGTGCTTCTTTGCTGCTTTGATCAAGATGTGGATGATAAATATAAAAAGCCAAGTAATCTAGTGCGTCATTAATTTTCCATATCAAGTAATCTTCATGGCTTTGATTTAACTCTTTTTCCAGCATGACAATCACATCTTCATGGGTGACAAAAGATGTCTCCTTTTGCTTAGACCCTCTTCCGGCAACAGCTGAGTTTTCTAACAGCGTTTTTTCACGTTGCGCTTAATTTTGTGATTTTGATTGGAAACAGAGTTTTTCAACTCTTTGATTGTTTCAATAATCTCTCTCTAGGATTTCCCCATTGCATGGATGGATGTGATGAGGTTTAGGAGCGTATAGTCTTCTCCATTTGCTGGTTTCTCCTCTTCACGGGAGCTATTGCCTCTTCGACGCCGAGTCACCATGGTCTTGCTCTTCTTGGGAGGCCATAGTGTTGCTTATGGTATTCTTTCTTAGAGGCATTGGTGAGAACAGCAGCCTGAGTCCCCATCAGAGTCCCCAATTTATGTAGGGGTCTATTTTGATTACGGCAGCTCAATACGGACTTGGGCCACTGTAAAGAGCTAATTGTGATGCCCATTTGCCTGAGTTCGAAAAACAAACACTCCGAGAAAATGTGGATTCTCAGGGAATGCGCTGGTTCTTCCCACCAAAATAAGTGATGATTGTAGTAAAAGAACTAGAGAGTTATGCTTGGCTTGAAAGACTTGTGATGTGGGAGCTAAGTTTCCAAGAGTTTAGCAAAAGAGAGAGTGAGGGTTTCTGCTGCTTGGGTTGGAACAAAAAGACCTTGTAGGAAAATATGGTGATGAGGTGATATTTGAGGTTTGGAAGGATATAATCACAGGAAAAAGGTTAAGTCTGGTTTTTCTCTGGGTCTCTTTGGTTGTAGCTTCTCTTGCCCTTTTGTACGCCTTGCGAGCTCACTTCTCCACACTCGTGCACTCCGGTATCAAGTTGTTCTGGCCTGCTCCTCCGGCTTCGAGGTGGTCGTTTCCTTTTGGTCGTTTTGCCTCCCAGCTGAGATGACATGATTTCTTCATTCTATGTAGGTGCCGAGTAAGGAGTTATTTTAGGTGCCGGGTAGTTGGTTTCTACGAGAAAAATAGGATAGTTGTTGCGTCGATTCAGCTGCACCAAAATAGATTCAGCTGCATCCTCAACTTGTGATACTCGCAAGTGCACGAGCCGTTGGTAGTTTAGCGTATGTAAGTGCGAGGTCGATCCCACGAGGATTGATGATAGATTGATTTAATTCAATTCCCTGTACAAAACAGAAATGAAAAAAAGAAAGAAAATAAATCAAACAAGAAAGATAGAAAAGAATTAACTCAAGCGAATAAGTTCCCAAGTTCAATTTAGATTAACGGATTGAGTCTAGCTAAAGTATGATTAAGCCATGGTGTCTGGTCCTAACCTTGTGTTCCTAATTCCCTAACTTGATCATTTGTTGTCTAACCTAAATTAAGCATTAGGAACCCATTAAGCATAGAAGAACATTTTAAACAACCAAGTATGTATCTAATCCCTGTTGTCGAATGTCCATACATACTCTTCCTATTCATAGTTCAATTCGAATTAAAGCATGGTGTCTACTCTTAATTCAAACCAAGATAGCTAACATGCAAGCCTTAATGGTGATCAATCATTCAAACTAGCATATTAACTTATAAGCATAATGAATAAGAACAAAAATCATAATTGAAACTTGGAAACTACTCAAACTTGAATACTAAAGAAAAGAATTTACATTACAATGGAAAATTAAGAAGAACTCAGAAACATTTAGCAAAAGGATTTTATTACAACAATTGAGAACTAGAAAGGAAAACTAAGAGAATTTGAGGGAGAGAAGGGAGGGGAGCTTTAGAGAAATGTTTGAGAGCTCCCCCCCTTGGGGTGTGTTTACAAGCTTGGGAAACCTCACTATTTATAGGCCTAAGGAAGTTGAAAATCTAAATTAAATATTGCTTTCCACTCACTTCATCAACTTCACCTAACACACCATTACATTTGAAAACAATTTTTCTTTCTTTAAACTTAGTGTTGCAACTCCCACTTCAATTATAAGACTTGAATATGCTTCATCTAACCTTCCCACAAGATAGTGCACTTCACCAACAATTCTCACTAGATAGTGCATTTCATCATGCATATGTCATGCATGACAATGCATTGCACTCTTCTTTTGGGTTCGTTTTGGGCTTGTTAATACATTCATAAAATTCTGGAAAAATATGGATCTTCAAGCCCTTTGTCTTATCTTTCCAAGCATATGCAGCCCAACTCAAGGAAAAATCGGAAAGACCTTCAAATGTCATTTATGGCCCAGTAACGCAGATGCTGCCGAATTTTGACCTTGATCTACTAAATCATGTATAACTTCCTCTAGAAGACTCCGAATCATGAACCGTAAAATGCTACGGAAACTAGACTTCCGTATCTTTCCAATGATGTATGGCTCATTATTTGGTTCTTCTTGAGCAAGTACAGGTTAATCCGTGAAATTGAATGATCTGCAGACACTGTTTTAAGCTAAATTGTCTTCAAAATGCATGTAATGAGTCTCAACCTTATTACACTGAAACATACACAAACTTTATTAAAAGCACAAGTTTAACTCAAAAACATAACCAAATCATAAATTAGAAGGGTATAAAAAGATATGTAATTATGCACCGATCAATAGTTTGTTTTGCTGCCATATGTTTGATTTGCTGCCGTATAATGTTTGATTTGTTGCCGTATTGGTACTTCACGAAGGATATGGATAGGTGTTGGGTGCGGGATAGATGAGACAACTCTTCTATCTCCTTACCCATTTAATGACTCAAGAAAAAGGGTCTGGTTTTGGTGCCCAGCCCAAAACCTCCATTTTTTGAGCCTCTAATGGGCCTTGTGGAACTTGTAACTATCCACACCACAAATCGATCAACAAGCCCCAGGCATGTAATTAAGTGGGTTGGGCCCACTTAAGCTTGTTGCGAGATTTGACACCAATAGGGAGTTACTTGGCATCACATGATATCCCGTGCTTATGCTTGGGCTATGTTGTATTGCAGTGGCTTGGGCTTTGTGTTAAGTGATGCTTCACAGTGCAGTGGACTAGGTGGGCTTGGGCTTGTGAGACTTTGTGATTCTTACATGTTTGCATGTGAAAGTGGTAAACTCGTACCACCACCCCCAACATGCCAAATTGTAGCCTTGCTTGACATGGCATGTATGTATTGGCTAGGTTGTTTTTATAGCATGATAGTCTATTGGGATTTAAAATATGCATGGGCTTTTCTTGAGATTTTTGGGCCTTAAGGTCATCTCCAGTCATGGGCTATATCCCAAA
Organism: Prunus salicina; assembly: GCA_020226455.1. Taxonomy (NCBI): domain Eukaryota; kingdom Viridiplantae; phylum Streptophyta; class Magnoliopsida; order Rosales; family Rosaceae; genus Prunus; species Prunus salicina. The sequence goes on along the minus strand of CM035343.1, from coordinate 13,731,160 downwards.
TATAGCCCTAAAATAATGCAAAACCCATCTCCAGCCATGGGCTAAACAAAATTTTGGCCAAATTTGGAGGGCCACATTTGGCCTTTTAGCCTTCTAACCGGGCCACATTTACTCAACTTTGGCCTAGGCCAAATTTTTGGTGGGTCCCATGCATGTGCTTTTAAAGAAGATAAATTATCAAGTGTGGGCAAGAGCACGAATCATCTCGTGCAAAAGCATATCCAACAGCCAACAATAAAAGCGCTAACGTCACTAATATATTTTTAAAAGCCTTTTTAAATGTTTTCAATTCGTGTTGTTTAAGAAAAATTTATAAAAAAAATTATTGGTCATGACCATTGGAGGTTAGACTATTGAAACCCAACCATTTTTTTTAATTTTAAATGTGGTCACCTTTTTAAATGTTTTCAATTCGTAAAAAAATATTACTAGTCATGACCGTTGGAGGTCAGACCATTGAAACCCATCCTTTATAAAATAAAATAAAATGTGTAAACCTTTTTAAATATTTTCAAGTGTTGTTTAAAAAAAATATAAAAAAATTATTGGTCATGGAATATTATTTCTAAATAGTAGTTTAATTAAATTAAACAATACATAGTTGTGGAATGCATGAGTGTTGTACCATAGTTTTTTTTCAAAATAATAAAATATGAAGGACCCTAAAATATAGCCCTGCATAGTTGGAGATGGAAAAAAATTAATATTTTGAAGGACTAAGTATTTAGCCATGGACTACATTTAGCCATATGACTGGAGATTGCCTAACATTAGCCCACTTTATTATTGGGGCCACGAAAAGTACCTAAAATGGGCCAAACTATCAATTTCAACCCCAAAACAGAAAGCCATAGTAGGCGACCGTTTCTTTTCTTTCTACAGTGTTTCGAGATAATATCTTAAACAAAGCCTTTAATGTTGGGGATGATTCAAATAACCCACGTGACTATGATTTGATAGTATGCATGAGACAGTAACGCATGCTAAGTAACAATACAAAATTTGAAGTGATAAAGATAATGCATAAAGTGGCTTGCGTGTGAGGATCACACGCGACCTTCCTTTTTCTTTGGTTATGATGATATTGTCATGCTTGTGGATATAATGCACCAAACATAGCAGTGGTAGAGTGAAAATAACAATGATAAATATAAATTATTATTTCGTTGTATACAAGCAAAGGTGGTGGTGGCATGAGATTGTTATATGCACCAAGCATGACAACAAGTGTAAAATGAGAGTTTTGCACAAAGTTTCGATGTGGGAGCTTAGGTTTGGCAGTTGGGAGCTTTGGCAGGTGGCTGCTGCTTCGGAAGAGTGTCTTCCTTCGGCAAGGAAGAAGGTGTATCTGTCTTGGTGCTAGTCGTTTTGATGCTGGATATGCTCGATTGATTATGGTGTAAACACTGCTATTTGGAAATGAACCATGAAGAACAATGAGAAGTAAGTAACAAATATTCCTTCATGGTCATGGATTTGCAATTTAAGGTGAACCATATGAGAATTGTGAGAAAGAAACACTTTTTTTTTTCATAACGCGTGCCTTTGATTGGAGAAACTACATAAGAATAGGTTAATTACAAAAGCTTTTATTTAAGGCATTAACGAAGCTTAAGTGACCTGTGTCTGCTCAGTTCTTGTTGTGAGTAAATCTTGCATGTTCCGGGTACACCACGTAATTGGTGTATCATCCAATACACATAGAACATAAAAAATTAAAATATTTACGCATGTTCTATGTTAGTGAAGGTCCTAAGCCAAGGGCAAGGTAGGCAATTGCTTACCCAAAAATTTTCCAAAAACAATAATACCCATATGTAACTTAGGCACTAGGCAGGCAAGGTAGGCATGAACTTCAGCTCCCAAAAAGCTTCTCCGGTGCCCACATGCTACAAATTCAACATGCTTTCACAATTTTCCATGTCATAAAATAGCAATACCTATCCAATATGAAATGATTATTCATATTCCTATATGGTTTCTTTACTGCAGTACTAATTCTCAAAAATATTTTCCACGCTCCCTCGCAAATATTTTCAGACTCCCTCTTGTATTTGGTTGGAATTTATTATGATAATTTTAATAATGGATTACTTATTTTAATTTATATTTATTTGGTTTGTTAGACTATATTTCTCTTTTGTATTCAAATTTCAAGGTTGATAAATGAAGAAATATGTTGTTATATGTAAATTGCAAAAATTGTTGTCATATGGGGTTGAAAAAATTGTAGTGTTTGATATATTTAAATTTATATATGTTTTTTATTTGCAATGGGCAACACAGCATGATATTGTTCATAACAATCTTAATTTTGCACAAACAAAGTTCAAAATTTTAAACAACATACTCATAAGACAATTGATGCCTATAACCAGAAGTAACATTAGCACTATTGGTTTTTGTGATGTTGTAAGTTAGAAAATGCATTAGTGTAGTATAAAATTCTGGTGCTGTAAACCGTATTTAGCATGAGAACTATTAAAATTACAAATGCCATTGCATGTTTAGGCATCGGGGGTCAACATTTATTTGGCACGCATAAGGAACTTTAGCATCAGTGTTTATTATAGAACTGATGTTGTAAATATATAAAGGTAATGTTATAGGCAAAGGTGAGTAATACCACAGTAGGAAGGGTGATTTGGCAATAGATATTATCCGTTGCTAAAGGCAAAATTTGGCATAGTGAATTATTATAAACTCTTGTCAAGTTATTGAAAAAAAAAACAAAAAACAAAAAACCCTTGTCAAGCTTTGTATGTAAGTTTTTGCCTACCCAGATTCGGAATCCTGGATCTACTGTCTTATATGTATTGAATGGTACACCAACCACGGTGGTATACTTTTAACATACAAAAATTTCTCATAGCCATAATATATTATATACTAGCTTAGCTATTTTGGTGTTGATCAGAGACTTAACAACATAATATTATAAGGAGAAACAAGCTTTGTTCCTGAGACTTGTAATAAATTGGAAAGTATTTATATAGTTTCTGTTGACCCCAAAAATAGCCCAAACAGTTCCACTCGGCTCCAGGAAAGTGCAGAAAGTCTTCACTGCGCAAAGGAAACATTCGACGTAATTGCCTCATGCATGGCCCCACTCACTCCTGGATTAGTTCGGTACATGCAAAATCTTTATTTCGATCATAAGAATGGCAAATCCAATGGGCACGTCGAGCTTCTTTTTTTCTTTTTGTCAAAAGGGCACCTTTTTTTTTAATCAAACAAAAGTGCACGTATGTGGTGGGGAACATAGATCACAAATGGGCGCAGTCAACTGGAGGTACAGAGTGTGCACCCCGAATTTGTCCCCTTCGAAACCTCTGAAAGTTCCAAGTGATGTGGAATTTGCCAATTTTGTTTTTAAAAAATAAAATAAAATAAACCATGTAATTATGATAACTGGAAAAGGGAAACAATTATGAATTGGGTACCATGTTCACTATACTCAACTTTCAGATTGTTCCTTTACAACTTCTACTAAATAAGTTTTTAAGTTCTATGAAGCTAGGTCCAGTACCTTACACTTTCTCTTTTCTCCAACGGTTTAGTCCGGACTTAATTAATGGTTTAGTCCGGTTTTCTACTGAATTTTGACAAAAATAAAAATAAAAAGATAAAATTGGTTCGACAGTCCAGTTCTTACATAATCATTGAACCTATTTAAAAGCTTTCACAATTCCAATAAAAATTAGAAGATAAAACTGGCCCTCCCTGATTTAATGCAATCTATAGCCGTATAGGTCAATGTCACAATGGGAGGAAGCGAGGCCACTGATTAATTCACTGCTAGAAAATATTGTCCAAATCTGTTTCTTATTACTCTCATTTCTAGAAATATAAGAGAACACTTGGATTGCGTATTCCAAGATTTTGTTGTATTTTAATCTGTACTCTAATAATGCCATATCTTTCTAGTGCATGTTTGCTTCTTTGATCAGGATGTGGATGATAAATAAATAAAAGCCAAGTAATCTAGTGCATCATTAATTTTGCATATCAAATTAATGGTTTTGTGTGTTCAATCACTGAAAAAGAAAATTCTTATGTAAAACTAGCTTCTTCGCACGCTCTTCCGCGCTTGCTAAAAGCTTTTTTTTTTTTTTTTAAATTTTAATTTATTTTAGAATTTTAAAAAAAATAATGGGTAGTTGTGTTCCATAAAAATAGGACCTATTATCTAATTTTGTTTTAATATGAAAAAACATGAATTTACCATATTATCATCATTTAATTAATAATTTCAATTCTTAATGTTTAAATTAAACAAAAGCATTTTATAGTATTTTGAATGTTTCACAATTCTCTACCTTTTTCTTTATATATATAGATGACTCATTTGTGCAAAAATCAGAAAAGTAATTTCCTTTTTTGAGAACCAATATTGCATGGGTAAAATAGTACTTTTTCATACAAAAAGGGTCGGTTTTCTTATTCTTAAAAATAAAATAAAATAAAATAAAAACTATTTCAATTTGCATAAAATGTTGTTTCCATTCATCTGAAAATAAAAATAAATAAATATTGTTTCCATTAAGGTAGGGAAAAAAAACCGTGTATATATTCAAAACTGGGTCCTCAGCCTTTGCCTTGTAATTGAACTGCGTGGTCTCCAAATTTGTATGCCCTAGCTATCAACACTTTTCAACGACATGTGGATTTCTTGCACTTGAAGGAACATGGATGTGAGGTTCTCGACTTTGATGGATTTGCATATGCCCTCTGCTCGACCTTGAAGCTCTCACCATCGTTGAAACCAGGAGTTTCGATCCCTTCCACTTCTTCGACGACATCGAGGTTGATGAAGACGCCATGGCAACTCTCAAGAAGGAAGATCAGCCGCAGCCAAACCCAATATTCTTTGGTAAAGGGAAGGACATGGAGACAGTCCTCAAGCTACAGTAGTCCTCCAACTCTCAAGAAGAAAAATCCTCATGCGTTAGTCATTAAGTTTTGCATATATTGATATCGATTAGTCCACTACCTCAGTTTGTAATTTCTCTCTTCTCCAATGATACATAGACGTGGATTTTGACTATTGCCCATTCACAATTTCATGTGCCACAAATTGATTCGTCATTCATTGAAAAAGCATAAAACTGTTTGTATCATATATATATATATATATATATATATATATGGGCGGAGCCACACTGGGACCAGTGTGGTCCCGGGCCCCCACTCAATTTGTTTATATTTTAAAAGTAATATACTGTTATGTATTTCTATATGTATATTATTTCAAATACTTTACGTTTTGATATGTACTCACATGTGTTGTGGTGAACCTATTAAGGCACAAGGAGGTGCTTCAAATTGCCCCTTGTTCAAATTGCCCCAGATGTACAGATTACCTTATTTTCATTTTCAGCATTTAAGTAAATGTCTTTGTCCTTTTACTTTTATTTATTTTTATTTTACTCCATTTACTTAAGTTTATAATGTAAATAAGGAAGTACCCCCTATTTGGATTCAAATAAAAATACTAAAAAAATCAAATTCCCACCAAATCAAAATATGAAAAATTGGTTTTAGGGCAAAATACGATTTAAGCTAAAAATGATGGCTCATTAAGTCAATATATACTTCATACTAAAATCCCATAAAATCAAGTTTTCTTATTTGATGTGTAAGGAATAAAAGCCGCCAAAAATTATCTTGAGAAAATTATTATTCCGAAAAACCATTTTTCATACTTAGTCAATATTTTATATTTTAACATAAAACATTTTTTCATGTAGGATATGAATGCATGAAGGGACCTAATGTTTTTTTTTAGTTTGTGAAATTTTGATTTTTTCTTTCTATTGGGTTTAATGGGGAAAAAGCTTGAAAGATATTTGCTAAATTGCTACTCTTTGTCTATCTCTTGCAATTTTTCTTGCTTAGAATGTATTTGTCTGTTCCTTTGTTGAGGACAATTATGATTGCAACCAATAAGCAATATAATTCTTGACATATATATATGTGATATATATATATATACTATTTTTCGTATGTATTGTGAGTTCGAATTTTTGATTCTTTATAATTTGTAAGAGGCCCCCACACACATGAAATCCTGGCTTCGCCACTGTATATATATATATATATATCACACTTTATATTGGTTATACATGTATTAATTTAAAATATAGCCAAGACATCAATGATATAAATAAAAACATTCGTTAATATAATTGAGTGCAACATGATTAACTATCCTTGGGCAAAATCCATTAAGGTCAACGGCAAAAGAGGCACGTCCTGCCGCAATTTTGTGCCGTTTGGATGTGCTGCCACAATCTCCGGACTACGCGGTTCACCACCACCAACAATAACAAGATGCACAAGATTAGACTGGAGTAGTTTGGAATAAACAGAAGACACAAGAGTGAAACAACTAAGAGAAAACCAAACCCCATCATAGCCATGCGGCACCAATTATACATATGACTAGCACTACCACTAAGCCTTATAAGTAAGCTGAAGGCAAAGCAGTATGCAAGTAATCTAGACAGCATAACCATCATGGTCAATGGGTGCGTTTGGAACAGATCTTGATGATCAGCCAGATATCTGATCTGGACAAAGATAAGCAGTATGGGAATGATGAAAGGAAGAATGTCATGATCATGATGGTTAGAATCTCTGGCCGAAGATTTGTTCATCACCTGCAGATTGAGATTGTTGGTCAAGTACATGACATTGTATTTGGGATTAATCATCCCAACATAGAAGTAAAAAACTGCCATCCTAATTTGGTGGTAAGGCAGAATATTAGAAGAACACAGAAGGTGTTTTTTGTTTTGTAAATGATACTCTATGGAACTCTGCTTCTATGTCCTCTCTTCCTGAGGTTGGTTACAATGAATTGAAAGTTTACACACACAAAAAAGACAGGTATAAATAACCCCTGAAGTCTTATCCAATGGTTACTATCTCTATCTGAGAAGACTATCCAATTAATTCATGAGATTGATTATAATAATATGAAAGTGTGATGTTTTTTTAATCTTATTATTTAGCTAATGGATAGCCAATTTAATTGCAATTGATATTTGTGGATTTGGTGAACAACTTGGGAACAATTGCAAGGAACTAAGGAATAAATGGAGGCATTGCAAGCTGGAGCAAATGTGTGGGTGGGAGATGCTGGTTTCTACTAGCCCAAGATGGAAGAGGGAGGGAGATACTGAAAAGGATTTTAAAAAAATTCAAGAAAGCGAAGATCAAGGGAGGTTGATGGGAAAAGGAAAAGGGTCTTACAAATATTGTTTTTTAGAGTGATGTTCTCCAGATCATGATGTCCCTCAAGAATTTTTCTATTGACAAGTCTATCATTGGCCCAATTGTGGAAGATACCAAGAGACTTTTGTCACAGATCACTAGGGAAAGTTTCACCAACATCCGTCGCACAGCAAATAGCGTGGCTCACTATATGGCTCGATTCACCTTGCATAGCTTGGTTTGAAGAAACCCCAGACTTTATTTATGATGTTTTGTTTGAGGATTGTAACTGTTAATTTTGTATTGGCAGCTTAATAGGGGGATGAGTTTTCTCTACTACGTTCGTTTATGCATAGAGAAACTCATCAAACCCTTGAGGCATTGCCTGACCATTCTATAATCTTGGTTCTCCTCCTATCAATAAATCACTATCATTTCTCCCAAAAAAAAAATAGCATTACTCTCTTTTTTTGCGCCAATAATGATTTTTAAGTTAAATGATTAATAAAGAAAATTCAGAAAAATAACAAAGTAATAATGTTTGAACTATTTGGCAAAAGACCTCCAGGCTGTGACAAGAGATCTCCATGAAGTTGTTTTTGTTTTTGCCCTAGCAGTTGTAATAAAGCTGCTCATGAAGTTGCATCTTATGTCAATACAACGAGTAGTCATCATTTTTGGGACCATACGCCTCTATTTAATAGCTGGCTGTTGATGCAAATGTAAGAATTCGTTTTTGAAAAACATTCCTTTCTTCTTGGTCAAAAAAATAAAAAAAAGCAGCAGCTGCGGGCCTGGTCTCTTGTGCTGGAAAGTGGATATGCAACTGGTGATGATTATAATTGTTGTTGATCACTACAATATTACTTCTCCGAAAATTATTCAACCCCACATCATCAAAAGGATTAGGCATCGCCATTTTAATTTCTACTCTCCTAGCTGTGTGGGTTTTAGGCCGAGACTGAGAGAGGGGGAGGCTGAGATTCATTATGCAATAGCAAACCTCATGGTTGTCACTCTATCGTGCAATGTCACTTTCACGTCCTTTTTTTGGAAAATTAGCGATATCACTTTCACGTCCTTGTTCAAGCGGACCCAGCAAGTGGGAATAATTTCATGGTCCCAGCATGCAATGTGTACTTTAGAAATACGAGCTCGTCTACACAATTCTCACATGGAGGAGACTGCGTCACAATCTGGCTGGTCCCAATTCAGAGAGTCCACGGTGGGCCCCAATACCAGGCATCGTTACAACTTAAGAGGACAGCAAGTTAATGCAGTGATGGGACTAAAATAAGAAAATTGTCCAAAGGGAATTAACCTACATACGACCATGGGCAAGGTTGAAGACTGAAAACTATATATATGGAATGCTCTGCGATTATATGGACTTCCACGCTTGAACCAAAAAAAAAAAAAAGACTTCCACGCCATCTAGAGCAATAAATACCTGCAAAAAAGACTCAAAATTTTACACCTAATATTCCATATATTCTATTTTTTCTTTCTAAAAAATAACTCCATATATTAAAAACAGTTGATGCAAGGACTATTTGAGATACTAATACAAAAACCCTTTCATGGTTTTGAATATTGTTTGAATACTGTATCAAAATAAAAAAAATGTTTGAATACCCATTTTTATGATAAAAGATATAAATAAATAAATCATAGGCATCAAAGGTATACGATTAATACTCCTGCCATGCTGCAAAAAAATAAAACATGCAATATAATATAATACTAAATTGAAGAAGAGAGCCAATAAAATCTATATGAACCCAAAAATAGTGGCTGAATTTATGTTCTATTCCAAAAACCACCTTTGATATCACATTAGCTTAACAGCAGTGGGGGGATTATTGTTGTCTGGCTCTCTTATATTGTTTTTTGCTTCTCTGTTAGATAGATTTGCCTAATTTTTACCTTAATTCACTACTACAAAAAAACATTTTGCGCAACGAAATAAGTTTGTTGCGCAAAGTTCAATTTCGCCGCGCAAAACCTGAGCGACGAAAATTTCGTTGTGCATGATCCGTCGCGCAAAACTCGTGAAGAAAGGGTTTGCACGACAAAGCTTAATGTCGTGCAAATCTACCTTGCGCAACGAAAAATATTGGTCGCACAAAGTTTTGCGTGACGAAACCTTATTGGTCGCCCAAAGTTTTGCGCGACGAAAAAATATTGGTCGCACAAAGGCTAAAAAAAATCTCGCGTCCCATTTTTGTCACAGATCACTAGGGAATGTTTTACCCACATCCGTCGCACAACAAATAACGTGGCTCACTATATGGCTTGATTCGCCTTTGCATATTGGGGCTTCTCTAACTTGATTTGAAGAAACCCCAGACTTTATTTATGATGTTTTGTTTGAGGATTGTAACCGTTAATTAATTTGTACTGGCAACTTAATAAGGGGATAGGTTTTCTCTACTCCGTTCGTTTATGCATACAGAAACTCATCAAACCCTTGAGGCATTGCCTAACCATTCTGTAATCTTGGTTCTCCTCCTATCAATAAATCACTATCGTTTTTCCTATAAAAAAAATAGCATTACTCTCTTTTTTTGCGCCAATAATGGTTTTTAAGTTAAATGATTAATAAAGAAAATTCAGAAAAATAACAAAGTAATAATGTTTGAATTATTTGGTGAAAGACCTCCAGGCTGTGACAAGAGATCTCCATGAAGTTGTTTTTGTTTTTGCCCTCGCAATTGTAATAAAGCTGCTCATGAAGTTGCATGTTATGTCGGTACAACGGGTGGCATGCTGCTTCTGAGGTTGCATCTTATGTCAGTACAACGAGTAGTCATCATTTTTGGGACCATACGCCTCTATTTAATAGCTGGTTGTTGATGCAAATGTAAGAGTTCGTTTTTAAAAAACATTCCTTTCTTCTTGGCAAAAAAAATAAAATAAAATAAAAACTACTTGTTGAAAGAGACTTAATGATCCTTTCTTGTAATAAATGTTTTTCAAGGTCTTTGGTTCACATGCGAAAAAGAAAAACCATTCGCAATTGACATGAACGATATAGTGGCAGCAGCTGAGCCACCGACAAAAATAACCTTGTCAACAAACTTTTTCCATGTATTTATTTGGAATTTAAACTCAATTTGCCCTTAATTGTGATTTAGTATGGTAATCACCTTGTGACATTGTGACTTGCCAAGTTTTCTGATAACATCTCTACTTCCTAATTAGGTACAACCTTTCACATGAGGTTACCAAACCAACAGTAGCGTTGATGTTGTTGGAGGGTGGAGAAAACAGAAGCCCCAAGAGTAAAGCAAGGGAGACTGAACCAGACGCAAGCGAACAATTGCGAGGGCGTTCGTCATCATGAGGAGCACCACTGACAGTGAGGAGGAGTAGCTCGAGGCTGAAGGCCAAGGAATAGGCGATGACGCTCAACATCATAAGCATCATGAGTAAAGGGTGGGTGCAGAATAGATTTTGGTTTGGATATCGGATCTGGACTAACGACATGGCTGTGGGGATGGTGAAGGCGAAAATGCCATGGCGGATCATAAACGTGGAAGAAGCAGCAGCTGCGGGCCTGGTCTCTTGTGCTGGAAAGTGGATATGCAACTGGTGATGATTATAATTGTTGTTGATCACTACAATATTACTTCTCCGAAAATTATTCAACCCCACATCATCAAAAGGATTAGGCATCGCCATTTTAATTTCTACGCTCCTAGCTGTGTGGGTTTTAGGCCGAGACTGAGAGAGGGGGAGGCTGATATTCATTATGCAATAGCAAACCTCATGGTTGTCACTCTATCGGGCGATGTCACTTTCACGTCCTTGTTCAAGCGGACCCAGCAAGTAGGAATAATTTCATGGTCCCAGCATGCAATGTGTACTTTAGAAATACGAGCTCGTCTACACAATTTTCACATGGAGCTGCGTCACAATCTGGCTGGTCCCAATTCAGAGAGTCCACGGTGGGCCCCAATACCAGGCATAGTTACAGCTTAAGAGGACAGCAAGTTAATGCAGTGATGGGACTAAAATAAGAAAATTGTCCAAAGGGAATTAACCTACGTACGACCATGGGCAAGGTTGAAGACTGAAAACTATATATATGGAATGCTCTGCCGTTAATATGGACTTACACGCTTGAACCAAAAAAAAAAAAAAAAAAAAAAAGACTTCCACGCCATCTAGAACAATAAATGCCTACAAAAAAGACTCAAAATTTTACACCTAATATTCCATATATTCTCTTTTTTCTTTCTACAAAATAACTCCATATATTAAAAACAGTTGATGCAAGGACTATTTGAGATACTAATACAAAAACCCTTTCATGGTTTTGAATATTGTTTGAATACAGTATCAAAATAAAAAAATGTTTGAATACCTATTTTTATGATAAAAGATATAAATAAATAAATCATAGGCATCAAAGGTATACGATTTATACTCCTGCCATGCTGCAAAAAAATAAAATAAAACATGCAATATAATATAATACTAACTTTGAAGAAGAGAGCCAATAAAATCTATATATGAACCCAAAAATAGTGGCTGAATTTATGTTCTATTCCAAAAACCACCTTTGATATCACATTAGCTTAACAGCAGTGGGGGGATTATTGTTGTCTGGCTCTCTTATATTGTTTTTTGCTTCTCTGTTAGATAGATTTGCCTAATTTTTACCTTAATTAGTCTCTCTGTTTGCTTCTCTTATATTGTTTTTGTGTTTTACCTTAGCCTCTCTGTTTGCTTTTCTTATATTGTTTCTTGCTCCTCATGCATTAGTCATTGAAGTTTTGCATGTTTTATTATCAATTTGGGTACCAAGTTCACTATATTCTCCAACTTTCAGATTGTTCCTTTACAACTTGTTGGTCCCTTTTCCCGCTGACACTCTTTTTGTGGTTTGCTCTTGGGTCGAACTGCTCTATAGAGTAAGGAGGTTGTTGGATTAACACCAATGCCCTATTGGATTTCTGGCTCGCGAAAAGGATTCTTTCAACTTCTGAACAAAATTGAAAGTTGGATTAGGTTGACAAGAATAGGCGAGCTCATGCTGGGCCCTATAGGCCATTTTTTTCTATCATGGTCGTGTGTTGCTTAGGTGTGCCACTATTGGATATGAGACCAGCCCAATAGACCTGGTATAGGTGGTGTAGGATGTCGGTTTGTTGTATTTGCACTTACTCTGGACTTCTACTCAAGCCATCCTACTCCAAGGGAGGGTACTGGCCTGGATAAGTTCTTTTCTATGCCTCAACTAAGAGGACTTCAATATTCTTTCATTTGTGCGTGTCAGTTTGATAGATACGAGCAATACCTAATCAAACAAGGGAGAAAACAGAGTTGTGGTCAATGTTACCGTATCTGGGTTTAGAAACCCAACTCCCTTAGAGTGGGCCAATATTTTGGTCAATTCAGGCCCAATGATATAGTTTAGGCCTGAATTAACCTTTACTTTCGGGCTGACGAAGCCCTCTTGCGGTCTAGACCTCCGTATTAGGTCTGAACTGGCATATTTAAGCAATATGAAAGCTGGAAATTAAACTAGTATATATATATAAAGCAATTAAATAGCAGATATTTAAAGAAATAGTCAAGATAAATTCCAAGATTTATCCAATTTTAACTTGATAATAAAGAAAGGCAAGAGTTATAAATTTATCCATTTAACTAATTTAGAATATTGATTACAATGTAAGAAAGACTGGAGATTTCTCTATCCAGTTTGAGCGATACATGAATTTAAACTGATCATTTAAAAGAAATCATATCATAAGGATGGTAGAGCAACAAAAGATGAACTTGGGAGTTGTCAAATGGTTATTTGAATATCAAGCAGATTTGTTTGAAAAGGTCTTGAGTTTTTCAAGTGCTTTTGAGATGTTGCGTCTAGGTTTGGAGAGAGAGTCCCCTTCTTCTATTGTGAAGGCTCTATATTTATAGGTGAGAAAACCCAATGATGAAAGCTGAAAGAGGGTATTTGGCTACTATCCAAAGTCAGCTGTTGATCTATTGATCTGGACCGGTTCATAGGTGAAGGATGGAACGTCTCTAACAAAACCATTGGTTATATGAGGTGTTTCTCTAACTTGAGTTCTTTGCATCTAGAAATCCAGTTTGCAATCTGCTCCTTCCTGTCCTGGTGGCTTTTATCCAGCTTGCTTTTTTTGTTGGGCGGGAAGGTGGTCAAGTCACCATTAATGGTGACAATCCTTCTTCAGACCCTTACCAACTTTTTTTAACTTTAGTGTGGCTTAAAGTTTTAGGCTTCCTAGTGCTATGGGCTTCTATTAATTTTTATCCATTTGTCAGCCCATTATTAAAAGAGTTCCTTTTGTCTTTTCCAAAGGAAAGAAAATGAAAGATATATTGGGCCTGGGCTTCAATAGTTCTTTTTTTAGAGATAGACCATTTTTGGTCCATTTTCCAAATATGGTACAAACACAACTTTTACTGAACATGTTCTCAGCAAGTACTATAAGGCTAGTGATCAGTATATACTTTCTCTTTTCTCCAATGATATAGACTTATATCGCTTGGCACATACAATATACAATGCTAAGTTGAGTGCAGTTAAACCAGCTGACAGGAAGAAAAACCTGTCCAAATGACCATCATTCAGATTCGGAGGAACCCAACCAGGCTGTCCATTTTTCGTCGTGATCTCCATCACCACTGTTAAAAGCATGCTTGCAACATAACTACCCATTGCTGATGAAGTCATCCACAAAGCTATCCCCAAGCTCTTCAGTCCATCTGGTGTCTGTGAAGAATAAAACTCCATTTGTGAAACATATACAAATGCCTCAGACACTCCCACAAGCACATACTGTGGAGTCTGCCAGAAGATACTCAAAGAACTCGTCTCTTCTCCGCTGTTATTAGCATATTTTAGTCTCTTTCTCTCCACAAATCCAGCAATTATCAATCCTACAATTCCAATTGTAAGGCCAATTCCAATTCTTTGTAGCGCACTTGGAGGCTTCGGTTCTCTTTTTGTTACCTTGGTGTACAAAGGAACAATGAGTTTGTCATATAGTATGATGAAGAGGGAGGTGCTAACAATGTCAAATGCAGTCATGCTGGCTGGAGGTATATGAAAGTTTGAGACCCGCCTATCCATGGCGGCTCCCTGCTCGACAAAAAGAGAAAGCACTTGAATGAACGCCACAGAGGAGAGGACGGTGCAAAGCCATACTGGCAATAGTCTCAGTATGCATTTCACCTCTTCAACCTGTGTCACAGTGCAAAGATGCCATGGATTTGGAGTTTGTCCTTGGTTTGACATCAGCGAGATATTATCACGGGTAATAAAGGCCGCTCGATCAAGAAACCTGTACATCGAAAAATGATCAAAGAATTACAGAATGAAACTCATTAGAAACCTCTGAGTGTGACTAATGCAGGGGCCAATTCTGTCATGAAATTTTCTTTACAGGACACTGGTCTTATAATTTTCAATAAAAAGTAATTGAATTATAATTAGTTTCATAGAAAAGCCATTTAATTGAAAATGCTTACTTGAAGCCTTTCGTGTGAAGGATTCTTCTCGAACCATTTGTTTCACCCTCCCTTCCAATGGTCTCATAAAGTCCTTCTCCATTTGAGGGCAGCTCATGATTTATCTTCCTCATGGAAGCCACTATCACTTGGGAGAACCTAGAAATGGGATTTCCAGAAGCCTTGAAGTGTCTGTACCTAAAACTACCACCTAAAAACAATAGAGACCCAACAACAGAAGAACCAGTACATATCCAAAAGGCCGGAACCCAATGCCCCATGCTCTCCATGTAAACCAATACTGTCTCGGCAACCAAGCATCCAAGATTTAATGCCACATAAAAATAGCTGTAGAATGAAGTCTTGGCTTGCCTTTCTTCTGAATGTTCCTCATCAAATTGGTCTGCACCAAAGGCAGCCAATGCGGGTTCAGGAGCTCCATTTCCAAGAGCAATAAGATAAATTGATATGTAGAACATAGCAACTTCCATTGGTCTATGAGGCTCACATAACTGGCCTATTTCACCACAACCAGGAGGTCTGAGGAGAAATAAGTTGGTTGACAAGGATAATGCTATCAACCCCTGCAAAAATCAAAGGAGGTTAAGATTATACAAATTTTGAAGAAGAGTGAGCATTCATATGGCTGACATGCCATAAGGGAGACGGTCGTGGACGTTGGAAGGCAAACTTACAATGATGTGGACAATTTGAAATGTGACGCAAGTAAGGTATCTTCCCAAGTAGGAGTCACTTAGAAGAGCACCAATTAGAGAGCAGAAATAGAACGTTCCCATCCATCTGCTGAATGTGTTTGCTGCCTCTGCATTGGTCTGCCTCAGTACTGATTTGGCAAAAAGAACCATATTTACTTCAACTCCAGCAAATGCCAGTGAAACTAGTCCTTGATTGACTGTCACAGTAAAAGAAAAAAAAAGTACCAGTATATTAAGAAGTAGATATTAACATTTTTGTGTTTCTGATACTAAAGGATACCTATTAGAACAATACCAAAACCAGAAATGATAGGAATTACCATTAATAACATCAATGATGATGTGTGAACTATAAGAGCACATACCTAATAACAACATTCCACATCTCCACCCACCAGTGCTCCCTTTTACGGCTGGTTTTCCATACCAATCAACTGAGCCATCTCTTGTGCATTCATTCAAAAGTCTCTTCTCGCCACCTTTCGATTGATCAACCTCAAACACCTTCCAAATGAAAATTATGGACATATTAAATATATCCAGCCAGGCCTTATATAGAATATAAAATTCTAAGTGTTAATCATCCATATATACGAAACACTGTGCCAAAGATGAACATTTGATGTTGTTATTTCCACCAAGAAAATATTGGAAAAACATATCATAGATTATGAGTGTGCTTGTGCTATGGAATGGAAATAGGACATTTGTTCCCGGAGGCCTCCCTAGGTGCTTCAGACTTCTTTCAGTTATCATATCAAATTCAAAATCAGATTTAAGTAATCACAATTTGCTTTCAAACTATGGAGGGAATTCAGTGCTGTCTACAGCTGTGGCAAATAGGATATATTGTAGCATCAAGATCATAAATGAAATTTCCAATATTTGCTTAGTTATGAAGATTTGCACTTCTAATACTATTATTAATTAGCTTTATGCAACCCCAAAAAAGAAAATTAAATAAGGCAAGGGATGACAGATTGTGTCTGCACAATGCAATGTACAGAGAAGAAGTTTTAAATGTTAATAGCTAGGGGCAAGGGATGATGGATATGAAACAACATTGAAACTAAACTAAGAAAGAGAAGAAAAATTGCGAAAGATTAGAACCATGTTCTCGAATTATATAACTGGGCAAAGAGATGACATACATATATATATATATATATATATATGGAAATCTATACAGAAAAGAGAAGAAAAGTAAACTGGCTAAGCATTATAATTTTATAAACCATATCATTGCTCTGAGTTAGAAGATACCTTGAAGTTATTATCACTATGTGCTGAAGTTGCAGAAGGTTCTGATTCTGGATCCATAGCTAGCTCTAAGCCTCTCCAACACACTTTCTGTGATAACAGAGGTTGGTTGGTGAATGGTTAATTTAAGATGACGAAGGACACATTTACTTATAGAAAATCTACAAACTTGAGCACAGAAGATTGCTCTGATAATCTAATAGAACGACATGTGTCCTGAGAACATAGTCCACATGTAGACATGCAGTAGGGACTTCAGATTAAATCAAAACAGAAGCATGGCATTTTAACACCCCATTGTGACTACAGACGTCATAGTTTTTCTGCAAGGATTCAATGTCTTTTTGTCATATTTATAGCACATTGGGGAGCTTTACTTTTGCTCTAAAAAACCTCTCATTACTCAGTTATTCACCATACTTATTTATCAAGTAATATCTCCCTATACTTATTACTATCTTATATATATTTTTATCTAATAGAAAACACGCCTTGACAAGCAATTGTGACAAAGTTATACTTTATATTCTTCTTTGCATTGACACTAGGGAAAAAAAAATTTATATAATAAGGATAAGCTCTCTCTTCTTTTTTTTTTCTCTCTTCTTTTACAGGACCTCAATGTATTTATGCATTTTCAAAGGAGGCGATCATAAAAGTTAAGGGCAAACCAAAAATTAAGAAAAACAAAATGTAAGGGATGGGCGAAAAATACTAGAATCAATAAATAATCTACAACAAGACTTCACTTAACCACTTCCTTTCATTCATAATCTTTCTGTTTCCGATTCAAAATTCATGTATATTTTGTTTATTATTCAATAAATGTCGTTCATGAATTTTGAATGACCTCTTTTGGTGGAGATTGGGTGCCACCAAAGCAAATAGTCAAAAATAATTTCCAATGAAAAATAGAAGGTATTTCTAATTGCAACAAAAACTACTGTCAAGTAGCAAGTCTCTCACAGAAAGATTTGAGGCGGATTGTTGGACCACATTGGCTTAACACAAACTTGAGATGAGCCCAATCTGAAAGATGAAAAAACCAAAGGAACTTGGCCCAACTGATGTTTTGGGCTGAACCCGCATGCAAAAACCGAAAAACGTTTCGTTCTTGTCCAAAAGAAGCGTTTGGAGGAATGACAAATACGTTCTCTTTGAAGTTACTGTGTGCGCCATATTCTTCATCATCTCTCTGTCTCTCTGAATGGCACTCTCTTTCAGATTTTGGCGCCTAAATCTCCTCCCAAAACCTTCACTTTCACAACTTCAAACCACTCTCAAAGCTCTGAAACCCCTCAAACAAAAACTAAGTCCCATATGTTCACTTCCCATGTCTTCTTCTTCTTTGAATCCCTTGAACTCCCACCTCTCCATATCCAAAAATCCCACTTTTTCAGAATCTCACAGTCCAATTGCATGTCCCCAAGATGATCTTGTTGTTCTGGGCATCGAAACCAGCTGTGACGACACCGCTGCCGCTGTCGTATGATACTGATTTGCGTCCCTTGATGCTTTCTGTACTGGGCATTTGTCAATTTTGTGTTTTTCTGGACTGAGTGTTTTTTTTTTGTTGGGTTTTTTGAGTACAGGTAAGAGGCAATGGTGAAATCCTCAGCCAAGTTGTGTCTTCTCAGGTATGTATATTTTGTTTCTTGGATTTAGTTTTGGCAGTAAACCTGGAGAGTGTTAATGAATTAATAAAGGAAAGTTGAAGAATTTTGCTATGTTTTCTTGATTGGGCATAAGAAGCTCAAAGAGGATTTTTCTTACTGAGGCCTAGTAGTTGGGGGCTAAGGCTTACTTATGGAAGACTGCAAAACTCATTCATATACCATAATAGAAACAAAATGTACTAGTATAATCCACATTCACATAAGTAATCATATGTTTGTTCTTCAAAAATTTGCAACTGCTGGTCATGAATAAAGCTCGAAAGGGTGATTGAGTTATCTCATATTTCCAGAAAATACTATGGAGATAATAATTGCATGACCTTATGGCCTCTATCACAACTTCACAACTTCACAAGTGAAATTGATGATCAATTAGTCCTTCCTTGTAAGACTTGAAAAATCTCAAGAGTTGTGTCTGTCAACTGCTGAAATGTCATCCATGCGTACGACTTTCACGCAGCTGAAACCTGAAAGTCGCCCATGATCTTAGCATTTCTTATCTGAGACTGAGATAGGTGAAACATTTAATGGAGATATATCATTGCTCCTTGAAAACCCAACTGAAATAAGTGGTGTAGATAGAAGAGACCACAGTAGACCCCTTTCCCTCTTGGCACACTCAAAACATTTCAAGTACACAACAACAATGATTCTTGTATAAAGCTTTCATTTTTAAGTTGCCAAAAGAAACAAAACTAAGAGGAATCTGCTGGGTCTGCGTCCCTGTCATGTTTACCTTTTCTACGAGCCCTTGGTTGACCGCTGCCTTGAAAAAAATCCAACCTTTTTCCTTTTGTTTCTTCCATTAAAAAAAAAAAGTTAACCATTGAGAAAGCTAGCCCTCTGTTTCTTCCGTTAGCCATGAATTCTACTACTATATGGTTTTCCATGAATACTATATTGCTTATCTTCCTTGTAGTAATTCTCCCCCCTTCCACTTCCATTGCCATTGGTGAATTGGGCCGAAAAAGGTGGTGGCATTTTGTGTGTTTCTCTTTAAATATCTACTTGTTAGAATCAGGTGTATGGTGGAAACAATATGGTCCTGTAACTGTGCTATGTAGTGTGTTCTTTTAATTAGCAAGAATGAGCTATTAATTTATATAATTTCTTTATTCTACTTATACTGGTTACTAATTTTGAGCCTTGACCGCATCAAGGCAGATTTGCTTGCTCAATATGGAGGTGTTGCTCCAAAAATGGCAGAGGAAGCGCACGTGCAAGTGATTGATCAGGTAAAGTTTCTTCAGTACAATCCCTTCAAGTTCAATTTGATGTTTCATTTCTTGTTTATACATGTGGTACTTGAGCCAGATTTTGATACTTATGTTGGCACCTACATGACACTTATATCCTAGTTGTTTTGCAAACTTGCCATGTCACTGTCAGTCACTTTTGGATGGCTTTTTCATTCCAAATTATCACTTGTAATATATTCAAATGCTTCAAGACTATCTTCTTTTGTTTCTTGGTGATTTTAAAATAATTTAATGTTAACTTGGGGCTGAATTTGTGATTTTTTATTGCAGGTTGTGCAAGAAGCGCTTGACAAAGCTAAATTAACTGAGAGGAATTTGTCTGCAATAGCGGTTACTATTGGTCCTGGTTTAGGCCTCTGTCTTCGAGGTAAAGTTACTATCACTTTTTGTTCTCTTTCCTCTTCTTCTTAATTTTCCAGTGTTGTATGCTTATTTGAAAATTTTCTTACCACTGATGCCTTATGGTTGAGTTTGTGCCGGGAAACCTGGCCTTAATATAGCAGCTGGGGATCTCGTGAGGAAAGTAGTAAACTTAATTTTATCTTTTGAGCATCGATTTTCTGTTCAAACTACAAGGAATTGGGTCACATTTTCTTTCTTGTGCCCTGAACTGACCAGATTTGAATTCTTTGTTACTGCTAAGGAGTTTATTAGCACTAATGTTTCATTCAATTGTTGTGCAGTTGGTGTGCGGAAAGCTCGTAAGATTGCTGGTAGCTTTAACTTACCAATCATTGGTGTACATCACATGGAGGCTCATGCTCTTGTAGCCAGGTACAGAATGCCACCTATCTATCCAATGGAGAATGGGGTGCACAAAATCTCTCTCTCTCTCTCTCTCTCTCTCTCTCTCTCTCTCTCTCTCTCTCTCTCTCTCTCTCTCTCTCTCTCTCTCTCGCTTAGGGGAATATTGTATCTTTAAATTTGCCTAATTTTAGCTTTTTATTTGAAATACTGATGTGAGTTACTTATACATATGATAAATCTCCTTCTCTTGTTCTAGGTTAAACGAAAGAGAGTTGCAATTCCCTTTCATGGCTCTGCTTATTTCAGGTAGAAACTCTACACCTTTCCTACATCAGGTCTATTTTACTAATTTCACTTAAATTCGATCTACATTTTTAGGCTACATGACAGTACCATAATCAGAAAAATAAGAAACTACATGACCACATTTAAGTCCATAGGTTACTCCTCTGATGTATACGGTATGGTCATACATTGCAAACTAAATTTGCATAAGTCACACCTAATTTTTTTCCCTTGTTTGTTATTTTCAAAATCTAAAACCACTGAAATGTCTGTTTTTAGCAAGAAAAGTGGGTGATTTTGCTGTGTTATTGATTTAGTTGAGGAAATATGTATGTATATATATATATAGAAATTCTCCTATGCAGACGGTGATAACGTCCAGACGTTCGCACGGTGATAACATCCAGACGTCCTAATAGGAGAATTTCTGTATAGATATATTTTTTCAGTGGAGAGGTTGTTCAGTTTCAGTGGTGTGGCTCGGTTTATTAGTCAACATTCAAAACATATAGATGTTCTAATGTAAATTAGAGCAGATTCAGCAGGTTTAGTAAAGCTTCCTTTCTATTCTTGTTGTCTGTCATCAGGAGGACATAATCTACTCATTCTTGCTCGTGATCTTGGCCAATACATACAACTTGGTACCACAATAGACGATGCGATTGGTGAGGCATATGACAAGACTGCAAAATGGCTTGGTCTTGACTTGAGGAGAAGTGGTGGGCCAGCTATAGAAGCGCTTGCTCGAGAGGGTGATGCAAAATCAATCAAATTCTCAGTAAGTTATCTTCCAAGACATTCTCTTTATCTATGTGTGGTTTCCTTTGGCTGAATATGTATTTTTTGGTTCTACATACGAAGTCTGTTATATATGACCTAGATTCCTGCAACGTGAAGTCGTATCCTAAGTTTGATACTCATTTGTTTTCTAGACTCCAATGAAACAACATAAAGATTGCAACTTCTCGTATGCTGGTCTGAAGACTCAAGTGAGGCTGGCAATTGAATCTAAGAATATGTATGTATATTCTGTAGATACTTTACAATATTTTGCAGGTTGAAACTTCTATTTTATGTTTGTCCTGAACTTTACTTATATCACGCATGTCCAATGAAACAATTGTGACTTCTCATACACTGGCCTGAAGACTCAAGTGAGGCTTGCAATTGATTCCTTAGATATGCATGTAGGTTATATAGAATATATGATCATTTTGCTAGCTGAGACTTCGGTTTTATATGTTTTTTAAACTTGCACTGAAGATAAGGAAATCTGGCTATTTACAGATGTTGACCACGCAGCTTATGGAACTGATAAGACTGTTAAATCACAAAAAATTGCTGTTGGTTGTTTCCAGTACTATTATATTGTTCTGTGCAATTATTCATGTCAGCAAGCTTAGCTATTTTCTTGTTGTCGCCATCTTTCCTGTGTTGTGCAGTAATGCTACAATTCCTATTTCTTCAGCGAGCAGCGAAGATAGAAGGACTCGAGCTGATATTGCTGCCTCTTTTCAGGTTACTGAATGTGTATTTGTTTCAGTCCTTATCCTAGTTTGATCAGATTTTGAATTTTTAGGTCTTGACTCTTTTTTCTTCTATTTCTTCTTCACAATAAGATTGTTTCTTATGCAGCGAGTCGCAGTATTACATCTGGAGGAAAGGTGTGAGCGAGCAATTGAATGGGCTCTGAACATTGAACCTTCTGTAAAATATTTGGTGTGTAAACTGCACTTTTGTCAGTTTTGTATTCTTTAACCCACCTCATGATGATGGGCATCTCTTCTTTATGATAGTATTCCTGAATATAGAACTTGAATCCCTCAATATATTCATCCTATGCAGGTTGTCTCCGGAGGCGTTGCATCAAATCAGTATGTTCGGGCTCGGCTTGATCAGGTTGTCCAGAGAAACAGCTTACGACTTGTGTGCCCTCCTCCCAGCCTTTGTACTGACAATGGTAATTCCTTTTATCTAGTTTCGGCTCAACTTGTGGATGAGATGAGCTTTCCCTTGATAAAGAAGAATCTTAGCATGCTTACCATCACTAGCTGATGTGACTTAATTCTGAGAATTAAAAGCTAATGTACCCATATTTGGCCATTAACATATTTGGAAAAGACTTCTGGACGAAGACTAATGCCTGGTTTGAAACCTAGTTTTCCTTATCTTTACACAAAATTTCCTTTTGGCACGTTTCATATATTTATTGCTTGTCGGACAAGGTGGTCATTACCTGACCTGAAGACTAATGTCTGGACTTTAACATGAACAGGTGTCATGGTGGCTTGGACTGGCATTGAGAACTTTCGTATGGGAAGATTTGATCCACCACCACCTGCGGATGAACCTGAAGATATTGTGGTTTGTTTGAAAACTATTTTTACATATGATTGCTTTTTCACAGGGCCCTTCTTAAGGAGAATCCCGCTCCACTGTAGCTGGAGCAGGATCCATATCAACATCCATCTCAACATGTTAACGACTATCAATATGTCATCCATATTGGTGATACTATCGATACTTCAATTATACAGCTGTCAATATGGATCCTGCTCCACTGTAGCTGGAGTGTGATCCCCCTTAAGTAGGGGCCTGTTGCTTTGTTCATTCAATTTCTTATTTTCATGTTTAGTCATTTGTTTAATTTGGATCTCTTTTCCATTGTTTTTTGCCTCACTTCTTAAGATGTAGCGCTGGCTAAGTATTCTTAACACCTTGCTTTTTGCCATAAAATAAAAGGAAGTAATAAATATGAATGAAATATAGGAAACCTTTCCTAGTGTTGGCCCTTGTTATTACCAATAAGCCATGCTCGTACTGAATTTTTTTTGAGTTGATGTTTCATGCGTCAGAACAAGGTACTGTTTTGTCCCTTTATAATAAAACAGGTTTTCTGCTCTGAACTTTTTCTGTATTGTGAATCTTTGGATGAACTATGTTTCAGAGAGTACTACAACTATCAAATTGTTGGCCTTCATAAGCATGCGTCTAAATTATGTACATATAACTATGCCAGTAACCGCATATGTTCAACATTCCTGTTTGTGTTTGTATTGAGTTACCATTTCAGCCAAGGCTGTTGGCTGCTTAATCAGATATTCCTTGTCCGTCTATTATATTATTCACCGGAGCCTTATTTATCAGTTTTTTCCCTTATGAATCAGTATGATCTGCGGCCAAGGTGGCCATTGGGAGAGGAATACGCAGAGGGAAGAAGTGAAGCTCGCTCAATGAAAACAGCCCGCATTCATCCCTCTCTGACATCTATGATCCAAGCATCTTCACAACAGCAACCATAGTCTGCATCTCCTAAATCCGGCAACCACTTCATGCTGTTCAACGGTTGGAGCCGTTCGATGAGTCAAATTGATTTTTATATGTTGGGATGGTTGACTTGGTTTGAGCCACCTTTCTAATGATGAACGGAAGATTGATCACAAGTGTGGCACAGGGTAAAAGACTGACCATTGGCATCAAGCAAATGTTATGTTAATGGATGTGATGCACCTTAACATATGCTACACCTTGCAGCAACTTCATACTTTCCCCATGTAACATATGCTACACCTTGGATTGTGTTAAAACTATTTATTCTTGTGCGTTTTGTATAGCACATTATTCATCGAGTTGTATGATGTTGATATCAGAATCACTCCGGCCAACCACCATACTTAGAAATGGAGATGAGAAAAAAAAAAATCATATAGTAAATAAATATCTTATCTGGTCTTCAATTTCCTTCCAAGTAAAAAATTTATTTCTATTGAAATTATTGTAAAAACTTTTTTTTTTGAGGACCTTTCCTATTGAAAGAGGCAATAGTATACTAAACTTATATACATTACATGGATGCTAGGATTCGAACTCAGGACCTTCCCTGGGAGAGCAATTGCTCCAAACCACTACACTAGTGGGTTATTTGCTTGTAAAAACTTGTTAAATTGAAAGGTAATATCCAAATTCATTTGTGCACAAAATTAAAAATAAAATAAAAAAGTTAATGAACAAGTAGTTTTCCAAAATTACAAATTCAATCACCAAATAGCTTCATTGCCATTGCCAACATTATTTATTATTTCCGAACATTTTTAATATTGCGAAAAGAAATGTAATGAAAATTTATTTGTTTGTTATTTATTTAAGAACTCTCTTTGTCAACCAGAGATCCAAATATAATAAAATGTCAATCTTATCTTTTTCCTGAATTGAACAAGTTCAATAACAAATTTAGAAATTAAAACTAGTATGGTTATCAATCTTACCACAAATTTTTGCCTTCCATAATTATCCCTACCTTTTTTTCTCACCTCTCATAACAGCAGTAACTTTAAACACACGTGCAACACGTGCACCAAAATTTCCCTCCACTTTCCCCCGACATTATCATATGTTGAAAAACCTACTTCTTTCTTTCTCTAGAATCTACAGAATGGAAGTGGGAAGGTTACCAATCTCAGCATCACAGAGAGGCAAACTGATATCAGCAGGCTATACCACTCTCGGTTCGCTTTCATCTCTCTCTCCCTCCGACCTTGCTCGAGGTAATCTTCTCTCAGCCGTTAAATTTTTCTAATTTTTTCTGTTGGGTTTGTGTCAAATTGATAGCTTATGGGCTTGCTCGCCAAATGTTTGATGTAATTACACTTTGTGTTCTTAACGCAATACTGCTTCATACTTTCAAGTTCCCATATAACTTTTGAAGAGAAAAGAAATTACGCAATATGGAATGAATTGGGTTGTGGTAGTTCAAAGGTTCTTATATAACAGTGCATGATGGTCCTAAATCCTACTAATAGTAATTTAACCTTTTGAACTGGTAAAATTAAAATTTGAAGTATTTTCGATGCTGTCTGAATTCGGGAGAGATAACCCATGTGACCTGAGTTTCCACGGTGTACCTTTTAATAAGATAGTTTTGGATGGTACTGCAGCAATAAAAGTAGTAATGTATTTGTGCAGTTCTTTTTCTCTATAATGGTGTTATAAATCTTCTTTTGACAATGGCTTCTATGTTACTTTTTCAATAAGTTCTGTATGTCATGGTTTTGGTCCAATTATTTAAGGAAATCCATATTGATTTTGATAAAATTTTGAGATGTGATGGTTGAAGTTTTCTAGCATTCTTTATTGTTTAACAGATCTAAAAATTCTAGAGAGTGAAGCTCTTGAAATCCTGAAGGTTGCATCACACGACTGTAGGTTGGACCAACCAGAAAAAAGTAATGGCATTTTCACTGGTAATTATCTCTTTGACCCATATATGCGAGTGCTTAAGTAGAAAAAAATGTTCTCTTGTCAGATTGTTAAGCGGGGACATACATTTAGAAAGGTTTATCCAATCCATGATCCATATTGACCATTTGAAAATATAGCGTGTCATATGTACCATATACTAACTTTTTCTTTAACTGAGTAGTTTTTTTATAAAAAGAAATTATATGAAATGTCTTTCTCCTTTTAGTGTCCTTTACTGGTGTTGTGCCTTCACTAGCAAGCTCACAAGAGCCATTGCATCATTAAGTACCCAGCTAAGAGTGTAGTTGGCCACACTTTATCTTCCCTTGTAAACATGCCTTATAGCACCATCATTTTCCATCAAATGTTGGACAATGATGTGGTTTCGCCTGTATAATTTCCTTGCTGGTAGTGCCAGTGGATACAACACACCATATATGCACTTATTAAATCTATGTCAGAAAGTTCCTTTGTTGCCTAAGGTTGATACTTGTTCTTAACCCGACAACAAGTGTGACTTATCTTTGAACTTCTTGCATACAGATTAACCCTCAGTTAAGATAAGTCTGCTACGTACTGGCTTCCGTCTTTCATTTGATCATTAATTCATATAATACTTTGATTATATGTCATTTCTTCTCCATTTTGTAATAACTTTTGAACTAAAGTTACCTCTTTGTTAGTTGTCATGCATTGCCATTGATCACAAGCAGATTAATCATCACTTTCAGTGTAGTCTTTCTGTAACTAATTTTGTGCTATTAGAGTTGATTTGCATTTGTTTCTGTAACCTCAATCATTTTATTTATATGAAAGCCTTTTGTTCTTGTGTCTTAATTGTTGAAAGATTTTCTCAAGCTGTAGTTTATGCCACCATTTTTTGTATATTTTGAAAACTGAAGTTAAAAGAGTAAAAAAAATTCCTGTCTCCTTTAGGTGCACAAACTGCTTGGGAAATGCTCCATGAGGAGCAATCATTTCCACACATCACGACATCTTGTGCTGATCTAGATAACATCCTCGGTGGGGGAATTAATTGCAAAGAAGTTACTGAAATTGGTTAGTTATTCCATTTGTATACTTTTGTCTGCATTGTTTATGTATGAGCACAAAACTGTAGCAAGCTTTCAGTTGTCCAGATGATTTTATTGGATTTCTTCTTCTTTTTTATTATCAAAATAGGTGGAGTACCGGGCATTGGTAAAACACAGCTGGGGTATGTATTTTCTGCATTCTATTATTTTCTATCTTTTCTTTCATTTGTTTTCAAGGGCATCAAATGCATAGTTTGCTTTGCAGCATTCAACTTGCAGTGAACGTGCAAATTCCAGTTGATTTTGGTGGCCTAGGTGGAAAGGCAGTATATATTGGTCAGTGTGTCAACTTTTTTTTCTGTCTTTTTCTGTTTTTGACAAAGGTTTCCAGTTGCATGTGATGTTTAGAACATGGTTCTTGCATGATACTTAGATACGGAAGGCAGCTTTATGGTGGAGCGGGCTCTACAAATTGCCGAAGCTTCTGTAGTGGACATGTCACATTACAATGGCTTCTGCGGAAGGAACTTCGAACTTGCCAAGTTGAAATTCAGCCTACTGATATCTTGAAAAACATATTTTATTTCCGCATCTGCAGTTATACGGAGCAGATTGCCCTGATAAATCACTTAGACAAATTCATCTTGGAGCATAAAGATGTAGGTATAACATTAACATATTGATTTGAATTGGAACTTAATGCTTCTCATAGAATCATATATGCAAGGAAGTCGTCATTTTTCTATGAGCATGTCTTCATTTGTTCTGTTTGTTGATCCATTAATCCGGATTATTTTTATATGTACTTTTAAGCCTTGCTTAGTTTTATTAATATTTCTTTTAGCTGATGAATAGCTCATTTGTAAACTGAAACTAGATCTCCTTTCGATTATCATTGCATGCACTATATATAATCTTCATCACTGGAAGTACTAAACTTTCTTCCAAACAATTTTCAGGTTAAGATTGTGATTATTGATAGTGTTACTTTTCACTTCCGCCAAGATTTTGAGGACTTGGCTCTCAGGACACGGTTACTTGGCGGAATGGCTTTAAAGTTGATGAACCTTGCAAATAAATATAATCTGGCGGTAAGCAATAGTTTTCATTTCTTGAAAAGAACTCTAGACTAGTGAGCTCATCATATATGTTGTGATGCCAGATAAGCTGATGTAATTTGAATGCAAGGAAACAGTCCTAAATTTCAATACTTGATTTCCCTTGCCAAGGTTGAATGGCTTCATTGGAATATCCCACTATCATTTGACAGGTTTCTTAGCAAGATCTAGGACAGATTTACTATGCTCAACCTGAGCATGGTTGATATTCTCAAATTAGTATAGGCTATTGCTTGTATTGATGTTTTTCAGAGATAGTTACTTCTACTTATTAGATTGCCACGGTACGTGTTTGTGTGTGTGTGTGATATGGACATGTGTTGCCCTTATTGTTTTTCACGTTAACTTTATTGTGCAATTAGCAGCCCCTGGCGATATGTGAAATCGGCTCCTACAATTTAAATCTCCTTCTTAATGAACCTATGTTAGTCTTGTTTTATTTCATCTTGTTGGGTTCCAATGATTGCCTCTTATTCTCTGTGGCAGGTTGTCATATTCAATCAAGTGACCACTAAGCATAAAGAAGGTTCATTCCAATTAAGTCTTGCATTGGGTAAGTTCTGTTCTCAGTAACTCCAGCTGGTAGAATGGTTAATATGGTACCTTCCGTAATCACTTGGCATCCCTGAGAGTCCTTGACAGTTTCCTGTTTCGTTACTGTCTAGGTGATAGCTGGTCACATTGTTGCACAAACCGAGTCATACTGTATTGGAACGGTGATGAACGAAATGCACACATAGACAAGTCGCCTTCTCTGAAATCAGCATCAGCTCCATTTTCTGTGACCAGGAAAGGGATTAGGAATTCTGCTTCAAACCATAAGCGAATCAAATTGATGTAAGATTTTGAATTAGCTGAAGTCTATGCAATGTTTCATATTATTTATATTGTATTCAGCATGTCTATTCAAAGTGTACCTTCTGTGTTAGGGAACTATAAGAAACATTGCTTAGACTAAATTTATGCTCCCATTTTATTATGCTTCTTGGGAATTGTCATCTTTTTCTTTTTTTTCTTTTTTTTGGTAAGGGAATATAAAGTAGAATATCGTTTGTATTCTTTTCTTTTTATACTTATAAAAACTTTGAAAGAAACAAAAAACACCCACCGAATGATGACCATTGCCCATCGATTGTGAACGTCATGGCATGAGCACGAGCACCCATGGCTAGCCAATGTTTTTATTTATTTACTTTTTTGTAATTATTGTTTTGTTAATTTTTTTCTTTTTTTTTTCAAAATTTTTTGAATTCTTTGAAAATGAATGGGGGTTGTTGATATTTATAATAGAAATGATAGAGACTTAAATTACTATTTTAGGTTTAAATAGACTCACTTTAGCAGAGAGAATATCAGCCAATTGCTTTATTTTTCCTTAGACTATTATATTCTTCTCCTACTGAATGTCGTATGCACCACCATGTGGAGACATTATATAATAATAATAATAATAATAATAATAATAGTAATAGGTCAGCAAAAATAAAAAGATAAGATAATATAAATAAAAGTTGCATTTGTCAAACATCTGGTGCTGAAATTGCAGCATATTTTGAACTTTGCGTGGCCGACTTGAAGTTAATATATCTTCTTTTTTTATTTTTTTATGTGAGGTGTTAATATATCTTCCCTGACCAACTTCTACCGTTTCTTGAACAAATCTTCAACACAAAGGGAATAAATAAATAAACATATTGACATAGATCTCATAGACCATCCCTCCACCAAACTCTTTTATCTTTTTTCCTTTCCACCAACCCACCAAATTTGATACAACACTAGACAAAGGCAATCATTGGCTACTGAGGATTTTTTTTTTTTTTTTTTAATTTAAGAAAGATTTCTTATATTAGGGAATAAGGTAGGAGTTTCAAATTTGGAAGTCGTTATATATAACAAGCTTGCTTTCATATCATTTTTTTTACCAAATAAAAGAGAGAGAATTCAAACTTGAGAAAGCTTCCAAAACTGAAAATATACAAAAATTTATGTTTCCACCATGCAAGGGTTCACGAAAAATACGATTCGTCATTCCGTGACCTACTTACACAATTCTTGTACATAAAAGTGTTACGAAAGAGGTAGCCAGCCATCGAACAAACCAAGGTGGTACATGAATGTACTAAGGTGGGAGCAATCATCAACAAATAAATAAATAAATACACAAAGCAAAAGTCAAAAAATACAAATAATTTCACCCCACCAAAAGTTAGAAGAAAAAATCAATAAATAAATAAACAAATATGGTCTCAATTTTTGTTTAGATAGTGCAAAAAATGGAAGGCAGAGCATTTCCTAATTCCTACCCTCAGTCAACGGCCGAGATTGGATCTGTGCTGAATCTAACGGTCAGCTCATCTCTCTACCTGTCCTCTTGTGCAGACGAGAAGCACAAAGCCCGGCTCTCCTACCCCGATAAAACCAAAGAGCCGCAAACGGTATCACAGGCTCTCACAAAGTCTCTCTTTCTCTCACTCTCTGTCTCTCTCTCAGCCATAGCCAGAACCACAGAGCAAAAGCCATGACTTCGTCTACATCTGTAACTCTGTCTCAAGCCCTTTTGGCTCGCGCCATTTCTCACCATGGCTCGAGCTCAACCTCAGACCGGGTCTCTCTCTCTGCAGCCCTCACTCTACCAACTTTCTCCGGTCTCAAATCCACATCATCGTCGCCATCATCGTCGTCTTCGACGTCATCCAAGCTCTCTCGGTTCCAGCGCCGCCGTGTCGGCGCGAACAGGCCGGTCCGGGCCGCCGCCGTCGAGACTCTGGACAAGACCACAGAGACCTCTTTGGTCGAGAAGTCGGTCAACACGATCCGATTCTTGGCCATTGATGCTGTAGAGAAGGCCAATTCGGGTCACCCCGGTTTGCCCATGGGCTGTGCTCCAATGGGTCATATTTTGTACGATGAGATCATGAGGTACAACCCCAAGAACCCGTACTGGTTCAACCGTGACCGGTTCGTGTTGTCTGCTGGACACGGGTGTATGTTGCAATACGCTTTGCTTCACCTTGCTGGATATGACAGTGTCAAGGTGGGTTTTTTTCTGGGTTGTATGTCTATTGTTTGTTTGAGTTGAAAATGAATTTGGGTTTTACGTATGCGGATTTTATTTTGGTGTTTTGCTGGAGAATTAGGACATTGGTGGAAATATGTTTTAGGTTTAAGCTTAATTTTCTGATATCCTTTTCTTTTTGTTCTCTCTCAACACACACTAGATTTGATTCGGCTGTTTGTTTGGTAAATTCATGTGTTTGAACATATGCATGTTTGTCTGGTGAGGTTTTATGATTACATTGCTTTTCTGTTTTTATGAAAACAGGTGTAAAGACACTTGCTAATTGGTTTGTTCTTGACCAAATTTTGAAGTGGCATTTACTTCTGTTTGTACTTTTGGGATATGGGTGGCCTTTGTTTCATTAACCCAGTAATCCATTTATAAATTAATCTATCACTATTGTTAACTTTGCTAATGATTCATTCGTTCTCATATAATTGACTGAACATTGGGTATGACCTTACGATTTGAATTTGGATCAATGAGTAGGAAGAAGACTTGAAAGGCTTCCGTCAATGGGGAAGCAAGACCCCTGGACATCCTGAGAACTTTGAAACACCTGGTGTTGAAGTCACAACTGGTTAGATTCTCTCTTCGATTTTCTCTTACTTATTGAAGTACTTATGAGTTTGTAGGTTAATTGATTACTCTTTTTAGAAGGGAAAAAAAGAATTCATTAGCTTTAGATGGTATTCTTAACATTTTCATCATTTTATGCAGGTCCTTTGGGGCAAGGCATTGCAAATGCTGTTGGTTTGGCCCTTGCTGAGAAGCACTTGGCTGCACGTTACAACAAGCCAGACAGTGAGATCGTTGACCACTACACGTAAAATAACTGCCTTGACGTTTGAACTCGTTTTTATCCCTTCCACTCTTTGATTTTTGCTTAGCGGTATAGGTGTTGTTTCACTGCAGATATGTGATATTGGGTGATGGTTGTCAAATGGAGGGTATTTCAAATGAAGTTGCTTCTCTTGCGGGGCATTGGGGACTTGGGAAGCTGATAGCCTTCTATGATGATAACCACATTTCCATTGATGGAGACACTGAGATTGCATTCACTGAGAGTGTTGATACCCGTTTTGAGGGTCTTGGGTGGCATGTTATCTGGGTGAAGAATGGAAACACCGGGTATGATGAGATTCGAGCTGCCATCAAGGAAGCAAAGGCTGTCACAGATAGACCCACTTTGATAAAGGTCAGATATATGCTGCATTCTTTTCAGATTGTTGAATATAGTACACTTGGATGTGATTTGAAGAAACAAACCATTATCTATGAACTATTATATTTGTCACTTATTTATTGGAAAAGGTCTAATAGTTGTGGTAATTGTATAATAGCTCAAACAGCTTTGTTGTTAAATCTTAGTAAGAGGGCAAGCTACATGATTTTTTGGTATAAATGCCTATTTTTGGAGTTCAAAGGGAATTTGATATGACATTTTGATTTGATATTAGTCAATGTCATATTGAACTTTTGCATCTTTGCAGGTGACAACAACCATTGGTTTTGGATCTCCAAACAAAGCAAACTCATACAGTGTTCATGGTGCTGCATTGGGTGCTAAGGAAG
Organism: Prunus salicina; assembly: GCA_020226455.1. Classification (NCBI taxonomy): domain Eukaryota; kingdom Viridiplantae; phylum Streptophyta; class Magnoliopsida; order Rosales; family Rosaceae; genus Prunus; species Prunus salicina. Next base: position 13,698,485 of record CM035343.1, on the reverse strand, counting down.
TGGATGCTACCCGGAAGAACCTTGGATGGCCATATGAGCCTTTCCATGTACCAGAGGATGTTAAAAGGTAAGGACCACCCCCATTAAATTTCTGTTGTTTTAATCAGTCTACTGGCATTAATAACAGAATATCTTGTTTGTTTCTATCTTAGTCATTGGAGTCGCCATACCGCTGAGGGTTCTGCTCTTGAAGCTGAATGGAATGCCAAGTTTGCTGAATATGAGAAGAAGTACAAGGAGGAAGCTGCAGAGCTGAAGTCCATCATTACGGGTGAGCTACCAGCTGGTTGGGAAAAAGCACTTCCGGTGAGTAGAGCTCTACCTTTAATTGCTCTTTTTATCTTTAAGAACCTATTTAGTTATTTTACATGCGGGCTACTTTGCAATGGGCTCAAAAACATTGGCGCAAGCATTCTGAATGGCATTGGTATCGTGTCTTGGCTTCTTTTGGGTCCCTGCACCTTAACTTAGTCTCAGAATTGGCCAGGCCTACTTTGCAGATTCTGTGATAAACCATTTTGTATATTAATGTAGCTAGTTAGGATTGGATATGAAAGTCATCTTATGAGGTCTACTGTTTGCAATTTTCCAGACTTACACTCCAGAGAGCCCAGCTGATGCTACCCGAAATTTATCTCAAGCAAACCTAAATGCCCTTGTGAAGGTTCTCCCTGGTCTTCTTGGTGGAAGTGCAGACCTTGCTTCTTCAAACATGACTTTGCTAAAAAGTTTTGGAGACTTCCAGAAGAATACCCCGGAAGAACGCAATGTTAGGTTTGGTGTTAGGGAGCATGGGATGGGAGCCATCTGCAATGGGATTGCCCTTCACAGCCCTGGCCTCATTCCATACTGTGCCACTTTCTTTGTTTTCACGGACTACATGAGAGCTGCCATAAGGATCTCTGCCTTGTCAGAGGCTGGAGTTATCTATGTTATGACCCATGATTCAATTGGGCTTGGAGAAGATGGACCAACCCATCAACCAATAGAGCACTTGGCAAGTTTCCGGGCAATGCCCAACATTTTGATGCTCCGCCCAGCTGATGGGAATGAGACTGCTGGGGCATACAGGGTTGCGGTCCTTAACAGGAAGAGGCCATCTATCCTCGCCCTCTCTCGCCAAAAGCTGCCCAATCTTCCTGGGACTTCCATTGAGGGAGTCGAGAAGGGTGGTTACATTATATCAGACAACTCTTCAGGTAACAAGCCAGATGTCATTTTGATTGCAACTGGCTCCGAGTTGGAAATTGCTTTCAAAGCTGGTGAGGAACTCAGAAAGGAAGGGAAGGCTGTTAGAGTTGTCTCCTTTGTTTCTTGGGAACTCTTTGATGACCAATCAGATGCCTACAAGGAAAGTGTTTTGCCGACTGCAGTAACAGCAAGAGTTAGCATTGAAGCTGGATCAACATTTGGGTGGCAAAAGCTTCTTGGAAGCAAAGGAAAGGCCATTGGAATTGATCGTTTTGGGGCAAGTGCACCGGCTGGAAAAATATACAAGGAGTATGGCCTTACCGTCGAGGCAGTTATTGCAGCAGCAAAAGAAGTTAGCTAGGCAACTTGTTATTTAGCAAATTTGGTTTTGGTTGGAGATCAAGGTAAGAGGCCATATTCTTGTGATTTGTTTCACAGTATGGTCTCTTTTGTTTTAATAAAATATTATTTTCCGTTTGTTGCTTATAATTCTTCAGTGAAGCAACATGGATCAAAAGAGAGGGTAGGGTATGAGAATGCTCTTCTTGTATTTTGTAACAACTCTTGGACCTGTCTTGAGTTTTGTAATGCTAATGCTCTGTGGTTAATCAATGAGTTTCACTTTCTCCATCATTTTCTTCACTTTGTAACTCAGAAACTATTTGGGATTGTCTATTTTGCAATAAGAAGGGCAGCTTTACACTTGGAATAAATATTCTAACTGCTATTTTTCAGGTAAATAAAGTCGAGCAATCCATTTGTGTGTTCCCTCCATAAAAGTGGTTTTGTATGTATTCTAATTTCTAAAATGAATTGGATTTGGATAATGTACATTGATTTCAAGCCATTCAAAAGAGAGTAGGGCAATCCATTTGTGTGATGACCTTCCAAGTTATGGCAACAACCTTACGTGTAAGAAATTTGGCATTGCCATAGCCATGGGGTCCACATGTGGGTAATGAATGGCAAATGCTGACCCTTGAGTTTGTGGTTGTTGAAGCTGCTGTCCTCACCCTCACCTATCCATATTGTTGTCTTCTACCACCAAAAATTCATTGATATGATATAATGATATGCAAGTATGGCTGGGTGTCAGCAGAAGGTGCACTTGACAGAGGTTGGTATTTCCTTCCCTCAAATATCTTTCTTTGGAATTGACAGTCAAGTTTTTTTTTTGGACAAACATTGACAGTGAAGTTTGGTGCTGGCAATGGGAACCAATTTACAGAAATATTATAATTATAATTTCACCTAAATTATATTCAGCATACTGAGCATATTCTTTTATTATCTCTCTCTACTTGGATTTATTTTTAGCATATTATATCCCAACTTACAAAAAGGAAAATAATGACCTCAAATTTCCATATCATTATTTTGAAAGTGAGAATTAATTTGGTGAGTTTTGGAATATACTATGCACAATGTATATATTTATGCTATATTATATTCCTTTTCAACCAGGCATCTCCCCAACAACACTGACAAATGAAAAGTAGTACCATTAGAGTAAGATGCACATGTGCATGCATGGGATTTGTCACCTAAATCTCTCATCTACCAATTGACCGACACACATCATTTTGATTCAATGTGATTGTTTTTTAAGGGAGGGTGGAAAATAAAATGGCCACAGAAAGGATCAACACAGGCCGACCCAAAATGACTCTGGGGAAAGCCCATTGTTTCAGATTTGGGAAGAATATGGAAACAGAAAAGTTCTTGAGCACACCAGAGAAATTAGTACGAGGAGGAAAAGGTTTAATGAACTTTGTTAGTTTTCAATGAGTTAATCTTTGTTTAATATTTTCCAATTAGAGAGCAATTGAAAGGTTGTTTTCCACATGCTTAAGCGATAAAACATGTGTACATGTGTTGGTTTTTGTTCGTTTGTTTTGTTTTGTTGTTGTTTATCATGTGCAACAACATGTTGCAGACGAATATAATGTGCAGTGTTCAGGCTGACATGTGAGACGACCCATCTTCTAAATAATGGCCCATATCTACTTCCTCGATGCTCAAGGCCCACTTTTCATGTAACGGGAGTTTTTTTTTTTTTTTTTCTCCTTTAAAATTAGTAATTTAAATTTAGAGTTTGAGAACCTCTTCTAATATTGGGAAGAGAAGTACGCAAGTTCTCATATTTAGGGTTAGAAGTTGTAGATCCAATGCGATTCTGTATAGAGAAGAACTAAAAGAGAGAGGTAATGACTCGTGGGATTCGGATGAAGGAAAGGAAAAGGAAAGGAAAAAAAAAATTGAAATAAGGCAAAAACAATTTTAGGGTTAGAGTTTCTTAGCAAATGTGGGACAAGATGGAAAGGAGAGCCCGGGGAAAAGGGGATGAAAAGAATGACTTAAGTCTCTGTATGCTTGTGTTTTATTTTGGACATTGTCACACTGCTGGGGTTGCTTCATGCAAATTACAAAATAATTCATTTAAAAAATATAAAAAAATGTGTACGTGTGTCAAATTATGATTTGTAGAAAGTTATGAATTTCTACTTTCAGAGGAATGAGGAAAATATTTTCCTTTTTGTAGGACCTCATGAATAGGGCATTGGTCGAGTTTACTTCTTAGGTCAAAATAGTCCATATCAAGATAAGGCATGAGCCAAACATGTATGGTCCAATCTCTTTGGTTCGCATCTAACTTAACATGATATATGCTCTAGTTTGTGCTTCTAAGTTAATTGAATATAAGACTTTCATCTATATGAGTAAATACTGTTAAGTACTTGATTTACAAAATTACAAACTCTTTGCCCGTAAATTTTAACTTTTTTAAGGCAACAAAAAGGACAAAAATGATATAAGGAATGGAGAGTGATTAATGAATTTCTGTTGTTGGATCATCAAGTGGTTGGTATGGTCACAAGATGGCTAATTAAAGCTCCAACTCTTAGAATATATATTTTTTCCTAACTATAGAAAATGAATAATGACATGGACCTCCTGATAAGGGGGTTGGTGAGAGATAGTGACACTCTCTATTTCCCATTCCCAGCAAAACGTGCGCAAGCCCTACCAACCCAATTAGGGAACAAATACTCCAAAAACCCCTCTAAATCGTTTTCTTCCTAGAAAAGGCAGAGTACACCATTTCAAAGCATAAGGTACAACCCTTCAAAGCACAAAGGCAAGTAGGTAACCTAACATTTTGAATATACAAATTTCCCCACATGGGAAAATAGAACTTCCTCATTTATATTTCAAATTTCTGGTGTCAGAATTGGTTGGTAAATGGAAGAGAGAGAGTCCATCAATCCCCACCTACGACCACTCCCACCAACAACCCAACTTTCCATTCCGCCAAGCACCCATTAGAGAGAGAGAGAAAGTGAGACAACTCTTAAAAGAGAGTTTGAGAGAGAGAGAGAGAGAGAGAGAGAGAGAGAGAGATGGCCCAAGTGAGCAAAATCTGTAGCAATGGAGCTCAAAGCACCAATCTTTTGCCCAATGTTTCCAAACCCCAAATACCCAAATCTTCAAATTTACTCTCATTGAAGTCACAGTTTTCGGGATCCTCAAATTCTCTGAGTTTGAAGCTGAAAAATGGGTTTGTGGGTACTTGTACGGTCGACAAAGTCAGGGTTGGTCCGCTTAGAGTTTCAGCTTCAGTTGCCACAACAGAGAAGCCGTCGACAGTTCCAGAGATTGTGTTGCAGCCCATCAAAGAAATCTCGGGCACCATAAAGTTGCCGGGTTCCAAGTCGTTGTCTAACCGGATTTTGCTTATTGCTGCTCTATCTGAGGTATAAAAAAGAGTGTCTTAATAGCTGATTTGAATTTGATATAAGCCTGATAAAGTGCACTCGGGATTGGTAAGCTTTGTTTGGTTGTTGAAAAGATGTGGGAAAGAAATGAAAGCAATTTTTGTAGATTTTGATAATTGGGTTTATCCATTCTTTCACTAATTTAGTTTTCAATTTACATTACAGATTAGAAAAGGATTCTGTCTTGTTGACAAGTAGATTGAATATTTTGTGGTTTGGTATCTGAAATGTACTTGGGGGGGGATATAACTAATAAAACTGGAATGAGATCAGATATGTTTCTGTCGACTAATTAATTGTACTAGAATGTGGTTCTGTTTGGTGGATCGGAAACTCTTGAAAGCAAATTGAGTTTTTGGAACAGTATTATCCAAGTTATCCTATTAGAGAGAACGAATTCTGTTGTTCCATAGAGTGATTGATGATACTTCCTTTTGCTTCATACATTTTATTTTCAAGATTTCTTTACATAACTCTTGTTTTCATGCTATTATTCAGGGAAAAACTGTTGTAGACAACTTGTTAGCTAGTGATGATATTCATTATATGCTTGGTGCATTGAAAACCCTTGGGCTCAATGTGGAAGAGGACAAGGCAAACAAGCGAGCAGTTGTGGAGGGTTGTGGTGGTCAGTTTCCTTTGGGTAATAAATCAGGAGATGAGGTGCAACTTTTCCTTGGAAATGCTGGTACAGCAATGAGGCCATTGACGGCTGCAGTTGTTGCTGCTGGTGGACATTCTAGGTTCGTCTGATTTCCATATTAAGCTAAAATTGTGATCCTGCCCCCTTGGATGGATATTTTTTTCCCCCAAAATTTTACATTACAGAACAATTTTCTGTTAAATACTTACATATTTATTGTAATTCAGCATCCTTGAAATCTGGTTTTATAGTAATTCGCTACAAACTAGTATCATATTTTAAATGACTTTCCTGTACTATTAAAAATGGTCAGGTATGTGCTTGATGGGGTGCCCCGAATGAGGGAGAGACCAATTGGAGATTTGGTTGCTGGTCTTAAGCAGCTTGGTGCAGATGTTGATTGTTTTCTCGGAACAAACTGCCCTCCTGTCCGTGTAATTGGAAAGGGAGGCCTTCCAGGGGGAAAGGTATGTTTTGCATCATCTTTTACAGTAATGGTTGTTTAATGTTTTGTTCTTGATCAAATTCATTGTAAACAATAGGATACTATAAAAGTCTGATCAATAATAGTCTCTGAATTTTATTGTGTTATTTGAGAATTAAATATCACTCTTGTATGTGTCAAAATATGAATTCTTCTTCCTGAGTCTCTTATGTTTTCTTTTTTGAATTTGCTGAAGCTCTTAAGTTCTTGGGAAGCTGAAGTTCTTTAGTTAAAAAACAGAGAACTATGCAATATATAATGTTTTAGTTGGCCAATTACTCATTGGCTTTTTCTAGGGAAGAGAACCCATTTTGATTTCTTGCACTTGGCAGTTTCAAAAAAGAAAAAGAAAAAAGGGGACATGATTTAGTCATTTGTTATATTTGATATATAAACTCTTTGCAGATGTTATCTCATGCTAATTAATAAATCAATAAATATTTTGCAATAGTTTCCTTCTTTTGAACTAAGCCTTTGTAGTGGTAATTCCTGCAGTGTTGATGAAGGTTATCATTTTAATCTATATTTATGTGTTGTTTTCAGGTGAAGCTCTCTGGATCAATTAGTAGTCAATACTTGACTGCTTTGCTTATGGCAGCGCCTTTGGCTCTTGGAGATGTTGAAGTTGAGATCATTGATAAACTGATTTCCATTCCTTATGTGGAGATGACTTTGAAGTTGATGGAACGATTTGGAGTCACAGTGGAACACAGTGATAGCTGGGATCGGTTTTCTATCCGAGGAGGTCAAAAGTACAAGTACGTCTTATTTATTATATAGCTGGACCAGTTTGTGAAATATGGTTGTGTTGTGTGTAACAAAATGAAAAAATCTATCAGGTCACCTGGAAATGCTTTTGTAGAAGGCGATGCTTCAAGTGCAAGTTACTTTCTAGCAGGTGCTGCAGTCACAGGTGGGACAGTCACAGTTGAAGGCTGCGGAACAAGCAGTTTACAGGTATTTCACAGAGACCAAGATATTTTGTTTACTTCTGGTTACTTCCCCACTGTGTGCATGATTTCAGATTGGTACAATCTTTAGTATTCTTGGGGCACTCTATTTTTCAATTCATAGTTACAACTATGTCTCGGTGATTTTTGAAAAGTAATTATGAATTACATCTAGAAAATTCTAACAATCTTACATTTTTTTGGTCTTTCATTAATCAAGGGAGATGTAAAATTTGCTGAGGTTCTTGAAAAGATGGGTGCTAAAGTTACCTGGAGAGAGAATAGTGTCACTGTTACAGGACCACAACGAAATTCTTCCAGAAAACATTTGAAAGCTGTTGATGTCAACATGAACAAAATGCCAGATGTTGCGATGACTCTTGCTGTAGTTGCTCTTTTTGCCGATGGTCCAACTGCCATAAGAGATGGTATGGTGTATTTTAGTTTGTTTAATCGCTTGTGCTTAATGCTTTAGTTTTATGTAGACAGTAAAGGTAAAGCATGGGTGGAGTCCATATAGGTCTCCGATTTTCATGTTTCGAAGTAAATAAGCAAACAAGAAAAAAATAACTTAGAGAAACGAAAATAAAGAATCTAAAACTTATGCAGCAGTAATGGAAGCATTATTGTATACTGAAATATAAGGTTCATTGGCACTATACAACAAATTTTTTTTTTTTTTGGGAAAGCTTTTAGCGACCTTATTTAGTTATTTAGTGAGTTCAATGAATAAAACCTTAGCAATTTTACATGGTGGAGGATCAGCTATCCCTTTTTGTTCTGGAAAACAGCAGTGTATGCAATGCTACTAGAGTCCTAGATATTGGAATTTCCATTTGTTCGGCCTTCCACTTAACAGCTGGTACAAGCACACTAACACTGAAAAATTACCAGTAGTCATTACATGGGGGTGACATCTTTCTTCCTTTAAAATTAACAAATAAATTTCTTGGTAGATGGGATCCCTGTTAAAAGATGGAGGCCCCTTGGAGAGAAGAAGGTTGAAAGAAAAAAAATCTTTTTCATATAGTTGTTGAAGAAGTGAGAATGAATTTATTTTTCAGGCCGAAGCCCTTGTTGATAAGTATATAATTCGAGATTAATCATTTTTCTTATCAAAGCAGAATGCTCATGCTTTTAAAACTACTGCATGTTATTCAAAAATTACTTGTGAAAACACTTGCCTTGACTTCTTGAGTTTGTATTCTTCAGTGGCAAGCTGGAGAGTGAAGGAGACAGAAAGGATGATTGCCATTTGCACTGAACTCAGAAAGGTCAGTTGTTAGTGGCTTTCCTTTTACTTGATATTATCATATTCCTACACGTTGTTAAGTATGCCTTCTCTAACATGTTTGTAATTTGTAACATTATATTTCAGCTGGGAGCAACTGTCGAAGAAGGACCAGATTACTGTGTAATCACACCGCCAGAAAGATTAAATGTGACAGCAATTGACACCTATGATGACCACAGAATGGCCATGGCTTTCTCTCTTGCTGCATGTGGAGACGTTCCAGTCACTATCAATGATCCAGGTTGTACCAGAAAAACATTCCCTGATTACTTTGAAGTCCTTGGGAAGTTTACCAAGCATTGAACAGCTACTCTAAGTACTTCTATGTAGATAGGGGGGGGAGAGAGAGAGAGAGAGAGAGAGAGGAATCATCCTTGTGCCTCTACAACCAAGCAAGTGCAGATAGAAGCCACCCTTTTTTATTCTCTTTGTTGCCTTGTAATTTTGGATGATTATATTTGCAAGTTGAGCTCACTATTGTTTCAAATATTGTGATTTTATTCTACTCAATAATAGTGCATTAGTGATTTGGTTCTTGGATCTTCTTTGTACCTTTCTTTGGGACAAACTCTCACATTTGTTTATGAAACTCTAAACTATTTGTCTACTCAAGAGTAGTGAATTAGTGATTTGGTTCTGGGATCTTCTTCTAATTAACAACTAGATTTGAAACTAGTAGTGATCAGTGATCACCAAAATGTGGGCTCACATCTTTCTTCCTATAAAATGAACAAAGCAATCTACCGATCTTGGCGACAAAAAAGTTCAGAGAATTTTATTTTTCAAATAGTTGTTAGAAGAAGTTAGGTTGAATGTCTTCCAGGTTGAAGCCCTTGATATAACTCAATTATTAATCTTTTGCTTGTCTGAACAAAGTGCTCGTGATTTTATTAACCCTGCATGTTTCAAAAACCACAAGTGAAATGTTTCTTGAGTTTGTATTCTTCAGTGTCAAGCTGGAGAGTGAAGGAGAAAGAAAGGATGATTGCCACTACCTTTTGCACAGAACATAGTCTCTAGTGGCTTTCCTTGCACTTGATATTCCTACACCTTAATACATATGCCTTCTCTAACATGTGCGGGCATAATATTTCAGATGGGAACAACAGCTGCAGAAGGACCAGGTTACTGTGTAATCACACCGCCAGAGAAACTAAACGTGACAACGATAGACACGTATGATGACCACAGAATGGCCATGGCTTTCTCTGGTGCTGCCTGTGGAGACGTTTCAGTTAAGGATCCTGGTTGTCCCAGTAAAACATTCCCTGACTACCTTGAAGTTCTTGGGAGATTTACCAAGTATTGAACAGCTATTATATAGACATTTATAACCAAAGCAATGCAGATGGAAGCAACACTTTTTTATTCTCTGTATTGGCTTGTAATTTTGGATCACTACTTTTGCAAGTTGACCTCATTATTGTTTCTAAGATTGTGATCTTATTCTACTCAACAATAGTGAAAATTGGTGATTTGGTTCTTGGATCTGCAGGCCCTTTTTTCTTTCTACCTTTCTATGGGACAAATTCCATCACATATGTTATGAAACTCTAAACTATTAGTTCATCCCAAAAGCACTTTTTGTTTGTCATTGCATAGGTTTCTAGCAGCACCGTCCTGGATCTACTATACTGTGAGAATAGCCATGATTGCTATATACTTTATTAGTAAACTACAAGTTTTGTAGATTTAATCACGTGTCCATGTCCAGCTTAGATTAACTTGCAGGGCATGGAACATGATGCCAGGATATTAAATAAAAGGCTACCAAGACATGTTCCCCTGTCCTTTTTGTATCAGATTCACATGGAGACGGTGATAGCAGAGTAAAATTTATGTTTTCAATTACATACATAACAGCCAATGCATCTTCAGGATCAACTGTGCTTAAAAATGCAGTATTCTTGGTATCTGCTACGTTATAATCAACTTGTTCTATTGAATGGAAAATAGTCCGCTCATACCTCGTGAGGAATAAATTATCGTGTAAAATTGAAACACGATTCATATGTCAAACTATAACTTATAAGTGAGAAAGAATGACTTCTTACTGGAAATGAACTAAACACAGGAAAATTGAGTAAATTGAGAAGGGGGAAGGCTTTATTCTAATGAGGAGTAAAAGATGAATTTGAAAAGGGAGATTTACTATTATACCCAATATAGGAGTTCAAATTATAAAATAAATAAAAAACCTATATGAAATGGACTTTAGAAACACATCCAAAACTCATTTACAACATAACAAAAAGGCTTTTAATTTCTTTTAAATTACAAAACTGCCATTAATTTCTTAAAACAAACCCAACTCAAAAACCTCATAAAAAAGCCCAAAATACTCAATAGGGCATCAAAGTAATTTAATAATCAAAATTAGATTCAATAGGGCAAGCTGGCATTTTTTAGGTTTTTTGGGGTTTGTTTATAGAAATTAAATGGTGTAGGGTTTATTTATAGTTTTAATGCTAAGAATGAGTATATAACTAAATATCTTTTAAAGAAATGGGATAATCTTATTCCTAGTGGTAGTAGCCAAGATAAAGGCAGATAAAAAGGGGTTGGAAAGACCAAAATTAGTTTTAATCTTTATGGTCAGAATTCCAAAATGTAAGAGCATTATAGATGGGTGCACCAGCTGATGTATATCATAAATGTATTGGAGTATGTTGTAGGGAACGTGGGGCACAGGTGTAGGTGCGATTTCTTCAGCATTACTCTTCATTTTGAGTTGAGGGGGCAATTGCCAATTAGCTTTTAGATGAAGTAATGCAGTTTGGGCTTCTTATCCTGCAATAATATTACATTTGCAACTACCCACATGATCCTAGTCTGCCCATAAATTGCAGTATAAGATACCAAATAAGACTTCTTGGAAAGATGCTTTTGCCTTCATTTCAAGTAAGTTTTGCATTATAAGTACTGTCTCCCATAGCCTTTAAATCATGTTTGTATAGTTAAAAGGTGAAATTATTGTGTGATATTGGAACATAAAAATGTAGTGTTACTAATTGATGGATTATGTAAAATATTGGTGGTTGATAAATTTTGATTTTAAGATATGATATCAATAAATATGCAAGTGTTGTAATATGAATGAATTGGTTACATCACGGAGCTAGTGATACAGTCTCAACTAAACAAGATGACAGAAGAATGAAAATGATCAACCTTTATATAAAAAGGCTTCTTGCCAGATCAAGATGTAATTGCATGTAATAAGGTTGAACAATCACACATGACAATCACGGTCTGCTTATGATGGAATTGTAAGCTCACCTACCACCTAATAAAAAAAAATTAAGAAAACAAATGTAAAGCCTACTTTGAAATACAAATTCCAATCATTATGATCATTATGTGTTGCATTTGTCAACATAATCATGATCAGCTTATTCATCCAAGGGGGAAAAAAGACATTAATTATAGTCTTGGACAATTTTGTAGACGAAATGGTATGCAGACCTTAATAATAGCTTTCACTATAGAAAATATAGAATACTCAAAAGTGTTCGACACTTGTAATCGCATAATAGTCCAGTATATTTATGATATAATTCAATCAACTCATTTTTTCATATATAAAAAATGGGGAATCGATCATTTCATCTTACTCATTGAATGTAATGTGAAATATGAAATATGTGAGGCATATATAGATAGTTTGATTTAATCAATGAAATGTATAAGCTCAAAAAATTGACACATAACATGTTATTTTTTGATGTTCAAATCGAGATGTTCAATGTAAAAGTTCAAACAATCGAGATATTCAAATTTTCCGAACTTTTTTTAATACTAATTGATGTAACACATAACATGTTCTTCTTTCATTTATCATATATATATATATATGTAAAAACTATAACATGTTATTATTTATAAAACTATAATTGTAGCGATTAATGTATTCTAAATCTCCATTACAAGATAATTGCAATTCTCAATCCCTACATTTCTTACTTGGGGAATGCGAGCAACATTCTCTATAATCTTCTCTTTTAAGTTAGAGAGAAGGTTAGAGCATCTCCAACCGGTGTGTCAAAAGTGCCACATAGACTTTTAACAACTAGAAATAACATCTCACATTACTCCAACCGATATGTCAAAGCTGATGTGGAATGAAGGCTGGAGGTTGAGATGTTATTTTTGACATCCCAAAAGCAAGAAATAACATCTCACATCACTCCGCCCGATATGTCAAATTAAATTATAGGTTTTTTCGCAGCATGGTCCCTCAACTATACCCCGTTGTGCATTGGGTCACCGAAACTCAATTATTAGTTGCAGCGGTCACTCACTATGTGTTTCGTTGCACCGTTAGTCCCCTACCGTCAAGTCTCTCTAACGGCAGGGACTAATGGTGCAACACAACACCTAATTGAGTGGACCTCCTATTACTATTTTGGAGTTAAGTGATCAAAATGTAACTCTGAGTATAGTTGAGGGATCATTTCTACAAATAATCATACCTAAAAAGTCATCAATAATTTTGCCACGTCATCATTTTAAACGGAAAACTAATGGACTTGACGGAAGGACTACTAGTGCAACGACACACATAGTTGAGTGACCGCTGCAACTAATAATTGAGTTCAGTGACCCAAATGCAAAACGGGGTATAGTTGAGGGACCACTGCTGCGAAAAACCCAAATTATTATTTTATTACATTTTAGTGTTAATTCATTTTTAATTAAAAAGAAAAGAAAAGAAAAAATAATAAAATATTCATTTGACATCTTGCTTTTGGGATGTCAAAAATAACATCTCAACCTCCAGCCTTCATTCCACATCAGCTTCGACATATCGGTTGGAGTGATGTGAGATGTTATTTTTAGTTGTTATATGTCTATGTGGCACGTTTGACACATCGGTTGGAGATGCTCTTAAAAGAGAAGGTTGCTAGCATTCCGATTCTCACATATTTCCATGGTGATAAACTAAAAAAAAAGTCAAAATCTCAAGTAAGCAAGAAAATAAAGAGTCAAAAATGTCATCCACACCATCTCTAACAAACCACATCCCCACGCCTCCTCAAATCCCAAACTTAATTATAACTCCAACCCAAATATAGAGAACTGTCTCGCACAAAATATCCCAAAATAAATATCCCAAAATAAATGAGGCAAAAATTTAGAGGTGTTCACAACCAATCAAATGAAAATCTTATAGCTTGAAATTGGGTAAACCATTACTCCCTCCTTGCATTCCTGCATCTCCATTAAAACAGTGTTTGAATTTAACAGCCACAACAAAAAACAATATTTGAATTTACTGTTTTTTTTTTATCAAACAAACAATCTTTGATTGTTTTCCTGTTCAAAGCAGAAATGAAACCAAAAGTATCAACAGAAAAATGACACCAAAACTAGCTTTCTTTGATGCTTTGCAGAAAACTACCATCAGTTTAACAGATTTAATTAAGTTGTACAGTTATTTGTCTTCTTGATCTCCATTACTGCCCCCATTTCAATAAATATTACAGTTCTCTGTCTTCTTCATCTCCATTACTATCTCTTCCTCTCTCCTCTCTCTCTAAACAGTGATTAACCAAAATAAAAAGCTTTGAACTTTCTTTTTTACTCTTTCTGCATAGACCTATAAACCCAAAAGGAGAGAAGCCACTGCCACCAACAACAACCCATCTCTCCAAGAAACCAGAAGATTCCCATTTTCAATCAGAACATGAAAAAGAGCTAAAAAGATAAAAAGAAAAACACCAACCAAAGCCCCTCACTTTTCTTATCTTCAACACCACCACCACCACCACCAACCGCACCACAGGAAATTTCAAGGTACCCAGTTCCTCAAACCCTAAACCTGACACAAATCCCAAACTTCCCAGTCACAATTCACCGAACCAAGAACTGGGTTTTGTCCACATTTTCCATAGAAAATGTCCCAGCTCAAGCACCTTGACAACAGTCCTCCAACTCCAGGAAAGTTCAAGATGGACAAGTCTCCTTACATTCACAGGCTTCGTTGGCACGGCTCTCTTGCCAAGCTCACATTTTGGTCTTTTATCTTCTTGGGCTTGATCTTGATCTTCTTCTTCCGGTCACCGTCGTCCAATTCTCTACCGTCCGATCCCTCTCGCCGTTCTCTCAGAACCTACAATTGGGGTGGACCCGCCTGGGAAAAACGGGTCAGGTCCTCGGCTCGAGTTCGGTCCCGCCACGGAATGTCGGTTCTGGTCACCGGGGCGGCCGGGTTCGTCGGGACCCACGTCTCTGCGGCGCTCAAACGCCGAGGAGACGGCGTGCTTGGTCTGGACTGTTTCAATGACTACTATGACCCTTCATTGAAGAGAGCTCGCCAAGCGCTTTTGGACCGGTCTGGGGTGTTCATTGTGGAAGGCGACATCAATGACTCTGCTTTGTTGAGCAAGCTTTTCGAGGTTGTGGCGTTTACCCATGTGATGCATTTGGCTGCTCAAGCTGGTGTGAGGTATGCCATGGAAAACCCTGGCTCATATGTGCATAGTAATATAGCTGGTCTTGTTAATCTTCTTGAAGTTTGTAAAAATGCCAATCCACAACCTGCTATTGTTTGGGCTAGTTCTAGTTCTGTTTATGGACTTAATACTAAGGTACCCTTTTCTGAGAGAGACCGGACTGACCAGCCTGCTAGTCTGTATGCTGCTACCAAGAAGGCTGGTGAAGAAATTGCACACACTTATAATCATATCTATGGCCTTTCCCTTACTGGGTTGAGATTCTTTACGGTTTATGGTCCCTGGGGAAGGCCTGACATGGCCTATTTCTTTTTCACGAGGGATATATTGAAGGGGAAGACCATTCCAATCTTTGAGGCAGCTAATCATGGCACAGTTGCAAGGGATTTTACCTACATTGATGATATTGTGAAAGGCTGCTTGGCGTCATTGGATACTGCTGAGAAGAGTACTGGGAGTGGGGGAAAGAAGAAGGGGCCTGCTCAATTGCGGGTTTTCAATTTGGGGAATACATCACCTGTGCCAGTTTCGGATCTTGTGACCATTTTGGAGAGGCTTTTGAAGGTGAAGGCCAAGAGAAATATAATGAAGTTGCCTCGTAATGGGGATGTTCCGTTCACGCACGCAAACATCAGTTCGGCTCAGAGGGAACTTGGGTATAAGCCCACAACAGATCTGCAGACAGGGTTGAAGAAATTTGTTAGGTGGTACGTCAGCTACTATTCTGGTGGGAAGAAGGCTTCTGGGTGATAAATTCTTTTGATTGTGTGGTAGATCCTTTGAATTCTTGTTCATTATAATTCTTATGATTGTTTTTAACATTTCCGTCATTACCCCGGATATCAGTTTTCCATATCTTAATGATGTAATGCCATATGAGGAGGAACCTTGTGACCTACAGTGGAGAAGTTTTGTGGTTGGGGGACATTGTTTTCTGAGCACTCCCATGCTGTATTAAGAGAATACGAGGGCCATCTCTCTTTTTTTTTTCTTTTTTTCTTGGAATGTAATTGTTGGAGCTACGGCGTTGTAGAATTAATGACTGATAGAGCATATGCTAATTGGTGGACATGTATCATTGCCATGCAATTCAATAAAATAGCACACGATAGTTTGGTTCCTTCCTTACTACTATATGAAGTGAATCACAGTTACTTTTGTGTAATACCTTGTTTATCATAAAATTTGTTTTGTATAATTGATGTCCATCGATTCCTTTGCTGCATTTTTATGGATAATCTTGCAGCTGACTTTGTTGCCCTGCACTCTGACCTTTTAGAACCAGCTTAAGTATGTCATGTCGCTCATCTGCAAGACTAAGCCTGCATGCCCCTTTGTTGGCTTAGACTTAAGGACAGATCATTCTTGTATGTCAGGTTTGCACTTCAGTTTTCTTTTGCTTCCTGGTTTATGTTGTCATTAATACAGATGGCATGTGGGATATGCTCAAATTATATGTTCTTCTAGGATGTTTATTCCTTGTTTGAATCTTCTAGGAATATCTGAAAATTCATTACTAGAGTTTGGTAAGTTATAGATGGAATAAAACTCAGTTTTGTGTTTCTTTCTAGTTTCTACGTAGACGAGTGTTTTACTGTATTCCCCTGAATGAAATAAGAAGCCAAAGAACTTCTAATCATTACTCTGATTAGTATATGGATCTCTCTATCGTTTTGTTCTCTCCCAATTTAAGGGTTCTTATTAACTTTTTTTTCTTATCTTTTGATGAAAGGCAAATAGTATGGAAGTACTTCAAAAGTGGAAAGTGAAAAATTTCCCAATCAGAGTACCTACAATTCACCACCAATGTAGCAATTTCCGATTTCGGATATACTCAATTTGATATGTACACATCCATTCTGAAATGATAATTTTGGCAATCCAAAAATTTGTTTATGTATCTTCCTTTTTATCTTCAATTTCCTTTGTTAAAACTTTGCAGACTTGACCTTTTTCTTTGCTTCTTCCTCTGATTTTGAAAGACCTTTTCGGCATTATGTGTATCCTAAAACTACCACAAGTAACTTTGTCATTCTTTTCTGAGTCATGTTTCCTTATAAGTGCATGGGATAGTGTTGTCTTTTGTCTTTGTTTAGTAGTGAGTTATGATAAAGATGATAATTACATAGTTCAAACACCCGGTTGGACTTTTCCAGTATGCAAATAGGGTAATTAAAGATTGAAAGGTTTTGCATAAGCAGCAGTATGTGTAATAGCAGTGCCCTGGAAGAAAAGAGTTGCTTTGATTTTCATTACAATTAATTCATTTCCAATAATCATTCTCATGCTCTGCAAATTTTAGATCCGGAAGGCAAGGATTCTCTTGGCTTTGTTAAACTTTTTGCAAATGCTTTCTATATTAGTTTGTATTTAAAGGCTGATAAGTTGCAGGAACATTGAATCGTTGAGATTATTTTGCTTTAGGCCGTAAATGATGCTTCAAGAAGTTCGAGAAAGGGTAATATTCTTTTGTCAGATATCTGGCGTATTATGTTATCAAAACTGTTAATCTGGAGCTACATTCAACAAGAAACCATCTAATTGTGTAACATATAACATGTGTTGGGTAAAAGGAAGAAAATATTAAGTTTTGGCAGAACATGCAGAAAAATGATGCTTATTGCTTCAGGAGTATGAGGCCAGAGTATACACATTGCCTCCTCTATGTGTCAAGCCTGCTGATTTCTAAAGGTTGTCTTCCTTCTTGTCCCTGACATTTAACATGTAGAATGGAACAAATTGGGAAAGCTTCAAGTGTAAGGAGTTTTCTGCTTATCTGTTTAACATCAAGTTTATTTGTGTGGTTGTGGTTGTTTCGTTTTGTCTGTCATTATGTGCTTTGGTGGGAGGCCGCCCCCCATTAACAATTGAATTATTTTGATGGCCTAAATCTTGGCTTCCCATTTGGACACTTCTGAGAACTGAATTATTTTGATGCCTGCTTTAACTTGTCAGCAAGCCTGGTAACATGTCAAGAATCCAATGATTTGGCTCCACATGGATTGCTTGAACTGACATCATTTGGATTTTGCTAAATTGAATCAGTCGCATACGTAGCCAATTGTTATGAGATTCTTTGTGAGAGCCTCAACTAACTGAGTGCGGGAACAACTGATGCTAACATACATCTTGAGATAACATTAACGTAGTTTAAAACTTACAGCATTGTTTGTTTCATCAGGAATCAAACACAATGGTAATCTCTTCTTCAAACTCATTATCGCTAAGCTCAAACTCTGGTGCTAATAACCTCCCAAGTGGGCAGTTGTGCAGCTCAAAACTATTGGTTCCTGGCCCCCCAACAATGAGTTGGAAAACAATAGCAAATAAGTGGAGGCAGGCAGTTTTAGTTATATGCATGGCCCCAAATAGAAGGCCAAGAAGCTATGTAGCTATTACTGCATTTGTACCTTCTCAAATGGTCGCCTACCAAACTTCATTACTGCATTTGCCATGATTTCCTTGCTTGTCTCGCAGAATGAGATGCAACTTATTACACGAATCTCAAAAGATTATGTACTTTTTTTTTGTTGGAGGGAAGAATAAGCGGCAAGTTGACCTACCACACTCTCAAGTCTCAAGCGTGTAACATATTTTTTTAATGGGCTTATTACATGAATCTCATGTGTTATACACCATGTCCTCACAAATCTATGACATTGTACAACCATTGTGGAAAATGCATATGGAACTTCATATACATGCGACATCATTACATTTAATCGTTAAACACAAATGACTCGGAGAAAGCACCATATGACGTTCTACTCAACCAAAAATGATAACTTGCAGCAACTAAACATTTTATACAGTCCAAAAATAAAAAATAAAATTGTTATTGGCAACTTAAACTACTCTTTAGAAATTAGATGCTCACTTATGATTGGGCGGACTAGTGAGATATTAAGGATGTGCATGCATTGTTGGGGCGTCCCACATCGAAAAGGAGCAAAAGGAGACCCGGCGACAGTGGCATACAAGACGAAACGCCATCAGCTTTGTAAAAGCACGCAGCCGCGCGCTGAGCACAAAGCGAACTATTCTTTCGCCTTTTACTAAAGAATACCGTGTGCTCGCCGCAATTAGCGGCATACGCCAATTTTTTAAAGGAGTTTCTCTTCACAGAGAAGCTCTTACAATGTAGTTTCCAAGTTTTTATACCAACCGTTTTTTTTTTCCTCATCTCTCTTCCACCTTAAATCTGAATATTTTTCAAAATTATTGTAGAAGTCATTTCAATGAAGGCTATATGCAGAGAAGGCTGGGACTTTCATGATCAAGAATACTTCCGTTAGTTTCGATTCGATCAGATTATAAAGAACTTTCATTATACACATAAGTACTTTTCTGGCAACTTTTAGATATAAAGCTATGACTAAAGCATGAAGCAGAAACGAGGTAGGCATAAGAAGTCTGTTTCTCGCACTACCATAACGAAGAAATGACATAGCACAAGAACCAGACCTTCCAATCAAAGGAAGGCCTCTCCAAGTAGTAGACACCGGAAATAGATTCTGTTTCCTTTCGATTTTCAGACCGGCAACTCGTAGTACCTCAAAGAGATTCTGTGCATACTTCCTTTTCCAGTGCACCAACCAAGCAGTGCAGGTTTACCATCCGCAAGAAACCCTTCAACATATTAAAGAGAGAGTCTTATAGATCAGGCAAGTCAAATTATTAAAGAGAGAGTCTTCAGCATTGCAAGTCAAATTGCTTAACTAGTAATTTCTGTATGTCACAAAAGTTTGAGAGAAAAACCGCTAGATCATTATCGTTAACAATGCAATGTTTTGATTGAAACTTGTGCTTGATGGCCTTAGTATGTGCGCGACTACCTCAAATCTCAAATGAAAATCATCGTCCATTAGCAGAAGTTATCCCACATCGGAAGATAGGTAAAGAGTCCTTCCCAGTATGCGGCTAAAAGGAGACATCATCAACATTGCAAACCACGCAGCCACGCGGTGGACACAGAGCGAACTATTCTTTCGCCTTTTACTAAAGAATACCGTGTGCCCGCTGCGATTAGTGGCATACGCCAGTTTTTTGAGGAGTTTCTCTTAGCAGAGGAGCTCTTACAATTTAGTTTCCAAGCATTGTTTTCTAAACCAGAAAGTTTCTACTCTTTTTTCGCTCAGACTTGGCAAGATCTCAACGTAGATATAACAAGAAAGACGGACTTGCAAGAACTTTCTTCCAATAAAATTGATTTGGTCATCTCAGATTCTAAAGAATACTTTCATTAGATATAAAGATATCACAACAACATCAATTCAAGCTGAACACTGAAAGCCCCAATCTCATTTCCATTGATAAGGGAATTGCTAACTACTATGATCAGCTTCGCATGTGTTCTTTCCATTGATAAAGAATACTTTCATTAGATATAAAGATATAAAGATGTTGGGCTCATGGCAAACTTAAAAGAAAATTTTGAACTTTGATAAATAAAAGGTTTGCAAAACCATACCTTCTAGAGCTTTTCTGGCATCGAGATAGATCAAAACATTAACATCCCGTCTCATCCCTAAAAGAATACAAATCAAATCAATTAGCCACATAAGCTGAATAATGTTATTGTCTTGAATTCATCATTACCAGTATAGCTCATTACCAGTATAGTCATTACTGTTTAAAAGTATAGAGGGAGTAAGCCATTACAAGTGGTATCCCAGTGAACAATACTATAAGCCCAAAAGCTTCCAAGAAACCAAGAATTCTGAAACAATTGGTGACCTTAAATGCACTGAACTTAGACCTCAAAAGGGTCACAGATAAACAATGTGGAGTATTGTCATCACAAACACTTAGGAACTAGATATTATTTCATCAGATCCCTTACTAACTTGTCTGCAACTCGCTCAAGAGTTGATGAACCATGAGATAAGTTCGATCAAGTCCACCTTTCAATTGGCACATTTGCAAGGGCCAAAGAAAAGCAAATTCAGGTCTCTTCCACAAGAAAGTGTATATATAATTGGAAACTTTTGGCAAGTGGAGTCCACAAATGGCTCTCCCCAAATTAGTGTTCGTATTCATATGTGTGATTAGAAGTCAATAAGAGTTCATCATCACCATATACAAAACTCTAATGTTGTGTGAATTGTCCCCCGTACCCATTCCGTTCTTTTCTTCGTTCATCATTTATTGACCCTGTTTATAGGAAGCAGGTGCAAAGTAGAAAATATGCTACAGACTACAGAAGCAATGCTGATTGATCAGAGACACGTTCATGCATATAAAAAATCTACATAGATAAATACCCCTAATTAAAAACGTTACCACTAATCACTTGCCCATCAGTTGGCAAGCCGTGTGAGAAGTGAACATGCAATCGTTTCATGCTCTTTAGACCAGACTCTAATATTGATTCCAAATTCTTCCTATAGGTCCCATGAACGCAAACTGCACATCCAGGGGGAAAAACAGTGAATCAAACAAAAAGGTATCGTGTCAATAGAAAACACTAATGACTCTTTTCATTCTCTACACGAACAAGTTATGTACTCTACACTAATGTTTTGATTGAAACTTGTGCTTGATGGCCTTAGTATGTGCGACTACCTCAAATCTCAAATGAAAATCATGATCATCGTCCATTGGCAAAAGTTATCCCACATCGGAAGATAGGTAAAGAGTCCTTCCCAGTACGCGGCTAAAAGGAGACATCATCAACATTTCCAACCACGCAGCCACGCGGTGGACACAGAGCGAACTATTCTTTCGCCTTTTACTAAAGAATACCGTGTGCCCGCCGCAATTAGTGGCATACGCCAGTTTTTTGAGGAGTTTCTCTGAACAGAGGAACTCTTACAATTTAGTTTCCAAGCATTTCTTTTTAATTGTATTTGTCTCTGAACCAAAAAAGTTTCGACTCTTTTTTGGCTTCACAGTTGGTAAGAGCTCAAACGTAGATGGACTTGCAAGACCTTTCTTCCATTGAAATTGATTTGGTACTTTCATTATATACAGAAGAAAAAGTACCCTTCTATCTAGCAATGTAGGTATAAAGATATCACTACAACATCAATTCAAGCTGAAAACTGAAAGCCCCAATCTCATTTCCATTGATAAGGGAAATTGCTAACTACTACGACCAGCTTAACATGTGTTGCAAAAAGGGAGAACTGTTACATCTCATTAAGCTGAGGCAGCCAGCCAACGGGTCAAAAACGAAAAGGAGAAATGGAATGATTGCCCCCCAACTGATGCAGGTTCAGAAAGGTATCGGCTTTCTATCGGGCCACGATTCTATTTTCTTGAAGTACTTGACTGGCACAACACCATCAAAACCTTCAGTCAAGATTACCTTGTTCTCTGAAATGTAAAACTTCATTCCCTCTGCAACAAAACTTCAGGCATAAGAAGTCCTCTATGTTTCCTCAACTACCTCAATAAAGAATAAAAGGTGGTGTGCTCATGACAAACTTAAAAGAAACTTTACACTTCCGATAATGAAAGGTTTGCAAAACATACCTTCTAAAGCTTTTAAGACATCGAGATAGATCAAAACATTAACATCCTGTCTCATATCTAAAAGAATACAAATCAAATCAATTACCAGCATAAGCTGAATAATGTCATTGTCTCGGATACATTCTTCACGGTCATTACCAGTATAGCTCATTACTTCATGATAGTCATTATCATTTAAAAGTATAGAGAAGGAATAATTCAATACAAGCGGTGGGCCAGTAAACAATAAAGGCGCGCGGGTGGTCCTTTCTTTTTAATAAATAGTATAGCCGAGCGGCTATACTCGGGGGGGGGGTTTTTTTTTTAAATAAAAAGCGTATGGCCGAGCAGCTATACTAAGGTTTTTATTATAATTTTTACACGTGGCGAAATCAGCGCTAGGCGCTAGCAGGTGGTTTTTTTAAATTATAAATAGTATAACCGCTCGGCTATAACTCTGGGTTTTTTCATAAAAAGCGTATCGCCGGGAGGCTATACTACAGTTTTTATTAAAAATAGTATCGCCGCCCGGCTATACCATTTTTGACGCGTGGCGAAATGGCCAGGCCCCAGCGGGTGGTCTTTTTTTATTATAAATGGTATAGCCGAGCGGCTATACTACGGTTTTTAATTAAAAAATAGTATGGCCACACGGGTATAACATTTTTGTTTGGCTCCAGGGGCCAGCGGGTGGTCTTTTTTATTATAAATAGTATAGCCGGCCGGCTATACTATAGGTTCCCAGAGGGTGGTTTTTTATTAGTATAGCCGCGCGGCTATACCCTGGGTTTTTATTAGTATAGCCGGCCAGCCTGTATGACGTTTTATATTATAAAAATAGTATAGCCGAGGGGCTATACTGTTTTCATACGGGGAGAAATGGGGTCTATCGACTGGCGGGTCTCTTTTTTATATAAATAGTACAGCCGTTCGGCTATACTCGGATTTTTTATAATAAAAATAGTATAACCGCACGGCTAGACAGTTTAAATTATAAAAAGGGTATAGCCGTAAATTAAAAAACGTGTTTAGCCGCCCGGCTATACCCTAGAGATTTGTTTTTTAAAGAAAAATGCGGCTATACCCGAGATATTTTTTTTAAAAAGAAAAATGCTTATAGCCGCTCGGCTTTACGGAAGTCTTTTTTTTAAAATATTTGTTATAACGGCTATACTATTTGCATACGACAGGGTCATCAATATAAAAAATCTACACTTATAAATTGCCCTAATCGAACACATTACCGCTAATCACTTGCCCATCAGTTGGCAATCCTTGTGAGAAGTGAACATGCAATCGGTTCATGCTCTGTAGATCAGACTCTAAAATTGATTCTAAATTCTTCCTATACAGGTCCCAAAGCTCTGCTTTCTTATTGTCTTCATATTCCATCTGAAACTCAACAGAGAAGCTCCTACAGATTAGTTTTCAAAGTTTTTCTTTTGTTCATTTTTAGTAGCCTGCAGAGGATTTAAGACATAATTTTGAAACCAAGTCTAACACAGCGGCCTGGGCTGATCTAATTTTGAAACCCAAAAATCATGACATTTTGCAATTTACTATGGATTAGTCACTTAAACAAGGCAATAACAAATATGGATTAGTCATTTCGCTTTGTATTTTTATACTCCTGAGTTATATTTTTAGTTTATCGCTCTGACAACACTTGGTATCGATTCCTATTTGCTATGCTAGTTTATTTTCCCTCAATATCAGCTTATCAATTCGTCAGTTTATCAATTTATCAGTAGTTTTCTTATAAATTTTTATTTATAATGGATTGAATCGAGAAATCTTCAAGTATAAATCATACTTTTCAGTTGCATTTAAGTTTGTAAAGCTTTCATTTATCATTTTTACACTTGTTTCTATTCATATTGGACTACAAAAACCAGAAAACAGTCTACATACTTTTTGGTCTGATCTGCCATTTGCTAGTCCGATCTGGGCATTTCAAGCTCGATCAAGGTCTAATCATTCAGGATATCATAGACACCAGTGCATAAAAGTAGAATTTTGAATTCCTTAAATTTATACAAGGCATAGAAAAGAATTAATCTGAGCCAGTTTCCAATTCAAAGCACAATGGCTTGATTTAAAAGTCAGATTAACAAGCGCAAACCATAAATCACGTCATAAATTAATCAATCTCTTTCTATTGGGCTTAGCCAATTCCATTTGTGGCACACCTACTGCAAAACAAAAGTTGGATCATTTTAAGCCCTGTTGCTTGGCCTTAAGTTAATTCTCTCTCTAAACTTGATCCAGCAAGAGGAGAGGCAAGAACACTGTTGAAGTGTGCTTGGCCCCACTATCTCCTCCTGGATTGAAAATTCACTTTGCATGTCAGAATCTGCATCTAAATCAGTCTGGTACTGCTCATCTGCATCAGTCCAGTTCTGCGCCAAGAATGTTGCACGGACACGGCAGTGAGCTGAAGTGTCGGCGTGTCCGACACTCGGACACTCAGACACTCAGACACGGCGCGGACACGCCTCCGACACGCCTTGGACACGGGTCAACGCCTTGGACATGTTAGCTTGTGTGTGAAAACAATGAATGTTGGAAGTGTGAAAAGGGGCACGGTCCTATTTTGACAGGATACGGTCAGGACACTTCCTGACACTCCCCGACACGGCAACTCATGGTCAAGACACGGCGCGGAAATTTTTGAAAATTTTGAAAGGTTGCAGAGAAGGCGGTGTGTGACTGGCGAAGCGAGGCCATTGCTTGGATCTCTTCACAGAGAAGCTCTTACAATGTAGTTTCCAAGTTTTTATATCAACTTCACTGGTTTTGTTGTTTCATAATGTGCAGGGATTCAGAGCTTCTAATTTAGAGTAGGATTTCATTTGTTTAATCCCATGCAATTTCTTTTGAGTTGTAATAGGTGTTTTGTCTAGGAAATGCCAAAGGGGGAGATTGTTAGTATGAAATTTATATTGTCATTTCCTAGATTCTAGCATAGGTTGGGAGTTAGTGTGTGAATATCGTTTCCTAAACGTTTTGGCGCAACACATTCAATCCCAGATTTCCGAAGCGTGACCTGACCATATGAGAAACTTGACAACAGGTAAATCATGACATAATCATGCATTCATTATAGGATTCCTAGTTGGAATTATTTTCACTCAAGTATTTTCATGTTAATCCTAGTTTTAATAGGATTAGATTTTATCTCTTGATATTATTTCCTACTTGATTTGTCTAATTAATTTGGTTAGGTAGATATTGTTTTAAAAGATTGGCTGTAGTGGGAAGTCTTTAGATTTCCTCAAATCATGCATCATTTGGCGTCATCTCTTAACATTCTAATTGAATCAGCTTTTATATTGATAATTGGATAGTTGGGTTGTCATCTATGGGATGTCTCATGAAGAGACCATTTTGCATCAGGCTTAGGAGTTTTAGTCTAAATGGGTCTTAGAGTCATATTTGCTTTGGAAGTGTAGTCTCGTGGTTTTCTCTCTAGTGAGAGAAACCTACTTTGTATAAAGGCATGGTTGTTTCTTTTTCAACGTGCAGCTTTTTATTGCAATTACATCTTTGAGCATATTGAATCGTTTAGAAAAAGCTGTCGTGCTTATTTTCTTTGGTAAGTCATCAAGTGCTTCTGATGTTTACTTGGTGATTTATCAAATCCTTTCTTCATTCATATTGCATTCATATGCATGTCGGTGACTCATACGGTTGAGGGCACTAAGACCGTGGTGGCGGTTTTCCTCCGGTGAGCTTGAAGCAATCGTGGCCAGTATTGCGTTCAACATAAGGAGTGTCAAAGATCATCCCGTGACAGAAGTTGAGTTACGAAGAAGTCGGTAAACATTATCTAGAATTTGTCTAGGATAAGTGTGTGAGTACTTCTTGTAATCATCGTTCTATAGTGGATTTGTGTTGGACTGAGGAGTCCCGTGGATTTTCCCCAGAGGTGGGGTTTTACCACGTAAAATAATTCTCTGCGTGTTCTTTTATTTTTTGCCCAGCAAGTTTCAGGATTGATAAGCCATATCAATCCTACTACTGAAGTTTAATTTTTGTTTATTGATTATAATCTTAAATTGGTCTATTCACCTCCCTCTAGGGATTTTTAGTCATCCTACAGGTATTATCAATGACAAAGCACAAGAACCAGACCTTCCAATCAAGGGAAGGCCTCTCCAAGTAGCGGACACCAGAAGTAGATTCTATTTCCTTTCGATTTTCAGACCAGCAACTCGTAGTACCTCAAAGAGATTTCCAGTGCACCAACCAAGCAGTGCAGGTTTGGCATCCGCAAGAAACCCTTCAACATATTAAAGAGAGAGTCTTATAGATCAGGCAATTCAGCATTGCAAGTCAAATTGCTTAACTAGTAATTTCTGTATGTCACAAAAGTTTGAGAGGAAAACCGCTAGATCATTATCGTAAACAATGCAATGTTTTGATTGAAACTTGTGCTTGATGGCCTTAGTATGTGCGACTACCTCAAATCTCAAATGAAAATCATCATCCATTAGCCAAAGTTATCCCACATCGGAAGATAGGTAGAGAGTCCTTGCCAGTGTGCGGCTAAAAGGAGACATCATCAACATTGCAAACCACGCAGCCACGCGGTGGACGCAGAACGAACTATTCTTTCGCCTTTTACTAAAGAATGCCGTGTGCCCGCCGCAATTAGTGGCATACGCCAGTTTTTTGAGGAGTTTCTCTGAACAGATGAGCTCTTACAATTTAGTGTCCAAGCATTGTAGTTATAACAAGGAAGATGGACTTGCAAGACCTTTCTTCCAATAAAATTGAAAATAAACAAAACTTCAGGCATAAGAAGGAAGATGGACTTGCAAGACCTTTCTTACAATTTAGTGTCCAAGCATTGGTAAGGGAATTGCTAACTACTACGACCAGCTTAACATGTGTTACAAAAAGGGAGAACTGTTACATCTCATTAAGCTGGGGCAGCCAGCCAACGGGTCAAAAACGAAAAGGAGAAATGGAATGATTGTGTCGCAACGATCCTGGTTCAGAAAGGTAATCGGCTTTCTATCGGGCCACGATTCTATTTTCTTGAAGTACTTGACTGGCACAACACCATCAAAACCTTCAGTCAAGATTACCTTGTTCTCTGAAATGTAAAACTTCTTTCCCTCTGCAACAAAAATTGAAAATAAACAAAACTTCAGGCATAAGAAGTCCTCTATGTTTCCTCAACTACCTCAATAAAGCATAAAAGGTGGTGTGCTCATGACAAACTTAAAAGAAAACTTTACACTTCGATAATGAAAGGTTTGCAAAACCATACCTTCTAAAGCTTTTCTGACATCGAGATAGATCAAAACATTAACATCCCGTCTCATACCTAAAAGAAAACAAATCAAACCAATTACCAGCATACGGAATAATGTCATTGTCTTGGATACATTCTTCACGGTCATTACCAGTATAGCTCATTACTTCATGATAGTCATCATTTAAAAGTATAGAGAAGGAATAATTCATACAAGCGGTGGCCCAGTAAACAATACCGGCGTGCGGGTGGTCCTTTTTTATTATAAATCGTACGGCCGCGTGGCTATACTCGGGATTTTTTTTAAATAAAAACGCGTATAGCCGGTCGGCTATATTATGGGTTTTAATTATAAAAATCGTATAGCCGAACGGCTATACTATTTTTGACACGTGGTGAAATGGGCGCAGGAGCCCAGCGTGTCATCCTTTTTTATTATAAATAGTATAGCTGACCGGCTATACTCGGGGTTTTTTTGAAAAAAAGAGTGTAGCCGACCGGCTATACTATGGTTTTTATTATAAAAACTAGTATGGCCGATCGGCTATACTATTTTGACACGTGGCCAAATGGGCTCTTGTGACAGTCGGGACCTCTTTTTTATATAAATAGTATCGCCGCAAGGCTATACATAATATACATAGTATAGCCGAACGGCTATACCGTTTTTCACACCTGGCAAAGCTAGCTTCAGCGCCAGGCGGGTCCTCTTTTTTCCTATTTTCTTTTACAAATAGTATCGCCGCACGGCTATATTCGGATTTTTATAATCCCAGCTAAGTCGGCGCTAGGTTTTCCTTTTCTACAAATAGTACAGCCGCGCGGCTATACCCGGTTTCTTTTTATTATAAAAAGAGCACAGCCGTCCGGCTATACTGTGGGTTTATTGTTATTAAAAATAGTAAATCCGCGCTGCTATTCGGGATATTTTTTTTATATAAAAATGCGTATAGCCGCTTGGCGTTATGGAGGTCTTTTTTTAAAATATTTTTTTTAAACAGTAAAGCCGCACGGCTATACACTTAACATAAGACAGGGTAATCAATATAAAATATCTACACTTACAAATAACCCTAATCAAACACATTACTGCTAATCACTTGCCCATCAGTTGGCAATCCTCATGAGAAGTGAACATGCAATCGGTTCATGCTCTTTAGATCAGACTCTAAAATTGATTCTAAATTCTTCCTATATAGGTCCCATGCACGCATACTGCACATCAAGGGGAAAGAAAAAGGGTAAGGAAAACAACAAGGTATCCAAATTCTTCCTGTAGGTCCCAGAGCTCTGCTTTCTTATTATCTTCATATTCTATCTGAAACTCAACTTTTAACCTCTTATGATTCCAAAAGAAAAGGGAAACATATGAATTTTCTTTTCTTTTGTTGGAGCCCTCTAACGCTCAATTAAATTGTTTTTTTCTCAGCCATATTTTGTTAAGAAGCTTTTAATTTGTTGGAAGGCAATCTATGAAAATGGGAAAGCCTTTTTTTTGTTTCTCAAAAACAAAGTCTAGAGTTTTAATTCACGATGGAGTTTGCCTAATTATTTATGATTTTTCAATCACTAGCTAGAACAAATGACAAACGACATCCAAGCTTGCTTAGCATCTTCCTTTTCTTTTTTTTTCAATTGCTTAGCTCTGTCCTACATAACATTTTGAAGCATTTAATTTTTGTTGGAGTATTTTCCAGCTTCATGAATTAACTTGTTGGAGGGCAATCTATGAAAATGGGAAAAAGCCTTTTTTCTGTTTCTCAAAAATCCCACATGGAAAAAGAAGCAAAAGCATCAGAATGAGAGCAGCTATAAAAATAGAAGAAATGGGACATTTGAACCCACGCAGCCACGCGGTGGGCACAGAGCGAACTATTCTTTCGCCTTTTACTAAAGAATACCGTGTGCTCGCCGCAATTGGTGGCATACGCCAATTTTTGGAGGAGTTTTTTTCAACAGAGAAGCTCCTACAAGTTAGTTTTCAAAGTTTTTCTTCTGTAATTTTTTCTCATCTAGGAGGTTTTTTCAACAGAGGATTTAAGACATAATTTTGAAACCAAGTTCAACACAGAATTAGAATTACAAAATGCTTTTAGGCACATTATTGGCAAAAATCCAAAAATCATGACATTTTGCAATTTAGTATGGATTAGTCACTTAAATAAGGCAATAACAAACATCGACTTGCAAGACCTTCTTCCATTAAAATTGATTTGGTTATTCTCTAGGAATGTAGATATAAATATACTACAACATCAATTCAAGCTGAAAATTAAAAGCGCCGGTCTCATTTCTATTGATTGCTAACTACGACGACCAGCTTAACGTGTGTTACAAAAATTACATCTCATTAAGCTGAGACGACCAGCAAATGGATCAAAAAGGAAAAGGAGATCCTTCTTCATTAAAATTTAAATATAAAAAATATATATATATAATAAAAAGTAAAAGGAGAAATGGAATGATTGCATTGCACCCCAACTGATGCAGGTTCAGATAGGTATCGGCTTTCTATCGGGCCACGATTCTATTTTCTCGAAGTACTTGACTGGTACAACACCATCAAAACCTTCAGTCAAGATTACCTTGTTCTCTGAAATGTAAAACTTCATTCCCTCTGCAACAAAAAATCAAAAGAAACAAAACAGGCATAAGAAGTCCTCCATGATAAAGAATAAAAGATGCTGGGCTCATGGCAAACTTCAAAGAAAATTTTGAACTTTGAAAAATAAAAGGTTTGCAAAACCATACCTTCTAGAGCTTTTCTGACATCGAGATAGATCAAAACATTAACATCCCGTCTCATCCCTAAAAGAATACAAATCAAATCAAATCAATTAACCACATAAGCTGAATAATGTTATTGTCTTGAATTCATCATTACCAGTATAGCTCATTACGGCATGATAGTCATTACTGTTTAAAAGTATAGAGAAGGAATAAGTCATTACAGTGGTATCCCAGTGAATAATGCTAATAAGCCCAAAAGCTTCCAAGAAACCAAGAATTCTGAAACAATTGGTGACCTTAAATGCACTGAACTTAGACCTCAAAAGGGTCATAGATAAACAATGTGGAGTATTGTCATCACAAACACCTAGGAACAACATTATTTCATCAGATCCCTTACTAACTTGTCTGCAACTCGCTCAAGAGTTGATGAACCATGAGAAAAGTTCGATCAAGTCCACCTTTCAATTGGCACATTTGCAAGGGCCAAAGAAAAGCAAATTCAGGTCTCTTCCACTAGAAAATTGTGGACCATCTACCTTTTTTCAATCTGACCAGTATGCACAGAAAGTGCACATATATAATTGGAAACTTTTGGCAAGTGGAGTACACAAATGGCTCTCCCCAAATAAGTGTTCGTATTCATACGTGTGATTAGAAGTCAATAAGAGTTCATCATCACCATATACAAAACTCTAATGTTGTGTGAATTGTCCCCCGTACCCATTCCATTCTTTTCTTCATTCATCATTTATTGACCCTGTTTATAGGAAGCAGGTGCAAATTAAAAACATTACCACTAATCACTTGCCCATCAGTTGGCAAGCCGCGTGAGAAGTGAACATGCAATCGTTTCATGCTCTTTAGACCAGACTCTAATATTGATTCCAAATTCTTCCTATAGGTCCCATGAACGCACACTGCACATCCAGGGGGAAAAACAGTGAATCAAACAAAAAGGTATCGTATCAATAGAAAACACTAATGAGTCTTTTTATTCTCTACATGAACAAGTTATGTACTGAGAATACAAGAAAATTGCACACTAAAAGATAAACCTGGAACTTCTTCAGATGTAAGGATGGGCTTCAACAATCTTTCAGATTCAACTATCTGCCAATATGCGCATACAGTAGATATAAATATTCAATGTCCAAAGCAAACAAGTATAGATGGATGTTCAACCCAAAAACGCGCATCACGAATAAATTGGTGAAGAAAATTGTCTAGAATTTTACAAAGTTCAGAATAACGTTGGTGCAAACAAATATAGTGAATCCTCATCCTTAGGCTAACATTTTACAGAGTTCAGGATGAACAACACTACTTGTATTCATGTTGAAGAACAAAAAGTTGGAAAGTACAAATATCGGTATTACGCTATTGAAATTGAAAACAAGAACTTCATAATTTACTACATAATGGTCTGAAACTAAGAGTACAAGAGAAAATAATGAAAGACATCTAGTCTTAGGATGTAATGACCAAATCTCTAGCTTCAACAATTTTACAAGTCTTAACCAGAGATTCTACTTCTAGCGAGACTCGGACCTGACAGTGCTTTGAAAAGATTATGCAGAGAGAAACTAGTTAATCCCCGGCTCTGCTTTCACAAGACTACACAGAAACAGTAAAATCCAAGAAAACAGTTCCAAATTCAAGCAATTAAAAATGGTTTGGTGTCTCCACAAAACGAGCCTAATAACTCAAACTCAAATATTAAAGATAAATGAGGATATGTTACCGTTGTTGTGTGGCCTTGGTTTGCACGTATCAAAAGCTCCCCATTTTCTTCCAAGAGGCCGAAGCGCTGCTTATTATCCTTTCTGACAGCCTGGTAAGAAACAGCAAATAATTAAACATCCTCCTTAGGAAGTTATCTAAAAATAACTGACTACTAAAAGACCGCTCACTAACCTCCTTAATTTCATCAACAGTATGTGATCTCAATGGAATATTAGCAAATGTCTGTATGTTCAGCTTTAACAGATCTTGAACCTTCACATATCCATCACTTCGCATATTCAAATTCAACTCAGCCGCCATATGGCGCAATATACGTGTCCTGAAAAGATAACAGAGGGGCTGAATTTAAACAAACTACACCATTCAGCTGCGCTACATTACCAATATTTAACAAAAAGGTTTAAACTATTTCCAACACATTGAATACTTAAATTAAAATTAGAAGCTACAAAACAAACAAAATGACTAAGTGGGTATTGTAGTACTTACAACAATCTACCAAGGGCGTCAATTTTATCTTTGCCAGAGCCACCCCCTCGATCACCACCACGGCCCCTTGATCTTTCTCTATCATCCCAGTCTCCTCCTCTACCACCACTGACCACAAAATACATAATCACATATTCACAGTATAATTATATAACACACTCCAAATTTTCTCTGCCAAAACAAAATTTTCAAACTTCTAATTGGTTGCCGAGAAATGCCCGAAAAAATTGGTGTATTGCAACGATAACAAAGTACAATAAAACTGATAACGCAATAAGGGCAATCCCGTTTTTGCTAAACCCAAACATTCTCTCAGAAAAACAATGGAAATTCATAATTCATTTTTTTTCTTCTGTCTGAACTCGTTCGCAGAAGCGAACAGGAGAAGAAAGAGAATGAACAAAAAGATACCTTCTGGAGTTACGAGCAAAAGATGCAAAAGAAGACCCGCCGCTACTGCTATTGTTGTCCATGAGAACCCGAGCAGGATAGGTGGGAAGGAGAAGAGGATGAGATTTAGGGCTACGTGGAAGGGAAACACGATAGTAGCATAGAACTGGAATTTTGTTAACGGTGACAGACCCCCGCATGAATATTACAAGAATTTGCAAAGGCGAGAGGATGATGAGGAAGGAGACAGAGGGAGAGAGGAGACTGCTCAGAAACTCTGTGTCGCAGGCGGAGGTCCTTTCTTTTTTATAAATAGTCTCGCCGGTCGGCTATACTCAGGGTTTTTTTAAAATAAAAAGTGTATAGCCGGTCGGCTATACTCGGGGTTTTTAAAAAATGAAAGAGGTATAGCCGAATGGCTGTACTATTTTTTTATTATTAAAAACATAGTATAGGCGAGGGGCTATACTCAGATTTTTATATAATAAAATAGTATAGCCGAACGGCTATACTGTTTTTGACAGGTGGCGAGGCGTTGCTAGGCTCCAGGTGGGTCCTCATTTTTTCTTTTTAATAAACAGTATAGCCGGACGGCTATACTCGGTATTTTAATAGAAAGCGTATAGCCGCTTGGCAATACTACGGTTTTTTATTTTAAAAAATCGTTTAGCCGATCGGCTATACTATTTATTAAAAAACCTCTCATATAATATCTTAGAGGTATAGCCGTACGGCTATAAAAATAGAAAAATATTTAAAGTATAGCCGAGCAGCTATACGCGATGAATACAATATTTTAAAAGGCCAGCCATGCGGCTATACACGATTAATATAATATTTTTAGAGTATAGCCGACCGGCTATACACAAGAATAGAATATTTTAAAAGTATAGCCGAACGGCTATACCCTTTAAGTTGCATAATATGGATTTCTCCTTTTTAATTACTTGAATTAGTATTTATGTTTTAGTTATTATTTACTTAGTTAATAAATAGTATTTAAATATTTTATTTAAGAAAAAAAATAGAAAATTTGAATTACTATTTATTAACTAGTATAATTCATGAAGTTAATTAAAATATTTAATATTAATTATTCACTAAAGAAATAATAAATACAATATACTTACTAATTTAACTAATAAAATCATTCAAATATATTATTTAATTACTAAAATTAATTAACCTAAACATACTAAGTTTATATTTATTTTTAAAACATAACCTCTCCCAATGAAATTGCGCCGACACAGATCTATCTTGGCAAAGTTTTGCCATATTAGACCTCTCCCAACGAACTTTCGTCAGCAGGGTAACTTTCATTGGGAGAGATCTTATCCGGCAAATATTTGCCGCATAGAGCTGTACCGACGAAAGTTCGTTGGTAGAAATTTTTTGTTTTTTGTTTTTAATTTTAAAAATATAAAATTAGTTTCTTTACTTTTTTTTTTTTTTTGCCAACTTCTTTAATTTAATATATATAATTAAGTAATATCTTAGCCTTTTTGAATTACTTTAATTAATAATTAATGTTTAATTATTATTTGTTGTGTGAATATTTAAATATGTTACTTATTTCTTAATTAATTGTGTAGCCGCGCGGCTATACTATTTAAAAATAAAAAATAAAAAAATCATTGGCCGCCTAGTCGATAGGCGAGTGCATAGGGGCTAGCTGGCAATATTTTTTTATAAAATAAATAAATAGTACAGCTGCCCCCTGCTATACTCGTTAAATATATACTAGGATCTTTTTTCTTTTCTTTTTTTCCTAATTTTCGTTTATCGATAAGAGTAGTTTAGAGCATTTTCTATTACTATTTGGCCATTACCGGAGTCTCTATTGTCCCCTTTTGATTTTTTAATTTTCCAGAATTATTACCGTATAAAGAATTTAGCATGTTCCCATTTAATACTCGTATTATACACGTATGTATATATTTTTTAATAATACTTCCGTTTTTCATACACATTTTAAAGATTCTGTAAAATAAACGTTTTAAAAAGCAAACATACAATACACGTATGTATGTATTTTTCAAGTTTTTTACAAAATTTTCAATAATACACATAAAATTCACGTATTATACACATAATTTTCACATATTATTGAAAATATATTGGGGTCCTTTTTAATAAATAGTATAGCCATGCATCTATACTCTTTAAAAATATATTGGGATCCTTTTTTACTAATTTTTGTTTATCAATAAGAGTAGTTTAGAGCATTTTTAACTACTATTTGGCAATTACCTAAGTCTCTATTGTCCCCTTTTGATTTTTTACTTGTCCAAAGTTATCGTACAAAGAATTTAGCATGTTCCCATTTAATACTCGTATTATACACGTACGAACATATTTTTTTTAATAATACTTCTGTTTTCCTTACACGTCTTCAAGATTTGATAAAATACACATTAAAAAAATACATACAATACACATACATACGTATTTTTTAAGTTTAATACACATATTTTTTTACAAAATTTTCAATAATACACACAAAATTCATGTATTATACATTTATTTTTCACATATTATAAATTGAATATATATTTTTCTAATTTTCGTTTATCAATAAGAGTAGTTTAGAGCATTTTCCATTACTACTTGCTCATTACCGCGGAGTATTTATTATCCCCTTTTGATTTTTTTACTTTTCCATAGTTATTACTCGTATAAAAAATTTAGCATTTTCCTGTTTAATACTCGTATTATACACGTACATACATATGTTTTTTTTAATAATACTTCTGTTTTCCATACACGTCTTAAAGACTAGGTAAAATACATGCTTTTTAAAAAAAGCAAACGTACAATACATGTACGTACATAGTTTTTCATGTTTAATACATGTGTTTTTTTACAAAATTTTCAATAATACATGCAAGATTCATGTATTATACACATAATTTGCACATATTATTGAATATATACTGGGGTCATTTTTTTTAATTTTTTAAATAAATAGTATAGCAGCGACTATACTCTTTAAATATATACTGGGATCCTTTTTTTTTTTTTTTTTAAGTTTTTTTTCCCTAATTTTAGTTCATCGATAAGAATAATTTAGAGCATTATCCATTACTATTTGCCCATACCTGAGTCTCTATTGTCCCGTTTGATTTTTTACTTTTTCCAAAGTTATTATCCGTATAAGAATTTAGCATTTTCCCATTCAATACTCGCATTATACACGTACGTATGTATTTTTCAATAATTCTTTCATTTTCCATACATGTCTTAAAGACTCATTAAAATACATGTTTTTTTAAAAGCAAACGTATAATACACGTACATACATATTTTTCAAGTTTAATACACGTATTTTTTTATAAAATTTTCAATCATACACACAAAATTCGTGTATTATACACATAATTTCCACATATTATTGAATAAAAATAATATATAATTAAATATTATAATATTTTCAATTCCAGAGGATTAAGTGAGAAAATTTCTGTTTCAGGATGTAAAGTGAGAAATTAAGACCGTACAGTTCCCAAGCAACCATGTCCCACCCAAACCGATTGCACAACCTTTCCCTCCACCTGCTTCTCCTCCTGTGGCAAGTCATCACTCCTCCTTCTAAGCAAAGTTGTGAATGTCTTTAAATATTTTTATCATGAATTCATTAATTTTTTATGCGATGATCAAAGATCATTCACTCTTCCTTGTCCGCATGAACCATGATATTGACATGCATTAGAAAGTTATCAACGAGTTTAGTTTATAAAATCTTGTAGGAACTCTTTCGCGCTAACAGGAAACATGAAAGGAGATCATGCAATTTCTTTTTTCTTCCTTTATTTTGTTCAGTGAGTTTCAGAGTGATTGTGGCTTTTAGGTTGGGATAGCAGTCTCTGTTCATTCATGCTTATACAGTATGAAAAAGGAGAATGATGAGACGCGCAAACGCTAAGACATAAAGGGACAACTAGTGTGTATATAATTGTCCATGAAAAGTGAAGTGAAAGATGTGTCTAACAAAGTTACTTGGTTTGGTGCATATCAGATTCCAAAGTGAACTCTGGGTATATTTTGCTTATCCAGTTTGTCCGATTGTTGTGGAAGAGAATCAAACCCTTCCTATATGCTAATCATTTTCCTGCGACTTTTTGTTAGAGAGAGAGAAGTCTAAATCCTCATCTTACCCGTTTTAGACAATAGGGATATAATATAAATACAAAATTTAAATACAAAAGTTTGAATCAACATGTCAAAAATGGAATGTAATCTATACGGCAAACTATTCAAAGGACTTATATCAACAAACAATAATTCGAGGACTAGACCCAACTATTGGTTGAATTTTTAGACCAACCTCTATCAACTTTTCTATAAAAAAAAAAATAAGGTAGATATTTAGCATGTCATTACGTACCATTAATGTGAATTACTGTTGTAGGTGTTATATTAGCATATCTAATATTTGGCCAAAGGAGGTCACACAATAAAGAAAGAAGTTTTGAGCAAAGTTGTATATCGTAAATTTTTGTGCGTGAGACTTTAAATAACTTTATTTTAGGGACATTTTTATACGGCCCACTCCATATAGTATTTCAATAATTCAAAACATCTATTTTATAGGATACAATAATAACATCGATACGATAATCATAAGTCATTCTTGTTTCTTTCATAGTATTGGGAACTTTTAGGTGAGGCTACGAAGCAGGTTGGACTAGCGAGGAAGCTTGTCACGAGCTAGCTCAAATGATATATATAGCTAGATATGTCACATTATATATGGAAGATATTAGTGATGTATTTTGTGGAATTTGTGGTGGAAAAGCTAGCTGGCTGGTTCTGGTTTGAGCAGACTTGCAGTTGTACCCTAACCCTACCAAAACTCATATATATATATATATATATATATGTGTGTGTGTGTGATATGTCTGTCTTACCATATTGTAAAGTCCAACATAGTGGTGAGGGTGAGCCGTGAGTAAAAACTGTCGTGTTCTGTTTTCCATGAGCATATAAACATCACAAGCTCTGTAAAAAGTAATGCCTACGGAGATAAAAGACAAGGTTTCATAATGGACAAGTTCACATGCCATGAATATTGGGCTATACAAAGTGAAAAAAAGGACTTCACATGAAGCTCGACAATTAATGGGTCCACTTAAACAAATTATAATTGATGCTCTCTCTCTCTCTCTCGGGGTCAAGATCAAGCTGTCGAAGCAGCTTCTGTGTTTTTATACGTATATACAAGTTCTTTTTTGAAGCAGCATCTGGAAGAATGGAATACAAGGTTCTACGTACTTGAGTTTGACAGGAGGAGGAACATTGTCACGAGCCCTAAATTAAACACAATAATTTTTACTTTAATGTGAATCCTTTTTTTTTCCTTAGTAGGGCAGGCAGCATCTCACAGCTCAAGAATTCAAACTACAAAAATAAGGAAGTTGTTATTCATACTCCAAAAAAATTCATCATAAGAGTATGTCCAGCGCTAGGCAATAACCCGGGCAAAAGGGCCCCCAAAGCCAAGTTTCGCACTCCAGCGCAGCACCTGCAGCCCGGGCAACTGCTGGGTCCCACCAGCCCAGGCAAGCCCAAGGGCAAGTTCTGCCTTGGCTTCAAAACGAGTTTTGTGACATCAGCGCACGGAAATTCAAATTTTTTTTACTGTTGTGCCACGTGTTGCGACAGGGACGCTCCGATCGTTTTTTTTCCAAAAATCCGACGGTCCTCGTTTTTTTGGCTTAAAAAATTGCAAAAAAAATAAAAAAAATATTGAAATTTTTTTAAAAAAATACCAAAAAATTCTGTATTTTTTCCCTATAAAATACCTAACCATTTTATTTACTCTCCACACCAAATCTTCATACAATTCTTCTTTATCCAATATTTTTTAGTCTCCACTCACATTATTCACTTTCCACACCAAATCTTCATACAATTCTTCTACATCCAATATTTTTTTATCAAAAAATTTAATTACAAAAGATTATCAAAATTAATGGTTTAAAGTATAAAAAAAATAGGAAATGAAGTACAATGAATAGTATTTGCCTTTGACTTGCCATAGACCTTGCTCTCATGGGTGGAGTTGCAAATGGCAAGGCTGACACTATTTATGAGAATAGTAGCAGCCCTTGCCTTAGACTTAGCCCTTGTGGGTGGAGATGCTCTAAATGCACTCCATGGTTTACTGACTCATTGAGTATATAAAAGTGCAAATTAAAATTTTGCGTTTCTCGATTATTTTATAAATTTAATATACATTGTTATTATTTTATTTTTTCACACATTTAGATTTCTTGAGCTAATGATTGTCCGGTATGATATCAAAGTCTTCTTAGTAACTCGGTCATGAACTCAATTCCCGTTTCTGTTTTTTTTTTTTTTGACTCTACGTGTACATGCTGAGTTTGCATAGATCAATAGTGTAAATTTGATATATATTGTTGGTTTTCTGGACATCTCATGTTTTTTTTTTCTATTAGTAGTGAAAGTTTGATGGTCATCATGTCCCTTTACAATCCTAGGTCTATGGTAGCTTTTATAGAGTGAAAACAATTAGTCACAATCTAATGATATGTTATTAAACTCTCAATATGAATCGTGAATTATACTTTCCTGGTGTAGTCAAAATTAAAAGTTTGAAAAGACAATTCAAAAAGTATGAGAAAAGACAAAATTACCCAAAAAATAATTAAAAGTGAAGACTAATAACAGAGACAGTAGAGCATGGTGAGTCAGCATGGAAAAGAAGAATGGGATTTGCTTGCTCACCTCAGGCTCACATCCTTCTTAATTGATAGAGACACCAATGAATCCAAAGTACTGCCATCCATGTTTGTGCCATTGTTTTTACCTACGCTTTCTTTTAGGCTTTTTGCCT
The DNA here is from genome assembly GCA_020226455.1 of Prunus salicina. Classification (NCBI taxonomy): domain Eukaryota; kingdom Viridiplantae; phylum Streptophyta; class Magnoliopsida; order Rosales; family Rosaceae; genus Prunus; species Prunus salicina. Next base: position 13,658,760 of record CM035343.1, on the reverse strand, counting down.
TCCCATCCCCTGCCTTAAAGTGGTCTCACTAAAGTGGTCCATTTCAAAAACAATGGCATCGCTTTCCTGATTCCCAATTATTATTTCCAGTTTCCACTAACTACAGTTGTTTTCATCATGAAAAAAAATAATAATACAGTTTGAGTTCATAATGTTCAATTGTGGATCAAGTTAAACTGCTGTTGATGCAAAATTTATACGTTCCTCAAGTATATATTTTGCTGCTTTTGCAAGAATAATCAAATAGTTCATTGATGCTTTAGCCTTTCATAATTTCCGTAGTAAACAAAATCATAGCAATTCTTATGACCATAAACAATTTAGTCATCAGATGCAGATTGAAGTTCCTATTTGCCACTGCTAGTTTGCCAACTTCAAACATGGGCAGCCAAACTGTGCTAACTCCTAATAAGTATTCGGTTTGGTTTCCCCGTTTTTCGGTTCCAATACCCACCCCTAGCTAATACCTATACAATGAATGTTAGAAAAAATTTATTTTTCAATGGGATCCAAATGCTCATGGATGGATAGAACATTACATGTGTGGCCTAAATTTCAAATGCAGGCAAACGACATGAAAACCATATAAAGTTCTTCAATAATTCTGAATCATGGATGATGAATTCACTGAGAACTTCATGCATTTTCTTTTGATGAATAAGATTTCCTTGTCTCCTTCAAACAATGAACTGGTTGAACAAAATGTGTTCATAGGGGCCATATATACAGTTGTAGGACCCATTGATTCAAATTTAGGTGGCGGGGCCCATAATTTTGATATGCTTTGGCTTCCAAAAGAACTGCATTACATTAAACACTCAAAACTATCACATTTACATGAAGCAGGCATATCATGATTCATGTATGACAGTGCAACTCTGTTTTCACTTGCAAAGTCCACCGAGATTAGAAACCTCTCACTTTCAAAACCTAACTTCACTCTCTGTCTGAATCCAAAATAGAAAATAAGCAGAAGATCAAAACTCACTCGGACACTCTCTCCTCGAACTTATAAAATCCCACATTTTCCCACACAGTCAAAAACAAAAGCAAAGCAATTTCCACATTTTCCTACCCATTTTCTACCATTTTCCCTCAAACCAAACACCCCTGTTTATCTTCTCAGACGTTATGCAGAGTCTTTAGACCACCCATTTCACTTCAAAACCTCAAAAAGCCAGCACAGCCCAGAAAGCAAGAGTTGAAAAAGATCCAAAATTTCCCACCAACCCCTCAAACCAAACATGCATTTCACTTTCTCCATTCTCCTCCTCCTTCTCTTCCCCTCTCTCTGTTTCTCCTCACTTACTGAGCTCCCTGCTCTTATGGCCATGAAGGCCTCTCTGGACCCACAAAACCAGTTCTTGACTTCATGGACGCCTCACTCTGAGCCATGTAGTGGAGCTTTTGAAGGCGTGGCTTGCAATGAGCAGGGCCTTGTGACCAATATCTCTCTTCAAGGGAAGGGTCTCTGGGGCCAAATACCCCCAGCTGTTGGTGGCCTGAAGAGCTTGACTGGTCTGTATCTTCACTTCAATGCTTTGAGTGGGAAAATACCAAAGGAGATTGCTCGTTTGAACCAGCTTAGTGACTTGTATCTCAATGTCAATAATCTTTCTGGAGGAATTCCTCGTGAGATTGGTAACATGCCTAATTTGCAAGGTGGGTTTTTAAAAACAAATTATTGTTAAGAGTTTGCAATTTTGTGCTTATGTGAGATTGAATTTTCAGATTTTTTTGTTCTTTTAAATGTCTTAGAATTTCTTGTTATACCTTTTTTTTCTTTGTGAAAATAAAAAGTTTTTACTTTTTGGTTAATGAATATAGAGGCAGTGAAAAGCTTTCTGCTTTACATCTCACATGGGGAAAAGTGGGTGCATTGACAACTTTTGCTCACAGAAAGATTGCATATGGATTTCTGGATGTTTTTTTATTTGTAAATTCTGAAATTTAGAGGTTGAAATGGGTGCACTGGAACTTGAAAAGCCTTCTTGTATTATATCTTCCCTATTTCTTTTTCTTAATTCAAATTCTTGTTTTCTCTACTGGACTAGGTTTGAAGTGGTGTTGTCATTTGCATTTACCAGCTTTCTTGAGATTAAAACTAGAGTAATTATATTTTTTGCAAAATTATTTCATATTTAATTTTTATGGTCTGTTCAAGAAATGAATTTAAAACAGTTTTGGTAATCTAGCTAAGAATGGAGGGAAGGAAGAAAGAAGTGGTAATCTAACAGTTTTGAATCATTAGGTATTCAAAAATGGTTCTTTTAGTTTGAATAGCATAAACTTTTCAGAGTTATTTGTAGAACCAGTGATTAAACATATTAGTTTAACCGAGTTTTCTTTGTTTGGAGTGTGCAGTTTTGCAGCTGTGCTACAACAAGTTGACTGGGGGCCTACCGACACAATTGGGAGATCTTAAAAGGCTCAGTGTTCTTGCAGTGCAATCCAATCAGTTAACTGGGGCAATTCCAGCAAGCCTGGGTGAGTTGGGGACGCTAACAAGGCTGGATTTGAGCTTTAATAGCTTTTTTGGTCCTATTCCTGAAAGATTGGCTCATGCTCCTATGCTTCAAGTCCTCGATGTTCGAAGCAATAGTCTCTCAGGAAGTATCCCTCCAGGTAATGTGGTGTGATGCTCTCAACCAGTTAAAAACTTATGTTTTATTTTCTTTGTAAGAATTTTAAGTTGACCATTTGCATTGTGGATGTAAATACAGCTCTAAAGAGACTGAATGGAGGATTTCAATATGAAAACAACCCAAGCCTATGTGGGGTTGGGTTTTCTGGCTTAAAAGTTTGCACAGCTACTACTACTCGGAACCCAAACAAGCCACAACCATTTGAACCTGGTAACTTTTCTGCAAAAAATCTTCCAGACTCGCCTACTGCAAGAGAAATCCCTGAGTCTGCAAATTTAGATTCCAATTGCAGCCAAACCCACTGTTCAAGAGCATCAAAATCCCAACAAATTGGTATAGTTTTTGGGGTGATTGGAGTTATTGCTGCTTTAGCTGTATCTGGTCTCTTTACCTTCTCATGCTATCGTCGCCGAAAACAGAAAATTGGGAGTAGTTTGGACACTTCGGATAGCAGGCTTAGTACTGACCAGGCAAAGGAAGTTTACAAGAAGAATGCATCTCCTCTCATCAATCTGGAGTATTCTAACGGGTGGGACCCGTTGGCTAAAGGTAGCGCTGGGTACTCTCAAGAAGTTCTTGAGAGTTTTATGTTCAATTTAGAAGAAGTTGAGCGTGCAACTCAGAGCTTCTCAGAAGGCAATCTGTTGAGGAAGAGTAATTTTTCTGCCGTCTACAAGGGAATCCTGAGGGATGGATCAGTTGTTGCTATAAACTGCATCAGCAAGACAAGCTGTAAGCCTGATGAAGCTGAATTTTTGAAGGGATTGAAGATATTGCCCTCATTAAAACATGAAAATCTTGTTAGGTTGAGAGGCTTTTGTTGTTCAAAAGGCAGGGGGGAGTGGTTTCTTATCTATGATTTTGTCCCCAATGAAAGTCTGTTACAGTATCTCGACATTAAGGTTGGCAGTGGGGAGGTTCTTGAGTGGTCAACCAGGGTATCTATAATCACTGGCATCGCTAAAGGTCAGTGTATCTCTTGCTCAATAAAGTTACCGTCATTGTTTTTGGTTTTTGCCTTTTTGTTCTTCTTACCATCAGTGTATCTCTTGCTCGATAAAGCAACAAGAACTCCATAGGAAAATTTGACATATTATTCCCTTCTATTACTTGGTACTAAAATTTGACATAATATAACTCCTTCTAATACTTGGTGTATACTGAATGTTTGACATATTTTGGCGGCAGGTATTGGATATTTGCATGGAAGTATGGGCAATAAACCTGTCATAGTTCACCAGACCATATCAGCTGAGAAGGTGCTTATTGACTCCCACTATAACCCCTTACTCTCAGATTCGGGCTTGCACAAACTCCTTGCAGATGATATTGTCTTCTCGATGCTCAAAGCCAGTGCTGCCATGGGATACCTGGCTCCTGAGTACACAATTACTGGTCGCTTCACTGCAAAGAGCGACATTTATGCATTTGGTATGATTGTTTTTCAAATCCTTTCTGGAAAACGTAAAATCACCCAGGTGAATCGCCAAGGGGCTGAGGCAGGCAGATTTGAAGATTTCATTGATGCAAACCTTGAGGGAAACTTTTCAGAATCAGAGGCAACCAAACTTGGAAGACTTGCTCTTCTTTGCACGCAGGAGTCTCCCAGTTACAGGCCGTCCATAGAAAATGTGGTGAAAGAGCTAAGTGGGTTTATCTGCACTTGATTTTCATATGGAGTTATTGCCACAATTTTCAAATCACTAGAGAGGTTTAGATGAAGCAATTAACTGCTGACTGATGGCTGAAGCTGTGTTTTCTTCTAATTATCGTGTCCGGTTCTTGATCACTGAAGTGTTCGTGAATGGTATGTACTGGTTTGCTGTAATTTATGGCAGAAGTGATTTTGGTGGGAGGAAGCACCCTTTGATTATTTGTCTTTGTTGAGGGAGGCAAGTTGGTTCAATTAGCAAGACATTATTTGTAGTTTTTATGTTCAACACGTAGAAGCTGTTGTGTTCCAACAATGTCGTTAGGTTGCTAGTGCATGTAAAGTGTGAACTAAACTGTGAACTTTCCCTTAAACTCAGATGTAAAATTGTAGATGGAAGCAAACTCAGCTTCCTAGTATTGTACGTTACCTTTGATATTTATAAACTGCCATTGTTGGAATTCTAAACAAGTTGCAACCATGTGAAATGGAAAATGTTTTGGATCAGAAATGGCTGGCCAGGAAATGGACAAAATGGTTCCAGTCTACAAAGCGTGCCCAACTCTCAACTAATTTTTTAAATTGATTTCTTTCATTTGAACTTGGACACACATAGGTCCAATTTCATTGCTTTTGCTAAGGTTGCGTGTGAAGCCTTCTTGTCGTTTTTAACCTGCCTGGCTTTGTTCCTTTCCTCATCATTTTTCTTCCAAGAAGAAAAAGAGAGAGAATTAAGGGTGTGAATGCTGTAGTACACAGTACAGAAAGAGTTCAATCCACCCACTTCCTTCTACTGAGGAAAAGGCTTGATGCATAGGTTCAGCAATAAATTCTAACTGACATGACATACCATGAAGTTCCTCGAAAAGGACTTGATTACGAGAGTTAAAATCAACTAGCTCTTACTCCAGGAATATTTCTTGTTACAAATATAAAAAGGAGCTTCTATTGACACTCCAAAAGAGTCATGATCATCTCTAGTGCAATTTATCCATTGTGTTATTATGACAGGGATTGAATGATGACTCTTTTGGAGTGCCGAACTGAATTTCAGGAAATTTTATTGAAAGAATAAAAAAAGGGAGGAAAAACGGTTAGGCTTAGATGTGGTACGTAAGTTGTACAAGTTGAAGTTGGCTTGGTAAAATATAACGGGCCTAAAGAATAAATAAGACGTACCTTGCTTAGCCCATGATCCATCCAGAGCCCAATCGACTAAGCACCCAAAAGCAGCTAGAATGAAAAACACTTTTTGATCGTTGACATTGACATGGTCAATTAATCTGAATTACAAAGTTTCTTAAAAAGGGATTAGATGCCATTTAAGATTAGGGTCGTCAGGTGGTTTAGATATTTATGCAAACCAAATAGAAAAAGGGGGATTTGATCCTTTTGGGGTTGTTGTCATCCTATTGCTTTCAAACATGAGGTAGGTGAAGGCAACAGCTTCTCTTTTTCCAATTTACTAACTATTTCTAGTTTGTCTCTGTGATGACGAACAAACCAATATTTTTCCAAGACCTAATAATGTTTACAACAAATTACAGAAGAGCTTTGTGGTTTTATTATGTATGGAGAAAAACTTACATAAAATGGATTCGTGTTATATATATATATATATATATATGTCTCTCATCCAGTGGTGGTTCCAGGATTCGAAAGCCGACCGGGCAAAACTTATATAACAAACTTAACGAAACAAGTGAATTTCATTAATAAACTTAAAAAAAATTACATAGTTAGAGGAGACGTAATAAGTCTTACCCTCAAATGCATTTATATCTACAAGTACAAAAACTAAAATAAAAACCAAAAAATTAAAATTAAAAGAAAAAAATAGAAAAAAAATTTATTTCACATGAAAAAGAAAGATAATATAGAGGACTACATTAATTTTAAAAAAACCAGATTTATTTCAAGAGAAATGGGAAGGAGGAAAATTGGCGGAGCTAGGTTTTTTTTTTAAACGAGTTGTGACCTCATTTCTCTCATTGTTTCCTTTTATAAACATTTATTATGACATCCGTTTTTAGCTTTCCACCTCGAGCTCCATAGCCCTATCAATCATGTTTCGCAATTTCTGAAATAGTTATCTTTGTGCAAGACAAATTTTTTTAATAATCATAAGTAGGCTTGTTATCACAAAAAGTCCATGACGTTTACGAAACTATCAGATTGCATCCTCAAAGTTTGTTTGTATTACTCATGATCCCTAACGTTAATATGGGTGCTCTTAAATAGTCCCTCTGTTAAAAAAACTGTTAAATTTAGGGATATAATCGTTAAATCAATCCAAAATTATAAAATATATATTTTATTTCCTCCCCTTCTCTCTGTCTTCTTCTTCTTTCTCTCTTTCTTTTCTTCTTCTTCTTTCTCTTCGCCAGATTCCTTATCTCTTCTCTCTCCGTTTCTTTTTTTTTCCCCTATCCTCTGTCACTCTCTCCTTTTTCTGTGAACTAAGACCGCACACTCAAATGTTAATGATTTGATTCTTATTCATAATATGTCAACATATTGTATGAGAAAATTTTCGGCCAAATATATATGCCTGGGGATTTAAATTTTTCTTTGTTTTACTAGATTGTGCATATGTACTTAACATCAATCCTTTCTTTTTTATCTTTGAACAGAATGTTTGTGGAATCATGCAAGCGGCTTCAGTTGATGAAAAGCTCTGAGGCAGTTGGATTAGCTCCAAGGATACCTCCAAAATCCACAAGCACGAGTTGAAGGACATGCCTTCTACATATGATAAAGAGACTGAATGAATGAATGAAAAAAATATATGCATGTACAAAGGCTTTTTCTTGTTGGTTGGGGAGTTTTGTTTAGATAGAAAAGTTGACAAGAATAAGAGATCGATCTGTGATTCTCTATAAGTTGCATTTTTCCATTTTGGTATTGAATGCACTCGATTGAAAGAAGAAAAATGAGAGAGTGACAGAGGATAGGGGAAAAAAAAAAGAGAAACAGAGAGAGAAGAGATAAGGAATCTGGCAGAGAGAAAGAAGAAGAAGAAAAGAAAGAAAGAAGAAGAAGAAAGAAAGAGAGAAGGGGAAGGAAATAAAATATATATTTTATAATTTTGGATTGATTTGGTGATTCTATCCTTGGATTTAACAGTTTTTTTGATAGAATGACTATGAAAGAGCACCCATATTAACGTTTGGGACCATGAGTGATACAAAAAAACTTTAAGGATGTAATTTGATAGTTTCGTAAACGTCAAAGACGTTTTGTGATAAAAAGCCTCATAAGTAATGTAGGTAATATTTTTCTAACAAAAAGAGAGAAGGAAAAGGAAGAAATAAGAGAGAGAGAGAGAGAGAGAGAGAGAGAGAGAGAGAGAGAGAGAGAGAGAGAGAGAGAGAGATAGAGAGAGAGAGAGAGAGAAGAGAAAGAATGGAAAAAAAAAAGAGAGGAGGGATGAGAGTAGGAGAAGAAAGAAAAAAAAGAGAGAGAGAAGAGAGAAGGAAAACAACGGAAAAAAAAAAGAGAGATAGAGAGGAGAGAAGGAAAAGAATAAAAAAAAAAAAAAGGAGAGAGGAGAGAGGAGAGTGTAAGGAAAAGAATAAAAAAAGAGTGGTGATTTCCTCACTCCAATTTTATCCACTTATACTCCATTTTATAACTAAAAAAGAAGTGTAAGTTGATAAAATTGGAGTGGAAAATCATTACCCAAAAAAAAAAGAGGAGAGAGATGAGAGTGTATGTAATATTTTTTTTAACAAAAATTAAGGCCGGGCAAAAGAGAAGAGATGAGAGAGAAAAGTGTGGGTAATATTTATTTAACATAAATTTGGGCCCGGCATGAGCCCAACCTGCCACAGGCTAGAGCCACCCCTACTCTCATCGTGTGGTGATAAGAGAAATAAGCACATGAGTTATGAATCCGTAATAGCCAAGTTTTCTCGTGAAGAGGGTTAGGACTCATCGACTTCCGTGGTATAACATATGTTAGATTTATATTTTGGCATTTAACACACGTTAGATTGGTCAATTGTGCATTAGAAGGATTGTTGATAACGTAGGAAAATATCTCATATCTTCTCAAAAGTTATTCTATGTGTTGAGCTAACAAACAAATTACGATTACGTGGGACAAATAGACAACAAAACATTTGTAGAAGTCACTTTATGCTTATTTCTAGATGTTTATGGCACTTTGGCAGTCAGTGAAGTCACAATTAATCCAACCTTCAATTACTTGACTACTTCAAAAACCCTTGACATAAATATCTCAGCCCATGTTTAAAATAAATTGTATTTTTAAATTTTAGTTATATTATTTATATGGTTTTTTTTAATAGTCATTTAATTTTATAGGGTTTTCTTAGGCGTGCAGGTATTTAATTAATTTCTAATAATAATATAAGGTTGACTTCAATTGAGTCTATATATATATACCCAGACGTGGGATCATGATGGCCGTACACTTAGAATGGTGCATATATAGATATATGTCTACTTGGCTTAAATCAAATAGTAATAACGATGCGATCTTATCATTTTTGCATCACCAATTAATGTTTATTTGTACAACCTTGTTGTTGATTAGATGTATAATATTTCTATGGCAAGTTGAGGGTATACTGACTCAGTACAATATATTGTCATTATCTGTCCCACCTCTCGACATTAGTTATGCAAGTTGCCTTATCTGTCCCACCCTCTCGACATTAGTTATGCAAGTTGCCTTTGTTATATATATACATATATTAATCATATACCACTTTGATCCAAATTAATCTAAAATAACTAAGACTTAGTCATGTGTACTCTAGTGCGTTGAAGAATATGAGTGACATATTGGAAATTTAACTAAATAAAATACAAAATATAATGAATAGTTTTACTACTAATAACACCGAGGCTTTTTGTGATAAAACTCCACACCTACTGGGATTTATAGGTGCTTAAGTTAAAGACAATATCGGTGTTGTTAGTAATGGGCTGCACACCCATCTTTCTGAAATTTAACATGATACCAGAGCGGGTTTATTGATTGGACCTAAATTCATGGGCCCTTACCCTTACCATTTATCCAACATGTAATATTTACCTACTGGGATTTGTAGATGGTTAAGTTGGGGACAATATCGATGTTGTTAGTAGTGGGCCGCATGTCCGTCTCTCTGAAATTTAACATAGTAATCATATATGCCAATTATATAATTAAGGGATTGTAATATCACATCCTCATTGAAGTAAGCTATATCTCTATTTAATTGTGGAATTAGGCAAGTAGCATCCGTTAAAAAATATCTCATTCCCAAGCATCTCAAGCAATGAAGCAAGCAGTATCCGTTAAAAAATATAATCAGAAAATATGGTAATTAATTTTATTATTTGATGAGTGATGTTATTTACACTGTATACATTTGATATATAATCCACATACGTGGGTAGGCCACCTACATGATTCTTTTTTATGTCTCCCGGACTATATAGTTAATTAACTAAATATGCATGATGTGTTTGGAAGATTTTGTTAAGGTATTGTTGTCCTTGAAGGTACATTACTAAAGGTGATATTTTTCGAGAGTGCTACAAAGAATCATTCGGATTTATGATCATGTTGACTAGAAATATAACAACCATCATTATCTCATCAGACATGAAAACATATGCCCACAAAAATACTTGAATTCAGCTCACCCTGCCGCCCTGCCCTACCTACCTACCTAGCCAATCAGAAAGATGCCTTCACCAATCATGCTCAAAAATAGGGTGAAAACATTTTATATAGATGGATTCTGTAGAAATGGCGTCACTACAGTCTGAGCTTGTTTATTCGTTTTACCATACCTACTAGCTACAATTATATGTAAATAAATTCATTTCCACAACTAATTCCATCGGTGACCTAAACAAATGTGTGCATATGTATGTTTTCATCTTTATTTATTAAAATAATTTAATACATGTCAAAATCGCATTGGTGGTAAGGAAATGCTCCTCTTCAATCTTACGGAACCAAGCTTTTTCCTTGAAAACATTGATAATATATATTATTACTTTAAGAAAAATGTTAGGCTTACCACCTTGTGTACCATCTCTCTAATAGAGAGGGGACCCACTATATTGATGGGTTCCACCTCTATTAGAAAGGTGGTACGCAATATGATATTTGAAGAGCATGACTCGGCTTCTTAAAATTGAGAAGGAGCTCCTCCTTAAAACGAATTGGATTTTGACATTTGTCAAATTCTAGCAACATTGACAAAGTTTCAACAACAACAAAAATAATAATAATTTCACACCTGTCAAAATCACATTGGTCGTAAGGAGGAACTGCTCCTCAATCTTAAAGAGCCAAGCTTTTTTCATATAAAAATGTGATAAGTGTAGCATTACTCTTACTTTAATTAATATTCAAGGGCGCTTATGGACAAAATCTAACAAAAAAGTTCTTAATTCTCAGTTGTTGCAACTTGGATCCTCATCAAAAAGTAAATTAATGCATGTTTATGCCGCCCAAAGCAATCTAGCCGTCGTTAACTTAACCTTATCCCCGATTTAGAACTAGTACTCCTTCTGGTTTAGGCATCTTAAATTCTAATTAATTTAAGAGTCAAAATTATAATACCGTACGTACAATTGTCAACACATGGTGGTACATGGCACATAGAGGATAGGCAGGGAGAGGAGAAAAAGATAAGAGCCCTCAACTTGCAAACTGATGATCAATGAATTTCCAGATGACGCTATATATAATATATATATATATATATATATGTTATTTAATGCCAAAATCGCACACGTCCTAAAGCCTCCTAACTGCAAGTGTTCCCAAATGTCAACTCTAGCTTTGTTGTTTGTACCAAAAGATATAGCTAGGCGACAATTCTTTCTCTTTCTCCCAAACCATATTTAAAACCAAATAAATATATCAAACACCTTGCTCGTATACTCCATTTGAATTTAGTTCCTCTTCTTCATCATCATCATCCTCTCTGCCTTTCTCTCTCTCTCTCGCTCTCTCTCAAACCATCCACACACAGAGAGAAAAGAGAGGTTATGAAGCTCATTTGGTCGCCAGAAACTGCCTCAAAAGCTTACATAGACACTGTGAAATCAGTGAGTAATTGATCAGATCTCTTGGTTATGATGTTATTAAGCTTATTTTACAATTAATTAATTTATTGTTTACTAATTTTGCAGTGTGGGAAACTTAGAGAATCCGGGGTTCCCGAGCTTCTCTCTGCCATGGCGGCCGGCTGGGATGCGAAGCTGATTGTGGAATCCTGGTCCCACGGCACTCCAATAGCCACAAGTCTCGGCCTTGCCATGGCAGCACGCCACACGGGCGGACGACACGTTTGCATAGTCCCGGATGAAAGGTCGAGATTGGAGTACATAAAGGCAACTAGAAATGCCGGGGTACCGGTTATGCCCGAAGTGGTAGTTGGGGAGGAGGCCACGGTGGCGGTGTTAGCGGGTGTGGATTTTCTGGTGGTGGATTGCAAGCGGACGGACTTCACTAGGGTTTTGAGGAGGGCTAAGGTGAGCCCTAGAGGGGCGGTTTTTGCATGCAAGAACGCAAGCCAAAGAAACTTATCTGGATTCAGATGGCACGGTGTGGTTGAGAGGGGGACACGTGTCGTGAGGTCAGTGTTTTTGCCTGTTGGAAAAGGGTTGGATATTGCTCATCTAGGGTATGGTGGTGGAAGCGCTAGTGTAGGATCATCAATCAAGAAGGCTCCCAGCCGTTGGATCAAGCATATTGATCAAAAATCAGGGGAGGAGCACTTGTTTCGGGAGTGAATTCTGAAGAACTTAAAGCGGCCAATATAGAAATGAATTGTTTAAGTGCTTGACAAATAAATAATCTTCAAGCAGCTTAACAATTTACTTTTCTATTATTTTCAAGAGTCACTGTTATTGGGATTTAGGATATTCCAATGAAGATTTTGAAGGAGAGATCGCTATATGTATGTATAATATGTTGTACATACTTTTATAAGGCTACTTTTAATATCAAAGTCATATGTATATATGTACTGTATATGCCAGATATATTAATATATACAAGCCTCCCAATTCTCAAACTTGAACTCGCTATTGAATTAATAAAAATACCAACGGGTCTAGTATAGCGGAAAATAGTCTTAACTTATAGATTAGTGGTCTCAAGTTCAGACCTCCATAATATATTTTTTGGTAACAACCTCCATGATATATTAGCAACGTGTGAAAAATCCATCTCCTTCTTTCTAAACTTAGCAATAAATAAATAAATCCAGTTATGATCTAATTTTGTCTCATCCTTCTCGCATGTTGCTCAAGACATACAGTTTGTACCAATTTACAAGTTGGTGGAGATTTGACTGAGGTGCAACCTATGTGCACTATATATCCACACCTTTCAGCATGTTAATTGAACTTCCTTCCTAACAGTTTTTTTTCTCTCTGAACCAAAATTTTGTAACATGTTACTTTGAATTATTATGTGGTCAATACTATTGAGATATTGGGGTAAACTAAGGGATTGTTTGATAACAATTTCAATTTGTTTGATAATAATTCCAATTTCAATTTGTCAAATAACAATTTCAATCTCAAATTTCAGTTTTTATTTTCAGTTTTTTTAAAAACTGAAAATTAAAAACTTATTCGATAACTAATTTAAAATTTTATTTTTAAAAAAAGAGAAAATTTATTTGAAAATCAAGAATTGATTTTATTTAGTTTTCATTTTTCATTTTTATTTTTTTTCATGTGTCTCTCTTGTTTCAACCATCACTCTCTGCTCACTCAATACTCACTCTCTACTCTATTTGTCGCTCTCTTCGCTCTGCTCTCTCATCTTCGTTTCTTTGCCCTCTTGCTCCGTCTCCTCCCTCCTCTCTTGATCTCACTGCCTCAATTCTCTATCTCACTCACATCCTCCCCTCTCTTAGATCTCACAGTCTCTAGCTATCCATCAAAGGTATGCACATTTCTAAATTTCGCTTTATTTGTTATTTTATTTCTTTCATCTGCTTTAATTTGCTGGAAATTGATATTAATTTAGACCGCTTTTGGCTTTGGCCATTGTTGTGTTAAAGCATCTGTAATTTGAAAGAAAAAGGGACAAACCTCACTTATCTTTTTTCATTTGGGTTTTTTTTTTTTTTTTCAGCTTGAGTCATATGTGATTTGGTACATAACAAATCAAACCAATTCATTCATTGGAACTAATTATGCAACTCAAATCAAATTGAGCAAGTCGGTGGCCATAAAAACTTGTGACTATATGTAGTATATTATGAGAGCAATATATCTTAGAAGTTTTGCTTAGAATGGGGTGAGTAATAATATCTATCCATATTGAATTTTCTTATAAGTTTTGCTTGAGTAGAATGCATGCAATAGTAATCTAACAATCTCTTAGCGTTTAAGAAGAACTCGTCTTTGTTCTATTCTTCTCCATCTTGGAGGAATGTACAGACTAATTAGGAAGCAATCACAAGACCAACCAGTCAATATAATAAATCAATCAATATCTTCCAACAAGTAGAACATGACACGGAAAAAATTAATACAAAAACTAAGATGGGATATAATGAGTGGGAGCTCTAGATTAGATGCAGACCAAGATGACAGTCTGATATAAGGCTGGACTGACTGTGTTTCTCCACATTGCTAAGGAGACAGTCAATTTGTCTAAGCGGTGACTTTTCCATTAGTTCCTTTGTTGGCGGCTCCGTCAGTAGAGCAAGCTTACCTAGAAGAGGCACAACCATATTTCCCCAGAACAATTGAATTGTTGTAATTGCACTCTGTCCACAAGACATTAATTGTGGTAGTGGATGTTGTTGTCTTGTCTGAGCTAGAGGGATATGAATAAGGTTGTTTTTTTTTTAGTGCTTTCAGTATGTTATGCTATGCTTGTTGGACGTTTGTTTTTATGTTATGCTTTGTTCTAGATGTGAAAAAGGCCGAGGAACATTTCTGATGATGATGATGATGTTGTGGAAGTTGAGGATAAGGGGAAAGATGGACCATAATGAGGATATATTTATTAATTTAATGATGAGGAGATCTGAAGGGGCAACTGAAACTTTTTCTCAAACTAGTTGACAAACCATGATGAAGAGTTGATTAAATTATTTGGAATCAGAAGACATGCCCATCCTCAACCAAATCTCCCTCAGATTCAACATATAGAAGCAGATATAAAATTAGAGGTGACGGTGATACTAATGGGAAGGACGAAACTGAAACGCATCGACATTACAAGAAAACTAGTAAAAGGAGAAATCATATTAGTGATGTATATATTGTCTTCTATGATTCAAGTGTATTTTGAGACATCAAAGAACATGAATTAAATAATTGAGAAAAGATTTGTTGGTTCTTCAAAATCGCATAGTAATAATATGGTTCAATCAGCTGTAAACGGATATTGCAAAAGAAGAATTGATTTCAGCACATGCCCAACCCCGTTTTAGGTAGAACTAAAGCCCAACCCAAACTTTTGTAAAACTTCCCCATCCTTCTTTGAAAAATAAAAATAAAAATACTAGTCCAGCTTATATCCTATACACCCAATCTTCTTCTTGCACTCCTTTTTCTTGTGATTTAATTATAAAACTATTTAAAAATTTTGATTTAGAGATTTAGAAATTATGGGTGTGTTACTGTGTAAGTTTTTATTTTTATTTTTAAGGAAGGTGTGTTATTAAGTTATTAGAAGTTATGTGCATGTTTTTATTCTTATCAAAGAAATTCACTCATACTATCAAGTTTTGTTTTATGTATAATTGGGGAAGTTCTTGAAAATGTAGTTGAAGATGTATGAGTAAATAATAAAAATGTTTAATATGTTATATACAAATTGAGAAATATCATAAAAATAAAGTAGACTCTGCCAAAATTTCATTAAAAATTTACGTAAAATTTTGGTCAAATGCAAAGTTTGCAAACCATGAACGAAGAAAGGCATGAGAGAAACATCTTCACCCTATCCATGGGTTGCGGACAGACCATAGCCCCATGTTCAACAAATAGAGTTTACAATTAGGTCTCACATCTTGCATTGCATGCTGAGTAAGTTATACATAGTTTGTCTAATCTTATATAATAGCATTTGAGAGGAAGTAGTAAATGTTCATTAAAATAGGGTTCTCAAGCATTATTTTATTGTAATCTGGTGGACATATTAGTTGGTATTAATATTTTTGAGATATTGGAGTAAATTAAATTGCATGTACCCTGCTGTCTTCTTCCCTAACATGCTACTTGACACATTCTCAAGTGGACCACAAGTTTGATTTCTAGCTCAAGACTAAGCTAAGCCTAGGGTTTCCACCTTAAGTGGGTTTAGTTGCAGCTCATTCCCTCTATTTTTAATTTAATTCTACATATTATACAAGCCCAAAGGTTAGAGTCTGATGGATACTTTTATTTAACACTATTTCTATTTGATGGTGTTGTGGGACTAAAAACCCAAGCCTTCCAAATACACACGTGTATTAACATCTCTCTCTGTCTCTCTCTCTCTACCCCCTTAGAATACCCATCCAAGAGGTCGCTCGTTTTTAATTTTTTTAATTTTTTATAATGGTACTTTTAACTATTGGAACCAGCTTTTCGCTATTAATATCTAGTTTGATGGATGCTCCTTAATTAAACCAAAGCTGTCATTGCATAGAATGGGGTGAGTAAAAATGTTGCAAGCATTTCTTCAATACAAATAAATCTTGTATCATGCAAATGCATTTTCTCTCTAATGATACCACATAGCTTCATAAACACATTAGGGTACATCCTATATAGTTGTCGAAAGTCTTAAAGATCGTAATTCAATACCTTATTTATATAATTGTACACAATTGTAGAAATTGGGGATCGAGCTAACGAACGTTCAATATGACCATCATGTATGAGAGCCATTAAAGCATTGAGCACTTGAGCTATTGCTTCTGTTGCCATCAACAATATCTTAATGGTTTCATAATCATGCTTCTCTAATTCTTTATCGTCCATTTCCTCTTCTTCTTTTTCTTCCTCGATTTCTTCATTCCATAGTACTTCATCTACTTCTTCCATCTCCATTAATAATGTTACTAGATAATACATGCAATCTTTAATTAGTTCATAAGAAAAAAGAATGATTGTAGATGAAGAAGGCTATCGACATTTGATGAACAACAAAAAAAATAAAAAGGATGATGTAGAAAAAGTACAGAAACCAAAAAAAAAAACAGCAACCAAGAAAAAAAGAAAAGAAGGAAAAATAGAAACAGCAATTGCTTGGATATATGACGGCAACAATAACTATTCAATTATTCATACATGATGTGCATCGAATACAAGCAACATCAATTGCTTGGATATATGATGATGTATAGCAATAGCAATTATTCAAGCACTAGAAAGCGTAGAAAAAGAGAAGGGATTTTCTACCTCCACTTGACAAGCACACACGTTCAAGGATTGGAAAACGTAGAGTACGTTCAAAGTTTCTAGGGTTCACATAAGATTTGTCAAAGCCTTTTGTATTTATACTTACCACTTTATTTTCTAACGAAATCAGGCAACTTATTAATTCATTCAAAATAAATTACTTTTTGATTTGACTTTTAAAAAGTCATAATTGAATACTCCTACATTTCGATATATTTTTTTAATATCAATTGAAATTTGAATTGAATACACCCAAACTTTTACAAACTCTTTTAAAATCCGAATTGAATACACCCGAACTTTTAAATTCGTTTAAACTCTTTTAAACTCTTAATTGAATACACCCCCTTAATATCTAGTTTGTCTAAATGTTATTAATATTTGGTTGATTCAGAATTATTAATTACCCTTCTTTCTATTTATAAAACCAGTGATATTATCAGTATTGACTCTTTTGTTTTCGAAGAACTTATCATTGCTTTGTTCTCAAGATGCCTAAACTTGATCTTATGCAGATTGTTTTGAAATAGGGTTCTCAAGCATTATTTCGTAATCTGGACATGTTAGTTGGTATTAATATTTTTGAGATATTGGAGTAAATTAAATTGCATGTACCCTGCTGTCTTCTTCCCTAATATGTTGACATGTGGCCCTTGACTTGCCTCAAACATTGTTAACCTTTTCTTATTTTTCACAATCTCTCCATTCACCAGAGCCAAACAAACCTCAATCATCAAATATTGTTCATCATAAATTCGTATTTGGCCAAAAAAAAATAAAAAATCTTACATCTAAACGCATTTCGCTTTGGTTTATTGTTGTTGAGATTGCTAACTGGTCTTGCAATTATTTGCTTTTCCTCCATATATTATTACCGATTTCAAAAACCTAAAAACAAAACACAAATTTCTTAAAAAGTGTTGATATAGATGAATGAACAACGAGATGGATGAATAATCCACTCAGAATATATACAAAATGTATGAAATAGAGAGAAAAAAAAATCAAATCTACTCAAGCAGTGAAATTGAAAGCAATAGAGAAAATAAGAGCAAATGAAACTAAAAAAGAAAAAAAAGATTGAGTATTTAAGAGCATATTCAATTGGTGAGTGGTGAGATTTGAGAGTATGACTTGATGAATCCAAGAAGAAAAATCGGTCTTTTTTGTTATCTATCAGGAATTAACAACTTTTGGTTATGTTAAGTTAAGGACGTGTCAAAAAATTAGGCAAAAGAGACAGTGAGTGCACAAGCAATTTGGGTACAGGAGATATGAAGTTAATGAATGAATTAACATGTATTATGGTTGAAGTATTAATATTTTATGTCACTTATTAAATTGTGCCACCACCACCAATGTACACCACCATATTTTCATGGTCGCCACGAGCACCATAGTTATCATTGTCGCCACAACCAGCCCAATCATCATCACTGCCATTGCAACCACTAGTTTGCCATTGCAATCACACATCACTACTAGAAATTTGGGCAATAAGGACCCTTTTTTTAGAGACTGATAGACAAACAGTCCTTAAAAATTGCTTTTTGGCACTGAGCTTTATTAAACAGTCCCTGTAAACATCAAGGGACACAAAACAGTCCCTATTGTTATTAGCATCCGTATTTTCAACTAATAGACATCAATACTGCCGTATATTGGAAAATGGATGTATTTAATTTCCCATTAGGCACGGATATTTTTTTTTCCCAAATTTTTTTTTTTTTTTCCACACATTTAAAAACAGTGACAAAATCCCTCAATGCATTTCAGTCCTTAATCATATTAGTCACTGTTCTTCGTTTCAGTCCTTAATCATATTAGTCACCATCTTTCAGTGCCCACAAACATTAGATTTACCCGGGAAGAACATTTCATTTCCCGCAAACATTAGATTTACCCGGGAAGAACATTTCATTTCCCGGTCATTCTCTTCTCAACCTTCCTCACTCATCTTCACCAGCTCATCCTCTTCTCAGTCCGTGAAGACCCATCGGCTTGTTCCTGCTTGAAGACCCATTGACTTCTCATTGCTTGAAGAGAGGATTGAAATCACGTTATACATTGGTAGAATACCCCCACCTTGGAATTAGTATGTAATTTCAATGCTCAATTTCATCGTTACTTTTCATTTGTGGCTTCTTTTTTATTTTTGTATTTGTGGAAATTATATGTATGATGGCATATTATGGTTTGATTGATTGGTGTCGATGAAAATAATAGTTGAATTCAAGCATGGGGTTATTGGGTTTTGAATATGTGTGGTTTGTTCAATTAAATTTGGTAAATGAAACGAGATTGATTATAGGTTTTCTGTTTTTAGTTTTGAAATTTTGCTTCAGGGGCCTTTTTCAAATTGTTATTATTATTTAGAAAAACTAGTTGATTGATTGTTTTGTTTTCAGATTTGAGTTATAGTATCCTTCAGTTGATCTTCTACACATGGTTATTAGCCAATTTTAATTTTGTTTCCATATTTGAGTTATAATGTTCCTTGGTTGATCATCTATACATGCATGTTGGCAATTTCAGTTGTCTTGATTACTAACTTAGAATGTCTGTTACTAGTTATCATTCAGTATCATGAACAAAGGTTGGGTATTCCTAAATCGAAGGAGTGAGGACTATATGAGTGGTCTACAAGATTTCATTGGGCATTCATTAAGTGTTGCAGCTTTTGAAGGTAATATTAAGTGTCCATGTAGACATTGCTGTAATCGATTTTGGAAGCAACCGAGGGTGGTTCTAGACCATATCCTTTATGATGGCATGGACCCGATATATGCAAATAAACCATGGACGGCGCATGGTGAGTCGTTGGCTAGACCAGCAACGGAAATTCCTAATGCAACATACGGTGATATGCCAACTATGTTGCATGATGCTTTTGGTGTTCATGGGTTTGATAATTTACCAGATACTAATGATGGGCTAGAGTCTCACCAAGAACCTACCCATGATGCTAAAAACTTCTATCGTTTGGTTGAAGAGGGTGAAATTGAATTATACTCTGGTTGTGGCAAGAGCAAACTATCATTCTTGGTTGGGCTCTATCAAATCAAGTGTTTGAGTGGCTGGTCAGATACCTTTATGTCAACCCTTTTGGCCTATCTAAAGAAGTTTTTGCCCAAGGGGGAGACATTGCCTTCTTCATTTTTTAAGGCAAAAAAGATCATTACTGACTTGGGATTGAGTTATGAAAAAATTGATGCATGCGAGAATCATTGCATGTTATATTGGAAGGGTCATGTTGAAGATACAAGTTGTAAGGTGTGTGGGGCTAGTCGATATAAAGCTAGTGTTGGTTCTAAAAGTGTTACAGCCAGAAAAGTAGCAAATAAAGTGTTACAGTACTTACCATTAGGACCACGACTACAACGTCTTTACATGTCACGGCATACTGCTGAGTCAATGGTATGGCATGCTGAACATAGACAAAAAGATGGGGTTTTTAGACATCCTGCCGACACACCAGCTTGGGAAAAGTTAGACACCACATACCCTGAATTTGGTTCTGAGTCACGCAATATTCGTCTTGGTTTGGCTTCTGATGGGTTTAATCCTTTTGGTATGATGAGCCTATCACATAGTACTTGGCCAGTTGTAATGACACTCTACAATCTTCCACCGTGGTTATGTATGAAACAACCCTATCTTATGCTTTCATTGCTTATCCCTGGTCCAAAAGCGCCTGGTAATTATATAGATGTTTATCTTCAACCTTTGATCGATGAGTTGAAAACTTTGTGGGTACATGGGTTACCGACTTTTGATGCCTTCAAGCAAGAGACATTTATCATGCGCGCTGCTGTGCTGTGGACAATCAATGACTTCCCTGCATATGCCATACTTTCTGGTTGGAGCACTAAAGGGAAGAAAGCATGCCCACATTGTGCATATGGCACCGACTCTTTGAGGTTGAAGCATGGCAAAAAATTTTGTTATTTGGGACACCGTCGATGGCTGCCGATTGTTCATAGGTATCGGACATATACTCGTTCTTTCAATGGGCATACTGAGTCAAGGTTACCCCCTATTGTTATGTCAGGTGCACAATGTTTGGCTTCACTAAGTGGGTTAAGGTGGCAATTTGGAATGGGGAAGCAAATACAAACTAAGCGCAAGAGAGGTCGTACAAAGGATGTTTGTGTTAGTCCTTGGAAAAAAAGAAGCATATTTTTTGATCTACCTTATTGGAAGGATCTTCTTATACGACACAATCTCGATGTCATGCACATTGAGAAAAATGTTACTGAGAATGTCCTTGGAACTTTATTGGGTATGGACCAAAAGAATAAAGATTCACTTAATGCCCGATTGGACCTTATGGAGCTTAATATTAAGGATAAATTGCACCCTAAGACTATTGGGGAACGTACTATATTTTGTGGTACATCATTTACACTAAAAAAAAAAAAAAAAAGTTATTGTGCAAAGTACTAGCATCAGTTAGGCTTCCAGATGGGTTTTCATCTAATATTGCTAGATGTGTCAGAGAGAAAGAGAATAAACTTGTGGGGTTAAAGAGTCATGATTGTCATATCATTATGCAGTACTTACTTCCAATTGGTGTACGTTGTGCCTTCTCCACTGACGCTGTTCCGATTTTATTAGAGCTTAGCTCGTTTTTTCGAAACTTGTGTACGAAAGTTGGAACGGCTGTTCACTTTCGTTCATTATCTAAAAGAGTTGCAGTGTTATTGTGTGAATTGGAGAAGTTGTTACCCCCTACGTTTTTTGTCATCATGCTACATTTACTAATTCACATTCCAGATGAAGCTGCAATAGCCGGCCCAGTTCATTACAGGTGGATGTATCCAATTGAGAGGTATGTTTAAATGACTTGGTTTTATTTGTGGAATGATAAGTCAATTTATGTATCTGTTTTTACTTGTCCTACTTTGCTGATGGTAAAAAAAGCCAAAAACTACACATGGGAAGTTGTTCCTCCTCAGTCTCACTATTGACAGACAACATAAGAAAATAGCTTTGTCAATCTCTGTTATGCTAGTTCAAATTGGTTGGTCAATTTCATACTTAGAAAAAATTAACAGTTATGGGTTAATTTCAAATATTTATCAAAAGATGCTTGTATTGTTTTTTCTTTACATATTCTATAGTAAAATTGCTATGAGTGTACATGTGACTTCAATTTCGAACCTCCTAAAAAGAATTCTAGGTTTTTACCAAAAGGCACCCACCCCTGCTTTTCGTATTCCACCTCCTTCTCTCTTGTGTAATGGTTGTGAAGCTTCGCAGCCTTGCATTCATTCGTATTTATTGTATGTCTTATAAGTGCAATGTAACCTTCACATCATTCTATACTGTTTACAGGTTCTTGTATACTCTAAAAAAATATGTCCGAAACAAATCTCGTCCTGAGGGTAGCATTGTTGAAGGCTATATTGTCGAAGAATGTTTATCATTTTGCGCCATGTATCTTGGTGATGACACAGTTCACAAGCGAAATAAGCCTGGGAGGAATGCTGATGCACAAGCAAGCAGCACGCGTAAAGGGTTTGAAATATTTAAAGGTCCCGGTAAATCCCTAGGGAGGGTCGAATCCTTCCACCTTGACCATCAAGAGTGGGATAGGGCGCACCGACATGTCTTGTGGAACACTCCTGAAGTCCAACCTTACATAAGGTGTGATAGGCAAAAATATTTTAAGTATTGTAATTATTGTGCCAATTCACGAAGTGGTTGCATATTGAATTTGATGTTAGCTTCCATGTTCATTTACAGGGAACATGTGGAACGTGAAAAGGCCACTCGATGTTCGCGGGTGACTGTTTTAGAATCCCAACGTCAAGCACACAAGTCATTTCCTGAATGGTTCCACAAACATGTAAGAATTTAATCATTAATGTTGAACTGATTGAGATGTACAAATCTAAATAGGTTTAGTAACTTGGGAAGTAAATGTAACTTTGTAATATGTATATATGGATGGGAACAAGGTCATCAACTTCTTTTCTTTGACATAGATGTTTCCATTATCTATTGATGTGCAGATCTACAACCAAATTCAAAATGGGGTTGGAC
This sequence comes from Prunus salicina, assembly GCA_020226455.1. Lineage (NCBI taxonomy): Eukaryota > Viridiplantae > Streptophyta > Magnoliopsida > Rosales > Rosaceae > Prunus > Prunus salicina. The sequence goes on along the minus strand of CM035343.1, from coordinate 13,636,020 downwards.
AAGTTAGCGATGATATACGAGCATTGGCTAGTGGCCCCAGAAGATGGGCTGGTCGCTGGACCAGGTACATTATGAATGGTTTTCGGTTCCATGTGAAATCAGTTGCTGATGGCTTGAAGTCACAAAATAGTGGTGTGTTTGTGTCTTCTCAGACTGATAGTTATGCTACTGCTCGAGACCCAAACCCAAGATCTGGAATTGTTGACTACTATGGTGTACTTAAAGACATAATTGAATTAGACTATGGCCATGGATGCAATGTAGTGCTGTTTGACTGCGACTGGATTAATTCGGGCCGTCGTAATGGTCTCAAAATTGATAAATATGGATTTACATGGGTAAACTTTATGCACTTGCTTCCACCTCCAGATACATTTATTCTTGGATCACAAGCTCTGCAGGTTTTTTATGTTCAACATCCAACAGAACTAGAGTGGCATGCTGCAGTGAGAACAAGACCTAGGGATTATTTTGACATGGGAAGCATTACAGAATCTGACATTTCTGCACCTCAGACTTTGGATGATGCAATTAACGACACTGATGAGGTGGAAGGAAGATCAGATGTGGAAGTCATTTGGTGAACCAGCGTAATCATAATACAATTAAATATGAGCTCAGAAATATGGTATGCATTTCTAATTTTTTCACATATGAAATATATCTAATAAAGCTGCCTTTGGTGTTGAATAAACATTGAGATGACAATGGAGAAGCATACCATATTAGAAATGCATACAATAAATAGTGTGTATGAGATGACGCTACAGACGGTAATAGTGTTTGTATGAATATTGAGATGACAATGGAGAAACATAACACCTAAAAACTCAAGTTTGTCAATTGGTACTCAACTTTAATAGTTTTCTTGTTTATTCTATACATACTAGCATTACCTTGCAAGATTATTAATATTGTTGGATTTTGTGACAACTTTATCTTCTGAGCATGTATCTTCTGAGCTTCAAATTTGGGACAACACATATTGGAAAGAACACTGTCTAGTTTTTTTTGGGTGAAAATCTTCTGAGCAAGTATTAAATATTGTGGGAAATTGTAGTCAACCATACCACATCCTGTCCAATTATTTTTTGCCTTACAATGACTTATTGGAGCTGAAATCAGTGATATGTTACCTATAATTGATTTTTGGATTGTTAAACGTGTTTGATGAAATATATATATATATTCATATGTTATTGGGAGGAGCATCTGATTTTACTATGCAAATGTTTATATAATTTTATAGCCTTTTGAATGCTCATGTATCTATATTGGACTCTATGAAAGTAAATGAAAATAGAATCAATTTTGAGCATACTCACCTGCATGAGATCAGGAGGAGCTATTGCCAACAATGTGACACAATCAAGGACATTATACTTTAATTCTTGAGTTTTGTTTAAAGCACAGGGGAAATTATTTATGTATTCATGCTTTATTTTTTCACTTATGTGCTATAATTTTCAAGAATTACTGTTATTCATTTAAATGTGTTAGAAGTACAGGCATGTGGTTTAAGAAAAACAACACTCAATATATTAACTTTCACATAGCTTTACAACAAAATAACCCATACTACAATTGTCTTACAATTGAACAAAAGTTATAAAATGCTTGTACATCACATTTGCGCGTTCTTTGGACGTTCTATGCACTTTACACTTGTTACAGTAAACTAATTAGGGAATTTCTCACATACGGCTCACCACGAATCGCGATCTAGAAATTTCCCATCTTTAGAGCATTTCCAGCAGTAGCCTCTTGCCATGGCAAGGGCAGCCCTAGGGCAGTCACTATTCACGTGAATAGTGGCTGCCTTAGCACAAAATTTATCAAAGTGTTTCCAGCAATGTAACCCTTGCCATGGCAAATACTATTCATTTTTTTGTTTTTTTCACAACTTTGTTTACTTAAACAATTAATTTGTATAATATTTTCAGATAAGAATTTTTTTTTCAGAGAGTTATTACATTAAAACTGAAAAAAAAAAAATTTCCGAAAATTAACTACGAAACTTTGAATGCAGTTTTGGAAGGCCAAACGACCTCAGAATGCCAAAATCCATCATACGTCACAGCAACGCTGTGAGTTTGACTCGTGGCGTCGTTCCCTTTCCGAAATGGTATTTTGCATCCAAATCGGAGCTCGGACGACAAATCTGCAAATTCCAACTACGTCCTTTTTCTTCGTCAACCGCGATAAAATCTACTATTTGTTCTACATCAGATTTTCGGTTTCAAATTTCAGATACATTTCAAAATTCAAATTTCAGATAAATTCAACATGTCAAATTTCAGATACATTTCAAAATTCAAATTCCAGATAAATTTCAAATTTCAAATTTCAGATAAGATTTTCACCCTCTAAAATTGCGCCACGTGTCATCTCTATCTTCCTAAATTTTTCTATAAAAGCAGAGGCTCAGCTCAGCTTCATTTCATCTTCATTTCATCTTCATTTCTTCTATAAAAGCAGAGGCTCTACATTTCTTCTCATATTTTAGATTTCAGTTCTCAGATTTTAGATTTAATTCTCCATTCTCAATGTCAGACGACATGGAAGAGGTTTTGGAGAGGCAAGAGCGAGAAAGGCGAGCAAGAATGTGTAGAAGAGCTGCAAGCAAAAGGGCGCAGAGAGATCTAGATGACCAAATTGGTGTGGCCGTTGCTATGATGGAGGAAGAAAACCAGAGCCGCAGTGGTTCACGAGAAGGCCGGGCAAATGTGGACAGACATAGACATTCTCGGGGTAAGAATCTGATGGAAGATTATTTTATCCCACAATCTCTATACTCTGATGTTCATTTTCGAGCAAGATATAGAATGCAACCCCATTTGTTCAATAAAGTCATGCATGATATTTGCAATTATGATGACTACTTTGTTCAAAAGAAAAATTGTGCTGGAAATTTGGGGCTTCTTCCCGAGCAAAAGTTCACTGCTGTGCTACGAATGTTGGCGTATGGGTCAGCTGCTGATCAGGTGGATGAGATTTCCAGGATGGGGAAGTCCACTGTTTTGGAGAGCTTGGTGCGATTTTGTGATGCAGTGGAAACTCTGTACACCAGGGACTACCTGCGCAGACCTACGCCCAGAGACTTGCAACGACTTCTACAAAAAGCTGAGTCTCGTGGATTTCCTGGGATGATTGGTAGTATTGACTGCATGCACTGGCAATGGAAAAATTGTCCAACTGCTTGGCAAGGGGATTATGGCAATCGGAAAGGGCAGAAAAGCATCATCCTCGAAGCGGTTGCTGGTTTTGATACCTGGGTTTGGCACGCCTTCTTTGGAGTTGCTGGCTCTCAAAATGATTTGAACGTCCTGGGTCAATCCCCAGTGTTCAATGATGTTCTGAGAGGTGAAGGCCCAACCATCACATATCAAATTAATAATACCGTCTACCAGAACGGGTATTATCTAGCTGATGGTATCTACCCGAGGTGGACAACATTTGCGAAATCAATTCCACATCCCCGATCCCATAAGGAAAAATTTTTTGCTGCCCATCAAGAGGGGTATAGAAAAGATGTGGAGAGGTGCTTTGGTATCCTTCAAGCCCGGTGGGCAATTATCAGGGGAGCGGCGCGTCTATTTGATGAAGAGGTTCTTCGGAGTATAATGATGACTTGTATCATCCTCCACAACATGATTGTGGAAGATGAGTATGATTATGATGCTGATGAAGTGTATGAACCCGATCCCATGAACACAGCCGTAACACGAATTTATGAAAAACCATTGGGGCCAAATGGAGAACCAATGCAGCATGATCCATTAGTTAGAGACGGTAGTTTGATGCATCGTATGATTGAGCGCTACACGGAGATGCAATCGTCCTATATCCATGAACACCGTCAAGTTGACTTGATGGAGCATTTGTGGATGGTGAAAGGCAATGAAGGAGAATAAAGTGAAGTGAAGATGTTTGTTTAATGTATTACGTTTATGTTGTACTTTTTATTTATGGTTTGTTGTTTATTTTTTGCTTTGGTTGTGTTTTGTTTATTTTTTGCTTTGGTTGTGTTTTGTTTATTTTTTGCTTTGGTTGTGTTTTGTTTATTTTTTGCTTTGGTTGTAGTTTGTTTATTTTGTATGCTTTGGTTGTGGGTTGCTTTTTATGTATGCAATGTTTTGAATAAAAAGGAATTTTGTTGAATATTTTCTTCATTGACTAAAACAAAATGAATACAACTCATAAAATAAAATACATGAATTACCACTACTTTGTTAAACAAAACAAAAAATACAATGAAATGAAATGCAAGCAAACTAACTTAATGGTACAATGAAATGAAAGGCAAGCAAACTAACTTAATGGTACAATGAAATGAAAGGCAAGCAAACTAACTTAATTGTTTTCATCATTTAACCAATCCGTGTTGCTAGGTCCATCGTCACGAAAAAGTCTTCGTCTCATAACATCCCTTCGTTCTAACTTCCAAAATTGTTTTGTTTCGGGGGACATATGGGTTGTATTCATAGCCATGGTTTCCCGATCATTTTTTACAATCTTTTGTTGGCGTACATACTCCCTTTCTTTTGCATATTCTACTTCCATTAACCTATCGTGCTCTTGTTGTTTCATATCCATTTCAATTCTCATGACTTGCAATTTTGAAAGCTCCTCCAAATATTTAGATGAATTCTTGGTAGAATTACTCACTCTCTTCGCCTTCGCCGCCTTCCTCCCAATAGGCCTTGGCTCTTTTTCGATAGGTGAGTCTTGACTCATGGGGGAATCCATAGGTGTATCCGATGCCGGTGTCTCATGGAGTGGCATCTCGTTCAACTCTATCATTGGACCCGTTGGAATAATTTGGAATCTCCTACAATTCTTCACCACCTCCCAACATAGAGTATGGTTGAAACTTTTTTTCCCTTGCCCAGTAGCACCAAAAAACATTTGTGCTTGCATAATCTATACAAAAAAAAAAAAAAAAAGGAAAGGCAAGAAACTTTAAAAAATATTGGCAATGCAACAAGTACGAAAAAAAAATAATGGAATTACAAGAAAGATTACAAAATATTGGCAATGCAACAAGTACCAAAAAAAAAATAATGGAATTACAAGAAAGATTACAAAATATTGGCAATGCAACAAGTACCAAAAAAAAAATAATGGAATTACAAGAAAGATTACAAAATATTGGCAATGCAACAAGTATAAAAAAAAATTAATGGAATTACAAGAAAGATTAAAAAATATTGGCAATGCAACAAGTATAAAAAAAATTGGAAATACAAGAAACTAAAAAAAATATTGGCAATGCAACAAGTATTAAAAAGAATGGAAATACAAGAAACTAAAAAAAGTATTGGCAATGCAACAAGTATTAAAAAAAATAATGAAAAGGCAAGAAACTTTAACCATTTATTAGAAATGCACAACAAAATATAAATATTGCAAGAAACATTCATATTCATATTTGAAATACAAGAAATATTAACATAATATATAAATTGCAAGAAACATTTAAATAACAATTAATATGACATATAAATTAATAAAAAAAATAATTACAAATAATTTACCTCACTGCTAAGGTTTTCCCCACTTCTATGGTTGTTCATCGCTTTTGTCAAGGCATCTCTCCATTTTCCCAACTCTTTATTAAGAATTTTCCACCTACTAGATAATGCCATCTCCGTACGGGTCGAACCAATTACCTTTTCACAAAATTCCTGATGAATTTTTTTCCACATATGACAGAATTTGATCTCATTGCCCGTTACGGGACAATGATTAACTTGGAGCCAAACCTCACACAAGCTAATATCTTCCGTCATGCTCCATGCCCCTCCTTCACTAGAAGAACCCATAATATGATAGAGAAAAAAACAACTTGAAAGTGAAAAAAAATTGAGTACAAAGTGAAAAATAATAGAAGGAGAAGAAAATGTATGAGGAGTTGGTGTTAAAAGTGAAGAGTATTGGTTGGTATTTATAGAAAAAACATTCAGTAATTTTTTGGTATTTTTTAAAAAAATTTCCGATTTTTTTTCAATTTTTTATTGGGCAAAAAATTTCTGGCCGTTGGATTGCTGGAAAAAAAGGATCGGAGAGCCCAGAAGCGTCCACGTGGCAAAGAGCCGTTGGGGGTTGCTTTTTCGATTTTTTTATTCGCGGAAAAAGGCCTGCCGTTGGATCTGTTGAAGAAGGAGATCGCATGGCCCAGAATCAGCCACGTGGAATCCTACCGTTGGGCATGCACTGTAGCGGCGCGTCAATTTTTTTTTAAATCCGGCGCGTGCATTGCACGCGCCAACGTTAAAAAAATTTTGACCTGGAGCGCTGACGTCATCCTGACGTCAGCGTGATGACGTCAGCCAAAACGCGTTTTGGCCCAAAGGCTGGACTTCCCCGCGGGCTGGCCCGGGCAACATTTTTTGGGTGGGGCCCACACCTTGCCCTGGCTGTTTTTTGTTGCTGGAAACCCTTTTTTCCCCCAGCCCCCCCCCAGCCCTCCCCCCAGCTTGCTTGCTGGAAATGCTCTTAGTGTTGGTACTTTACACAACTTATGGTAGGCCCGTAGCAATTCATACGTTGATGATGGGGTTGCAGTTTGAACCATAGATGGTCCTACCTTGTTAAGTGGACTGGCTTCACTTTCAGCATATTGGTCCCCATGATAATTCCCATCGCTTACAACATCAGAATCAATCTCCTCACTAAATTCCAAAACTTCAGTTAAATGGTGGGCTGATGGTGTAAAATGAGGTCCAGATCGCAGATCTACCATGGCACGAGGCGGAGTTGTGAATTGTAAAACACCATTATTTGGATGCGGTCTTACTGGACGTTGTACAGTGTCATAAACAACCTGGTTATGCTGCTCTTGTGGGATGGGCAATTCCAAGAAGCTAGGGAGATATATACCTAAGAAGTCATTGAATACATGAAGTGTGGGAGGTGGAGGTGATGCTAGAGGTTGAGGTTGAGGTTGAGGTGGAGCATTAGAGAATTTGGCAGGTGAATAGTATGGCTGGTTGTGGGGGTTTGGTGCCTCATCAAACTCTAACCTTCTCTTTGCACTAGCTCCCTTTCGTCTTCCGCTCATTTTTAGTACAAATAAATATGGAAGCAGCTTGTGCTGAGCATATCAATTGAGGTATATATTGACAATAAAAAATTATAAGATAAGAAGAAAGAAATAGCTAATTTTCTACCATGTCATCATTGCTTTTGGTTTCAGCAACGTGGCTAATTCACACCCAAGCAATAAGCCTGTCTTGGTCAATAGTGATTGCAATTTTGTCAATTAACATTAATTAGAGCTATATAACAAAAATCTTACCCAATATTATAAATATATAAAGACTTTTGGGGGTGTGTCTGGTAACTTATTTTGGGGGCAAAAAATATAGCTCAGATACTTCGAAAAAAATTGGAGTGTGTGCCAGCTAATTTTATAAATTTTTTCACACAGAGTAGAAACATGGCTAGCGCGTATATAAGGCTTTCCAGCGTAGTTCATTGAGAATGGTCCAATCAGCCCTATTAGAACTCGCCTTCTAACGCTGTCGTTTTAGGTGAGGGGCAAATAAACAAATTCAAACACCTAAAGTCCTTTACATATACAAACAAGGTCAGTGGATATTCTAGAAGTCCAAACACCGCAATACCAAATAGGTGCACTGATCTGCTGAGAACAGGGGGTCAAAATTTCTTCTGTTTATAATGGTACTTTGGACTGCTACATCAGACTCCCACATCCAGAAAATTTGACATGCAGCCGTAGTTCTGGGGGGGTCTTCTTGAATCTTTCTCTGAGTAACCCAAAGTAAGTGTTTTTTTGTATGTTGGAGACGGGCAAAAGCGCATGCACCATTGATTGAGTGAAATACATGAAACCATCTATTACCTTTGAAGAGATTTATGTTTGTGGTTTTTTGTTTGTTTGCTTTTGTTTTGTTTTTTTTATTCAATATGAAGGGTTCTCCTGAAACCGAAAGACTGGAGAAGGGAAGAGGTGTACAATGAATTGAGTAGATAGATATGGGCATTTAGGGGTGTTATTTGGTTAGCTTGGAGTCCTATGGAGATTAGATATTACATATAAAGGAAAACAAATTTAAAACCCATGAAAAGTTAATTATTCTGTATGAACAGAGAATAATTTTCTATTTCAATTTGGTTGGATAAAAGTTATACCTTCACGGTGAAAAAGTCAAAATATGATATAATAGGAGTACTATAAGTACAAAGAATTTAGGTTCCAATATGACGGTAGTAAAGTGCTTTAATCTGTGTTAAATGGAATATAATAGAATGGAATGCTACTGTTATGCCAACTATACTGTTCCAATGAAGTAAATGTGTTTGTTCTATTTATGTTTTTTTTTTTACGGTATCATGTTCTAAACTACTCTAATTAATCAGGGACAGGGGATTCAAATTTGGGCATAAGAGAATGAATACACTGTTATAATCAACTGTCCTAATTCACATAGGTTATGTATGATGTTCTTTTGTGTAGTGATCATTTGCATTTGGCATACAGTGAGTGAGTGACTTAAAGTATGATTTAGCGTTTTCTAGTATAGTTTGTCTGCTATGGCAGGGTTCCAATTGACATAAATGCAGTCGAGAAATGTGCAGTACAGTACATGTTAATGAAATTAGTGTATTTAAGAAATAATAGCTCAAATTTAAGGAGAAGTTTGTCAAATTATCATTCAGTTTTGTGTGTTTTTTTCTTTTAACTTGTGTTTCTCTCTGAACTTTTCACAAATAGAATTCAAATGTTCTGTCTCAATATATCATTTTCCTCTCTACTGGAGGGCATGGCTGGAATTTGACATTACAAATTGTTTTATTTAAAATTTAATTGAGTCAAGTTGATTGAATGTCACCCATCTCTGTATTTGCACAGGATATAGAATTGAAATTTCTGATTGCGAACCAGAATGTTTATTGTTCTCAGTGCTCATATTTTATAGGCAAACTAACTAATATGCACTTTAAATATATGATTGTCTTGAAACTTTATAGGGATGCAGAAGTTAAGAACTAGTGTTGGTCAATAGAGACATCTAATAATAGAGATGTTATTGATGAACTGGATACTAGTGGGTTTGGTATCAGTGTGTTTAATATCTTATGCATTGGTGTATATGTTGATTTGGTGATGCAGATGTTTCCTCCACATGTACCAAATACGGGCAATTTGTTCATAAGCTTCGCCGAAGACAATGAGAGCCAAGATCCACTTTCTAGAAGGATGTATAATGAGCATGAGAGTGAAGAGTACCTCATGGGGTTGTTGGCTCATGGGAGTGATGAGGTCCACAATAATGTCAATGATACAGTGAATGAGAGGGTAAGGATACATGAAGTAAGTTCCACTAGTATGGAAGGCCGATATAGGCCAACTAATGAGATAGGTGGGCCATGTAGACTAGCTAATAGTGCACCTAATGGAACAAATGGTAGGGATAGGTCAGCAAAGCGTAAAAGGAAGTCACGAGGCATTAACAAAAAAATTTTTGCTGTTGACCACCCTGAGAAAGTATGCTTCAATGAAGTGGGGCAGGCAGTTGAACCTCCAGATTTGGTTGCGAAATTTGTGAGGTTCCTTGGAATTATTGCAACTGATGCATCATACTTTCCAATTGATGTATTTGATTTTAGGGAATTGGTTAAGAGTGGAGCGGTAGACAAGGCATGGAAGACTGTTAAGGTAAAGAATACTGAAATTTGAATTTATCTTACATTCGAACATAGTTTATAGCAATTTTAATACTCCAACATGGTTGGTTTTGTTGTAGGAAGCTTTAGATTGGTCAAATCCACAAACTGTAGAACGAGAGGATGAGATCAAGAAAACCACTTTGGACAAATTGAATGAGCGTTGGAAGAAATTCAAAGCTTCTCTTAAAGATAAATATTACAACCCAAATACAGAAGATGAAGACAGATTTCATTGTCCGGATGACCGTGTTAACAACAACCAATGGCGCCACCTAGTAGAATAGTGGGACGGCGATGGCAAGGTAAATATACAATAACGATTTGTTTTAGCAGTTTTAATTAATTTCAAAACTCTACACTGAAACTGTATTTTCTTTTGTTTTGTTTGTCATGCATAGAAACAATCAATCACAAACAAGAACAACCGAAAACAATCAAAGTTGAGCCACACAACAGGAACTAAGACATTTGCTCAAGTGTGACACGAATGGGTAAGTTAATTTACTTAGTATCTAAGACCATTCATTGACATTTCAGGTTGCAAAATATTGATTATATTACTCATGTTAGGGATTTATTATGATTATAGTTCATAGTGATCAATATTTAATTTTTTTCATTATGGATATCATTAGGATTTGTAACACAAGCAGCATGTCCTCTAAGGTAAAGTTAAAAATATAGTACTACAAGAACTACAAGAACATTAATTGAAATATGAACCCCTATAAAGTATCATATAAACTTATGTATGTTGGGTATAATATATGGATTATATGTAATGCAGCAACTTAGTCACCCTCGTGAAGTATTGGACCGGTGCACATTTTTCAGGCTTATTTACACCAAGAAGGGTCCTATTCCAAAGCCAATTAATGATGAAGCGGCAAAAGAATTTGTAAGTTCAATCTCCAAGCTTAATATTTGGGAAGTAATTGTTTAACAGTTTGAGCCTTAGTTGAATTTTTATTTCTCTTTATTTTGTTTAAGGACTAACCCTATAATATATATATATATATATATATCTAAAAGCTGCAGAAAACCAAAGCTTGATAAGTAGGCTGAATAAATGAAATGGAAAATGGGTTTATTTGTTTGTTGTTTGCGTATTTTTATGGTTCACATGGCTGAAGACTAGCTGATTTGTCTTTGTAAAGATGTTTTGCTCCCTTTGTGTTAATAATGCCACCTGTGTTTTTTTTTTTACTTACCATGTCTATTGTAGTAAAAACGCTTATTAAAAAAATCAGGCAAAAGTAAATGGACATAAGCAAATAATTCTTCTGATTACTCATTAGCATCCCATGCAAGCTTTGCGTTTGATGCTATGGTTTTTGGCATAGGATGAGTTGGAGAAACTCGAACAAAGGGAGCGGGATGCAGGGCATGAGGTGACAGCTGATGTTCAAAATAAGTTGTATGTAGAACGATTTGGTCCTGAGAAACGTAACCGAGTTCAAGGATATGGTGCTGGGGTTCAATGGAGACATGTTCCGGGGATACTTACGAAGAAGCAAGGGATTTCTAGTGAAGTCCAATCATTGCGAACTCAATGCGAGGAACAACGTGTTGCTGCCGAACAAGCAAGGATCGTTGCTGAACACGCAAGTGCTGAGGTTGAAAGAATGAAAGAGGAAATAACTATGAAGGACCAAGAAATGCAAAACAGGGAGAAAAGGGTTGAAGAAAAATTCAAAGAACTTGAGGCTAGGTTGAATGAGAGAAACACCAATCCCTTTGCGGTATTGTAGGATGTACATGAGTGGAGATGGCATCATTGACTGTAGAGTCGGTCATGCAGCTTTTTTCAAGACAAGCAGGCTACAAGCAACCTCATGCCACCACACCAACTATTCCCTCAAATGCAATGTTGACAGAGGAGACTTATGTGGCTCAAAATCAAGTGCCAATACCAGGTACATGAGATTCCCAGTTACCCAGCCAATGACTAGACACTGATAGTTAGAAATTTTTGTTTGACAATTGCTAAATTTTCTGGTTTGGATGAAAGTAGGTGGGGATATTTAAAATACTAGGATTAATAGTTTTGATGGAACTTGGTCGGTACATATGGCATAGATTTAGATGTATTTTTGTGTATATATGTTGCTCATGGGTATTTATCTTTTGGAACTTGCTAGGGTTAGGCATGGTTGGAGTAGGATATGCACATATGTTTGTTGAAACTAAGCAGTCTGTATGTATGGGCTGACTTTTGTATCATTTTGTAATAATCATAAAGATGTATCTCAATTAACTTTTGCTTTTATATGAGTAGTGAATTTAGAAATTGTTAGATTTATGCATAGCTTATATAAATTGGAATGTCAAGATGAATTGAAAGGTATTTGAATAGAGATAACTATGTATAATTCGATCCTCTTTCTCTCTTTTCGACAACCCTTATTCGCCTCCACTTAATTGTTCTTGGTATCACTCCAATTGAAGGGTCATTTGACTACTTTGTAGTGGAATAGTTGTACGCGTATATGGTTGCTGGGAATGTGGGACCCGTTGCCAAAAAAAGTCACGGATATTTACAATCCGTGCCATATTAACAATAGAGGACTCCTTTAAAAGACACTGATAAGAAACAGTCCCTAATGCAACAATAGGCACTGTTTTCAGTACCTAAAGGAGGCAAAAGGGACTGAGAGAACTCAGTCCCTTTTGAGCCTTTTTTTAGTAGTGCATCCACCACCACCGCAACCATCATTGTCGCAACCACTCTTGCCATCACCAACTGCCTAATACCATCCTCAGAACTTCTCCCACTACCACCATCATCACATCACCTCTCATTTATAAGTTCATGCCCTTTGAAAGGTTAAACTTAATAATATGTTTAAATCTCATCATGCTTTTTGATAGCAAGCGATATCATTTTATTGAGATGAGGAAGTAACAAGTAAAAAAAGTGATTAAGATGTAAAAGATTAAGCCAACATCTCTATACATAAAGGTTCGATTGTCCGTCTAATTCCATCATACTATTTATTGGTCAAAACTTACAAATTCTAGAAGATTAATTTATATTATTTTCTGAATATCTTGGTACTTTTTGTCGGCAAAATTATTTTCGGTCTCAAAACTCTTATACACATTACCAAAATCGTAATTTTATTTTTATGTGTTTTATATTTATTTTTTACATTTGTTCTGAATTTGACGATTTGAGTTACTGAATTACCTTTAGCCACCTCTCTCTTTATTTTAGGGTTTCTCGGCGGGTAACAGAGAGAGGCAAAACTAGAGTGACCAGAAACGGCACAGAGACGACAAACCAGTCGCCATGGGGCGTATGCACAGCAGAGGGTTGGTTTTTTCTTGTTATCTGAACAAGCTCTGTAAATAAGCTCCGTGAATCCTTCGCGCATTCAGTTGATTTGTTTGACATTTGACTCATTTTTTGGTGGTTGTATTTTGTGCTCTTTTTGCAGTAAGGGTATATCGGCTTCAGCTCTTCCATACAAGAGGACCCCCCCGAGCTGGCTGAAGATCTCTACTCAGGATGTGAGAAACCCAAACTCTAACTCTTGAATAAGTAATTGGGTTATGTTGTGATTTGTTTGGTAAATGAGAAATTGAAGTAAGTTTTGAATATTATGCTCAATTTTATTCCGCACTTTCGCGAAAATGAACAAAAAAGAAGAAGCTGTTCTTACCCATTTGGTATCAGACAGTAAAGGATCGTTTTTTATCTGGTAATTACGTTTTGTGGGTCTTCTTTAGTCAATTAGCAACCGAACAGAGCCTTATTAGTTCACCTCTCTCGGTCTGTCTTTTATCTTCTGTGAATGGATTGATTTATGAGATATATAGTGAGAGAAGCAAAAGACGATCTTTTGATATTTGATTGAGTTTTTCTCTCCTTTTGATTTGGAATTATTGGGTGTCTATTCTATGAAGTAACAGATTATTTTGAGTCTGATTGTTGTGTCATACATACTCATGATATTCTAAGTAGCATCGAGTTTTCATACGTACAAGTCTGTTAATGCCTTGCGATTGTAGTTGGGATCTTTACAATTCTATCATTGAAAACCACAATGACCGTTTCTTTTGTTTGGTTCTAGTTGAGTGGTTTTGGCATTTTAGAATAATCAAAACTTCAAGTTTGTTTTGCGTTCCATGTTCATTTAATCAATTTTATTATGTCTTTATATCTACAATGAATGACCACATACCTTTGTGGCAATGGCAAATGCTGCAAACCCAGTCCTCTTTATTGAATGAATGAGAGCATATTTGGTTGTATGTTAACTACTGATATTTCCAAGAGAATTGAATTACAATGCAACGGAACTAACACAAATTTCAATTTTGTGTATTATGCTTACCATGTTGGTTTTATCGTTAAGGTTGAGGAGAACATCTGCAAGTTTGCCAAGAAGGGTTTAACACCCTCCCAAATTGGTGTTATTCTACGTGATTCTCATGGGATTGCTCAGGTGAAGAGTGTTACCGGAAGCAAGATATTGCGTATACTGAAGGCGCATGGTGTGTCTTTTTTTATTTCTACTGCCATATTTTGTTTTATATTTGAAGACAAATGAGTAAATGATTTTGTTATCCTTTTTTCTTTGTTGGGTTAGGTCTTGCCCCTGAAATACCTGAGGATTTATACCATCTCATCAAGAAAGCCGTCTCAATTAGAAAACATTTGGAAAGGAACAGGAAGGACAAGGACTCTAAATTTAGACTGATTTTGGTTGAGAGCAGAATCCATCGCCTTGCTCGTTACTACAAGAAGACAAAGAAGCTTCCACCAGTATGGAAATAGTAAGTATTTTTTCTCCGTTTATTTTTGTCTTATTCATGTGAGGGGTTTTCTTAGCCTCACTTGAAGACATCTAATGGGATTGTTCACTCTAACACTAGGTAGAGTGTGTTATCCTATATGGAAATTAGATGCTGTAATATAGGATTCTACTGCTTACTGTGAATGATTTTGCCTTTCCCCAGACATTCACAATCTGAAGAACCCATTATATGTGGGAAGCTAATTTTCTTATATGCTATCCTCTAATGTTAGTGTTTGGTTTCCCCCCATTTCCATAAACATTATAGTTACAGGGTGGCATCTGTGAGAGTGAGGCTGGAGTGGGTTCTGTATATGAAATTATCTTCTTTTCATGACTGCTTATAAAAATTTGCGCATTGAAGAGCATTGCTTCTGCTGCTTGCTCAATTCAAATTATATCTTATTTTGTGTCAACTAGTTGTTCCTTAATTGCTTATATCCTTTGATCTCTTTTTGCAGTGAGTCTACCACCGCCAGCACCCTTGTGGCTTAGGTCGGATATGATCGGCACCAATTCTAGCTGCTCACATTGAAAAATCAGGACTAGTTTTTAGTTTGTTACTTGTTTGCTTCAAGTTTGGAACTTAGTGAAAATCTTCGTTGTGGAACTCCTTGGTAGTTGATTTTGTTTGCATTTTCAAGTGTTAACAAATTTTTTTGGCAGATTTATCTTTAATTTTTCAATTGGATAATTTGAATATCATTGCATCATTTGGATCCTTTGTCTGGAACATGTTTTGGAAGAAGCTTGGGAGTCATTGTAGGCCGGTTTTGGCTTAACTGATACCAATGCGATCTTGACATAAGGATACTTCACACAACTGAATGTTCAAAGAATTTGAGTTTGACATTGTTGTTCCAGTCAAGTATTGTTTCAGTTTAATGAAATTCATGTCATATAAATCTGTAATTCATTGCATAAACCTCCAATCAATTTATCAGTATTACATCTTATGTACAGTACAGATAACAAATGCGTCTGCGTCTGGTCAGATACTCAAACTATATCAATTTGTATTAGCATACAAGTTTTTCAAAATCTATTTCGAATACTCCACATGCCCTTCGGAGTTAAAGATTTATCTCCTACATTGGCTTTACCTACTAATTTTGTCAAAAAAAGAAAAAGGAAAAAGGAAAAGTGTAATTGTCCTAGAACTGCAACAACTAATAAACATGAAGTTAAATTCATAATTGAAACTATAGGGACAAAAATTAAATTTCGTCTTTCAATTGTGGGCATCTTATTTAAGATATTTTGGGTTTCGGCCTTGAATAATTTTTTTGGGGTCAGGATTGCGGCCTTGAATTAAGTTATGTGAATCAACCCAAATATGAGCATATGTGATGTCTAATTCAATATAAGCATATGTGGGTTAGGCCAATTGACTTCGGTAGTGAATGTGAGCTCCTTACACTCAAGTTCTTTTTATCTCCCCGTAATTTACGTTTTAAAATTTTTTTTAAAAAAAAATTTACATGTTATTTATCCAAGACAAAAGAAATTCGCTTGTGTTTTGGGAAAAAAGAATAATAATAATTTCGTGTGTACAGAAAAATTGTCATTGCAGCTTCGGCCTTGTACAGTACCTCGTGTCATTTTGTTAGTGGTTGAAACTTTGCATTACCATACACCTGCGCACACGGGATACAAGACTCAGCACGTTAGTAAACCCTAACTCATTTCTTCTCTTTATATTAGCATACTGCCGCCGCGAAACTCTTTTCTTCTTGGCCGTCTTCTTCAGTGTCTAACAGAACTCATCACCCTCTCTCTCTTTCTCGCTCGACTCTCGGTACGTTCTATAGTTTCCCCTCGTTCTCTTTTTGTTCGGTTCCGATGCGCACTACGGATGTGAACTTTTTTAGTGATAATTTTGTATTTTTGATTTTTAGTTTCTTTTTGGGTTTACTTCAGAATTTCAGTTGCTGTTGTTTTGGGATTCAAAATTTCTAGATTTGTGAACTCATAGGTGATTGTGGTATTGAAATTTAATTGATGGTGTTTATAGATTGAGTTCAAAAATGAGAATATGGAATATCCATATCTCTATCTGCTCCTGTCTTCAGCTTATGGAATTTTGTGTTTAGTGATGTAATTATCAAGTTTTACAAGCAAATAGCTGATTGTTCCACTTTATTTTCTAGAGATGCAGTTGGAACCTAGCCCTGTAGGAAAAGGGTTTCATATGTTTGTGTATAAATCTGTTAGCTGTTAACATATTTTGTGCTGATATGCTTTGTGTGGTATATAATACACACATTTTGACCTTCATCAAATTTGTATGTAGATGACATATTTCTCTAGTTGATCTTAGCATTGATTTGATTTGTGTGGGTTGTAGAAGATAATCAACAATGAGTCGAGGAGCTGCAGCAGGTCCCAAGGGGAAAAAGAAGGGAGTGACTTTCACCATTGATTGTGGAAAGCCAGTGGAGGACAAGATCATGGACATTGCATCCCTGGAGAAGTTTCTTCAGGAGAGGATCAAGGTTGGAGGCAAGGCCGGTGCACTTGGTGACGCTGTCAGTGTGACCCGGGAGAAGAGCAAGATCACTGTCACTTCTGACAGTAACTTCTCTAAGAGGTAATTTGATTGATCTTTTGTGATTGCTACTTGTATGACTAATTGGATGTGTGGTTAGTTTATAGAGTTCATGAGTTCATTTATATAGTTGGTGAGATTGATATCAGACATTGGATTTTATTTAGTTCTGATTTCTGTTTAGAATGCTTTATTTATGTAATGTTGCACCTGTGTATAGAGGATCAGTTGTATTTTGGACTGATAACTGGTCATCCCAGTGATGATAGTAATGGTGCTTTTAACTGTCAGGCTCTTATAGATATCAGAGGACATTAAACTGCATACCCATCCGAATGTTAAAGCTTCATTAAGTTCATTTGCTCGAAAGAATCATAACTTTTAACTGAAATCCATATTGTTTACAAATATTAAATGTTTGATGCTTTGTTTTACTCTTTTATTAATTTTATCTACTGTCTGTAGAGGCAAAAAAGATTGTTAAATATGTTAGATGTGATATTTTTACAGAGCTCAAGTATTTACATTGAGCTATTTTGTGGTTGAAATACTGAAATGATAAACTCTGACAAAACACACCATGATTTTTGCTCTGTACTTCTAGTTCGGTGATTGTGACACGTATGGTGTTCCAACACTTTTGAAATTTTAGTATGCGGAGGGGTGTTATAGCTGTTTTGCCATTACACCTCAGTTAAGGGTTTTTTTTTAAACATTTATTTTATTAAAATCAGAGGTCCTTGTTTTGTTGTTGCATTGTTTTACAAGTATATTTGTTGTTTTCCTGGGGTTCAGGTATTTGAAGTACTTGACAAAGAAGTATCTTAAGAAGCACAATGTGCGAGATTGGCTTAGAGTGATCGCTTCCAACAAGGATCGGAATGTTTATGAACTGAGGTACTTCAACATTGCCGAGAATGAAGGGGAGGAGGAAGATTGAGATGCTGAATGGTTTTAGTCATCAAAGGACCTTGTTTACTTATTTACTGTTTTTTGTGCGGTACTTTGCTGAAATGAATGCTGTTTTGAAGTTTTGTTCTTTTAATTTGGTGATTATCGAATTTTGCTTTTAGTACATCAGAATATAGAAGATCTGGGTTTTTAGGAAATCTTAATTAATCATGTTCAACGAATGGATCAGGCACTATTCTCAAATTTTTGGCGCTGCGATTACTTATCCTTGATTGTTTTGTTTTACCCCTGCATAATTTGATGAGTTTTTAATTCACCTTCCCTTAACTTCTGTCACACAAAATTCTTGAGAGTTACTTTCGGTATGGATGGCATGCAATTATAACTCTCCGTATGGATGCTGTGCAATTATCAGACCTTGATTGTACGGTTTCATGATTTGCTCATTTGTCATAATGATAAGACGTATGGATGCTGTGCAATTATCAGACCTTGATTGTACGGTTTCATTGATTGTACGGTTTCATGATTTGCTCATTTGTCATAATGATAAGACACACAAATAGTGATATGCATGGGAAAGCAAGGAGGAACAAAAGGGAAACAGAGCGGGAGAGATATAGACCAGGTTTTCCAAAAAAAAATGACGATCTCTTGAAAAGGTTTCCATTTCATACTGCGCAACGCCAAATCGTTTTCCTTGTTCTCTTGACAGAGGCCAACAGAAAAAGTGCTACTTTTGCTAACGGCAAAGCTCCTGTGGAAGTTTATACTTGAGAATCTGAGAATCATTAACTATATGTGTAAAGTTATAAAGATTATAGTCTTTGAATGCAGGGAAAAAAGGTGCAAATATTATAAGTTAAGAAAATAGGTACCCAACATGGAAAATAGGTACCTTTAGCACTAGGAACAACTACAACTCGGCTCTGACCCTTGTCTATCAAAGCACTAGGAATATTGGTTGGTATTGCTGTCACAACAACCCATCACCCATGTACTTATATTCATTTTGTGTTTAAGAAATCAGAGAGATGGCTGTGAAGAGAAGTGAGAAAAACTTGAAAATGATCAAAGCAGAGAGAATCAACAGCAAAAAATCGCTCAAATTGAACCAAAATATCCCACTCGTGTGTTTTGTGTGTTTCAGTTTGCTTTATAATCAAAACTGATCAAGAGAAGTTGGAGTCGAGAAACCTGAATTACAATTGTACGTAAACTGATCACAATTACATAATGAGTTGAATAAAAAATGTGCTAGCTCTCTTCTCCTAAAAGACCATGTACTTATAATCGTTTTGTGGTTCAAAAACCTTGTACTTACATCTGATATCAATTAAAGAATAAACTAGACAATAAGAAACGTGTTCTCCAAGCAATCAGAAGGCTCGGCATTTCCTGGAGCTAATCAGAAACTTGTTCTTTGTCAAAACCCGACCTCGTCCCGGCTTAGACGGCAAAGGCAAGTTCTTGATGTCGATAATTTGAATTTTCTTTCGCTTGTTTTGGGACTCTTGATAGCCTTGGCGAAGCTTCCCAACACTAGTCTCCAACTTCTCTTCATCATCCCAATCTTGCCGATGATGAAGATCATGATCAGTGGATTTTGAGAGCCCCTTAGGGTTTTGTTGGCTCTCAGAAAAATCAGAGAAGGCTCCGCACTTGCTCGAACTGGCCTTGCTCAAAACCCGGCCTGGCTGCGGCTTAGACGGCAAAGGCAAGTTTTTGATGTCAAGAAGTTGAATTCTCTTTCTCTTGTTGTGGAACTCTTGATAGCCTTGGTGAAGCTTTCGCTTGCTATTCTCCAACTTCTCTTGATCATCCCAGTCTTGCCGTCGATGGTGAGCATCAGATTTTGTTGGCCCCGTTGGGTTTTGTTGACAAGAAGATGGAGGTGGTGCGCATAGCACCAAGCGGAGGGTCTCCAAATTCTTCCCTTTGCCTTGGGATGGTGGTTTCTTGGGCTTCTGTTGAATTGCCATGTTGTGGTCATCAAGTTCGACGTTGTCGAACAAGAAGGGATCGAAAGTCGTGGTTTCGCTTTCAAGGATGACGACAGCTTCAAGGTCGTCGAGAGGGCAAGCGAGTCCAGCAAAGTCGTCATCGTCAACGTCAACAGGAGGCTCTCGCTCGCATCGCGGTTCCTTCAAAGCCTTCATCTTGTCTGAAAGAGAAAGTAGCTAGTGAAGTGAAGGGTCTCGATCGTTTGAAAGAGAAAAGATTATAGGGAATTTTGGAAACCCTAAATCACAGTAGCTAGTGTTTACAACTACATATGTATTTATAGTTTTCTGTTTCCTAATCTCATTGGGAAAACCAATATTTTATTCTAATTAATTATAATGTACTTTTAAATTTTATTAGACATGATAAATTAAACCAACCGAACAAATCCTTTCAGTGGCAAGATCGCCACCGTCAAAAATCACCCAAACACAAATGCTGTTTGTGTTGTGTGCTTCAATTTGCTTTATGACTACAATTATTTTTCTTTTTGTTGGAGAAGTCTCTTGTATTACCCCAAACAAAATACAATTATTTTCCTATTATCAAGTTCTTTTTTTTGGGTGGCAGGTTTCTTTTTTGTCGAGCCAACCCAAATGAAAAATCAATGCTAGTCTATTTCACTTGAGTGTTACTATTAAACCAAGTATTACTATTTCTAATAATTACATGTCCTACGAAAATTCATTTTCATATATATATATATATATATAGGAAAATATTATCTTACTATAGAGTTCAATAGAAAAAAAATGTGTATATATATATATATGCATTTTATTTTTTGGGCTTTTCACAAATAGGCCAATTCTAACATGATATCTGATACAAAAACTCTTATAGAGCATATTTGGAGAGGAAAACACAAAACTAGACACTTGTCATTTTCTAATTGGTTCTTAATGTGTTAAAATTTTATAATAACAAGTGACTAATTTTGGGGTTTTCTCCTCAACTAGGCTTTATATGAGTTTTTGTACAATATATCATGTTTTAATGGGTTTATTTGTATTTTTTTTTTGTTGGTGAGAACTACTATAATGTTTTAACTTCATTTCTTTTCAAACCAGTTTGCTTATTATTATGGCACAACCATAGTCGAATAGCTTCAAGCTGAGACTGAACAATTAACTTAAAGTTTGTTTTGAGAAATTCTTTGATCGCATTCATAATTTAGCCAAAAAAACACTAGCCACAAAGGGCCATTACAATAGCGGAGCGATCTAACATCAAAATTAAGATAATATGGTGCACCTCCACTAACGATCACGCAAGATCGAAAAAACTCTGGCATATATCTGTTGGGGTCTTTTTCCGTCAGAAGGCTTGTCCGGGCTTATTCATTCTTGGACCGCCGTAGAGTGGTGAATCAGGTCTTCGTTGCCTCTTTTTATGAGTTAGTGAGAACTAGGCCCAAAGCATCCTCCTAGGGGAGTATTCTGTTGTTCTTCTAGGGGTTGCATGTTGTGTGTTGACGTTTCCCGCAGCCCTGAAAATGACTGAAGATGATTTACTGATGTTGAACTGAGATTATATGAGCTTGGCATGAGAGCTTGGAGTGTGGGAGCTAAAGAACCACAGGTTTAGCAAATGAGAATGCTTATGCTTGGTGTTGAGGCCCAAAAAAGTCATGAGAAGCCCAAAGACATTTAAAACCCAATATAACATATAATGTTGGTCATGCGTTAATTCAAGCTGTATTTTGGGGATTAATTTATTAAATAAATATATAAATAGTGTACATGCCATGCCAAATCAATAATACATTTTTCCTATGCCAATCACCTACCAAGCTCACATGAACCCAAGTCATGTGGTTTACGGGGCTTGCCTGAGGAATTGTGGTGTGGAAGGTTACGGAGGTCCACAAGGCCCACGGAAGCTCTTGGATAATGGAGACTTTGGGCTAGCTACTTGGGAACACCAAAGTCCAAGCCCATTACTTAGAGTTCTCCAATGTGGGTGAGCAAATGAGATATTTTTCAAGCACTTCCTTTTACCCATAGGAAATAGTAATTCCTAGCCTTATCCGTTGGAAAACAAGCATTTTCCAGCACTTCCTATTACCCACTGGAAACAAGCAGTCTACAACGCTTCCTTTTACCCATAGGAAATAATCAGTTTATGGTACCTAGCTTCACCTGTTGGAAAATAGCATACCCTAGTGCTTCCTTTTAACCACTAGAAATAGGCTGGTTCCATCACCCCCCTTTACCTATTGGAAATAAAGGAAAACCCTTACCCTCTATAAATTGGCATTCATGGCTCAAGCAAAGGACACCAATTTTTCTTCAGCCAACACTCCTCACTCGGCTGCTACAAGCATCCCAGTAGCGATCAACCCCTCTTGGTTGCTACAAGCTTCTCAACAACCATTAGAACTCACATTTCCTTAGCTGCTACAAGCATCCCAGCAGTCATCAACCCCTGTTGGTTGCTGCAAACTTCTCAACAACCATGAGAACTCACATTTCCTTAGCTGTTGCAAGTATTCCAGTAGCCTTCACAGTCATTCCTCAGCCAGCACAACCATGTCTTCTACTTTCTCACCCTTGAAATCCATCATCTTCTCCATAAAGCCTCACCAAGCATAACTCCAAGCATTTTTCTTCCTTCCAAGCTATAAACACCATAGCTTTCAAACCTCAAGCTTTTCCTCTCATCCTCATTCTCTTGAAACTCTCAAATCCCTATAGCCATAGCCACAAACAACAGATTATCAACACCTAAACTCAAGCATATCTAACACTAAGCCAAGCACATGCATTCTCATTTGCTAAACTTATGGGTCTTTAGCTCCCACACTACAAGCTCTCATGCCAAGCCTAGTAGTACCTTGATTCACCAAGCAAACTCTCATGCCAAGCCTGTGCAACATCAATGCACCATTTTCAAATATTCATCAAGCTGCCGAAAACATCAGCACAAAATACGCAGTCGCTGGAAGAAAAACAAAGTACTCCCCTGGGACTTGCTTCTCCCTAGGGGTACTTTGGGCCTAGTTCTTACTAACTCAGAAAAAAAAGGCATTGAAGGCTTGATTCATCACTCTATGGCGGTTCAAGAATCAATAAGCCCGGATGAGCCTTCCGACGAAAAAGATCCCAACACTTGGCTTGTGTTTGATATACTTGAGTTTGGGTGTTGAGAATTTATTGTTTGAAGCTATAACTATGGTGGTTTGATTGTTTGGCTGTGATGGTTGTTGGGATGCTTATAGCAGTCAAATGAATAGGGTTTAAAGAGCATGGTTGAGGAAAGAAAAGTTTAAGACTTTGAAGGCTATGGTGTTTGTGACTATGATTCTAGAGAGATTTATGAGTTATAGAGGTGTGAGGATGAAGGAGTAGCTTGGGCTTATGCTTGAGGTGAGGCTTTATAAAGAAGATTAAAGATTTCAAGGATGAGAAAGTAGGAGACATGGTTGTGATGGTTGCTAGGAGCTTGTAGTAGCCAAGAGAATGGGTCCATGGTCACTTGATGCTTGCAGCAGCTAAGTGAAAGGTGGGTTCTCATGGTTGCTGAGAGGCTTGCAACAACCAAGAGAAGTTAGTTTTTCCTGGGCAATGCCTCCCAATTTATAGACGGAGAAGGCTCTCTTTGGTTTCAAATAGGTAAAAGGAAGTGTTGGAGCTAGTCTATTTCCAATGGATAAAAGGGAGCATTGGGACATTCTTTGTGACACCCCGACCTGATTTAAAACATTTATTTAATCTATTTAATTTATTTCAATGTGAAATTACAATTTTGCCCTTGGCGGTAGGGTCATTTTGGTTACTTTTAATCCGATAAGATTTTGGGGAAATGAATTGCACCATTGCATAGAGCGCGTTGATACGAGTTTGTAGACACATAGTGGCTCAAATCGGAGTTGTAACGAAGAAGTTATGATCAACGGAAGTGCAATGGCACAACTGTAAATATTTCAAAGTTGGATTTTTAAAAACCCACCAGATTCTTCTCTCTCTCTCTCTCTCTCTCTCCCCATCACACAGCCACATTTTCCAACGCTGATTCCGGCTTCATCTGGCCATCGTTTCAGACGAAACAAGTTGCCAAATCTTCGTCTCTTCCTCCTTTACATGTCCATACCCATTTCCACCTTCAAAACTCCAAGATTGGTCACAATTTGACTGTAACCAAGCCACAGGATTGATTGACGACGTATATCACAGTTGTTACTTGGTCTTTGAAACTCAATATAATTAACTTCTTTGAAAAACTACCATATTTAGGAATTGAGGAAGCAATTAGAAAATCAAGTTGTTACAATTGATACATTGCACAATGAGAATCGTCTGGCTGTTGAGCGTCATGAAAACGTATGCTGCTTGTGACCTGTGATCTTTCTCTCTCTCTCTCTCTCTCACACCGTCCTTTTCCCTGGAACAACCAAGTACATCAATCTACTTATCGATGATAGGTGTTGTTCAATCTTGCAGGAAAAGAAAGTACTGAAAGAATCAGTTGCAAGAGCTTACCTTGATGAACTGAGTTAGTTGCATTACATTCTGGAGATTAAACAGAAGGAGCTTGTAGAGGTCAATAGAATATCTGCACAAACAAAACATGCTATTGAAGACTTTAATGAAAGGCTCAATGGTACAAAGCTGTCATGTTCCGAAGCAAATGAAATAGCGAATAGGTAAGGCACATATGATTTGGTCCTATGTTTTTTTTTTCTGGATAGAGTCAACTTATAGTATTACCAATAAGTAATAACACTATATTGTTAGGCCTCATTTTTTTCTGGCTAGGTGTTCAAGTTGCTCCTTGTTATACCTGATTTTATGTCGTGCACAAATCTAGAGTTCCAAATTTTCTGATCCATGGCATGGGAAGAACATTGACACCATTTTGTTTGGGGCCAGCTTTTATGTCATGCACTAATCTAATGTGTGTGTGTGTGTATTTTCACATCATTTAACCTGGCTGTCCTTGTATGATAGTGGCTTGTGTATATGTTGATTTTTGGTATCCTACTTACATACTTTCACTCGTATAATCCTTAGTTTGCCATAGTTTCTTGTGCTTGTCTGGTCATGCTCGGCATTTGACTCGAGGTTTACTTGGATTGCGATTTTTAACCATCCTTGTATAATAGATCAGTACCTTGGAAAAATGGTGAAATGAATGCGTGATTTGTATGATGGAGTTTTGGTGATTTCAATCAAGCTAAGAGAAGTTGATTTTTCATAAAGCTAGCAAGCACATTGATGATCTAGTTAATCCACCTACTTGCATGTGTGAAATTAATATACTGCAACTCAGGCGGAAAAAAGTAATATGCTGCAAAAATGAAGTAGAGATATGAAGTTATACACCCGAAATGGAAATATATGAACTCAAGTAACCTCAACTAAATAGGGCTACATAAATTTTGATACTGCTAAAAAAAATTAGGGCAACAGTCCATTTTCCCAGATTACTTGGGAGCCCTCTACATGAATATTTTTCTGCTTCTTGACCGTGTATAAAATGTTTGATCTACTATCTCCCAAGTTCATATCCGTCTCTCTTGACTACTCTTTTCAGTTAAAACTGCCTTAGAAGTTGTGGGACCCTTGTTGTTGACATGGCAAGTCCTAATAGGACATTACCTCACAGTAATGGGTGATTGAAGCACACAGTAACGCTCCAAATTAGTTTTTTTTTTTTGTCAGAAAATTAGTTTTAGACTTTGCCCAATAAAAAAGTTATGAGAAACGCGAATTTATCTTTTGAATAGAAATGATAAACCTTTCAATAATAATAGGTGAACAAATTTAGTGGATAATAATGGGGTGTTAGTTGGATTGGCTCATTCTTTTGATGTGCCAAACACTCGTTGTCTTCAAATGTAATTAATTAAGAGTGTAGACAACTCTATGAGTATGAACGATGTATTAATTACATATTGACAATTATAAAGTCAGAATATTGATAGTATCTATAATATTGATGACATGTAGCATTCACAATTATGTTTTTTATTTTTTAGTTAAAATTTAACTTAAAATACACTAAAGTTATTTTAGGAGCTCTCTATAAAATTTCAACTTCAATCATACTTTCTAATTTAGGGAGTCATAAATGCTATAATTATTTTTTAATTCAACATAAATGGTCAATCTCTGTAATAATATATATATATATATGGCAATATTAATTAAAGATTTAAAATATTCATTAAATTGTAAGGAGACACTAGGAGTTCATTCTCTCTACTCATAGTTAGGAACTCCTAGAGGTCTCCTTATTATAGGAGTTGGATCGGGTGCATGGTTGGAGGTGGATTTTCTCACTTCCTCCCTAAAATTTTATTTAAGGAGGTGGTTTAAGGAGTCCATTGCGGAAGCTCTTAACCTTATTAATATATATCACATTAGTAAAGTAATTAGAGATAATAGTAATTGCGATCATTTACGCTTTAATTCCTTTACATGAGGGAGTGTAAAGAGTTTGACATTGTGTGGTATATGGTTGGATCCATATTTCAGGTCATACTTGAATATATTTGACTATAAGTAGAATTCTATGCAATAATATGATTTAGATGTGTTTTATTTTCTTGCATTTTGCAAAACCACATATTGAGGTGTTAGGACAAAAGTAAGAACAAGTGCGAAACAATATAGATGCGATTGAGAAAGACAAAAATAAACAAACACATAACAACACAAGAATTTGTTGATGAGGTTCACTCAATATGAGCTACGTCCTAGAGTTGCTAGAAATATGAAAACTCATTTAAAATATATTAAAAACCTTGCAGCCACTAGGAGTCCTCGTGCAAACCTACCTTTGCTCATCTTTTTGTTGTTGTTGCTTGCTTCCTTCGCTTCCCTACATCAAAAAATGGTGAGCCAAAAACACAATAAGGCTCTTTTTCAACAATATCCCAGAGGAGGAAAATGAGCCAAAATAACATGTCATTCAATGTAAGAAGAAAAGGGCAATGACTTTTCACCAAATGGTGTATGTCTACGCCGAGAATCCGTAGTGTGCACCTGTCATTTTGAAGGTGAAAGAGGATGGGACCCATCTGAAGGACAACACAGCCGCTCCCAACTACCCTGATGACCCTATCAATATCATGGGTCAATCAAGAGGATTGGTGTGTTTTGAAAACACATCAAGAAAAGAGGTTTGTATTTGGAATGTTACAAAAGAGAGGCTTGAACAAAGGATAGAAACCTATAGTCTTCTTAAAGATTTGGGCTTGTAAAAGATAGAAAGACTGAAGTATGAATAGAATGGGAATCAAAAGGCAATAAAAAATTGAAGTTGTCTCTTATGAAAGTGGATCTTGGACAAGATCCAAGCATTGCAAAACAACAATTACATCTAGAAACCTAGGGCCAAGACCAGTGTAGTCTTCTTAGAAGGATTCGCCCCTTACCTCACCCATATCCCTAACCTACTACATCGAAGAATTTTTTTCGAAATTTTTTAATGTTGTTTGTTTATGGGAGGCTAACCAAAACCTCACATGTTGTTTTGTCTCCCAAAATAATTTTGCTAACTTCCTGTTGAGGCCTAAAAAATTTAAGAGATTGCCCAAATGTATTTTAAGCTATGTGCAATACTTCGTTGTAAAAGAAGCCCAATTTCATGGTCAGCTTATGGCGTTTATGTTGCTTGGATGTTAGTGTAGGGGTTATTTGGTTATTATTTGTTGCACACTTATCATTTATTATTATTATTTTGCAGGGATTTGCAATCTAATGAGTTTTGACATGACACCAATTGGTCCTCCATCCATCATGAATTATCACTTATATTCTTTGGATAATTGATTGAAGAGGGACGACCACTCTCGTTGCTTAAGGATGCTCGTGAGGATCTTGTTGTAGGCATGCAACTAATGCCGAAAACTACTCCTGTCATCGACCTCGCATCCGTTTTCAAGTACTGTATAGAGAGAGAGGCATATTCTTAGCAGTCCCTTTGTTTTTTCAATACCCATGCCACATCACTCAAGGTTGGATGGAGTGGGTAGAGCGCAACTTGACAGACCCATATTCTCGGGGTATCTTGCATAGGACAGAGGGGTTGGATGATATATTCATATTTAAGAAGTGTGACATCCACCTTGAAATACAACTGCTTCATCATAAAATTAGGAGGTGGAGCATCGAGACACATACTTCACCTCCTAATTCTATGCTTGTGGGGAGAGTTCACTCTTATCCTCGAAGATGTTGCAAACATCCTTCACCTTCCCATTTGTGGTAACCAAAATCCTTTTAACATTGTACTAGCCTCAGAAGATAAAAAGAAGTTTAAGATCTTAAGGAAAAGTGCCTCGAATTCCAATAACCATTTTCTTCGGTTTAACAATTGGATAAAATACTTCGGTAATGCACAAAGAAGGGACCCTTGTTAGCTTGCCGCACTAATATCCATATGGCTAGAGAAGTTTGTCTTTTATGATTTCTTCCAGGATTGCTTGCACAAAAGGTTGCTTACTATAACTTTGTCAATAGTGCGGGATAATGCGATTCCATTAGCCCCATGTTCCTGGAGAATTTGTATCGTCTGCTGGATCAAGTTCATCTTGAAGAGGGAACAACTAATACTATGATAGTAGACGTTTAATTTCATTTCACTTTTATTTATTTATGAAAGATTAACTTAATTTTGATTTTTTTAACTCAAAATTTTATTAATTTTCTTTGATCTCAAGTCCACTGAAGGAAATAACACGATGAAAAGCGCTGAAGAACATGAACAGGGAGAAAATTGATTGTAACAAGGGTTAAGGGAAAATGAATCGAAGAGCAACAAAAGATTGAAGTTATCTCTTATGTTGGTGGATCTCGGACAAGATTCAAGCATTGTTATGTTTCATTTATTACCTATGGTCCCGGACTTTTATTAACAATGGTTGGATGTATTGGAAGACCTTATTTTTTATTGACGGCAAAATACTTACTTATTATACCGAAGCATCTAACCTTCATTTGCTGCCACAGCAACCAAGAAAACTAAATTTTGAACGCATCAGAGATGAGTTAGGTTTCCATAAGCAACTAGACGTTTGTGACTATATAAAAAAAAAATATGGCGAACGATTTTGATGTAATTCTTCTTATACAAAAAAACCATTTAAGGTGGGAATGGACTTATTGTGAAAAAAATATATTTTTGTTTGTTTAGGGATTATTGCTTTTGTCGTTGATCTTACCAAAGTGTAATTGTTGTTTTGCAACTCATTGTTACTACATGATCCTCACATGTATATATTGATGCTCACGTTTCTAGATGTAATTGTTGTTTTGCAACTTATGGTTGCTATAAAACTTTACTTCACAAAGGAGGAAGCAGAATCATTACAACTTATCGTTCAATATCCGAAGTGTACGAATTTCATTTTGAAGGTGAATAAGGATGAGACTCATCTGGAGGGTGACACAACCGTTTCCAACTACCATGTTGACCCTCTCAATATCATAGTAGTCAAGAGGATTGATGTGTTTTGAAAATACATCGAGATCAGAGCTTTATATTTGGAATGTTGCCCAAGAGAAACTTGAACAAAGGATAGAAAATTTTAGTCTTCTTGAAGGATTGGGCTCCTTAAGTTTAACACATTCAAAGTATAAGAATCAGCCGAGGATTCTCAAGCCCATACCACCATTGATTCTAGCAAGGGTTGAAGGTAAAAGAATTGAAGATAAATGAGCCCATTATATAGTCTTGAAGGTTGCAAAAGATGAGTTTATTCCACTTGTGTTATTTGAAAACAATAAAAACAATGAAGTCTACATGTTCTTCATAAAAATAAAACAAAGAGGTTATAGTCCAATTCCATCCATCGGTAGGATATGATGTCAAGGCAAAGGCTAATGTTGTAATCTCTGAAGAATTTGACCATATGCCTACTCAAAACCTTAACCCGTAACCTCAAAGATTTGTGTTGAAAATTTTTGTGGTTATTTATAGGGCTGTCTTTCGGCCGGATTGGATCGGAAACAGAGATTCCAATTCCAATCCAATGCCTTTTGGAATTCAATATAGAGTTCTGACTCCGATTCCGAAAAAATCAGGAAATTTTTGGAAGATTCCGATTCTGAAGCCCTTAACTGACAAAAAAGATTTAAGAAATTTAAATGCCAAAACTAGACATTTCATAAAAATCTTAACTAAACTTTTATTAAGAAAACCCAACTTAAGGGTTTAATAACTAGTCCAACAGGAACTTTACAAGCCCAAATAGGTTGTACTTTAAGTCTCTACATAGAATGGCTTAGTTTGAAGATATTTATAAAGGACTAAACACTTGAAGTTTATTCTTGTAGTCGATGTGGGACTCCAAGTAGAAATGGGATTGCAACTTCTCTCTCCACACTTTTCTTGATTTCTGTTTGGTTACTCATCCATCACTTCTCCTCACTCTTCCATTTCTTCCTCTCTAATCCATGAATGCCAACCTTCATTTTCTTTCTTTCTTAAAACTCTTTAGATATGGAACAATATGTACTGATCCCGTTAGGAAAAAAAAAAACACTTCTCCAACCAAAAAAGAAATCATTCTTCAATTCTTTATCTCTACTATTTCTTCTCTTGCATTTTTATTTTTCTGGGTTTGCACTAAATCATTTATCCGATGTATATGTTCTCCATTGAATCCTCATTGGAGCTCTCTTCTCTTGTTGCAATACCCCACACCTTTTTCTTTATCATTTATTTTTTCTGGTTCTGCACAAATTCATTACTTTCTGGGTATTGAGATGGAAAGAAAACCTTTAATTAAGAAAGAAAAATCAAAGAATGAGTTTTAAAAATTTAGAAATGTTTCCTTCTTTTTTTCACCACTTCAATTCAATGTAGGATTGCGAAAAAAAAACGCATATGGTTTTTCATCCAACAGGACCTCCTCTTTCTGATCATCCTTGGAACCTATTATAATTGCCCAAGGCATAGCTTATTTTGCAATAAGCAAAGGTGCCTCCTTTGTAGATGGTGGTCTCACCCTATCTGAAATTTATAGCATGTTTGAATTCACCTTTTATTTTTTTTGTCAATTTTGAATTCACCTTTTGTCAAGTTTGGAATATTACAATTGTTAAAGCTCCAATTAATATACGCACCTTATATGTGGTGTTTCATGTATAAATTGATTTTATAATTAAAAGTTTAATTGAAGATAGTTTATAATTTTAAAAATACATACATAAATACAAAATAAAATAGTATAATACTTCCTACATTTACCATATATGTACGTAGTACATTTGGATATAACAAGCACACATATGCACCTTTTTGTTATATTAAATCAAGCATATATTGCCAAATATATATATAGTCTTAAATTTATATACTTCTATGTTTAGTATATTTTGATTTGTCAAGCCTATATTTAGTATGTATAAATATTTGTATGTGGGTACTAAAACTTAACAAATAAGAAATGAAACATATATAAGACCTATAAATTAAAAATATTGCAATTATAATTAGAAACTCGGAATTTTTCGGAAAAAAATTGGAAAAATCGGATCGGAATGGATTCGGAGAACTTCAGAATTTTTTGGATCAGAATTTCAGAATGTTCAGCATTTATCGGAATTTTCGAATTTCGGCATTTTCGGATATCGGAGTCGGATTTTTTTGGAAAAAATTGGACCGGAATCGGATTTTCCAATCCAACTTACACCCCTAGTTATTTATTTAGGGGCTAAGACTAAATCTTGATATACCTCAGAACAATACATTTTTGTTACCGCGAGGTGGTCCCTCCCGGACCGCCCGGATCCCACGAGTGAATAGAAAGTTGGATCTACATTGGATCTCACCTGAACCGCCCCATCTATCCTCCTGAGTAGAAGTTTGGTTTCAAACCCCGGTTCGAACAGGAGAAGTACGCCATGCTAATGTGCCTTGGATGATCCACATCTCAGGGTCAGGCGCTGATGAGCACATTGAACTATCCATGTGGCTGACTTATGTTCATTTTTCGAGAGTGTAATTTTTATTTTGCAACTCATGATTGCTACATGATTCATGATCCTCAAATTCATATGTTGTTACTCATCTTTTTAGATGTAATTGTTGTTTTGCAACTTATGGTTGCTATAGGACTTTATTGTATCATAAAGAAGGAAAAAGAATCATAACAACCTAACATTTTGTCTAAAATAAAAAAGGCTTTTCACCAAATGATGTATGTCTATCCTGAAAATTCCAAGTGAAAGAGGATGAAACTCATCTTGAGGACAACCCAACTGCTCTCAACTACCATGATGATTCTCTCAATATCATAGGTTAGTTAAGAGGATTTATGTGTTTTGAAACATCAAGAATTGAGCTTTATATTTGAAGTAGTCCCAAAAAGAGGCTTGAACAAAGGATAAAAACCTCTGGTCTTATTGAAGGTTTGAGCTTCTATTCAGTCATTCAAAGGATTTGAATGAATCAATGATCCTCAAGCTTATACAACCCTTGTTAGATAAGGGTTAGAGGAAAGGGAATCGAAGAGCAATGAAAGATTGAAGTTGTCTTTTATGAATGTGGACATTGGACAAAATCCAAGCATTGTGATATTTCATTCATTATGTCCGGTCTCGACATCTTTTACCGATGTCAAGATGATTGTCTAAGACATTGAAGCATCCAACTTTTATTGGCTGCCACTTCCACCTAAGAAACTTAATCTTGAAAGGATATGGGTTGGGGTTGGTTTCCAAAAGTAGCTAGTCATTTGTAGTTATTGAAAAAATGTGACGAATAATTTGGAGGTGCTGCTTCTTGTGCAAAAAGAACACTTGAGTTACCACTTATACAATGCAAAAAGAACACAAAAAAGCTCTAGTATTCTTAAAGGGTTGAGCTCCTATGGCTTGGCCATTCAAAGGATGACAAGTTAAGGATCTTCAAGCTATTACCACCACTAATTCTTGCAAGGGCTGAGGGTATGGGAATGGAAGAGCAAATGAAGATTCAAGTTGTGTCTTATGATGAAGGTGGATCTTGGACAAGATCCCACCCCTATAATATGTCATTCATTACTTCGGGTCACAGAATCTTTATTGATGATGTCCTGATGTTTTGGAAGACCTCCTCTTTTACCAATGGTAATATAATTGTCAAAGACATGGAAGCTTCTAGCTTTCATTGGATGCCACTTATGCCCAGTGGTTGAATCCCCAAATCATAAGAATTGGGCTTGGTTTCCAAAATAAGTTAGCAATTTGCGACAATCAGAACTGTGCTAAAAATAAGTTTATTGTGATGCTTCTTGCGCAAAAAGAACCTTTGAGTTGGGTATGGACCTCCTATATAGTCTTCAAGGCTAAAATTGTTTCATTTACTCCATTCGTGTTCTTTGGGAGCAATAAGGGAGACTACATGCTTTTCCTAAAAAACAAAGATGCAATCGTCCAATTTCACTTACTAACGGTAGGAGAGAATGCCAAGGCTAGAGGAGGGGATGCCAAGGCTATAGTCTGCTCAGAATGATTCAACCTTGCTCCCCCCACATTTGCCCCTAATCTTCTACATCGAAGATTGATGTTGACCCAAATGAAGATTCAAGTTGTGTCCTATGATGAAGGTGGATCTTGGACAAGATCCCACCCCTGTAATTTGTCATTCATTACTTCGGGTTACATAATTTTTACTGACGGCGATCGGATGTATTGGAAGACCTTTTTTACCAATGATAATATAGTTACCCAAGACATGGAAGCTTCTAGCTTCCATTGGCTGCCACTTATACTCAGTGAGTTAAACCAAAATCATAAGAATTGGGCTTAGTTTCCAAAAGAAGTTAGCAATTTGCGACAATCAGAACTATGCTATAGACAAGTTTGTTGTGATGCTTCTTGTGCAAAAAGAACCTTTGAGTTGGAAATGGACCCCCTATAGAGTCTTCAAGGCTAAAATTGATTCTTTTACTCCACTCGTGTTCTTTGGGAGCAACAATGGAGTCCACATGTTCTTCCTATAAAACAAAGAGGCTATCGTCCAATTTCACTTACCAATGGCAGGAAAAGATGCCAGGGCCAGAGGAGAGGATGTCAAGGCTATAGTTTGCTCAGGAGGATTCAACCCTGTTTTCCTCACCTTTACCCCTAATCTTCTACATCGAAGATTGGTGTTGAATTTTACTGTTGTTTGTATAGGGTATGCTTCTTATGTTGTTGTTCATCTTCCTAGAGTGTAATTGCAACACATGGTTGTTATATGATCATAGGCTACTTAGGTTTCATTTTCTAATTGCTGTTTTGCAGCATATAGTTGCTACTCTATGATTCAAATTCATAGGCTGCTCATGTTCCCTCATGTAAATGATCTTTTGCCACTCATTGTTGCTACATGACTCTCGTATTCAAATTCAAATCTTAATAATTGAAAATTCTTTCCTTTGATGCATTTGTTTCATTTTGCAATGTGAATCATCAATTGTGAATATGTATGAGTTTTAGACTGTATCTCATAGTCTTGATTTTGTTTCCGATCCACACACTCCTTGATAATTTGGTATTGTGGTTGCCTTGTTTACCAATTATTATTTCTTATTACGTTGTTGTTGCCTTGTTTCTTGCAGTTATATCATGTTGTTGTTTGGGATAGAAAGCCTCTACATAAATAGAATCTAGAGGCCATTGTACCGCCATTTGGTGGCTCAGTTTATTTAGCTTTCACCATGATTATAGTGTGCCTCTATTATTATCTGTGAGTTTGTGCTTCTTGTTTGCTGTCGTGTGTTTGTCCCAACATCAAGAATTGAGCTTTATATTTGAAGTAGTCCCAAAAAGATGCTTGAACAAAGGATATTAATCGAAGAGGACTTCGATCTCTCTAGTTTTGGCCCCACATTTGTCGATTTTCTCACGAGGCATCGTCTCTTGCCATTGGTTCGTGGGTTGCCCCTGCCAAATTTCCAAATTGTTTGTGAGTTTAATGCCAATTTTCCCGATGTCTCAACTACCTCTGTCTGGACTAGTTGTGCGTGTGCGTGGGATTGTGATTCCGCTCAGTTTTCAGTTTATTTGGGCCACCCTTGGTTTGACTCTTATTCGCTCGGGTAGTTCGTGTGAGCCGGTTCTAGATTTTCTTCCACGTCGTCAGCTAGTGAATCAGCTCTATGTGTCTTCTCCCGAGACGCTCCCCACCGAGCTCTCCTCTGGTATGATGTCTTGTTAGACCCGTATCTGTATATACTTGTGCACAATTCTCAGTTCCCAGCATGAGAAAATGAGTTGGAAAGCTGCTCATGTTCTCTTCCAGCTTGTGATTGAATAATCTGTCAGTGTTGAGTTCTATGTTTGTGAGAGCCTCATTGTCGTTGGTGCTGCAAATGCCACTGTTCCGACAACAAGCCTTGTTCTACCTCGGATTATCACAGCCTTGGATACTCATGCTGGTGTCCCTGCACTGTCTACAGATGTTATTGGATTGTCCGACACCATCAAAGTCAATAACCAGGTTACTTTACATTGCAACGATGCTCATTGTACTTTGGGTTGTTTCTTCATCGAGCAACAAGCTCTTTTGGATTCGCTCCCTGCATCCCATCAAGTGATGTATACCCTTCTTCATCGCATCTGGGATAGTCTTGACACATATAGTGAGTTGTTGCTGTCACTTGCTGGGCACATTTAGCCCACTAATCCTCATCGTCTTCCTCGGGCTCGCAGCATAAGAGGTTCATCTGTTCTGCTTCTGGATTCGTTCTCTTTTGAAGTTATCTATGTGTTTCTTTGGATTCCCTAAACAAAAAATGGGAGAATATTTTGTGTTACATTTGAGATTTAGGGGGAGTAACTGTTGAAAGTAGAAACATGAAATTTAGGGGAGATAACTTTTTTTGTCTATGAGATCAGAACTTGTAATACTTTGCTTAACCTCCTGACATATGAAATATTGTTGTTTAATTGTGCCAAGTTGTGGTTATGCTTCATTTCTATTATACTTCACTAATAGTCTATTTGTTGGTGTGCAGATGTTACAAGAACTGAATATCTGTTTGACAAAGTAAAGTCGGTTGTGTAGGTTTTTCTTGTAAATGTGTTTGATATGTAATCTAGTGTTTTCTCCAGGAAGTGCCAAAGGGGGAGATAAACCCTAAACCTTGGCTCTGATACCATGAATGAAGTTGAGATTCCACCCTAAAACCAATTAGCAATGGGGGGGAGTAGCCCAATTCCTTATAAGCCCTTGCAAGGTTTTCTAACTTTCCAATGTGAGACTTTTTACCTTCATATTCTTACACGCCTCTGCACGTGTGACGAATTCTCAGACATAACACATAGATAACACATATTGTGTGAGGTGGAGCATGTGTGGTCGTTGACTTTCACATGTGGGCTAACCTGGCTCTTATACCATGAAGGAAGTTGAGGTTCCACCCCAAAACCAATTGGCAATAGGGGGGAGTAGCGAAACTCCTTACAGCCATTGAAAGGTTTTTTAACTTTCTAATGTAGGACTTTTTACCTTCACATTCTCACACGCCTTTACACATGTGGCGAATTTTTAAGCATAACACATGGATAACACATATTTGGTGACGTGGAGCACGTGTCCCCGTTGGACTTTCACACGTGGGCTAACCTGACTCTGATACCATGAAGCAAGTTGAGGTTCCACCCCAAAACCAATTAGCAATGGGGGGAGTAGCCCAATTCCTTATAAGCCCTCGCAAGGTTCCAATATTTGACTTTTTACCTTCACATTCTTACAGTTTCAAGGCTGTGACGATGACCACATCCGCACATCAGTGAACTGCTGGTGACTTGGAGCCTAGTTGGTTCAAATGTTTGTGGCATTAAGCTCTTAATTTCTTGGCTCAACCCTTTTTGTTTGTTTGTAATAAACACCCAACCAACCCCACCTGCTCTAATGTCAACATCCTTGAAGAATAACTCTAAAACTAGGTCCATGTAACTCTTCTTTCAGTTTCTACAATTACATATGCCATTGGGAACACATCATTGTTGGCATCAATCTTAACAACACTTGGTATTTGACATGGGTGAGCCCCCTTAATGTGTGCCCCATCAAACCCCACCATTGTCTTGCACTCATTTATGAACTCTTTTCTTAACTAAGCAAGACATATGTAAATCCTCTAAAAAATGGGACCATTCCGTTGCAATGAAGTCTTCGCAAAAATTGTGCTTCCTGGATTTTGCTTCTTCAATTCCTCACATTAATCCCACAACCGAGCATATTGATTGCAATACTCCCTTCTATCATGTCTTTAGCTTGTTGCTTAGCCTTGTACACTTGATCTTTAAAGACATCTAGGTAGCAGTTTTTCCTAACTAATTTCATGAAATCATGCACTTACATCTTCGGATTTGACCTTAGTTCCTCATCAAACCTATCTGCCAACCAACTTGATGTGGCAAACATACTTGTCTAATCTCTACCACAAGTAATGGTTGGATTGTAGGTCTTGACCCTCACAGTAGGTCATTTGTCAACAATGAAGCAAAAAACATCCGTAGACAAACCTAATTCAAGTCCTCTTCTTCGGCCTTATCTTTTTTTGGTAACATCCTCAGCCTTATCTTTTTGTTGTTGTTGTTGTTAAATCCTTAATTGACTCTTCATTTCCCTCGGGTGCATCATCACAAACAAGTCACACCATATAAGGCTCGTTCTTCAAGTACTTTATCTTTCTAGCATATGCAATATTATAATATCTAATAGCTTGTCTACAATCCTGAATTGTAGGAAATTCATCCCCATATGGAACTTTGGATCCAATAAATCATGCTCCTTATTGTATTGCTTGAACTTTGGAGCTCTAAGTCCCCTTTTCCTACCTTCTTCTTCATCCTCTTCTCCTTCACTCAGACTTTCAAAATCCTATGTGTCATACTCATCAGTCTCAACCTCACTTGGTTCTTTTTGATCATCAACTTCCTCAATTACCACATACTTATGAAAGGCATTGTCATCTTCCTCGTTAGTTTGTTCAAAATCAGTTTCTCTATATTCTATATCTTCTTCTTCCTCTCCATCTTCAACTTTTTCTCCATTACCCTCAACATCTTTCTCAACATATTCAGCATCACCATTTCCTCCCTCATACTCTTCTTCTTGTTCTTCCAACCTCACATCTTCAACGTCAGCATACTCCCTCACATCTTCTTCTTCAGCATCTGATTCATACTCCCCCACATCTTTAACCTCAACATCTGCATCTTCGAACTTAGTATTTGAGTTAGGTAAGAAAACTACTTCACTTTCATATGGGGTCAACTACTATCTTCTCAAATAGGTATAAGGCAAAATGGTGTTTACTTTTAACTAAATTAGTGGCTACCAAGTAATCTTTGTCTTCCTTTAACTGAACCCAACCCTTATCCTATGTTTGAAATAGGTAGTCAACATTATTCAAGTCATATCCAAAGTGTACAACATAACTATATAACTCTAGCATAGAGGCCCCATCTGTAACTTGACTGTCAATCCAATGCACATTACCCCTATACATGGAGGCCTTATCTGCATCTTGACTGTCATCTTATGCAGGCATTATCATCAACCACATGACAAACGTAAGACCACTATCACATGCTTAATTGTTTTATGTCCTTACAATATGATATCAAACCCAAACAAAAAAATCAAAGAAAAGAAAGAAGAGAAAAGATAAAGGAATCAAACAAAAGAGAAAAGGAGAAAAAGTCATTTACTGTAAAAAGGAGCTTCCCTACCATCTCTAACTTTCAGAGGCATCTTTGTAGCAGCCGACTCTCTCAACCCAACCCAGTGTCTAACTACAATCACACCTTTCTGATTTTTCTCTGCCCCAAATATACGATCTTTTTGGGTATGAAGTCTAAATCCTTAACTATATCGAATGTTATGAGTTGCATCCCTAATTTGATTTAGGGATTCTAATGAAGATGGATATGATTTGGCTTTGATATGGGTCCCACTCATTTGAGGTCCAAATTGCCCTTCAAATTTGTCCCACGTGATACTCACTTGTCAATTTTGACAAAACTTTGGATGGAATAATCAGAAATCTAACAGTAAGGGTGAAATTAAAGAATTCATTTATGGAATGAGTGGTTCTTTGAGATTATGTTTACCATTTTAGATTATGTCGAAACTTTGGTTTAAACTATTTTTATCATGCTGGTATAACATATTTTTAAGACTTTGGTTTGGAATTTTGGAGAAGTGTTAAGACTTTATTAGTTTGGAATTTGTTGAACTTTGGCCTAGAATTAATTATTTGGGTATTGTTTATGTGTGTTACTTATGAGTATTGCTTGCGTTTTATGTGCCATTATGCTTTTTCAGTTTTATATCTTCAGATTTGTTTTAATCTATATAGTTTTGTCTTCAGATTTGTTTTAACTTATGAGTATTGCTTGTGTTACAATGTTATATGTGCACTTCAGATTTTTGTTTTTGTTTTTGTTTTTGTTATTAATGGAGATGGAAGAAGTAGATGAAGTACAATGGAATGAAGAAATTGAGGAAGAAAAAGAAGAAGAGGAAATGGATGACGAAGAATTAGAGAAACATGATTCTGAAACCATTAAGATATTGTTGATGGCAACAGAAGCAGGGTTGCACAATTTTCTCTTCAAGGAGTGTCGTTCTAATGAATTTCCTATTGCAGAAGATAGCGAGCATTCAACATCGTCATCATCACCAGAAAATGAGGGAAATAATTATGACCAAGTTTTTCAAACCCAAGAACAACATTGCGAGAATGCTAATTACCAATGGATATCTTTAGATATGTGGAGAGATGCTATGAATGACAGGAGTCAAATATGAGCAATGAAGCATATACTTATTCATTTTTATTAGGGGTGTTTTCGGTGCGGTCCGCATATTGGCCGAAGCCATGCAGTATATCCAAAATCAGAACCATTGCCAACCTGCACAAGGTCGGTTACCGGGGGTATCAGCATCGGTCGATGTCGTCGTCGGCAATCTGTGTCGGTGATGAACCGCACAATTCATCCACCACAAACACAGAGAGAGAGAGAGAGAGAGAGAGAGAGAGAGAAGAAGAAGAAGAAGAAGAAGAAGAAGAAGAAAAAGAAGGAGAAAGGAGGAGAAGAATTGATTGAAGAAAAACAAAACTCAGAGAAACCAGAGAGAAGAAGAAGACAACGATGTTAGGGTGATTTAGGGTTTATGTATGGTGATGGATTTGGGCCTAAAATAGTATGGGTGAGGGATTTTTTTAGTTGAAAAAAGAAGGAATATCGGCCCAAAACTTTTTTTTTTAAAAGCTCAAAACTAAAATTAGCAAAAGTTGGAGAGCGTAGGGTTTGAACTCGAAATCTCAAACTAAACCATGATTCCTCTTCTTCTTCGTCTTCTTCTTCAACAAATCCAATCCAACCACCGTTCTCTCTCTCTTTCTCCACTTCGTCTCTGACTCTCGCCCTTTCTCCTCCGTCTCCGTCTCTCTCTCTCTCTCTCTCTCTCTCTCTCTCTCTCTCTTCTCTCTCTCTCTCTCTCTCTCTCTCTCTCTCTCGTATTATGGGGATGGGGGTGGTCGGGTCTTGGAGGAGAAAACAAGGGGAGTGGTCGGGTTTCATTTTTTTTTTCATTTTTAATATACTCGGTTGATTGCGGTAGCCGATGGAATTGATCTCGAGACACTGCAACTGTGACTGGTACTGATCGGTCCGGTTGGTCAACCGCAACCACGTTGACTTCTTGGTCAACCTTGGTTTACCGGCCCCAAAAGTCGGACAGTAACCAACGGTTTGCGATACTTTCGGTCCAACCGCACAGCCCTAGTTTTTATGCATTTAGAATTATAGTTTACTTATTTTGACATGAAATTACTTTTATGTTTTTACTTTTGCGCATTTTTCATAAACATGCATACATAAATCCTTATTTGGTTGCACATTTGAACAAAATAGATGCCCTTTTTTTTCTTTTTCTTTTTTTTTTTTCCTTTGGATGCATATGGTTTGGAAGTTCTTTACAAAATGTTTTTGTAAATGTACTTTTCTCATTTGAAAATCTAGAAAAACGATAAACAACTCCAATATATATATATATATATATATATTTTAGAACTCTAATAAACTCTTTTAAAATCTATGATAAAACTCTAACAAACACCATTAAAATCAATCTAGGAATTTAATCAAACTCTATGTGGAGTTGATAGAAATCAATTGAACTATATTGAACTCTATAAACTTTATAACTCCATTTAACTCTTTTAAAATCTTAATTGAATACACCCCCTTAATTCGGATGCTAAATTGGTAGATTTTTTAGTTTAAGGGGGGTAAGTTCGATTAGGTTGATAATTGAAGGGGGTAAATGGCTAAAAATCCTTTGTTAAATGGAATTAACACAACAAAGGTAAGTACTTCAGTGGTCGGAGGTCAAGTTTGCAGCATGGAGGTACTAGCTTTATTTAAATATTCAAATGACAATATTGCCCTTTGAATTGATTTTGCCCATATATTTCACCCGAAAGAAAAGGAACAAATAAAGATAATCCATATAAACCTTTTCCAAAACTTGTGGGGTTTGATTGTAATTACGCCAAACCACAGAGGGTCTAAATGAAATTATACTGCAAAATTACACATTGAGATTGGGGGGGGGGGGAGAAATTTAATTTGTTTTTTTTGGGCCAAGAGGAGAATAACTATAAATAACTATAAAACATTACTTACCAAAAACAAATATAGCTAATAATTTAATAAACATAGACAGCTCAGCGGAAAAGGAAAACAGTCGCAGTTCTTTGCATATAACTAATAATTTGTTTGACTTACTAATCTGATTCTGAGATTTCAGACTTTACTGTTGAGAGCTTTCAGACAAGCAGCGCCATGGAAGCCAGCAGCGAGCAGCAGGTACCACTTCATTTTCAATTTTTATTTCCATTTCTCTTTTATTTATTTATTTATTTATTTATGAATGAATTTATTGGTTTCTAATTTTGGTGAAGAAAAAGTCGGAAAATTCATCATCGTCTTCTTCTTCAAAGCTCCTGCTCTACTCCTACTGGCAGAGCTCCTGCTCTTGGCGCGTCCGCTTCGCTCTAAGTCTTAAAGGTTTTATTTTGCTTTTATAAATGACTTTTAGTTTGTTTCTGTCAAATTTTTTATAATAAATTAAAAATCATGATTAATTTCACTCAAGTTTAGGGAAATTTGTTTTTGTTGGTCTGAAATATTAATTGAATTGAATTTACTTGTTTTTGGTTTTGTTCATTTGTTGTTAATTGAATGTATAGGACTTCCGTACGAGTACAAACCAGTGAACATAAGAAAAGGAGAGCAGTTCAGTCCATGTGGGTTTGAAGCGATGTTATGCTTATTACAAGCCATTCATGTTCTATATATTGAAATAAAAACAGGGCAAATAGTCTATTGCAAAATAGTCTGGCACGTTATGTTGCTAGACGGTTAATTTGAATCTTTTGATTTGGTGGATGCTTACTCAACATGTAGTAATGATTCACAATTTGACAACATAATATATCTTGCCTATGTTTCCAACATTTGCTAAGCTAAGCCTTGTTTTTATCTGTGAGTTGCAGACTTTAAGCGTTTGAATCCTCTTCATTTTGTTCCAGTGTTGGTCGATGGTGACATAGTGGTTTCAGACTCCTACGCAATATTACTGGTTAATGTAATTTGTTGGAAACTGAATTATTTTGTTCATGTGATCTGCAGCCAAGTTACCATAGACCTGAAGGCCTTTCATTAGGTTCTAATTCATATTTGACCATCATTGTATAGTTTGTAAAGGTTTTACTTATGTCTCTTTTGTTTTGTTATCTGAGTACAATGTCTTCTTGTGATTCTCAATTAGTATCTGGAGGACAAGTATCCACAGAGACCGTTGTTGCCTGCTGACCCTCGGCTAAAAGCTCTTAATCTCCAGGTAAGTTGGTTGGTCTTTTGAGGTCAATCGGAGACTGAGAATATATAGTTTATAATTTCCCTTTTTTTCTTTTGAGGATCTTATATTATTAATGGCATTGTAACATTAATTATCTCTTTAAGCAGTATACCTTAATTGATGCCCCAAAGTCACTATTTGGATATCGTATTTAGGGTTTGTGAAGAGAAGATGAGAGTGTAATAGGTTTCTTGGATTGAAAGAGAAAATTTGGCAATATGGTGTAGATGAGTTTGTGTTTTTCTAAAACTTAATATGAAGAGTGATGGGGTGTGTTTATAGATGTACTACGGTTAAGTGTTAAGTTAGTTAGATGACATTTTTTGTCTTTTTACACAATAATAAAACTTAAGAGCTTAATGATTTAAGTAGTGTTTTTCTATTTAAATCCTACACTTTTCTTTGTTTACCCCAATACTTAAATCATTAAGCTCTTAAGTTTTATTATTGTGTAAAAAGACAAAAAACAGTCATCCAACTTAATACTTAACCCTAATAAATCTATACACACACCCCACCACTTCTTATTCCTGATTTGAGCTTTTAATTAATGGGTTCTTTTCAGTTTTAGTTTGATTGATTAAGACTACGTGAGTTTTATTGTTTTCTTCTATGCAAAGTTGATTGCTTTGTTTTGGTGCCTTTGATAATGCAAATATGGGAATGCAACTATGGTGGAGAATATGGAGAGAGGATGTCGGGATCTTATTTTCCAGAGGATACGGGCAGCTTTTGGTTTTGGAATTTGAGATACTTGAGTAGGGTTTTCTCCTGAAAGTGTAGAATTTGATGATTTTGGAATCATGATTCAGATCTAATGTTTCCTATCAAAATAATTTGTTGAATCTAATGTTACAATGCTTCGCAATGTCATTGATAAAATTCTTTTTTATAATAAAATATTAAACACATGACATTATGCATTAGGAGATAAGCGAGGTCATTAGATTATTATTATTTTTTTGGTACATACTACGAGGTGTCCCCGCATCCGAAGGGTGAGATTAATCCTTGCTTGGGGTTCGGTTTGCCCCTAGC
Source organism: Prunus salicina (assembly GCA_020226455.1). NCBI lineage: Eukaryota > Viridiplantae > Streptophyta > Magnoliopsida > Rosales > Rosaceae > Prunus > Prunus salicina. The sequence continues at coordinate 13,592,157 of CM035343.1, read as the reverse complement.
TACAAAGTGTTCAACGGGTTTCAAATCCCTACCATTGAAGCACTAGGTAGCTCACCAGCTGGAGGTGATAGTTTGCTAACCGCACCACACCTTGTGGTTTCCATTAGAATATTTGGGTTTAGCTTTCTATTGGAATTTTTATTTCTTTAAGTAATGTGAGGTTGAGTTGAACTTAGAGTGGTGAGAGGCAAGATAACCGGGTGTGAGGTGTGAGGTTGATGATTTATTTATTTATTTCTGCTGGCCTAGGTGTGTATTTAGGGATAGCTTTGGGAAGATAGTGGAGTTTTCCTAGAAATTGTGAAAATTTGAATTAGAAATTAGGATGAACTTAGAATATGAGGTGAACAAAAAGAAATGCGGGTTTAAATAGAATAACTATAAGTATTAAAGTGAACAAAGAAAAGTGTGGAGTTTAAATAAAAAAACTCAATTATTATTATTATTATTTTTGCCAAGAGGAGAATAACTATAAAACATTATTGAATAAAAATCACGTAGCCAAACAATTTCTATTTCCAAAATCAAACATGTAATCACAGATGATCTTTGCTATCTAAATCCCGGTAACTTAGTCAGGTACAAGAACAAGTCTGGATACCGAGTTCAATTACTTCATTTTATATATAATAAAATAAAGTGCGCAAAATACAAGTCTTGAAGCCTAACTATATATAACATGCAAAATGTTGATAATCTGTCTCTAAATCCTGCACTGCAGCTTGTCACCCTTGCAAAGAGGGTTTTGCTTGGCCAAAACATCTCTTCCAGCCTTCTTGAGATCCAAATTGCACGAGTGTGTTTCTGGATACCTATGCTTTCCGCAAAACACTCCACCACAACGGCAGTCAAACCCCAACACTCCAACCTTTCTGTTGCAGCTTTCACACCTGTTTTTCTTTGATCCACTATTATTATCATTAGTATTAGAAACTGAATCATTTTGATATGAAAGCAAGAAAATTCCTCTAGCGATGGAATCCAGATCAGTTTTTTCCACTGATGAAGCCACCGTGCTCGACTGAGCATTGAGATTCTCTTGTTTTACATGATCTTTGTAGCACTTTGAGCACATGTTCTTGTTTTCGACACAGCCATAAAAGCCACAGCCCTTTGCACACATTGGAGGCTCCATGTTCATGTTGACTTTCTTGTGTTGACTTTCTTCTCGATCTTTTGTTCGGTTCTTGTTCGTCTGTTTGGTCGAGAGGCTTGTTCTTCTTCTTGTTGTCGTTATGAGAATTGTGGGTTTCTATTTTTTTATATAGGGGAAGGGTGGCGGTGGTAGATTGAGGTAGTTTACCATTTGGATTAGTATTCCTGTTTCCGATAGGAAAGAGGATATCCTCCCCTCACTCGATAATATTAGTCTTTCTAGAGGCTTCTTTTCTGCTATCTTTATATTCTAGAAGCTTCCAATTTAAACAATTTCTTTCTTCCTCTTTAAGAAATGTATTTTGTTTTCCTTCTTTTATTTTCCTTCATTGCATATTATACGCTAACATTGTATTCAAGCAATATTATCCTTAAAAAAAATGCAATATTATTATAAAAATGATTTGAAATCTAATACCTTAGGCAAGTCTTAGGTTTCTTGTCTCTACTAGAAAATTTCAATATAAGCCAATGTTCCCTCTGTGACCAGCAAAAGTTACAGTTTCATCGTGGTTAAATGGATTGATCAGAATAAGACACAAATCACGTTATTATAGTCTAAATTGGGTGTCGTCAATGAGTTTTTTTCTTTTTCCCTTCCATACTCAGCTTGTGATACTGAACCCCACCCATACTCCACCTCTTCATGCAAAATAATATTTTCATATTCAAGATTTCCATAGAATTCACAATTGTGGTTAAAATCCCCTTCAAACAATGAAATAACAATAAAATAAATTCACAAACCAATAAACAGTTATTGTAGTAAGCCTTAGCAAGTTGAGGCAATTTAAAAAAATAATAAAAATGCAACGCCAATTCCAAAAAATTATGTACTTTCCACTATAACTTCGATTAAAATTACAAGTACATTAAATAAATAAAATAAAATTCAGAACCTTCAACATAGAATAATCTTCATCTGAACTCTCGAAATAGTACTAGTCAAATTCCAAAAAGGAACTACTTTTAAAACAAGACATGTTATGATGGCATTAGGCCAGTAATGACATACCCTAAACATCATTTACTTTGTAATCAGCAATTAAATATACAAAGTGGTCAAGTTCGCCAACGGTTACGTACACTTAGGAGTACTCTGTAATTTGTAAACTATAAAAACCTACAAAAATTAACAATGGATGAATTTCTAGTTTTAGCCAGTCCCTAAAAAACTTGGATTGGATGATCATGCGTGATCTTTAATATCTAAATCCGCGAACTTAGCTCGGTAAAACAAGTCTGGATACCAAGCTTAATTACTATGATTAGTACCATCTTAACTGATCATCTGTTGTATTAATCTTTCTCTAACAAAGGTAGCACCACACAAGTGAGTATGTGATCAAGGACGGATCTCCAGCCCAATCCTGATTTAGTAAATAGGCTTAAAAGTGCAGGCTAACTTAGGAATTTGAGAAACCAGCCTACCCCTCTATACATAAGTCAGCCTATCACTCTAGTATGAAAAGAAAGCTACCCACTTAGCCATCTTTAACCTTACACACAAGGAGTGGATACGGAATCCACTAAGCCCAAAAAATGCCAACGAAAAATAATAGAACAAAAGCCTCCAACCATTTGACCAAACAAAAAACAAGCCTCCAAACAAGCAATCCAAGCCAAACGGAAAAAAAAAAAAAAAAAAAATTGCCTAAAAGCGAGAGAACCAAAGAAGAAGTGACTCTCTTCTTCTCCAAAATTGTGTCAATGTATCTTCGGTGGTTCTTCAATCTTAGTAAGTTTCTTTCTTTCTTATTTTTATTTAATTTCCAATTTTAATTGTTATTGTTAACTGTTTATGATTTAGGGTGGGTTTGTTAAATTTTAAATCACGCTACGCGTATAAAATTGTTTTTAAAAAATTATAAGTTGCGCTACGCGCGTGATGGGAAAAAAGTCTTCCGCACTTTCGGTAGAGATGCTAGTTGCTTTAAGAAAAAAAAAAAAAAAAAGTAGCCAACTCTTATTAAATGTGATCAACTGTATAATCTTAGCAAAGTCCATTGATGGCTTTGTTGTTGGAACGGAAGTGCAGTGGGTGAATATTGTTTGAAAGAAAGGGATCAAATCGAACTAAAGATTACTGATGGAAATTCTCATAACATTCATTCGATGCCCACATCCACAACTGATGCAGCCACTACAAGTTAATGGCATTAAGATGCATCTAGACCCATAAACAATAATAGATAATCAATTTCTAGCAAGCATATGATGACGACACTCACAACAATGTCATTTGACTCAAGTTGTATGATTACTCTAAAGTGTATGTAAAGTGTATGGCATTTACATCAATACATGTATTCTTAATTGAAATCTAGTATGACATTTACTCAAATTAACAATCAAGAATCCATTAAGATCAAAGAGAATATGAGTGTCACAAAAACCCTAAAACATGGCATTTGTTATTAGGAATTCAAGAATCAATTTCTCATAACTAGTTCTTAACCCAATTATTCGTTGCAAACAAGAACACATTCAATATGGCAATTGACCTATGTTCTACAACAATTTAATTCCAATACATGCTTCAAAATTAGCTACTCAAAGAAACAAAATATCAGAATTCACATAACATAGAGAAACCGAAATCATCACGCTTGTAAAAATTGAAAAATCCATTCAAACTTGTTTATAGAATTGAAATCATGTTTAGGGCTTCAAGATTAAGCCCTAACTAACAAGAAATTAGTTACTCATGTTCTTGGATGAACTCAAAAATAAATACATAAGAACTGAAAATTAAAAGAAGAAAGGAAAAGAAAGAACTCGTTGGCAGCTTTCTTCTCTTGAGCGGTTGATCTCCTTAGGACGTGAATCCTTTGTATGGGGGCCTTGGCTGGCCTTTTCTATCACTTATATCAGAGTTCTAAACCCTAAGATTGACTGGAAAGTCGTCCAAGAAGTCTTGGTAAACAAGGAATCCAAATAGGAAAGTAAAAATCACAATTCCTAACTCCACAGGGAAATACAGCTCAGCCCAATTGTCACACGATTTGGGGATCTTCGGCCTTCTAGAAAAATAATTAAAAATATATTTTAGAAAGATAAATGTCTTATCTTTCCAACCATATATAGCATGTACTTGGAAAATTCGGGAAGGCTTCCGTTTCTTCACATTCACGTAACATGTACGAAACTGTCTTGTCTGCACTGGGGCTAATTTTACTTGTAATACTGTACCAATTGGCTCGGTAGAAAATTCTACAAAAATCACATATTGAACTTCAAGATGTTAGCTTTTATCTCCAATTGGCCTTGTCTAAAATTCCTCTGAAAAGTTGATTTTCCCTTAAAAATCTTCTAAGAGCGCAGAAAAGCTGAAAATCAGAAAAGTAAAGTAATAAGCCCCTTTTAAATCTAATTCTCATACAAAATCTAAGTAAAAAGAGTACATAAATGAGTATATTTATGAACTTATCATTAAGTTCATTTTTTAGGGGAGATTCTGTCGAAATTTCGGCAGAAAGTCTCGACCCTCTCCTCCTTTGATTTGGAAGAGAGGCTAGGATGTTAGCAAGTGGGCCGACATCCAAAACCACAGGATCTGTCATGGATTTCGAGGAATTCAGGGCAGGTCATGTCATTTTTATTTCTAGCAGGTAAAGTTAGGCATTGGAAAATTACTATTTCCTATGGGTAAAAGTAAGTGTTGGAATTGGCTTGTTTACAGCGAGTAATAGGGAGTATTGAGACATTCTTATTTCCAGCAAGTAAAGTTAGACATTGAAAAATGACTATTTCCGATGGGTAAAAGGAAGTGTCGAAATTGGCTTGTTTCCAGCGAGTAATAGGGAGTGTTTGAAGAATATCTCATTTGCTCACCCACATTGGAGAACTCCAAGTAATGGGCTTGTACTTTGGTGCCTCCCAAATAGCTAGCCCAAAGTCTCATTCCAAGAGCTTTCATAGGCCTTGCGGACGTCTATAACCTTGCACACCACAATCCCTCGTGCAAGTCTCGTAAACCACATGACTTGGGTTCATGTGAGTTTGGTGAGTGATTGGCATAGGAAAAATGTATTAACGTGACATGAAGTTATTTGGCATGTGCTTGAAATGCTTGGGCTTGTGTTACAATGATTTGGGCTTTTGTGATCGAGCTTAGTGACATATCGGAATTAAATGAATAGATTTTTTGCATGACATGTATGCTATTAGAATTTGTATAAAAGTTTGCGTACATATTTATTTTGTCGAATTAATTTCCGAAAATATAATTCTAATTAATACGTGACCAATTTATCCCCTATTTCGTACGTCATATTGAACTTTAAATGCTTTTGGGCTTTTCGTAACTTTTTGAACCTCAACAAAGTCCATAATGTAAATTTTGAGAAGAAACAAAAACTTCCAAGTCATTTTAATTTGACATGGTATTTGTAACTACCACAGCCCCAGACGCATGCATTTTAGGATCACATAACTTGTGCAAATTCTCAGCAGGTTAATTGGTGGCCTAACTAAAGCATGATTTTTCTAATTTTGTCTCATCCATCTCGAATGCTACTAAGTCTGTCACTCAGTTTGTCCCAATTTAAAATTTGCGATGAGTAGAACTTCATTGAACCATATCCATGTTTATCTACCTTTCAACCTCTAATCAAGATTTTGTTATTCATTTGATATTTGTTCTTATTCTGCATTTGAGATGTTGGAGTAAACTCAAAAAACATTATTTTTAATCTTAATTCTCATTCTAGATGACATCCTAAAGCTTGCAACCCAATAAATAGTTGCAATGGCTACCTCGAGCTGGATGGAGCTAAAATTCGACCTGTTGGGATTTACATATGGCTTTGAATTTCGTCACGTGAGTTGTTTAAAAGTCTCTGGCTAATCATCCTTCCCCTTTGAAATTCTATCAAGTGAGTTGTTTTGAAATTCTATCAAGTGAGTCGTTTAAAAGTAACGGGAAAATTGTTACTTATTATGGTGTTATTAAATGTTAGTGTTTTTTATTTAATCGGAAATCAGTGATTGTGATGTGTTGATTCTTGAGAATTAGACAATTTGCAAAGTGTTGATAAAGCTGATTTTCGATAAATCTCTTGCTTATCATGGTGTTATTAAATGTCAGCGTTTTCGATTTAATTGGAAATCAGTGATTGTAATGTGTTGATTCTTGAGAATTAGAAAATTTGCAATATGTTGATAAAGCTGATTTTCGATAAATCTCTTCCCCGAGCTCAGTTGAATTGGTACTTGTTAGTGTATCTACATATGTGTCTATTGAGTGATGGAGTATCCACATAATGAGTTCGGATTATCGAGTGATGCATGATTCAATGGAAGTTGAAAGGCTTAACAAAACATAACGAACAAAAATGGCCATTTAAGTAAAGATGTTGAAATTAATAATTATTGGACAGCAATAAGCCACTCAAACAACCAAAACCAACCAACATCCCCTAACCTTCTAGCTACACTTCGACTTACAAACACTATTGGCTCCCCGATGATGAATGAACAACCCAAAAATTACTCGATACGACTCAAATTCCAGATGAAACACATGGGCAGAGCATGTTAATTACTATTTTCCTTCTTTTTGTCTTGTACGGACAAGTATCCGGCCTTAGTCTATGTTGATTCTAACAACCCTTTTAGTTCTCCCATCAGAGGTAGCTCTGGTTGCATTGTCTGATCCATTTCCTCTGACGCTTTGCGCTTGCTCTGCAGATGGAAGCAGCCCAGCTCCCCAAAATGCATTTCCCTTCTGTTGTCTGCTACCTGAACCTACATTGTCATGCCATTCATGACTAAGTTATGATACGAAGTGTGAATCAAAAGGGAGTGACCAGATTCTGAACCGTGACATTGCCTACGATATCTCATATACAAACTAACAGGTGACATAAAAGAAGTTTCGTCTAGTGCCTGCAAAGAGAGAGGAGGCAAGGGGAAAGGAACCGAAGAACAAACACACTATTAGTAGAGACTCACAGGTTTGATGGATATTTCTCTTTCCTAAGTCATACAGCTGGCAGCGTGCAACATTCCACATTTGTCACTAAGCACAACATAAGCATTACCACTGTTCTATCAAACATAACCATTTAAATGGCAAGCCATGGGAACTCCTTATCTCAGTCCACTAAAGATCGAATCCCCAACTTTCACTAGTTATTGCAACACACTTAATTTTCTTTTCCTGTTTTATGCTCTCCTCTGTAATATTTTTGGCCATTAGGGAACTCACTTAATATCAAGGTGTGTCAAGATATTAAAGATCAGGACACACAGACACATTTACTCAAGATTTCGCTCTGAAAAGCTAACTAGGACCCTAAGGAAGGCTGGGTGAATGCATATGACCTTCGATGTTGTGAAACCATCTAATCGTAAAATAAATAAAATAAAATGACGAAACAAACACAAAGGAAAATGAAAGAAAGTCCAACAGGAAAGAACCAAGTAGTGCTTACCAGCATTACCATGCATATTAAATTCACCTCTCCAACCAGGTAAGTGTCCTTTAACATTACCGGTCCATGCTTCTTCAAAGCCAGGAAGCTCATCTGCAAAAAGACTAGCAGTATCAGTTTTGATGTTCACAGACGTGAAAAATAATACGTATTAACGAGCCATATACGGCTGCGGGAACCAACCTTCATTCAAATTGTGTAAAGTTTGCAACATATCCACCTTTCCATCTGACTTAAGCTTCCTTGTAACAGAATGACCCTACATAAGCAAAATACATATATCAATTCCAATAAAAGGTAGCATATACATAATTAGATTTTCTATCTGCCATCCTTCCCTATGCTTACTCAGAAAAGGGATTGAATTAAAAAAAAGCCACAAACTGATCTATTCTATACTGACAAAATCAGATGTGGAAACAGATTGATAAAAACGCCAAAAATCTGTAATGGTGACAAAACAACATGGGCTCTCAACTGAATGACTATATGAGGAAACAATAACTTACAATCCAGTCCCATAAAACTTGAACAAGGATAGTAAAATGGTTAACAAATATTTAAGATGAAAATCTACATGGATTTAATCTCTCAAGAAATATATTGACCACACCCATGAAATGGAAGGGAGACTAAAGGGCAACGCACTGCATACACTCACTCCAGACTTGACCATAAGAATACAACAAAGAGTGACTCTGAGTTTTTGCCACAGATGGTCACCCCGTGCATCAATATTTAATCTCTTTTCCAAAACATGACTAATGCCTAAAACTACAATTCATTGTTGCAGGTGTTACAGCCATTGTTTTTTATACAGGCTGCAGAACAACAAGAAAATACTATACCTTATCATGAAGTCCTCTCGAGATTCTGTGTGTTGCTTGACCAGTTGTTCTATCTGCTTCTTTGCTCTCCTCAAGCACCACCTATTGTTCAATCACAATCAAAGTTAAACAAAGAAGAATGCAAATGACATATCAAATCCAAGAAACACATTACTTACACCATCACCGCCTGCCTTTCTGGTTCTTGTAGAAGTGTAATATGCTCCATCTACACCACCATATGTGACTCTGCAAGTCTGAGCAGAGAAACTACGACCCTGGGACTGTTCACCTTCCACCTTGTTGCGGTCATTTCTACAAGTCACATCCTTGCTTTTCCTATCTGCTAGATTCAACATGGCAACCATTATTTTCATTTCGGAAACTTCAATTATATTAACCTTCAACTTTCTAATTAAGGCGGACATAGAAGATTAATTACCATCCACAGCATCATCCGGATGCTCAATAGTTGGTTCTTTGCTTGAAACATATTGCTTTCCACAATTATCTCTCCCATCCTCAGTAACTTTATCTTCCCCTCCCTCATCATCAGAATTCAGTTCTTCTACTAATAATTCATTGGCTCTACCGCCCTGCGGTGTACCACTAGAAGCGGCTCTAGGACCAAAAATGCTAGATTCGAACATGCTACCAAGCGGGCGACTGAAGAAGGGATCGTCAAATGGATCCCTTCCACCAAAGAGGCTAGGAAACATACTTCTACGGGACCCAAAGCCCTGAAAACTATCTAACAAGTCACGTGACCGAGAAACCCCATCTCTAATGTCTCTTTCACTCTGCATATTGGTTGTGTTTATCCTTCTGGAAACAGAAAATCCCAGCATAACTTATTCTCTATGTTTATTATCAACCAAATTAAAAATTAAAAAAAATTAAAAACGAATGAATTAAGAAAATATGTTCCACTAAAAGATAAAATCTTTACAACGAAGAAAATAAAATTCATAAAAGATGAATTTTCCAATCCTAGAAACTAAGAGCTCCTAAAAAAATCTCCTTAAGTGTTTCAGATAATTCAAAAAAATAAAGTTAAATCTAGCAGATATAGTGTCTCACTTGATCACATAAATACTAATTAATTATTATCAAACTCCGCATTTACTATGATATTAACATCTAATGAACAATCATCGAAGTCATTAATGAAAATTGTATGTAGCAAATTATTTCCGAGGACTATTGCTTTATGATTTATTGCAATTTAAGTTGAATGCTCGTGAAATTCAAATAAAAAGTAATAAATTTCGCAGCTAACAAGCTCAACAGGTTATGGATGGCAGATTCTATGGAGAGAATTAATCAAACAGAGGAATTAGAAATTCGTTAAGGCCTGTTTGGAAGCCGAGAAAATGCGAGAAAAACAAAAGATCAATCTAGGTGATTTTGGTTCGTCGTACCTGACAGAAGGAAATGAGACGAACGTTTGAGAGAGAGGGTGGAAGAGAAAAATCCAGAACGTCCAGGGTGCTTCTTTTGGTTTGGTTGGCTGGCTTTATATACTTGTACGTTTCAGAAAGAGCGCGCGCCACGGCGTGACACGTGTCCACCTCCATTGGTCTACGACATTCTGGATGCAACCATGAGTCCATGACTTGACTACATGGCTTGGACAGGTATCGCATTCTAGCAAAGAAAAGGTTTGAAAATTCAAATGTCTAGAATTACCAAATTACCCTCATCCTCCACGATGCTTTGTTTTGTAAGCAGGAGAAAAGTGTCCACCAAAAAGGATAAAAAGAAAACTCTTGGGTCCCATTTTTACTTTCCGACAGATAAAAAGAACCCAAAGTTTACGTTTTTTCTTTTATAAGTTTTTAATTTTTTTTTACTGTCACAAGATCAAAATACCTAGGAAGGGTAAAAAAAAACGCTCCACTCTCCTCTTCCCCTCTTTTGCTGAATTTTTTTTTTGTGCTGAAGTGGCAAATTTTTCATTAGAACCAACTGGAAGATGAAAGTCGAACTTGAGACATCGTCGAACTTGAGACATCTTGTAACATAGAAAAGATAAAAATCATTAGACTAAAAGTTAGTTGGCAAAGTGACCGACACCTTGAATTGGCCAATCACACTTAATTTAGAGCGTACAACAATTCATGTAGGATAGAAGTCATTCCAGTAGAGAAATAAAGAAAATTAGCTGAGCATTTTTTCAGTGAAATAAAATGTTAAAACAAATAACGTAGTTGAAAATTTGAAAGCCTTACTCTATTAAAAAAATGTATTAGCGAAGTAGAAGGGCAATAACAAAACAGTTCCATGTGACAAAAGGAGAAGCAGAAAATTCAATGTGAAATTAGATTATTTCTTGGATACATAGCATACATTACACTTTGATTGGCAAGGCCATGAGATTGATCCTGTAATTTCAATGAATGGTACAACAAGCCTAAAGGAACAACATCATCATTTCATGCCACCACATGAAAGTTTCATTTTCCATATGTTACACCTCCCAAATTTCCCAACACATATTTAACAAAAATAAACACCAATCAATCATGCCAGCCCCACTACCGTAAAACACTGCGACCCATAAACCGCTCTTCTTGATCTGCATCTCAATCATCGTGTTTACAAGGAGATGCCCATAGGAATGAAAAATTGTGAGCCCGAATTAGTCGCTTGTGATTTGATGAGAGTTACAACTGCAAAGGGAACTTTTTGTGGATGTTCCACATCTATTGTTACAAGGAAAATTTCTGTATCACTGACATGTCAAAACAAATGGTATCAGAACTCTTGGGAGTTAAACTCAGGCCTCGACGGATACTCAAGACCCTGCAGCGCTGGTATGCGTCGCAAATCTTCTTCGGAATAAGCAGGGATGAACCAGTATCGTTTGTCCATACCAAAAACCTGATATGAAAATAGCAGAATTCCAGCTGTAAGAGTAATGCTAAAAGATCTAACACCTTAAACACAGGTGAACAGGCGCACATCCAGGCCCATCATAAGTATACTACCCACATCATTTTAAGATTTAAAGACAAGACATCCAATAAAATTATGAAAAACAAGGTAATGTATATTCAAAGCATAAACACTTTTAAATTTAATTTGTTTCAGTGTACAGTGTCAAACAAACTGCATTACAGATTCCAGATCCATGCTCCCAGAAACCTAAGAAACTGGAATAGATCACTTACAGTTATGCGTTGTTCATGGTATACAAGGTCTGGTATTGAACAAATGTAGGGTATTGAATAAACTTAATACCAGATTCTGATGATCATGTGCATTTTGTTTCAAATATTGTATAGACAAGGTTCTTGTCTGAACATCAAGATCAGGTCAAGCCTCCGAATCAGAAATATCAATGCAAGGGGTCCAATTTCTATACACCACATATGAAAGTTACTACTATTACAACTATCATTACAAAGATTAAGAAGAATTTCAGGTCAAACAGTATTGTCTAGGAAAAATGTTCCTGCAGGCATTCAAATCTGGGAAAATAGAAATTAGTCTTGCTTGCCCATTATTGGACCTCAACCTACCATAATGTACTACATAACAATTGTTTGCAAAAGACCTTGATGACCTTTGTTTTAATTGGAAGAAAGAGAGTAAATTAATCAAAAAACAATTTAACTTTGTAGTGCGTATGCCATGTGACTATCAGTGCCACACTCATGATATATCACATACCAAGAAAACCATCATTATAATGTTCCTCTAAGAGTATAGATAATCTGAACACCAAGGGCAACCTAATGAATTTATCCATTTAGCTGTCTGCTGCAGAAAAAAACCTTGTGCTTCAAGGCTTCCAGCAAATGCCAAATTACATTCAGGACTTACTGATCCCTATATTATTATCAAACATCAAAACTTTTTTTCCTCCTGATGTAGACGCTAATTTTGGAATTGTGAAACCCAATTAGAACTTACTCTTGAAATGCAGAATTTTGATTAAAATTAAAAGATGCACTGAATAAAGTAAATGAAATACATTGATACATTGGAAATTGAACCAACCTGTTCAAAATTCTTTTTTCGACCAAGGTCATAGCGCCATTTAGGAGAGGTTTTCTTCTCATATGCCTGATCACAAAGAATAACCCCATCAGCATCTAATTCCACACTGAGACTCCTTTGCCCATAGGGAGGGCAAGATACTGCAAGACTAATGGAATTACTTATATGTTGGTATGACAAACCCTAATCCGTGATTACTAATATAGTGCAACTAAGATTTTCCACATCGCTAGTTGCCCCAACATTGAAACCAAAGTTAAATATTTAGAAGTCGATGCATGTCAATCTAGGGACCTCCATGTGATATTGCAATCCAAGGAAAGCCATATAACAGAGGCCTCTCAAGGAGACTGAACTACAATACCAAATATCTAATCTTTGCTATATGAGCCTCGCCCTTTTGACACCTTTAAGATGTAAGCATAAGGCAATGCCCAGTTAAAAGGAAGAATGGAAAAACCAGAGATATTGTTAATGGATTGAAGCAAAAGACTTTACCTCAATGGTTGTGGTATTTGCAGCCACTAACGATATATGCATGATCAGAAACCCCAAAACACTTAATGCAAACGCAAGATTTAACACTGTAAATAAAGCAGCAATGTTAATTAGTTAGACAGATATCCAACCACCTCAGTAAGTAGGAATATAGGTAAAATTAGATAATACCAAAAGCAAGAAAGGTAGTTGCAAGGGTGCTAGGTGTTCCAGGTATTTCTCCTTCACTAAAGAATGAAATAAAATGTGGCAGCAAGGATAAAGTTACAACACTTGTCTCCAGAAATGTGTAAAACTGCATTGAGATTTAACAAAAGAATGAAATCAGTATAAATATATAAAGTTCATATGATATGTATTCATGACTTAAAAGACCATAATATCCAAGAATAGAAACTTTTACAAGATATACAAATCAAGTAGAGCATACACAAGAACTTCTCCATCATAGTCTGACAGGACAGTACAATACAATTCATCTCCAATTGATTAACTATGTAGCCACAAACACTATTAAAAGCAGATTTTCCAAATTATACATGGAACTCCACTTTAGTATCAGTATATAACAAGCAACCACTGCCAGTACAAACCAGACTCAGGAAAAATAACTCACTGAAACAAAGAGTGACTGCATGCTTTAACAGCACCATAAGAGTCCCTTGAATTACCTTAAAACTCATGATTTCTACCAACCTAAAACTTTTCACCAAGTGTACTGCACCTAACTTACAGATATTTAACAGCAATCAACTCCCCTGAATATCCAGCACTAAGCATACTATAATGCTCGACAAATACTATAATGTTCCTGTTTTACTAAATTACATATTTACAGTATATCAAGTATTTATCATTGCCATGCATCAAATCATAAGCTGATATTTTGATATTTTTAAATAATATAATTGCCATACTGACATAGCATAAGATAGTAAAGTAGAAGAATTATAGTGTTTGTGTGAGAGGTAACCAAGTTCATAACGAAATGTGTATTGAGTTGCAAGTCCCAGCCAATACCAACAAAAAATTATGTTCTCCACCTCTTCAAATTTGCAACTATCAGCTTAGAACATGCAGTCCAGGACCATTTTACTAATGCCAGGAAAAACTCATTACAAAAGCTTTGTTCTTGCTTTATATATAATCCACTAATCACATTATATACAGTCCATGAGCCTAATTGATGAAACAATATCTGCAAGGTTATACTCCTTGAAATCCAGCAATTATTCCAAAGTTAGATTATGGAGTTCCGTTTGAAGAATATGATCTAGAAGGTGAGATGACCTATTGTTCAGTTATCTACCAGATGGAAAAACATCAATTTCCCCTAAGAGAACTATGGAACAATTCTGTTAAAGTGATATTACCACCATGGAAAAATAAGCTGAGTGGTACATTCAGGAGACCCTAAGTGGTCACGCTATGTGACAAAGATATACAGGCGAAGTCAATCTAGATCATTGTCTGTGGCCTATTGGCATTCCAGGGAATGAAAATTGTTAAAAAAAGGATGGAAATGTAACATATTTAAGCTTTTTCTTTGGGAACAACGAAAACTTGCCCCAATACCTAACTTCTAATCAAGATACCTTTCTTTCAAATGCTCACGACCTATATGCAGGTATCTTTACAGTACCTGCACGATTATCACTACTCATAATCATGTACGGTGTCATATAATCAGAAAGACTAACGTTAAAATCAACTCAAACAGTCCTTGGAAGAATGTCTTCAAATCATCAAATCAGTATTCACAGGCCAGGTATGGAGAAAACAAGTTAAGCATAGTAGAAGAAAATGAAAATGGAATCCTCGGTAGATAGAACCATGTCAACTCATTCATACATAATCTCCTGTGAAAAGTATTTCACCTTACGCAGTGAAACAAACTTACCAAGAAAAGTAGAAAATACTTGTAATTTAAGGCCCCAACACAATTTACAACCCAAACACAATGGTGATCCATTTTCAGTACACACCGCCCACCTGAAAGTTGAAACAAAGAATCGTCCAACATCAAGCTCTGATTTAAAGACATAAGAACATAACAAAGTGAAACAAAACAAGATATTGCTAAAAGAGATTATGAAAAAACTTCACATATTGTGACTCACAAACTGAGCAATGATGGCAACGAGGTGGTTTCAGCTGGTTGCACTTCCGGCAATACCGGATTCTTTGATTAGATGGGTCAGTCTGCAAACCACTAAAATCCGACCCAGTCAAGGGGTCAGCCTCCCCTCTCTCTTCATCAACAGCAGGCCTCCAGTTAGGTGGCACGCAACCGGGATCCGTCAAAACAACAGAAAAGTAGCTCCATAAGAGCATCACCAACTGCACAATTATAACAAGTCTTCCACTTTTAGCTTTATTTTCTCTAATACCCTTAATCAGACACCAAATTTTGATTCCTTTAAGCTAACAATAAACTAACAAATTATCCTATTTACCACACCAAACACTATTTCTGTCTGAACTAACAGGATCAAAAGGGGGATAGAAACAAGCAGTTAGCTTTAAGAAAATGATCAAAAGCAACAAAAATAAAATTCTAACAATAAGATTTCTAGAAACCACTGCCAAAAGAGACTCCAAGTAATTTCAAACTTCATGGAAAAAAAAGGACCTGACTGAAGAAATTATTGAAAAAACAAAGTTTGCCGATTTTTGTAATATACTTCAAGAGGAAAAATGCCAATTTATACAACCGAAAGACACAGATTCTAAAACCCAAAAACTCTAAACAGAAAACCCATCAACACCACAAGAAAAATATTAAGAAAAAACCTAAAAATTTAATAGTTTTCGATGGTTTACCAAGCAATGGAACAAGATCAATACGACAAGAGCAATGAGAGAGTCAAGGCCACCGTTGTACAAAGCCGGGCCATAATTAGTCAAAACAACAGTGTAATAGGTGACACCTACGACCCCAAGCACCAGGAGGATCATGACTGATCCCAAACCTCGCAAAGCTGTGCAGAACTTGAACACGTTCCAAGCCATGGTCACACCAGATCTATGCATAATATTTCTCAAATACACAAAAAAACCATAAAGAAAAATCTTTTTTTTCTTCTCTGTTTGATTTCTCAGAGCTGAGTGTGATCTAGGGTTTATGATTCAGCTGGGTAGTTTGGAGGTTCAAGCTCACAGATATGAAAAGCAGAGTGGGAAACAGTAATTTGAAAAACAGAGAAAATATTTTCTCTATTTTTCTTTGCGCTGTTTGCAGCTGTTTTATATGTTTTGGAAGCGAAATTTATGGAAAGGAAGGGTTTAAAAGGGATTCCAGGTGAGGTGTGAAATTGGAATCCATGTTGTTAGAGAGAAGATGAGTTTTTTTTTACTCTCTTTTGTTTGTTTTATTTTTTATTTTCATTTGGGTGAGATGAGATGAGTATTGACGAAACCAACAAGAAAATAAGACCTTTTGTCATAATTTTCTTTTATTCTTTAATTATGGGATGGGTTGGATTTTATGATTTTTTTCTTGGGCATAGTTTTAATTATTTACATTTAAAAAGTTAGGACAAATTTTCATAATTTAAAAGTTCGGCTAAGTTGGCTAACAGTTCGAACCCTATAGCATAATAGTTGTGTGTGTAAAAAATCTTCCTTCTTTATAATTTAGACTATCGTTTATACTAAAAAAAAATTTAAACTAAGTTGCAAGTTATTCTAGCAACAACTTCGTAGTTATCGAAGAAAAAAAACTAGTTTCGCATAAAAATAAAAATAAATAAATAAAACTAGTTTTGTATTTTGAGCAAGGTGCATTTGGTCATAGTCCATATCCATAACCATAAATCTAGAAGGTGGTGGTCATCATTCTAGACTAAGAGGATTTACTCTGGGAGTTGACCAGGATTTATTTCCAACTTTTGTAGTAGCACTAGCATACATGATTTTCTTGGACATTTCGTAACGATATTGCTTTCTAAATTCTACAATTATATCTAAGAAACATGGAATATGTTTGCCCAAGTAATCACGAAAAAACAAGTTTAGAAGAAATGGAAATAGTTCTTACAATGGAGACTCAACAAAGCATCTCATGCCTAACACGAATGTAATAATAATGGCCGCACCCGCAGTACGATTCATAAGCCAATCAATCTCACACGAAAAAGAAGCAAATGAGTCACTTGATTGCACTCACGGGTCTGAAAGTCACTTCATGAATATTTGCAAAACTCAACACACCCTTTGACACCTTCTACAATAATATCAATCTTGCCCACCATATCTTTGGAATTTAGCAGCTTTGAAAGCCTAACTGAATCTGTCCATAACCAGCTTACGCTACACATTGATTTGCTTCTCTTTTTTTTTTTCCTTTTTTTTTTTCAGGTCGAAAGAAGAACTTCATTCCAAGACCTCATCCGAACCGGAGAGGGCACAGTACTATCCCTTTGAGATCAATGAGGTATCACAGTTGTCCATGCCCATGTAGATATCTTGAGCTTTGTTTCCTGAAAAAATTGATATAAGAAAGTTCTTTATTTTCCGGAAAAGAAATTTATGTATTTTGTATTAAGATAATGGAGACTCGACATAAGATGTTTTATGTAGAAGTAAATACTCTTGATTACCTATATACAGTGTCCTTGAAGGCCGGCAGGAGCATTATATAACTTATATCTATTTTTAATATCATATAGGGATGTAATTGTCATTCTGTTATGTTAGTGGTTTTATAGGCTGTCTTCAAATAAAGATAAACCAGTAGAGTTCAGTTGAGAAGGTCAGCTCAATACATGCATGACCCAATCCATCAATCAAGCCAGGACGATCTGATTCAGCATTCAGCCATCTTGCAAGGAAATTCTAGATCAGATCAGCTTCTCTGTATCTTGGAGGCTTGGACCAAGTTGAACCTTTTTGGGGGTAAGAATGTCATGCACCTCTCATATTAATATTATACATTTTCACTTTTTAAATCCAATAGAAACAACTTACTTGGAATTCCTCTAATATTTCTAATGATAAAATACTTTATCTCCACACCGATGGCAATGATTTAGTCTTGACTTCTCCTTCTCTTGAATTTTTATTTTTATTTATTAATTAAAAAAACATTGAAGCAACCTAAGAAGCTTGTTGGTTCAAGCTTCCGACTGTGGCAATTATGTATCCTCTATCCTTGAATTAATGCCCTTGGTGACATTGGGAAACTGGAGTGCATGGAAGGCTAAAATCTTGGTGTATTAATATATATATATATATATTTCCTATATATTCATAGTAATTATTTTTTATGTCTCACAGATATGCATCAAAGCCCATGGCCCATTAAAAGCCCACATATGATCCAACAAGTCCAAACAAAGAACCGAGCCCATTGGCCGCCCCAACAGTGAGTTAGATCCCCCAAGTTTTGAATCGGCCTTCGTGAGGTCACTGATGCTGAGTGATCTTCTGTCCACTACTGTGTCTTTGTCTTCTATACTAGACAACTTTGTGCAAAGAATAATTCATATAAAATTTTTGCATAATTTTCATAAGCAAATATGATATGTTATACTGCATTGTTATTATCTTGGCCCTAGATGTATATTTAAGAGCTGCCTCACCCTCAAGTAAGGCACACTTTGTGTCATTGTGTTTGCAGGAGAGAAAAATGGAGAAGGGTCCAGTTTGTGTAACAGGTGGAACTGGATTTGTTGCCTCATGGCTTGTTATGAGGCTTCTGCAACATGGTTACACTGTTCGAACTACAGTCAGACCTGACCCAGGTAAAATATTACCAATTCCAAATTTTAGTTATTGAAATAAGTGACCTATAATATACGAGTTTCTTACTTGTTTGAAATAACCGAGGTTCTAAATAAAACCATAAATATGAGTTGTTTCGTTTGTTCAGGTTGTAATAGAGAGTGATAAAATGAGTTAATTAGGATTACAATAGGTCATGGTTGGAATTCATCCAATAATGTACATTAACATGCATTTGATTTTTGATATTGGGCATAGAATGCAAGAGAGACCTCAGCTTCCTCACAAGCCTGCCAAGAGCATCAGAGAATCTCCAAATCTTCAATGCAGATCTCAACCAACCAGACAGCTTCAATGAAGCAATTGAAGGATGCATAGGGGTCTTCCATGTTGCTCACCCCATGCCTACCAAAGAACTTGATGAAGAAGCAGTGACCAAAAAAGCTGTCCAAGGAGCCCTAGGCATATTGAAAGCCTGCCTAAATTCCAAGACTGTGAAGAGGGTTGTGTACACTTCTAGTGCAGCAACTGTGGCTTACAGTGGCAGCAGCCAAGACTTGGTGGATGAGAGCTCATGGAGTGATATTGAATTTCATAGGTCTCTTAAAATATTTGGGACTTCATATGTTGCTGCCAAGACCAAAACAGAGCAAGCTATCCTGGAATTTGCAGAAAAAAGTGGATTGGAAGTTGTCACTTTGGCCCCTCCATTAGTTGTTGGTGGATTTATCTGCAAAAACTTCCCTATCTCAGTTCACTTGGCCCTGGCCATGATTTTAGGTATGTATTGAGTGCACTTCCTTTTATTTTTATTTTTTTTATTTTATAAATAATGAATTTCAAGCTAGTAAGTTTTATTTATTTATTTTTTCCAAAAAATCAAAATGTGCTGTTGATTTGGCCTAGAAAAAAAAAACAGGATCATTGCATTTCCCAATTTCAAAAAATTTGTGACCTAAACCAAATCTACATATTTCTTGTATGCAGGAAATCAAGATCACTATAGATATCTTATCAGGCGAAGTTTCGTACATGTAGATGATTTGGTTAGTGCCCATATCTTTCTTTTTGAAAATTCTGATGCAAAGGGGAGGTACATTTGTTCATCAAATCAGTTACTCATAGATGAAATGTCCCAATTTCTGTCTGCAAAATACCCTGATTTTCCCATACCCACAACTGAGTGAGTAATTCCATTCTAATACAACTCCTTATTAATTCTTCTGTAATTTTAATCTCAGATTATAAAAATTAAACTATCTGTTTTTCACCTCTTCCCCCTTGACCTACACAGTTTCTTGAAGGGCATTGAAGGTTACAAATCATGTGGTTTCTCATCACAAAAGCTCCTAAATTCTGGATTCAAGTTTAAGCATGGACTCGATGACATGTTTGGTGATGCAATTCAATCTTGCAGAGAAAAGGGTTTTCTTTAAAACGAATTCGCTAATTAGCATGACCCTTTGTTTAGGATTAAGATCATCTCCCTTTGAAAATCTAATAAAAGTTTAAAATATCGATGTGGTGTGAACAAATTGACCATTATGTAAATTTTTGGGACATCTTCAAAAGTTTCAAGATGTGATGTACTTGTGCCTAAATGCACATGTAATGTGGTCTACATGATTGGATAAATAAATTTATGGCAAGCTTGTGGAGTGTGCATATGTTTAGAGAAGAGAAAATTGTCATTATACCATTAAAGAAAAACATGTACAACTGAAGCACGCGATATTCTTTCTGCGACACATTAGTTAAGAGATTCTTTCCTTAACACATTAATTGAAGAGCCTATTATAGTTTTGAGTATTTTAAAAAGTTGGTATAGAGAGTATGAAGTTCATGCAAGCAAAGCATTGTGATACTCTACAAATCAAGGAAAAGGATGGATTGGAAAAGAAATGACTACTAGTTGGTCATATCATATTTTTTTTTCTTCCACATTATTATATTTTTTCAGATTTAATTACCTCATCTATTTTAAAAAAAATAAATTATGATAATTCGTTGACATGAATCATAATTTTAATAATGAGTAAACGTAATTTAAGCTTGTGATCGGCTGGACATTATTAAACTAAACTAAATTAATAGTATAAATTAATAATGAGTAGATATCGAACCTTCGATGATGTGTAATATTAGTGTATATACAGGTTATATTTATAAATTAATAGTTGCATTAATAAAAGCAGAAATGCCAAAAGATGAAATATTAATTTAATGTCGTTTATATCGTGGTTGATTTTGCAAATATAATAAAGAATTTAGTTATTTTAGGTAATGGCATTGTCATATACATGTCAAACTTCATTGCCTCCAAAAGAAACGTAAAGAACGTGCAGGCACTAGCTGTAATGACAAACTCACAAACTATTGACCCTTAATTATCGCAAGTTAATTAATTATCATTTATATATATCATACTTATAATTTATATTTAAGCTCGCTCAATGAACCTTAATTACCCAAATCAGGCTCAGGGAGAGAGAGAGAGAGAGAGAGAGAGAGAGAGAGAGATCAATGGAAGAGGTTGGAGGAGGAACAGTTTGTGTAACTGGTGGAACAGGATATGTAGCTTCATGGCTGATTATGAGGCTTCTTCAGCATGGCTACTCTGTCCGAGCCACCGTTCGATCCAACCCTTCAGGTAATTCAGATCAAATGACCTACAATAATTGTGTTGATCAATGATGATGAAAACCATACCAAACTATTGGAGATTGTATGAAATTTTTGTTTGATCATATGTCATTTTAGTTTTCTAGTATAGGTTAATCTGCAGAAGTTTCCGTTTCCTTATAATTTCTTTGTTACATGTTGTTCTTGTAATTGTTTGATGAGCGCACAAACAAGATATTGAACATATATATAGAGTAGCACTCAAGCACCAATAGTCAGTTAGTATGGCGCTAATCAATTTGCAGGGTTGACCTTTGAATGAGGAACTAAAAATAGTACGGTCGGATTATAAAATTTACACTCTGGAGTAGACTAAAGTAAGTAGTTAGCACTATATTAACTTACTAATTGGTTAGCGTTTGAGTGTTGCTGAACATATATATAATTCCAAGGGTCTGTTCACATATTGTCGATTGATTTTGAGTTAGTGTTCTAATTCTCTCACAATATTAAAGAAGGTAGTCATGTGAACGTGAAAGAAGGTAGCCACGTGTCCATTTTCGGATTTTCTTGGGTGTGTAATTTTTCACTTGTGGCCTTTTTGTCATATAATTTGATGAGCTGATCATATTTATATATGGCAGCTGAAAGAAAGAGAGATATCAGCTACTTGACAAACTTACCAGGAGCCCCAGACAGACTCCAAATTTTCCATGCAGATCTCAATCAACCAGAGACTTTCAACGAGGCCATTCAAGGCTGCGCTGGAGTCTTCCACGTTGCTCACCCCATTGACTTGGAAGGCAAAGAACCTGAGGAAACAGTGACCAACAGAGCTCTGGAAGGCACCCTAGGCATTTTAAAGGCATGCATAAACTCCAAGACAGTGAAACGCGTCGTTTACACTTCAAGTTTAGCCACAATATTGTTCAACAGCAAAGGCCTTAGTGAAACTGATGAAAGTACATGGAGTGAGCTTGATCTTTGCAAAAGCAGCAACCTTGTGAGCTCTTCATACTTGGTTTCTAAAACAGTTGCGGAGAGGGCAGCTTTGGAGTTTGCAGAAAAGCATGGCTTGGATCTTGTCACTGTTATTCTTCCCATTGTATTTGGACCCTTCATTTGTCCAAATATTCCTGCTTCTGTGTACATGGGACTGGCTCCCATATTTGGTAACTTTTTTTTAATACTGCATAGTCCTGCATCAGTGTACACTAAATTATTTTTCGTGTCACACCAAATTTTATTCACTAAATAACTAATAGTATTTAATTGGTTAAGATAGGGACGCCCATTTTAAATTTTATTTATTTATTAATAATAAATAAAGTATTAACATGTACATTAGTATATACTTTCTATTATGAAATCCTCAATTCTTTAATTGGTTGTATTGTTAAATAGTTATTTTTTGACGTATGTAGGTGACGAGGACAAATGTAAATGTCTTACTAACACATATATAGTACACATAGATGATGTGGCAAGTGCACATATCCATCTTCTGGAACATTCTAATGCAAAAGGGAGGTACATTTGTTCCTCAGTAGAAACAACAATTCATGAAATATATGATTTTCTTCCTGCAAGATACCCCGACTTTCAAATACGAATGACAGAGTAAGATTATGGTTTCTCCCTTATATTCTTATTAGAATGCTAGTATCAGTTGATGTGAGTTTCACTCTACATATGTTAAACTACTTGGTGGTTGTATTAATTGAGGTGTGGCTTAATTCTTTATGTGTGTGTAAACAACTGACACTAACGAATTTATTGTCGTTGATGATGCCAAATATACTGAGGCATATTCAATCTTTCTTATTGTTTTCTTCTTTTTAATCTATACTTTTTCAGCAACTTAAAGGAGATTAAAAGTTACAAAAGATCAAAAGTCTCTTCAAGGAAACTGTTGAGCACTGGGTTCAAGTTCGAATACGGCCTCGGTGAAATGTTTGATGGCGCTGTGCAATGCTGTAAAGAGAAGGGTTTCTTGTAAATCAGGCTTGGTTCAAGCAAATAATCATTGTAACCCTTACCATGCTAAGTGTGAATAACCAATTTTACTTTTTCCCCATCTTTTTTACTTTTTTCTAATATTTTGGCCCGTGATTTATGTGGTGTGAATCATATGTTGATATTGCACGTTTTCAATAAAAATAAAAATAAAAAAACCTTTGTGGTTAAATCTATTACCAATCATAGTTTGAATTGAAATTTCCGTCTAATTGCACCTATGTGCACATAACATGTAGAGGTAAAATGATCCCTACATGTCATGAGCACATTAGCACAATTTGACAAAATTTTTAGTTTAGAACAGAAATTAGTAACGGGCTTAACCACAAGAGTATTAGTGAAAGTTTTTCCATAACATAAGTAATTTGATGCATGATCCACATCACATGGATCATTTGTGCAAATTGGCCCAATAATTCAGTCATAAGATTAGAACACGAGGAATTGGGAGTGAGGGGACCTGCTTCGAACATGAGATCAGCAAGATGCAACACAGACTGATCCCATTAACTCAAACAAAACCCCAACCAATTTTCTTTCCCCTTCTTTTTCCTTTATCATAATTTCGAGTGTAATTCATTGTTTATTTTGACTTGGGGATAAAATTGTAATGCATTTCAACTTAGCCCAACAAACAAAAGAAAAAGTCTTAAGCACGTCTCTGTTGATAGTTACCCAGGATGGCTGCACCAATTGAAAACAAAGCATTTAATGAAAGTCATTGCATGCCCACTCAGAAAGTTACAACACAATAAACGCTGACAAAGTGATGGAGCACAAGGAGTGTGATCCCAAAAGAAAAGGACAGAAGTTGTAAAAGACGTAAATGAGTAATTGTATATTCTTTTTTGCTATAGTCTGGGACCTCTGGTCCTTTAATACAGAATGATATCAGATAAGGACAAGAATAGGAATAATGCCACGTTGCTAGCTGTCTAATGGATATACCCAGTATTCTGGGGTATTCCTTTTAGGTGGGAATTCTAGAGAATTCTTATTGCAATGGTGAAGTTGGCTGGGCCATGGGCTGGGCTGTAGTCGAGTAGAGACTGGTCTCATCACAAAGAGCCCTCACCAAAGATAAGACTGCACTGTTTATATCTTGAGATTGTAATGAGCAAATCAACCAGACTTGTGGATTGAAGAAAACAGAGAGATGGAGGGAGAGAAAGGAAGAGTGTGTGTAACAGGTGGTTCAGGGTTTATAGGGTCTTGGCTGGTCATGAGGCTCCTTGATCATGGCTACTCTGTCAACACCACTGTCAGATCAGACCCAGGTAAACCCACTACTTCACTTGATTGCCAAGCCATAATATTTTAATGGAGATTTCTCTGTAAGTGTGGTATCTTGTAGGATTTTCATTTTCATAAGGTCAAGGGAAAAGCCCAGTCTTTAAAGTTTCTATTGTTCCTGCCTCAAAAACTTTTTCTGTCTTCTTATCCAAACCACTTAATTTGTGCGCACATGAAAAGTAAATCATAGCACCTTTTTTTTTTCCTTCTCTTAACAACCAGAGAACAAGAAAGATCTAAGCTTCCTCACAAGTCTACCAGGAGCATCGGCACGGCTAAAAATTTTCAATGCGGATCTCAGCAACCCAGAAAGTTTCAATGCAGCCATTGAAGGATGCACCGGATTGTTCCATGTTGCTACTCCAGTTGACTTCCAAGATAAGGAACCTGAAGAAGTGGTGACCAAAAGATCAATTGATGGAGCCCTTGGCATTCTAAAGGCATGCTTAAATTCGAAAACTGTGAAACGAGTTGTATACACCTCGAGTGCATCTGCTGTCCAGTTGGGCAAGGAGGAGGATGTAGAGCAACTGGATGAGAGCTCTTGGAGTGACATAGATTACATTAAAGCTGTCAAGCCATATGGAGGCTCATACATGATTTCAAAGACATTAACTGAAAGGGCAGTTCTTGAATTTTCAGAGAAATATGGATTGGATGTTGTGACAGTAATTCCTTCTTTTGTTGTTGGCCCCTTCATTTGTCCAAAGCTCCCCGGCTCTGTTCAAACCACTTTGTCTATGGCCTTTGGTATGTATAGCTTGAAGAATGTGTTTGAATCCCAAGTCCAAACATATTGTAAAGCATCTTCTCTGAATCATGTTTTAATGCAGGTGACTTTGATCAACTTAGCTTTATCATCAATACATCTGTGGTGCATGTGGATGATGTTGCCAGAGCACACATTTTCCTTTTTGAACATCATGAGGCAAAAGGGAGATACAATTGTTCTGCAGATGTCATAACACTTGTACAACTAGCTGAATTAATCTCTGCAAAATACCCGGAAGCTCGAATACCGTCAGTAGAGTGAGTTAAACTATTTGTCTTCACATTACTCTAGTCTTCTTTTCCGTTTCAGTCTAGAAAATGAAATTAAAACTCCTTTGTTTTCTCGGTTCTATCTTTCTGTGCAGTGATTTAAGTAGAGTTGAAGGTCCGAAATTTTCTACTCTGTCATCAAAGAAGCTATTGGATGCTGGTTTCAAATTCAAGTATGGGGTTGATGAGATGTTCAGTGATGCAATTCAATGCTGCAGAGAAAAGAATTATCTGTAGTTCCTTCCTTGAACTATGATCTTATTCTATGTAAATGGAAGTTTGATACCATAACAGAAAACCCCCCTTTGTTGGATGGGAAAAGGAACTTTGCAAGTTTGATACCGATAAATGCGCATTGTGTGATATATTGATTCCTGTAGAAAAAAAACATAAAAATAAAAATTGGGATCTCTAGTATGAATAAAATGCTTGACTTTTTTCCAAATGGCCAACAAAAACTATGCAACCACATATTCATAGGTAAGGTAAAGGTATCAGATCTTACAGAGGTAAGAAGCTTCGTCTTTCTTTATTGACCTTTAAATTTAACAGCACTTCTCCATGTGAGAGAGACTATGGTGGTGAGATTTCAAGTTCAGCTTGGAACATTGGATGGCTGTATATATGCACACCATGAAATGCAAATAGCAAAAATGTAATGGAATGGAACAATGAAAATCTTCTTCCAATCTTGTCCATCAATAAAGTCTTCAAAGAACAAGCTTAACTCCTTCCTCATTCCTTCTTACTTCCAAATCACGGTGTGATCAGGTTAGTAGGAATGAGGCATCTCAAAGGGAATGAGCCAATTATTTTTCTTTTTCAAAGCAAGATGTTATAGAAACTAGGATTCTATCAAAATTTTTTAATTCAAGCGATAGTACTAAAAGGGAGAGGGGGATTGCTCTCTCACACACACACACTACCAAAGTGGCATGAGGTTCGAACCTGAGACCACTGATATGCAAGTCTAAATCCTTTTTCATTGAGCTAGAGCCCATTGCCAAGATTTGTTTTAGGCATAATATATATCTTTTTTTTTCTTTTTGCAGGAGGAAAAAGACAAACGAATGCAAACAAAACGACGTCGTACTGACAGTCTTTGCTCGTCCGTAAAAGTGAAATTTAAGCGAAGTTAACGTTTCATTTGACACGTCCAAGCAACAGTATAACGACCTTCTCCCTTCCCGCTCCTTTCTCGCCTCTCAAACTCAACTGAATCTCTCCCTCTCTCTCACTCTGAATCATTCTTTGTTTTATCTTCTTCTCCGTTGAATTTGAAATCGAATAATCTTCGCTGTTGCTACCACGATGTCGTTTTCAGATTCTGATTCGTCTTCTCATGGAGGAGCCACAGAGTACAAAATTTTCCGTCAAGTCAGCCGTGACCGTAAGCTGTCTCTTGCACCAACATTTTGCATTTCACGTTTTTTTTTTGCCGTTTGGTTCCCGAGAAAATGTCTGAGCGGTGGTGCTCTGTTCAGCTAGAGACATGAGTGCCAAGAAAATGTAAAATAAATGCCATTGAAGCTCTTGATTATGCTTCATTTTTGCACCTATTGCTTTCTAACAAAACGCGTGAGAGGAATTGAAATCAAAATTTAACGATGGTATTTTTTTTTTCTTTGGAATTTGTGATAAATAAGAAATGTATGAATTGGGTTTGTAGGGTTATTACACGAAATGCTTGGATCAACCAGAACAGAGAAGTCCAAATCTTGGAAGGTAAATTGTTCAATTCAGTGTTTTCTTTTAAAGCAGCTAATCTATTACTTTTAAAAATTTTACAGAATTTTGTATTAATTTAGTTATGTGAAACTTGAATTCTACCAAGAAATCAGTTTTAATTGATTCTCTAATACTGTGGTTGTTTTTAATCATACTTCATTGGTTTTGATTTTGATTTTGATTTTGATGTTTTTTTTTTTTGCCCCCAGGTCCTCATCATGGATAAAATAACAGTGAAAGTCATGTCCCATTCATGTAAAATGGCAGATATCACAGACCAAGAAATTTCATGTAAGCATACCTTCCAATTTTCTTTGTTCATTTTTTCCAAATTTCAAGTTCAAGCAGCTTCTTTCCCCCTGGAAAGGAGAGATGAAAATTGATTACGACATTATAAACGTCATTGTTTACATGTCTGCTAAGATATCTTTAGCTAAATATTCTACAATGTGTTCCTTAATGCTTTTATTGTTAGATGGAAATTACTAGGAGCTGATTCTCTTTTGTTGCAGTGGTGGAAGACCTTTTTCGAAGGAGAGAACCATTGCCGTCCATGGATGTTATTTATTTCATCCAGCCAACAAAAGAGAAGTACAGTATTTTTCAAAACATAAAATCATTGATTCTTTCCTCATAATTACTTATCGTTCCACATGAAACTATGGAGTACTGTTTATCTGTAATAGTTAATTTCTCATCTCCTATATATATATATATATATACACACTTGCATATGTGAGGCATATGAAATCTCAGCATCAGATTTAGTTATGGTGCGATGTCCTTGCGGTCATGCAAAGGCTTGAGAATATGTTGACAATATACACCCCACAAATGGGATGTCAAGCCTTGCAGCATAATATGAAATATCTTAGGCCTCTCCACTCATTGAAAACTGGTTTTGGGTAGGGTGCTCTAATTCTAATAGTTTATTGATAAAATTTACTGTGCCAATCACATCTCTAACTAAAATGATAGACCAATTAGTTTCTTTAATCAGCTTTAGAACATTCTTTTCTTGGTTGAGCTACTTTCAAAGGAAACAGAAGAGGTTATGGAAGCTTCAGGCTAGAAGGATATTTGTAAAAACTAGCCAGGGAACCGATGTCTTCTACCTTATTTTGTGAATATAAAGAAACTAATTGGTATTTGGTTTCTATTTTGACATGCACCTGAACTTCTACATTCCATTTTCCTTGTTCCTACCTTCTCTCTCTCTCTCTCTCGCTCTGAATAACTTTCTATCTCTTTAGCCTTGCTTGTTCAGAAGTATTCAAAATTTACAATTTCGTTTTCGTCTGGACTATTTGTAACCCTATCTTTTGCTAGCATGCAGTATTGTCATGTTCTTATCTGACATGTCTGGAAGGGAGCCTCTGTACAGGAAGTATGAGAAGGATTTTTGTTTTTTTTTTTTGGTTTCTGAATTTCAGAATTTATCACTTACAAGTTCAAACAGCATTATGCTGATTGTGGTTTTTTTGCCTGTTTCAATTTCATGGTTTCAGAGCATTTGTATTTTTCAGTTCACCTATCCCAAAGGAACTTGTAAATCACATAAAGAGTGATACAAGTGTTCTACCCCGCATAGGTGCATTGAGAGAGGTCAACATTTCCTCTTGTTATTGCTCAGTACTTCTAATGGTTCTTTTTACTTTTCAATTCTTTTTTTTTTTAAATCTTATATTTGATTGGCATATGCAGATGAATTTGGAATACTTTCCTGTGGATAGTCAGGTATTGTATTAATCTTTGGTTTATCATTTTTTATGCATGATCCATCTTTGGTCTCTTTAGTTTCGGTTCCCATCTTCCAAGCACCATCATTTCGAAAAGCTTTACTTTTTATATATGACACTTATTATTTACTATTCCATTTCCTTTCTGATGGTACTATTTATGGAATGACTTCCTATTCTTTTCAGTTCCCCTAGTTGCAGTACAAAAAGTTCACTTTAGTTAGTGTGCATTGGCTTAACTGTCCACACTTTTTGCGTCAAACTAATTAAACTATTTATACTCAATCTGTTGAGTAGAGATAATGAACTCAAGTGAAAGTTTTCTTAAAATTTCATGACATTGTTATAGAATACTTGAGACTGCAAAAGTGCATGGGGTGAAATGGATTCTGCTTCTCTGTGACAAGTTGGGGTGTTAAACAATCTGGCCACATTCAAATGTTGATCCACCGTTTTTGTGTAAATTAGCCTCAGAACTGAGCATAATATTGTTTATATGGGCACAAAGTCAAAACCCGTGTATTTCATGTTTCTTTTCCTGTTGGGCCATTCTGAGTCGTGCCTCTCTTTCTTAATCTTAAATAAAATGTTAGAAAAGGAATCTGTAGGTTCTACTTCACAAGAAAATCAGGACTATCTTTGCTATTGAGCACCTCTGATCTGACCATACTGATATTTGAGCTATTTTCGAAAGCATGTAAGGGGGTGCTTTCTTCACTGAGATCACTTTATTGCAGGCTTTTAGCACTGATCAAGAAAGGGCAATGGAGGAGCTCTTTGGTAATTTTGGGAATGCTCGCAGATTCGATGCTTGCTTGAACATAATGGCAACTCGAATTGCCACGGTTTTTGCTTCTTTGAAGGTATCATGTCTTGTATTTACAATGTTGTTTTGTATGATATGTATCTTACACTCTACCTAAATCTTATAATTACTGCTAATGGCATATTTGCTACATGATTAATTTTTTTTAAGATCGTAGAAACAAAGACATAGCCTTTTTATTTTTGGAAACAATAAGTTTTCTGGGAATAAAATGGGTGTTTACTACCTTTGTGTTTGGTACAAATGTCTAAACAAGTTTGGACTATCTCAGGAGCTGCCATTTGTACGGTACCGCTCTGCCAAGGCACTGGATGAATCTACAGAAGCAACACCTAGTGATTTAGTTGCTACAAAGCTTGCTGCTACTGTTTGGGATATAATTTCAAAATATAAATCTTCTATTCCCAACTTTCCACAGAAAGAAACATGTGATCTGCTCATATTGGATAGATCTGTTGATCTGGTTATTATTCCTTGTCCTGTGCCGACTTCTTTTTCTTCTTTCTTTTGTTCTTTCTGTATGCTGTTATATTTTTATTTGTTGAATGTGTTGGACTTGCATGAATAGATTGCTCCTGTCATACATGAATGGACTTATGATGCTATGTGTCACGATTTACTGGATATGGACGGGAACAAATATATGCATGAGGTATGTCTTCATGTTCCTTTTACGACCTTCTGTTTTTGTTTAAATATTCATTTTGTATATTATATATATAGGGATGACGTATATTGTATATTAGGTTCCTAGCAAAACTGGTGGTGATCCTGAGAAAAAGGAGGTTCTTTTGGAAGACAATGATCCAGTATGGCTTGAGCTTCGCCATACACACATAGCAGATGTATATTTCATGATTTCAAACATTTTCATTTACATGAATATATTATAAATGTGAATACTATAGTCCACTAACTGAAATATCAGGCTAGTGAACGATTGCACGACAAGTTTACCAACTTTGCATCAAAGAACAAGGCTGCACAGCTCCAACAGAGTGCAAGGTTGGTGTTAGTGTCTAGAAGGCACTCTTTAGAAATTGTTTTCCATTTGATGTAGAGAGGTTTTATCTTATTGGTCCTGTCTATTCTTTTGATCAAAAAATTGTTTTACATTACACAAAAGCATTGAAAATGGACAACTTAGTAGTTATGAAAATGTAGTCTTAGAAGCATGTCCAGACCACTAACTCATCTTTTTTGTTTAAAATAAACACATGTCAATGCTGCATGAAGATAGGCTTGCATCATGGGTGCTGAAGCTTATTCTCAGATTGTGTAGACTAGTATGAGTGTTCTTCGATCTTATCATTCTTGAGAGAACTGTAATATAGGAGAATCAATCATAGACTTCAATTGATGTATCTCATGTAACCTGATGGTAATATACATATTTTAAAAGATCAAATTTCAGGTATAAGGATATATCCTTAGATGCCTTATTCAGTCTTAGAGCTAAGAGTTAAGCGCTTAAATCAATTCAAGCCGTTTGGTTGCTAAATGCAAAAAAAAAAAATTATCAAAAAGATTTTTCCATATTCAGTATCAAAATCTTTTGTTTAATATACACATGCAGCTTCATTTTATGGCTCCAAAGTTTGGATTCATTAGAAGTGTGTATGGATCTTGAATTATTGTTATCATACACTACTTATATAGAAGATTGACTTTATGCAGAGAGGGCAATGAATTATCTACACGCGACTTGCAGAAGATGGTTCAAGCTTTGCCACAATACACTGAACAAGTTGAAAAGATTTCTCTTCACGTTGAGGTTTGCTCTGATCATTTTCAGGCATAGGTGCAATATATAAGCATTTACTTTTAAGAGAGTCGTAAAGCATTTAACCTGTTTACAATGTTAAATAAGGTGGCTTTATTTCTCTTTGCATGTTTTGAGGAACACAAGTCACTGAGAAGTATTTATTTAAGTAAATGAATTAAAAAATCAGCAAGGACTTTCTTGAACTTTTTACATTGTAATTTCTTTGTTGGACGTTTGAAGCACAGTAAATCGGGTCTGTTTTGCACTTCTTTTTATTTTTCATAACTAAAATAAGAGGGGAGAAACAAGAGAGGAGTGACATGAAACATGTGAGGAATAGATGAGGGAAGCTGATAGAATGGAAATCAAGCATTAAAAACCATTTGAAGTTATTCCTTGTTCAAAATAGCTTTTAGAATGCGGAGAGTTAGAGTCGAACTCTGACACTGAGGTTAAACACTCTTACCACTAGAACTTTCTCACAAATTGTTTTTTGTTTATGCTCTAAAAATTCTTATATTCATTTTCCTTCCTCTCTCTCCCTCATCTCTCTTTCACTTTCTTTTCTCTTCCTCTCTTCCTCTCTTCCTCTAATTTTTCTTTAAATAAAGAATGGGGATCAAAAGAGCTATTAAGTATTTGGTTTTTTCTTTAAGAACGTATCCTCTAGAACTCTTATTTTGTTGCCTGCATTAGCAAGAGTCCAAGTAGAAATTAATAAAGTGATCATTTTAAGGGTGTGAAAGGGATTAGAAGGATTGGTAGTTAAAATTGGTTTTAGTGGCTTTAGACTTGCATACTGATTGTTTTGCTTGATTATTTGAGTCAGATTGCAGGGAAAATTAACAAAATTATTAAAGAAATGGGACTTCGAGGCCTTGGGCAACTAGAGCAGGATCTTGTCTTTGGAGATGCAGGAGCCAAGGAAGTCATCAATTATCTGAGGACCAATCAGGTGATGTACAGAGGACATTAGTCCACTTCTTCTAAGTACTTGTGGATACTCGATATTTTTTTAATGGAAGACTGTTCAATTTATGCAGGATACAACTCCTGAAAATAAGTTGCGTTTGTTAATGATTTATGCCTCTGTATATCCTGAGAAGTTTGAGGGAGACAAAGCTACTAAGCTAATGCAGGTAGCTGTGTCAATTCGTGATTTTTTTCCGAGACAATTACTACATTAGTACAATTTGTGCTTTTCTTTTCAAGTAAATTCCAGGCCGTCAACTCATTTAGCTTCACACCTAAGTAAAATAGCTGTTTAGTTTTTAATTTTGGTTTTTCAATTTTGTTTTGGTTATATTTATAATCATTTATAAGCTGATACATTTCATGTATACTGTATCATGTATATATGGTTATTTATGTTAACTTATAGCTGAAAAAAAATGTTGCGTTAATTGCTTTTTGTTTATTTACTTAGTTGGCAAAATTATCAAGTGAGGACATGAAGGTTGTGAATAACATGCGGTTGCTTGGGGGTTCATCAGAGTCCAAAAAGACATCTAGCAGCTTTTCGCTGAAGTTCAATGCTGCAAAGGTAAGCACATCTAGTTGTGGAGATGCTTATTTGAGATTAGTGTAGTGGAGTTTTGTTTCAGAAAATAAGCACCTGACATAGTAAGGCCTCAGTTTATAAATATTCTTGTTTAAAATCAGACAAAGCAAGCTGCGAGAAAGGATCGCGTTGGTGAGGAGGAAACATGGCAACTATCTCGGTTCTATCCCATGATAGAGGTTCGTAAGCTTGAACATAATGCACTCCACAGGTTACAACATCTTAACATCATTTTAATGGGAATTAGCAACCCCACACTGCACTCTCTTTCCTTTCCTGACAGATGAGGGGAAAAAGAGAGATTGGTCTTGATTGTATATTATAGTATACAATACAAACATACTTTGAAGGAAATAGATGGTAAAGTTGTATGGTCAAATGGACAAGTTTGAAGCTGAACTAATTTATAAAGCTCATTAAGATAGCACGATACATAATTAACTGAGCAGCATCTGATTACCTGTTTTTTTTTTCAGGAGCTCATCGAAAATCTTAATAAAGGTGAATTACCGAAAAACGAGTATTCATGTATTAATGAACCCATTCCAGCTCCCCAAGGGGGTAGCCTGAGAGGCAGCCGCAGTTCATCAGCACAGACAAGCCAATCTACCACTGCTCCTCATTCAATGAGATCAAGGCGAACTGCAAATTGGGGACGGGCTCGGCATTCTGATGATGGATATTCTAGGTAGCCTCACAGTGCCTAATCTAGTCAGAGTTAACATGCTCATTCCCTAATTGAATGTGCATACAAGGGCAGCTGTTGAATTTAATCTTCTGAGATTATTCTAATCCATATTGTCATATCTCTAATCCATATGGTCATATCTCATGTCATTGCAATACTTTTTGTAATATGTCTAAAACAGGATAGACTATCTGGTTCTAATGTTTGGTTGTTGATAACACTTGAAAGGTTCTTTATGGTTTTTGGAAGATGTGAATATGGCAACTTTGAACTGCCATAAGTCTTGGATATCAACTAATTATTGCTCTTCTGCTACCTTTGTAGTGACTCGGCTTTGAGAGGTGCATGTACTGATTTCAAGAAGATGGGGCAACGAATTTTTGTATTTATGATTGGCGGGGCAACTCGATCTGAGGTAGAATTTGTGAGGAACCTTTTTTCTTGGTTTCTTGATCTGCACTTTGGTGCTTTTAGATCTTCCTCTCATGGTTTTTATCTTGATGCTGTCATCAGCTACGAGTTTGCCACAAGCTGACGACGAAATTGAGAAGGGAAGTAATCCTGGGCACTACTAGTATCATTGAATCCCCACTGTATATTACGGTATATATGCACATAGCATTCATCATTTCATTTCAATCTGAGTTGAATTGTTTATGTAGTTGCTCATGATTATTCTTGATGTTCCAGAAACTGAAGCTGCTGTCAGAAAAAGAACTAGCATTGGATGGCCTTAAAATCTAAATTACAGTGCCAGTGAATAGCCAAAATGTATCTTTGCTCTTTGAAATCAGGTTGGCTACTCTTGAGCATAAAAATTAGTAGTTTTTTGTTGGTTGAGTTGAGAATTGAGATTGAGGAAAACAATATGACAATGCTGGTTTTGTTTTCTACAGATTCATCACCCGTCGAAGGATGGTTGTGTACCAGTTCATCACAAGGACCAGTTTTCGTGCATATATACTTTCTTCTATTCAATATGTTCATATCAGAAGAAGGCGTGGTGGCTTCCACATGTTAAGGGGGCCATTAGGATGCTGCAGCATTGTAATATTGAATCAGCGCAGTGTGTTAAATATATATAAGATTTTGAAGGATTTCATTCTGTTCTGGATCTTGTCTACACCTGATTGAAACATTGGGTGTTTCAGCATTGTGATATCTCAATTATTATTTTTCATACTGAGTTTTTGTAATGAATTTCTCTAGAGGTGGGTTTTTGTTTCAAGGTACCATAGGATCCAATGCAAATTTAAGTCTTGAAAGAACAAACATGGTACCATAATTAGCTTAAATTTCATACCCTCTTGATTCAACAACACTCCATAATGTTGGTTGTTCTGTTGAGGGTATTCACCCACCGTAGAAGTCAAAGGGACCTAACATAAGCTTATAAGTAGTTGGGTTATTATGTGGCTGGCTTCCTTTTTCTTGTCTGTGTTTATGTAATATTGTGGGATTTTAAGGTATTTGGGTGGATCTGTGTTGTGCATTTTTTTCATTTTGTGCCCCTTGGGTGTGGCAGCTCATCCCCTCAACTTGTCCCGGTGATGTCATCTCAAGCGTTGGTGGCGGCGGCTCAGCTGAGTTTTCTTAGGGTTTGTTTGCTATCTTGGTCTTGGTTTGGGTTTGTGTGAGCTTGTTGTTGCTTTGCTGCTAAACTCAGATGGTTGGGTCTCACTTTTATGTTGTATTGTTGCGGGGAGGTTATAATAAGGAATTTAAAGTGATGAGGCTATTTGAGGAGGTCAATCTCACCATCAACACATGTAAAGAAATTATGGGATTTAAATATTTTAAATCTCTTGATGGTGGGATCGGTCTCCTCAAATAGCCTCCTCACTTTAAACTCCTCATTGTAACCTCTCCCGTATTGTTGTGCACTTTTGTGGGTTTCTACCAAAAAAATAGTTGGGTTATTCCTCAATTTGCCAATTGCTTTTGGGGTAGCAACTTCCTTCATAGTATAATTTAAAGTTCATTAACTATAATTAGTTTAATTTTAAATTTTACAACGTTATTCTTATTCTCAATTTTATTTCTAATAATCACAAATGCGGAAGAAGTCACTCATTATGTCTATTACTGTAAAATGCGGCTATATAATCAAATCATTGTTATTTATCCAGACAATATCTAGATATTTTGTAAGGAATGTAATATAATCTGTTTTTTTTATTTGCCAAATAATATAATCTAGTATTTCAATTGTTTTTTTTATTTGCCAAATAGTACTTCAATTGTTTGATTTTAGATATTGGAGTAAATTAAACACGCGAGATAAGTTAAGGTTCATCCATTGGTCTAATTTTAAATTTTAAAATTTGCAATTTTATTGTTATTCTCATTTCTATTTTTAATAATCACAAATTTGGAGTACTTAGAAAAAGTATCTGTCATGTGAATAACATGCGGAAAAAGTCACTCATAATACCCATTATATTTACTGTGAAATGCAGCTATATAATCAAATCCTTGTTATTTATATACATATATATATATATATATTTGTATCGAATGTAATATGCTCTTGGGGTTTCAATTGTTTGATTTGAGATATTGGAGTAAATTAAATACCGGGAACAAATTGAGCAGATGGTGTGTAGCTCAAGGGTCGCACCTTCAGCAAATTAGGACCTCAAAGTTTATTTTCACTAATAGGGACGGACATTGGTGGACCTATTAGGGCGCACAATAGTATTTATACTAATATAGAAGATATTGTCGTAAGGATTCCGTAGTAATTTTCGGTTTATTTTTCTCATACTTGTGTATTTTTATTTATTTATAATTGTTGTAAAATTTAGGGTTTAGGGTGCCGGAGGAGCCTCTGTAGGCGTTGCATCTTGCCCTTCTGGTGAGGTTGGGTGGTGCACTCAACCTGTTCGATGAATTGCCTCAACTAAAACCAAGGCTTGTTGTGCTGCGTACAGTGGCAGATCCACTTAAGAGTGAGTGTAGGCTATTGAAGAGAGATGGAAGGAGAGAGAGCGATGGAGAGAAAGAGAGATACAGGGAGAGAGCAATGGAGGTCCTGAAATTAGGTCTAAAGTGATGTAAAGAGGAGAAATGGGAAAGAAGGATCAAATAAATAATAAATTAAAGCTTTGAAATTGGGACTTCCAAAAAGGCATCGGTTGAAAATGAATACACGGTTCTTTCAAAAACCCTTTGTTACTATTAAATAAATAATAAATGAATTACTCCCGTTATATTTTTATGATGAAATAAACTCCCTTTTTTTTCTTCAAACAATAGTAAAGATGAAATAAACTCCCTCTTAATCAAAGTTCTTTTTTTTTCATTTTAGATTATATGGTTTTTTTATTTCATTTTAGATTATATAGTTGTTTAAAAAAAAATTAGATTACATAGTTGTTTTTTTTCAACTTTGATTACATAGTTAACCTGCAATACATATGTTTCCGCCATTGGTTGTGGGCTTTTACCATTGAAACATTAATTTAGTCCGTTGAGCTTCTAAACTCTTTAGTCATCCTGGCCAAAATTGCACATATATGAAAAAAATTATGGGTCCACCAATGGGGACGGACCCAGAATTTCAAAATAGGATGGGTTAAATTTACTTTACTTACAAACCTGCTAAAAGGATAGAAAACTTGATGATACGATCATATTTCATTTACGAGCAGATTTCATTTATTTAAAATAAATAAATAAATAACACACAGAGGGACATAATAAGCCTAGCCCCTCAAAATGCATATAGCACATGTACATAGAAACTAGTAAGGAAAAAAGTCAAGAAATAAACATGCAATTCAAATATAAATAACACTTATATAAGTTGCAACTTTCTTAGTCTTCACAAAGTTAAAATAACTAATTATTGATTCATTATCTATATTATGAACAAATTCTATTTGATACAAGCAAGAACACCAAAATTAATTGCAAATCAAGCTAAAGGATGGTCTGCGGCGAATAGCAGGGGTTGGCTAAGCTAAAGGATGGTCTAATGGGCAAGAGACAATGATTTGTGGGGGTTAGTTAATTGGATTTTATTTAGGTAGGATAGGGGCGTGTGGGGCTTGCTTGGGTGGTCTGGGTATTAATTTGAGCTATAAAATATCTAG
The DNA here is from genome assembly GCA_020226455.1 of Prunus salicina. Lineage (NCBI taxonomy): Eukaryota > Viridiplantae > Streptophyta > Magnoliopsida > Rosales > Rosaceae > Prunus > Prunus salicina. Next base: position 13,554,132 of record CM035343.1, on the reverse strand, counting down.
GTTAGCATGCCCATAGGACCATGCCTGTCCATTGCTAATATAGGGTCGTTTGACCCCATTGACCCGCTTCGCTTCGCCACTGCATCTTATAAGTTAGGTTGACAACTAAAGCACTAATAAGGCTCCAATTTGGAAGAAACATTTTGATCGAAAATTATCTGCAAATGTTTTGCTAAACAACTTTTTATTGTTTGTTTATAATCAAAGGAATTTGGGAAGTTTTGTAATGCATTTGAATTTCAATATAATCCATTAGAGTGTAAATAACACCTGCCCATCATACTTTATTTTCCTAGGATTTTCTGTATTATAAGTGCATTGATGACAAATGTAGTGTAGTAATAAAAACTTTAAAAAGGAAAGTAGTTTGGTGGTAGATAGAAAAATGATTAAATTAAGTATGCGAAATTTAGGGATAATAGTCTAAATCATACATCCCTATTAAAAAAACCCTTTTATTCATTAAAATAAACCTCCTTTTTTTTCCATCCGATGAAAAAGAAAAACCCTTTTCCTTTTTTTGAAATCTATCTATTAATTTGCAAAACCCACTGTGTCTCTCTCTCTCTCTCTGTACGAAGCTTGGAGCATCTCATCTGTATCAAGCTATCTACACCTCCTCCCATTTTTCCTTTTCTCCAAACGCATTCTGATCATCGTCACCGTATCCAAACCCTCACGCGCCAATCTTCTTCGGTTGCTAATGGATCCGGTTCTTCCGATTGCGGTGCTGTCAATTCTGATCGGCGCTGTCATCGCTCTAGCCTTTTTTGGTAACTACTTCCGGAAACGGAGCTCCGAAATTCAGTCCATCTCCCAACCGGAGCTCCAATCGGACCCCAAAAAGCAGCCCTCCAAGCCTCACCAGACCAAGAAGTCTCATGCCAAACCTCACTCTCATACCTCTGACAAGGTAACGCCGAATCGCTTTTCACGTGTCTTTAAATTCTGTGTTTGGATGCGGAGAAATCGATAGAAAATGTATGATTTTCCGTTTTATTGAGTTGCATGTTACTCAGCGTTCTCGCCCTTATTACAGCAACACTATGGAACACTAATTTGCTGTTTTTGGTAAAAATGAGTTTGCTTTGCTTTAGGATCGAGTGACGTGAATTTGATTTTTAATATTGATCTGTTGGATCATGAAATGCAGGATCAAAATAAGAAACATCATCCGTTGGACGTGAATACTTTGAAAGGTCATGTAGATGCAGTCACTGGCCTTTGTTTCTCTTCGGACGGGCGGAGTTTGGCAACAGGTAATGCAATCAAATTTCACTTTTTTTTCAAGCTTGATGCATCCCATATGCTGTCCTTTTAGAGGATCAATAGGACGTTTTCTAGTATTAGACTGAGATGCAGACCTCAATATTAGAAACATGTTGCTGTTTTTGGATGATCTAGAATCGTGTATTCTTACTTGTTTGTGTCTTTGTGTATGCGAGTGCCTTGCGAAAAGTTTGTGTTGAACATAGTTGGCATGAATTCACCAAGTAATAAAATAGTTGTGAATTGTGATAAAAAAAAAATAATAATTCAAACCGTAGCAAGCTACTGAGTTCATGGATCCTTTTCCTGCTTGAGAAGTCAATCAGTTTGCAACAACATATGTGTTATATACTTGCATGCTGTGGTGGATGGCTTTGATTGTGATTTGTGCTTATATCTCAATTACTTACAATTTCCTACTCTTACAAACAGCTTGTGCGGATGGAGTGCTCAGGGTATTCAAGTTGGATGATGCTTCGAGTAAAAGTTTCAAGTATGAATTTCAATTACCCTTTGTACATTACCACTTACCAGATAACACTGCAATGTTAGTTATGCTCACTAGTTCTGTTGCTTTTCATTTATCAAATTCTGCAACATTTTCAACAGGTTTCTGAGAATTAATTTGCCTGTTGGAGGTCATCCTGTTGCAGTTTCATTTTCTGATGATGGATTATCTTTAGTCGCGGCTTCTCAAAGTCTTTCCGGTTCTTCTTTGTACATGTATGGGGTGGAAAAACCCAAACCTTCCGAGGAAGTAAAGCAGCAGCCCAAGCTTCCCTTGCCTGAAATCAAGTGGGAAAATCACAAAGTTCACGAGAAATTAGGTATTCTCACCTTATCTGGGACCACCGCAAGTTATGGGAGTGCTGATGGGAGTACAATTGTTGCTTCATGCTCAGAAGGTATCTTCTTATTTTCTTACCCTGTAATAGAAATTGCACGCATGCTTTTATTCAACATGTTCCTCACTTTATGTTACTTAATGACACTTAAATAATTGTCTATTGAAAGGATAACAATTTGAGTTTCCTTGACTGATTTAATTAATGGTTTTTGAAATCTTGTGATGCTAGAAAGTGGTTGCTCAGAAATTTGGTTCCTAGCCTTTAAAGGGTTGAATAAGGTGTACCATTAAATCCAATAAGATCAGTTCAGGTTTCAGGTTTAAAAAAATAAATAAATTTGAACTCCACAAACTGAACCCAAAGTGAATGCTTTTAAAAATTTCAAGTTATGCTTCAAAATGTTTTTCCTATTCCTTTACCATACACTCCCCCACTCTGAATCAGTGCCTTAACCTTAAACTCTCTAAACCTATTTTACTCTTTTCATTTTTACTATCTATGGCACCTTCTCCTGCCTCTCAAGTCACAACCTCACCTTCTCTCCTCCTTCGGCCTTTCCCTCGCAATTTCCACCCTTCAGCTGCTTCCTACCTTTCTTGCAGTTTCCCCTCTCTCAATTCTCAACCACTCTCAGCATCATTGTTACAATGCCATTGTCTCGCTCTTACCTCTCTGTCTCAGCATTTCTCATTCCCTCAACGCACCGATCTATCTTTAGTTCTCTCTGTCTCTGGCTGTCATACATGCAGACTGAAATAACCTTTATGGTTACACTTGTAGCAAGGAATCAGTGGTATCCCTTTCCTTTTTCATTTCAATGAGCATGCAGCTATGCTTAACCAGGTTGGCCCTCTTCGTCTTAATAGTTTCAAGCGATCCCATCTACCTGTATGTATGTTCGTACCTCAATTACTTAAATGAGGATATTTCTTTGAGGATTATATCACCAATAAATGAAATGCATTATCTTTCAATGTTCCAGCCAGATTTTCATCTCAATCTTGATACTGTTTTTTTTTTTGGCCCGATATCCCATGCCCCATCCAAGATTCATACTAGAATTTCACATTGCCCATGGACCATCAAGATTATGATCTCAATATGAATACTGGATATTTCTGCACAGTTGCCCTTGATAGAATGTCCATTCCTTGTGGTTCTTATATTTTGTTACCTTTAGGAACTGACATCATACTTTGGCATGGAAAAACCGGCAAGATTTTGGGGCATGTTGACACAAATCAGTTGAAAAACACCATGGCTGCTTTATCACCAAATGGGCGTTTCCTTGCTGCAGCAGCTTTTACTGCAGACGTGAAGGTAATTATCTATAAGTTTTCTATTGGTTGAGTCAAAGTCCACCAGAAATATGGGGTATGTAAACAAAGTTCCAAAATGTTAGAAGTTCTGTACCTGTGTCTGCGTCAGTAACTTTCTGGATACCGTAATCAACTTCGCTGTTACTTGGCATGTTAGAGCTATAAGGTGCTTTATTGTATACAATTAAATTAGGCTTGTTAACATCTCAAATTTTCTTGGCAGGTGTGGGAGATTGTATATTCAAAGGATGGTTCAGTCAAGGAGGTCTCAAAAGCTATGCAACTTAAAGGGCATAAGGTTTCTTATATGTTTTATGTACAATGCAATTACATAATCTGATTTAATGCATGTATTCACAAAACCTCTCTGTCGACTCCATTATATTTTTTAAACTAATCGAGATCAAGTTAAATGTTTAGCATTGACCGGAAGAAAAAAAAAAAAGGTTAAATGTTTAGTATGCGTTGTTGTCCCATTTCTTCAGTGAACTATATTTTTCGATGTTTTGTCTGTTTTTAAACATGCAAAATCTTTTTCTAGTTTTATTTTCTTCAGGAGATAATATATTCACTCCGAATGTAGCTTCCCACAGTCCTTGCACTCACATATAAGGAGTGCATAAAGCTACTTTTGGAGTGCAAATAACAATTTCTTAAATTTTTAATAATCAGTATATTTGAATTTTTTGAGCTGTACAACTTCTGATTCTCTTTTTTATCAGCAATTCTTTGACTGATACTTGATTGTATGTGCTATATCTTAATGTCATCTGGTTGTTTTTCAGAGTGCAGTAACTTGGTTATGCTTTACTCCTAACTCAGAACAAATTATCACAGCATCCAAAGATGGTTCAATAAGAATTTGGAATATCAATGGTATGTATAACTTAGTAAGATTATGCTCTGTATATTTGCTGTCTTTGTCATGTATAACAGCTCATTGCAAAAACAGCCTCCTCCCTCCATATACCCATGTAATCTTAGTCTGACACATGGAGTATATATCAACTGCCTTATCAACACAGTAATACAGAAAGACATAGTAATTCAACTCAATAAAAATAAAAATTGAGTCGTGTTTTGCACCAGTTTCTTGTTGACATATATGCTCAAATTGAGAGAACACACTTCCATTAATTATGTTACTTAATATGGTCGGTCTTGCAGTTGAGTTATATAATATTATGGAATTTTTATTTCTTCGGCTAATTTGGAGCAATGGTCCTTGAATTGGTTCTATACTAAATGTAACTATTCATCTGCATGGCACTTACAAAAATTGCTTAGATTTATGGGTGTGGGTTTGTTTCTGATAGATTGAGTTGGTATTTTTAATTTGCCATACTAACCTTCTTGTTGTCTGTTCTCTCAAAGTTCGATATCATATGGATGAGGATCCGAAAACTCTGAAGGTGTTTCCAATTCCACTTGATTTGGGTGGTGCAACTGTGCAGTATGATCGTCTTAGTTTATCTCCTGATGGAAAAATATTGGCAGCAACTCATGGTACAACAATACAGTGGCTATGTGTTGAAACTGGAAAGCTTTTGGACACAGCTGACAAAGCCCATGAAGGTACGCTTGAGTGTTGAGTTTTTTTATTCTTTATCTTTATCATTTCCATGTACCTTCATGGTTCTCTAATACCATATTAGCTAATTTATAATTAACACTTAGCTTCTATATTTTGACACCCAATCTATTATGGTTCCTATGGCCTAGTAATGGTTCCTTAGCTTCTATAATATAACTGCTATTCAGACTGTCGTGGAGCTTTGGATTGTTATCGCAAAGATAGTTTCATTGTGAATCTTCTTTAATCTTTCTTTTTCATGCAGGTGACATCACATGCATTGCATGGGCACCCAAGACGATTCCAATGGGTAAAACACTTCCCTTAAATGTTTTAAGTTGTCTTCTAAGTAGGTTTTATACATCTTTATCACTCCACTGTTGACGAGTTTGGCACAATGAAAGACAATTTTGCGAAGAGAATTTATTTTGTTCAATGTGTAAATATATGCCACCCAGCTTGTACAGTCCAATTTTTGACCAAAAACTTGGACAGTCGAATTAATAGTGTGACATCGAGGATAAGATTGTTGATTCATTGGAACTTGGAGAGATTAAATAATCAAGACTATCCAATTAAATACAATCTGGCTGGAATTATTTATTTTCATTGTTGCTTCGAAGATAATAACATTGTGTTGTCCTCTCTATAGGTGATGAGAAAGTATTGGTTTTGGCCACATCAAGTATCGATAAGAAGGTAAAACTGTGGGCTGCTCCATCTCTCCCTGCACCATAAAGGAATTTTGTAGGTGCGTAACGAGCTCATGCGAGGCATGTAGGAGCTCCTGATCTGACCTGGTTGGCAATGGCACGAGAAATGTTTTGTAAGTTCTAGGCCCTAGGTTAAGTAGTTCTAACAACTTCATGAAAGCTTCTTCTCGTGGCAGTTGAAAGGTAGATCGTTGAATTTGTTAGAGCGTTCATACTGAGAAGAAAAAAAGAAAGAAAAAGAAAAGTGTTGTTTCACTGTACACTTGGATTTCAGAGATTTTGGTGATGATAAATTAATGTTGCACAAGGAACTGGACCAATTGATTGGTTTGAGTTCTCCTTTTCATGTACAGAAAGTGCTTTTACACCGAAAGTTCTAATTTCATTTTAGCTTTTTTGCCCTTCCCTGTAAACTTTGGAAAATCAATTCTCATCAAGCTATTTGAAATATATATATATATATATATATATGCTTTATTGATATAAAATAGGTTACATCTCCACTGTTGTAGCTTATAATATGTAAAAGTTTCATGACATAATACCACCAACATTTCTTTTACAAACAGAATTACAAAACATTATCACTTTGATGCAGAAGGGTCTTAGGGACTTTTCACCTTCTCAAGGACTTGTTTGTGAGATCGATATCCCTGAAGATTTACACAATTGTTGCATTAGTGAGTGCTACACAATTTTAACTGTTTCATTTTCAAGTCAAACAAAATCAGATAATAGTAAAAGCTAAACATGAAAGAATGAAATCATCTTTAACCTTGTTGGTTCCATAGATGTAATCGCAATAAGTGAAAATCGATGCAAAGTTGCTTTTACTCTGCTCCCCAACGAAGTGGTGGTAGTCATGGTACTCTGCACCACCATAAAATGGGATGTATTTTGTTGGAGTCCAAGGTAACAAGTACCTATATCGTATGCATAGCCTTATTAAATTTCATGTGCGAAGATAACTGCTCTATCCAATAGCATAAAGAAAAAAGGTTAGCTTACTTACCCGCTATGAGTCTCAATGGACTCCAACTGCCGCAAAATGAACCACAACCAGTACGTGACAATATGCCCCGGAACCAATGCTGGGCCGAGAAATGATGGAAGGCCCAGAATCAAAATCTCGGCCCAATGGGCATATGGTGCTGCAAGCCCAATTGGAGCAGTGTATTCGTGGTGGACCCGATGGATCTTTTTGTAGGCCCAATTTGTATGGAACATCCGGTGGATCCAATAATGTGAAAAATCTTCTATAATAAAATACACCACTATTTGCCAAAATACTTCTGACAAGGATGGTAATGGCAAACTCGTCCGAATCCCTTTCCACTGCAACAACATTCAATTCAACAAAAGAGGGGTGGCATGGCCAGCCATTATGGTCTGATCAAAGGATCATGTCATCTGGTCATGGTAGCGGAAGAAGAGGAAAGAGATTTTTTATTTTTATTTTTATTTTTATTTTTGTTTTTGTTTAGAGGAAAATTTCTTTTAATAATAAATTTTCTTTAGAGGTAACATTAGATTTCAAAATGTCGAAAGAAAAATTGATGAACTAAGCAAGCAATTGCTTGGAACAAAATTCATTTAACAAATAAAAACCAACTTTGTGAGTATGAAACAAAGTTCCATAACCCAATTTTCCCATTTCCTTTTTTTTTTTTTTTGCTTCATCTTTTTGGAGTTTTAAGCTTAAAGCTGCTATAAGTAAATACCTGGATGGTGGGGTATGAAATGACTTGCAGAGGACCAACTGCCAGAACAAAGGTGCGCATGACATGCTTATAGCACTTGAACATGTTAGAGAAACAGTCGTTAACTTTCGGTTGAATCTTGAACTTGTCCATGTTCTTGAACCAGCCAAGCCCTATGAACACGTACGGCAGAGGAGCTAAGGTGTAGAACAACATCACGAACAGAATGTTATGGCAATGGAGGATGAAATCAGGTTTCTGAGCTGAGTATTGAAACCATAGCTTCTCTGCAACACTTAGAGCTCTGCCAAGGGCTTCCTCTGCTTCTTCAAGGCTCTGATAAGGCAGCATTTTTTTTTTTTTTTGTTTACTTAACTTGTGTTCAATATGTGAAGGATTTTATATAAAAGATGAAAGGAAATCCCAAGCTATAAGAACAGTATTTGACCAAAAATAATTAGGCATTGAATGCGAACAATGCCAAATCCGGGCAGAAGTAGAAGTGCTTCTATTTCTATCTATTGTGTTATCTTTTTAGCTAATCGAGGTGAGATCTACATGTCACATTTACGGGGTCTACCTATACTAGAGAGGTGATATATAAGATGAGTTGAGATGATACAAATAATCGATAGTGGCAGTTCCATATTGTCGTGTTTGGGTAATACCATTTTGTATTAGTATCGTGTTTACTAGTTAACCCTAATGTAATTGGTGTATAACTCAATACTTAACATTAGTTCATCTATTTTCTAGTTCGTGTTTTGTTCTAGTGGCACACGTATCTCCTAAACTTCAACTCAAAATAGAAGATGTTATGGCTAAATCAAAATCAATTGATACTCATGCCCCACACACAATTAAAATGTATTCAAGATGAATGCTAACTATACCTTGGTCCTACAGCCAGGGCAGGTTAGGCAGCTGCCTAACCCAATGTGGTTTAATGAACCATTCATTTTCAAGGTCACGCTTTAAAGGTTATAGGTGTGAAAAAATTTAAACAAAATGGAAGTGATTTAGTCATCTAATTGTTATAAAATAGATAGCTGAACGCAATATTTCGATTAAATACTAAAACTACGACAATGTTAATCAAATGAAAATTTGTTTAGTTTATAAGAATGATTCTTGTATAATAATTTGAAAATGAGTTATTTTGATTACCAAACCACGTTATGGATGAGGAGAAGGTGAAGAAAATGAGGCTACTAGCATATATCCCTCAATTTAAAACCCCAACAAAACAAAATCAACCGTATGTGTAATTTTTGCAGCCCACCACCATCAAACTCATGTAGAAGTTCCTGCGGTGGTATGTTAGTGACACTTTTATATTTAATGAAAAGATTAGTGTGGCTTGTTCAAGCTTTAAAAGTGGGTGTTAGGTTAGGCGTAGTTTGGTACGATTTTTACTTCAATTGCAGGTCGACCATGCCTCCACCACAGGGACCACACCACATCCCCTTCTCCAAGGGAATGTTCTTGTCACAAGACTGCACCCAAGACGATTCCAATGGGTAAAACACTTCTCATAAATGTTTTAAGTTGTCTTCTAAGTAGGCTTTATACGTCTTTACCAGTCCACTGTTGACGAGTTTGGCACAATGAAAGATTTTGGTGATGATAAATTAATGTTGCACAAGGAACTGGACCAATTGATTGGTTTGAGTTTTCCTTTTCATGTGCAGAAAGTGCTTTTACACCGAAAGTTCTAATTTCATTTTAGCTTTTTTTCCCTTCCCTGTAAACTTTGGAAAATCAATTCTCATCAAGCTATTTGAAATATATATATATATATATATATATATATATATAGAGATGCTTTATTGATATAAAATAGGTTACATCTCCACTGTTGTAGCTTATAATATGTAAAAAGTTTCATGACAAAATACCAGCAACATTTCTTTTACAAATACAATACCTAATCACTTTGATGCAGAAGGGTCTTAGAGATTTTTTGCCTTCTCAAGGACTTGTTTGTGAGACCGATACCCCTGAAGATTTACACAATTGCTGCGTTAGTGCAACACAATTTTAACTGTTTCATTTTCAAGTTAAACAAAATTAGATAAGAGTAAAAGCTAAACATGAAAGAAAGAAATCATCTTTAACCTTATTGGTTCCATAGATGTAATCGCAATAAGTGAAAATCGATGCAAAGTTGCTTTTACTATGCTCCCCAACAAAGTGGTGGTAGTCATGGTACTCTGCACCACCATAAAATGGGATGTATTTTGTTGGAGTCCAAGGTAACAAGTACCTGCACCGTATACATGCGTACGTTAATATGTATTCATGTACATTGATTCGAATAATTGTTCAGTATTTCGGTATACTGCATTAGGATCTAATAACATGCCCTATTGAACATAGAGTTTCAGGTGTGAAGATAACTGCTCTAGCCACTAGTATAAACGAAAGAGAAAATTTAGGTTTTAGCCACAAAAAAAAACTCACTTTTGGAAAAAGCCAAAAAAATTTCATAAAAAGACAGAAAACCCCCTCAACTTTCGAACTAAAGACATGCAAATGTAAAAGATTCCTTAGGAAATCCAAAAATAAAAAAGGGCATTTTTGTCCATTTTGGCTTCCTTTCAAAGTATTTCTCTCTCCTTTGGCCTTTTCCAAAATGTCGCGAAAGGAAAAAAAGTTAGCTTGCTTACCCGCTATGAGTCTCAATGGACTCCAATTGCCGCAAAGTGAACCACAACCAGAACGTGAGAATATGCCCCGGAACCAATGCTGGGCCGAGAAATGATGGAATGCCCAGAATCAAAATCTCGGCCCAATGGGAATACGGTGCTGCAGGCCCAATTGGAGCAGTGTATTCGTGGTGGACCCGATGGATCTTTTTGTAGGCCCAATTTGTATGGAGCATCCGGTGGATCCAATAATTTGAAAAATCCTCTATAATAAAATACACCACTATTTGCCAAAATACTTCTGACAAGGATGGTAATGGCAAACTCGTCCGAATCCCTATCCACTGCAACAACATTCAATTCAACAAAATAGTGGTGGCATGGCCAGCCATTATGGTCTGATCAAAGGATCATGTCATCTGGTCATGGTAGAGGAAGAAGAGAAATATATATATATATATAATTTTTTTTTAATAATAAATTTCCTTTAGAGGCAAGCAATTGTTTGGATATGAATAGTGGCTTTAAGTCTTTAAAGCATTTAACAAATAAAAACCAACTTTGGTAAGAAATTATTTCTCCAAATATGGTGGCTTCAAGCCTTCCTTCCCTAAATTTAAGAATTAGTTTCTTTGAGCAAGGTGGCTTAAGCCTTTAACGATAAATAAAAAATAAATAAAATAAAAAACCACAACCCAACCCCAACTTTGTGAGGGCTTGTAGCTCCAATATTAGCAACTATCTCCTCTTTTTGCTTTAGTTTCCTTTATAAAAAGAAAAAAAATAAAAATTAAAAATCAGAACAACAAAAAGAAAAAAAAAAAAAAAAAAAGCAATACCAATACACCTCGTAGAAAGTGAAAACGATAATTTGGTGTTTTCAGTTTTTGTACATGAGTTTGAATTTGTTTTCAGAAAATGAATTCCAATGAAAATGAAAACGACATACTAAACGTGTTTCTGATAGAAAATGAAAACGGCGCCTTGAAAACGTTAACAAACAGCCCCTTAGTTCTCTTTGTAAAGATAACTTTTAAATGTGAAATGAAACAAAATTCCATAACCTAACTTTCCCATTTCCTTTTTTTCTTCATCTTTTTTGGAGTTTTAAGCTTAAAGCTGCTATAAGTAAATACCTGGATGGTGGGGATTGAAATGACTTGCATAGGACCAACGACAAGAACAAAGGTGCGCATGACATATTTATAGCACTTGAACATGTCAGAGAAACTGTCGTTAACTTTCGGTTGAATCTTGAACTTGTCCATGTTCTTGAACCAGCCAAGCCCTATGAACACGCACGGCAGAAAAGCTAAGGTGTAGACCAACATCACGAAGAGAATATTATGGCAGTGGAGGATGAAATCAGTTTTCTGAGCTGAGTATTGAAACCATAGCTTCTCTGCAACACTTAGAGCTCTGCCAAGGGCTTCCTCTGCTTCTTCAAGGCTCTGATAAGGCAACATTTTTTTTTTTTTTGGTTTTGTTTACTTAACTTGTGTTCAATATGTGAAGGATTTTATATAAAAGATGAAAGGAAATCCCAAGTTATAAGAACAGTATTGGACCAAAAATAATTAGGCATTGAATACGAACAAGGCCAAATCCGGGCAGAGATAGAAGTGCTTCTATTTAAATCTGTTGTGTTATCTTTTTAGCTAATGGAGGTGAGATCTACACCTACATCTACGGGTCTACCTATACTAGAGAGGTGATATATAAGTCGAGTTGAAATGATACAAATAATCGATTGTGATAGTATCTATATGTTGTGTTATCTTTTTAGCTAATGGAGGTGAGATCTACACTCACATCTACGGGTCTACCTATACTAGAGAGGTGATATATAAGTTGAAATGATACAAATAATCGAAAGTGGCAGTTCTATATGTGTTTGGGTAGTACCATTTTGGATTGGTATCGTCTCTAGTGGCACACGCATCTCCTAAACTTCAACTCTCAAAATAGAAGATGTTATGGCTAAATCAAAATCAATTGATACTCATGGACCAGATAAAATAAAAATATATTCAAGAGGAATGCTAACTATACCTTGGTCCTACAGCCAGGACAGGTTAGGCAGCTGCCTACCCCAATGTGGTTTAATGAACCATTCATTTTCTAGGTCACGACTTTAAAGGTTATAGGTGTAAAAAAATTTAAACAAATTGGAAGTGATTTAGTCATCTAATTGTTATAAAATAGATAGCTGAATGCAATATTTCGATTAAATACTAAAATTACGACAATGTTAATTAAATGAAAATTTGTTTAGTTTATAAGAATGATTCTTGCATAATGATCTAAAAATAAGTTATTTCAATTACCGAACCACGTTATGGATGAGGAGAAGAAGGTGAAGAAAATGAGGTTGCTTGCATATATCCCTCAATTTCGAAACCCCAACAAAATAAAATCAACCGTATGTGTAATTTTTGCAGCCCACCACCAACTCATGTAGAAGTTACTGTGGTGGTATGTTAGTGACACTTTTATATTCAATGAAAAGATTAGTGTAGCTTGTTCAAGCTTTAAAAGTTGGTATTAGGTTTGGCGTAGTTTGGTACGATTTTTACTTCACTTGCAAGTCGACCATGCCTTCCACCACAGGGAACACATTCCCTTCTCCAAGGGGATGTTGTGGTCACAAGACTGCTCGGGCCGTTATTCACGAATTTGGCAGAAAATTTAGTGTCCATCACGTAGAGCACCACGTAGAGCACTAAGCAAATAAAAAGGATAATAAGTGAAAAATATGGTTTTACAATACTTAAAAGTATAGCCGCGCGGCTTTACATACGAGTATTTTGAAGACATAGCCGCGCTATACTCTTTAAATAAATATAGCCGTTGTCTTCAATTAGAGTTGGGATTGTTTTCCTTTGTTTATTAGGAGAGGTATGATGACTATATATAAAGGTAGGCCAAACTTTGAGAGAGAGAGAGAGAGAGAGAGAGAGAAAAGAAGAGTAGAGATGGTGCAGAGAGTAAAAAACCTAAAACGCTCTTGCAGCGGCAGCAGCAGCAGCGTTGTTTCCTCAGCAGCAGCAGTAACCATAGCCAACAATGAAGGCCTCCTGGAGGAAATTCTTGTGGGCGTGCCAACTCGACCTCTGGTCCGCTTCAAATGCGTCTCGAAGCTGTGGCTCTCTCTTATATCCTTTTCTGGCTGCAGCGAAACCAAGTTGGGCTTCAGCTTCATCCGTCTCGATTATGATGGTCGTCCATCCGCGGCTCCTGGGTCGCGCTGGGAACCTCCTAACTTGGTCCCAAATGAGCATGATATCAGGATTTTTCAGTCCTGCAATGGCCTCTTCTTGTGTTATCTAGTCAAATTTGCGTATTTTTATGTTGTGAACCCCACAACCAATCAGTTCTTGAAAATCATTCCTCCAACAGCTGCTACCACTCTGGCCACTGGGCTCATAAGTTATGCTTTGGCTTTTGACCCTTCCAAATCACCTCATTACAAGGTGCTCTGCCTTCGTTCCACTGACGGAACAGCATTTGGTTCTTATTACCATCACATAGAGATATATTCGTCTGAGACTCGAAGTTGGAGGCTTCTCGATTCTACTTTCCATAAAAAACCTGTAGACTATATTACGCCGGTGTACTGCAATGGCGCAATTCACTGGAGTGGTTGGGATGCAGAGTTGTCATACTACCACATGGATGAAGAGCGCGTTGGATGGGTTGATAGCCCTCCTTTTTATGACCCCTATAAGTACGACAAAGGTGAGCGAGGATACATATTTTTTCGAAACTCCTGGCGGTCATTTGCATCTTGCTCGTGTTTATTGGCGTTGTCAGACTAAATTTGATGTGCTGGAGATGGGAAGAAACTACTCTGGCTGGTTTGTCAAGTACCATGTTGATCTTGTCCATGATCCTCCCATTCCCATTCCTGACCTGCTACAATGGGAAAAAAGAACTGTTCTTCTGTTTCTTGCTCCAGATCTCAATGAAAATGGAGGTGGAGGAGAGGAATGTTCATCTCTCTGCATACTCCTGGTAAGGTCATCTCTTATAATCTCAAGAACAAGACCTTCCAATCTTTCGAGTTAACTTCCAACCCCGACTCTATGATAGTTTGGGGTGGAGAATGTCGATATATGGAGACTTTGGCTTGTGTGTGAGTGTGAATCCCATGCTGCTGGCTGCTGATTCTTTTTGTTTTTTCTCTTTTCTTCTTTTGGTTGTAAGATGAGGAATGTTAATTTGGTAAAGTCTATGTACTTGGGTGGTGTATAATATTTGACAATTGATATCATCCTAATTATGCTATTTCATTTAATTTGATCTAAAGTTAGAATCAGACACATCAGAATCAGATAAAGCAATATTATTCAAAAAAAAGAACGCCAAAGACGGCAAGCAACCCATCTCGAATATTAATACTTAATTGCTGCTTCGAGTACAAGATGGTTAATTGGGACACTAATATTACCATGCTGAGGAAGGGCAGAAGGTGATATAATAGTCTCCATGACGTAGTCTAGCTTCAGGGCCACCTTTTGTCAACTTCTTCCAGTTGAGATATGTCCCATATGTGCTGCAAAAGTCTCAATTGAAATCAAATATGTGATAGTTTGAATATGAGCTGAAAAACTATCATAAGAGTTGAAGCACTGTTCTTCAACAGCGACAGACATAAGTATTGCTAATCGCACCTAAAAAAATCTGTTCCACATCACAAATTTATCTTCATGGATATCAAGGTAGGTGAAAAAAAAAGAAGCTAAACTAAAAAACATGTAGAAGACAAGTATGGACAATTTAAGTTTTTTCACTGAATTCAAAAGAACAAGGGCAATTTTCTTTTTCAGAAACATAAATGTTCTCAATTTCGTTTTGTTCATAATTGCAAAAATATGTGACTAGCATACAGCACCAAAGAAAAGACTTCTCAACTGTTCTCACTCTCTCTCTCCATCCGAATCTTCGCAATTCTTCAATATCTCTCCTCCCCAAATCAAGAAGCAGAAGCAATTCTCTTCTCCTTCTACCCATCAAATCTTTCCACCAAATCAAAAGTTCTAAACTTTGAAACCATGTCCAAGATCATCCCCAAGAAAAGACTTCTCAGCTGTATCCCGGAAGAGGAACCAGAAGAACCATGTGGATGGGAACCATGTGCATGGATTGTTCTTCTGCGGAAAGCATAGGTATCCAGAAACACACTCGTGCAATTTGGATCTCAAGAAGGCTGGAAGAGATGTTTTGGCCAAGCAAAACCCTCTTTTCAAGGGTGACAAGCTGCAGTGTAGGATTTAGAGACAGATTATCAACATTTTGCATGTTATATATAGTTAGGTTAGAAAAATTGTTTCTAAAACTCATGCACATAGACATCCTCTTTGCAAAAATCTTCTATTGCTTCTAAAACTTCAATTAAAAAAAAGCTCATGCACATAGACATCCAAGAATCATGGAGATAACTTATTGTCACCATTTATGTCATCCACCAATATGTTGGGTTAGAAAAATTGTTGTCAGTTCACATTGGTTTAAATAATTAAGATAGGATTGCAGTTAAAGAATTGTAACAAAGAATCACAGAGCATTCAGAAGAGACCATATACACTTCATCTCCTGTGGCATATCTGCTAGCAAAATCCTTCAGCAACATCTCAAGAGCTACAGATGAGAAATAAACAAATAGAAAATGTAAGCATCAACTAGTAGCACTCTCGAGTAGTTTCACATCATGCATGTTAATATACATGTACTTTTATATATAAAAGCTTTAATACAAGTGAAAATACAGAGTTATTTAACACTACCAGACATAAATGCACCCTGGTCTACTCTGCCACACAAGCTGCAACTAATAAGTCAATCATCAAGTGATTTTGCATATCAAATTATTTGTTCATTTGATCTCTCTCAATAATTTGCAGTCATACTTGCACATAGAAGACATAATAATAGGTGAATTGTCAATCTGCAAGTGGCTGTTGATATCCGTTGCTATCATAAATCAGTGCTAGAGAGTACAGAAGTTTAGGAATCATAAGGATGTGGTTTTGTAATGACACGAAAGAAGTAATTCCCATTGCCTGGGACGACTATTATCAAATGGGGCTTCAAATTGATCATTATTGCTGCTAAAATCAAACTTCTTATCTATCCAGATCCAACAGCATGGCCTGATATAAAAGAGGTGCACTGGCATCCTTAATATTAAATCTTACCGTACTCTAAGATCATCAAGGTAGCTATAATACGCAGGTGACTTCATCTGAAAGCATGCATAGCACAGATGACATAAAATCGGAACTAGCTCTTCTTTTCCCTCACTTCTGTATTAGTGTGCACTTTTGTTATGCATGTGTAAGAAAACTTCAAATAAACAATGAGTATAATCCTTCTCATGCAAAACCAGTAGAGAAGCACATTTAGAACCAAAATAGACCCATACAACTAAAATACTCTAGACAATAACCCACCTATTTAATTACATTTAAATAAAACCCAATTTTGAATTGGATGCGAAAGTGTTCATATATTATGACATATTTACAAATCATGCCATCAACCCCTCTTTGTCGCTGAACATTTTTCTCCTTCAAAAAATCCCTTAAATTTAGAATTTTAATAATGATTTTAACTAGGCATTCAACGTGGTTTCTATTTTTTTTTTTTAATCCATCAATTTCCTCTAGGAGTCACAATTTGAACCCGTGCATTAATTAGGGTTGACTATTTTCTTTTTTCTATTGGGGGTTTGTTAAAATAATATATATGGTCTCTTTGATAGCTGTGACATAGATATGTGTAACAATTTTTGTATACTTATATATCCAACATATCTAGGTACATTAATATTTTCAATATACGTAGATAGGTACATTATTTAATATCAAAACTATAGGTATAATATAATAAGAAAAAATAGGTTTATTATTGAATATGGTTCATTATAAGCAAATATACGTAAATAGGTACATTATTTAGTATATAAAAATATAGGTACATTATTTATAAGAAAAAAATGGTGCATTATTGAAACCATAACTAAATAAAACTGACCCACGAAACTTAAGCAAAATTGAAACACCATTATGACATTGAATAGCAAACAATTTGTTGGAAAAAAAACGTTAAGATGCAATTAGGGTAATTTAGGAATTGAAAAAAAATTATAACATTTAATATGTTAAGCTTGATTAGGTAACTTACTTAGGTGAATCCTAATCACTGGGAAACCCCAAATTCACTATAGAAATATGTTACACAACAAGGCTATGACATACGACCAAACTCCACTTCAAGGTGAAAGCTTCTCCTAATAAGCAGTACATGCAGAGAATTTATAATTAAAGGAACGAACACATGCATGCAAATAATCACTCACCAAGTAAGCCTTTTTCTGTATAAAACTGAGCAAATGATAGTGACTCTTCAGGACCAACCTTTTCCTTGAGATGTGTCTACACAAACAAATGATAATAGAGTATATGTAAATACAAAATCAAGGATGATTACATAGGTATGAATGTGAAGAGCGACACCATGTGAAGAGGCTGTATATTAGAGTTGATAATGCTTGCAGCCATTGGCGGACCTAATGAAGGACTACTGTGGGCACTTGCCCACACTTACAGAAAAAGTTGCAGCCATATAATCCCATCCAAACTCACATTTTTTTAATTTTTTTTAGGTCCTTCTTAGGTGAAGTCCCCACATGGCCCATCCAATATATACAAGCCCAAAGCTTATATTAAAAAAGAAAAATCCTATATTATAAAAGAAGACTAGAGATCCCACCAAGTTCACTCATTCTGTAATTTTGTGGAGAACTCAACCATCAGACCAAGTTCATTTTAAGCCCAAATATTTTTTATTTGGCTATATATTGGTTGGATTTTTTTTAAGCCCCCAGATGAACGAAAGTTTGGGTCCGCCACATTGGTCATGAACATGGAGGAGTAGCGCTTGAACCCATCCATGGAGGGAAAGCCCACGGTCACGAACGCGGAGGAGAGGGAGACCCTAACCATGGAGCACACTGTAAACGTGGAGAAACCAATAGAGCGTGCTACGGGCATGGAGGTCATGAACGTGGAGGAGAGGGAGACCCCTTCAACCATGGCAGCAAAAACAGACCAGGACAACCAGGACGACCAGGAGGACCAGGCACCGCTGAGACCGAAACAAAGAATTAGATAAAACCTTGGCCTCTACGTGTGTGGAAAGTTTGTTTGTCAATAAAAAGGTCTATTATATATATATATATATATATATATATATATATTGGTTGAGTAGTTGTGAACACTCAGGCAAAATCAGACCTACTATATAAGGTTTATCTTTGTACTGTTACGTAATGTAGTCTTGGATCCTGCTTATATGTACTTAATGCATGTGTTTTAATTTTCTGAATCGATATTGTGTGTGGAAAGTGTCTAGAACTTCAAGTTTACCTTTGCTTGCTTACTGAGTTCTATTTGAAATCTCACGATTTTCTCTTTTGATTTGTGTCATGAATAAATAAATAAACTGTATGAGAGGGACCAAATAGAACTAATGCACCCACACTACAAGAAAAACAGCTATTAGTGATAAGCAATTGGCCACAAAAAGTATGAATATTATGGTCACTAGCTAGATGGTCACTATAAGGTTCACAAATTTTATTAAGTTGCCATCCCTAAATATTCATTGGTCACTAAAAAGGTAAACAATGAGTGACTTCCTCTCTCAATGAAAATGCCTATTAGCGACCATGAGTTTAATCACTAAAAGGCTTATAATTCGATCACTAAGACACGCCAATTTGGTCAATGAAACATGAGTCATTCCCTATTTTTTTGGTGGGTGGGTGGAGCCAGAAATTGATGTAAAAAATCACTTTTTTTTGGTGAGACAAACGAACCTAATTAATTTTGAAGAAATCCATAATTTTATCACATTCTTAATTTTTTTTCTTTACTTTCTGTATGAATTCTAACACTCATTCCCAATAGCGGAATATAAACTCAAAAAGAAACTTTTATGACTAAATTTTCATGCAACAACAGTTGAGAAGGAGTACATGCCTAAAGAGGAACAATTGGTAAATGTACGTGGATAATTGCTAACCAATTAGGTGCATTTTATTTGTGTTAAAACAACATTATAAAATCTAATCTAATTTCCTTTCATACATAGTCTCCTGAAGATAAAATTTTGATACTAAAGAAAAGTATATAATACAATGTGTTTATACTTACAATGCAACTTTAAGCAGGGTAAAGAGTTTCACATTGGAATATTACAAGAAGTGAGGATATACTCTCCACTTAGAAAATGGCCTTCTCCCTTCTTTCCTTTATCTTTGGGCCCTATCCCTTGTACAAATGTAAATACACATTAGTATAATGAGAATATATATACTTCTCCGAGGACGTAACCCATTCATTAAGGGTGAACCACACAATTGCTGGGCCCACACACCTACCTAAGGCAATCGCTTGCCTCTTGTTGAAGGCCCAAGCCTTCACATACCTACCGAAGGTCCTCACCTTCATCAATCATCCGTCATACCTCATCTCTAAGTTGGGCTCAATCTTAGCCGTCCATTCTTGAAGAAACCAATCAAGAACCTTATTTAGATCTAAACATATGAAGTGTATGAAATGCTAGATGCAGATTATGAAGAAACAGAAGCATATTTCAAAAGAAATATGGAAATCTCAATGCGAAACCATGGCCTCATCAAGTAGAAAATGCAAAGTAAAATTTTTTCTCTAAAAAAATTCTTAATGGGTGATGTCAATTTCAAATATGGAAAAAAAAAAAAAAAAAGACACCTAGGAGCTAATGATAAGAGCTAGAATTGGCAAAAAATGGTTAAGTCAAAAAACCTACAGCTGGCAACAGAGGCAAGCTCACGCGAAAAGTAAATGATGTGGCAGTAACACGTGACAAACAATGATGACTAATCATGCAAAGAGAACACTACAATGCATGCAATGCAATAAAAGATGAATTACCTTCAATGAGCTTTGAGAGCATGAATCCATCATGAAGTTGATCTCAGCCATACTAGATTATCTTAGCGCTATCCTAGATTAGTCTAGCTTCTTGAGCTTGATTAAGTGCATAAAAAATTTAAATCAAATTTACATGTCTTTGTCAAGGAAAACTAAAAATTTAGTTAACCAAAGCCTAACAACCCACGACCACACCCCGGCCAGACCACACGCAATGAAGCGACTTCATGCTACAATTTAGGAAAACATACACATAGCATAAAAACGACGCGTTAAGGCATGGTCATGGTTTTGCTAAATAACGAAAATTAACCTGTGTAAAGAGCACAAGTTTTATATTATTTTCTTTGCCAAATGAACAAGTGATGTAGTAGTATATTCTTTTTTAAAACACACAAAGATAAAGTGAGTCAATCTTAAATAAATATAAGATTAAAATAAACTGTGTTAGCATATATAAATATATAGTTGTTTTCTTATCCGAACATCTAGACGTTATTATTGTGTGGGCGCTATTGTAAACATGGAGGAAAACTGAGAGGGAGTAAAAAATACATATTGTTCGTATGGTAATAACCTCCAAACATCCGCATAGGATAAAATCTGTATATATTGTAATGTCTAAAATCTGTGTAGACTTGATTTTCTTCTTTGTTCGTTAAACGATTAACAAAAGGAGACAAACCATCAACGTTTGTGGAAAAAAAATGAAGGACAAAAAGAAAATGAACGTTTGTCCACGAGTAAGCTTACCATGAATGGGCATGCAAAGACTTCAAAGTAAGTCTTTTGTAGACCCAAAAAATTGGAAAAGCAAAAAAGAAGAAATCAACGTCCGGACATGTGTGGGCCAACATGACTTTTCATACGAAGACTTGAAAGTCTTTGGAGCCACATCTCTTGCCTTGTGTTTTGTTTGAAGCCATACTGGAAGGAAATTAATGGACGTAGACAGAAGCAGCAACCAGTGCATTGCTTCCCCAGGGTTCTCTTGGCTTTTGTATGAAAATATCCAAGAGAATAGTACTTCCCTTCCAATTAATTTTAAACAAAATAAATATGAAATTTTGAACTGTGATTTATTTGTATATTTTTGAGTTTTTTTTGTCAAATTAAGTCCACAAAATGTGATCAACTAGGTTTCAAGTGTTCCTCTCCTTTAGGCGTCAGTTCAACGATGTCCACAGAAATTCTTATCTCTTCCTCTCCTCCTCCACCACCCCACTCTATCCTCAAGGGTCTATAAATTGGTTGAGGCCAAGCCACATTAAGTTCACTCGACAATCTTGTCTTCACCTTAATTATGTTGTTAAGAAAAACATGGCATCATCATCCAAGACTTTTCTTCTTCTTGGCTTTATGTTTGCTCTTGTGATCCTCATCTCCTCTGAGGTCTCAGCTCGTGAGCTAGTGGAAATTACGAAGCCAGCAACCACTATTGGTGAGTTTCTAAATTTTTTTTTTTTAACTCAGATGTATGTTTATATTTTTTATTCCACCGATCTGTGAAAATATATCCATGTGTGGGTATATAGGGGTGATCCCACATAGGGGTAAGAGGGGTCAATTGACCCCTGCAAGCCCGGAATCCACCATTAGAGTTAAAGATGTTGATCCCTGCAAATTGCCCCTAAACTGCTTGATGAAATGCTCCAGAGGGCACAGCACACCAGCACAGTATACAGATTACCTTATTTCCATTTCCATTATTAAAGTTAAAGATGTTGACCCCTACAAATTGCCCCTAAACTGCTTGATGAAATGCTCTAGAGGGCACAGCACACTAGCACAGCAGACAGATTACCTTATTTTCATTTCTAACATTTAAGTAAATGTCTTTGTCCTTTTACTTTCATTTATTTTTATATTACTCCATTTACTTAAGTTTACAATGTAAATAAGGAACACCCCCCATTTGGATTCAAATAAAAATGCTAGAAAATCAAATTCCAACCAAATCAAAATATGAAAATTCGGTTTTAGTGCAAAATACGATTTAGGCTCAAAATGATGGCTCATTAAGTCAATACTTCATACTAAAATATCATAAAATCAAATTTTCTTATTTGATGTGTAAGGAATAAAAGCCGCCAAAAATTATATTGAGAAAATGATTATTTTGAAAAACCAATTTTCATACTTAGCCAATATTTTTACTTAAAACAGTTTTTCATGTATGATATGAATGCATGAGGGAACCTAAGGTCAATCTAGGTAAAAAGCTTTAGATGTTCAATTCACAAAGAGTTTTACAAGAATAACCTAACTCTTATGTATTGAAGAAATATTTGCTTGAATAAGCTCCCCCTAAGATAGTACTCATAAAGGTCCAAAGTTTGAGAGCTAGAACCCTTAAGAAATGCAGATAAAGCCCCGAATCAAAACTACGACGGACCTAAAAAAATGACGTAAATGCCCTAAAATGAGTAGGATTGTGCTAAGATATGCCAATTCTTATGTCGAATAAGACAAGACGCCTTGGGAGGCGATAAGGATTGCATTAACTTTTTGGTTTATTATCACATTCTTAGAGATATTTCTGGTGTATTGCAATGTGTGTTTATTTTTTGAAGTTGATGCAGTTATCTTTGATAATGAACATGAGTATTTTGTATGGTTTTATCAATTAACTATGAATTAGAGTATTATCGTTTCATTTCAATGGGTCTATTTTGCATAGAATTTTTTTTAACCTTTTACACGTTGACCCCTGTAATGAAAATTCCTGGATCCGCCACTGCTTGCAGCCTGTGACAATATTCACTAATTGGCAACTCAGCAAAGAAAACTAAGTCCATGAAGAATTCAATCTTAACTTCAACAGAGACTTCACCTTTCTCATTACCAGAACAAAAAAAAAACCGATTTACATGCAAACCAGAATTGAAGAAAAGAAAAAAGGACATGCAAACCAGAATATTTTTTTTAAAGATAGGGGCTTTTGACTCCATGAGAGACTTGTTTGCTAGTCAATTTTTAGTTGAGAAACTTTTTTATACCAAACTTCACATTTAGGACCAACTTACCTGGAGATTAAGAGCTTTTAGCCGAGGGTCAACAGGCAACAACGGTCTCTGTGGATACTTGTCCTCCAGATACTAAACGAGAATCACAAGAAGAGATTGTACTCAGATAACAAAACAAAAGAGACGTAAGTAAAACCTTCACAAACTATACAATGATGGTCAAATATGAAGTAGAACCTAATGAAAGGCCTTTGGGTCTATGGTAACTTTGCTGCAGATCACATGAACGAAATAATTCAGTTTCCAACAAATTACACTAACCAGTAATATTGCGTAGGAGTCTGAAACCGTTATGTCACCATCAACAACCAACACCGGAACAAAATGAAGAGGGTTCAAACCCTTAAAGTCTGCAACTCACAGATAAAAACAAGGCTTAGCTTATCAAATGTGGAAACGTAGGCAAGATATATTATGTTATCAAATTGTGAATCATTACTACATGTTGAATAAGCATCCACCAAATCAAAAGCTTCAAATTAACCGTCTAGCAACATAACGTGCCAGACTATTTTGCAATAGACTATTTGCCCTGTCTTTATTTCAATATATAGAACATGAATGGCTTGTAATAAGCATAACATCGCTTCAAACCCACCTGGACTGAACTGCTCTCCTTTTGTGATGTTCACTGGTTTGTACTCGTATGGAAGTCCTATACATTCAATTAACAACAAATTAACAAAACCAAATTTCCCTCAACTTGAGTGAAATTAATCATGATTTTTAATTTCTTATAAAAATTTTGACATAAACAAACTAAAAGTCATTTATAAAAGCAAAATAAAACCTTTTAGACTTAGAGCGAAGCGGACGAACCAAGAGCAGGAGCTCTGCCAGTAGGAGTAGAGCAGGAGCTTTGATTAGTGACATACCTTTCCATCGAAGGAATCTTGAGGACTATGTCGATATTTATTTGTGTTCGATTTTAATTTCGCTTGTATAAAAATAAAAATAAAAGTTTTACGTTAAAGAAACTTAGTATGATTTTGTTGTTTTTTAATGTATTTAAATCTAAAGTTTGTAACCTATGAAATTTGATGTTAATGCGTGCAACTAGACCAAGCATGCCCTATTTGAAGAATAGTTATATGGTTTTATGTCGGTTACCGATTTGTTAAAGGAATAAAAGAATAAGTTTAGGGTGCCCAATTCTCGTTTTTCCGGACCCGGTTAAAATTATTTAAAGACTGTAATTTCGGGCTTGGGCTGTTCCAAATTCCGAAATATCTGGAAGGAAATATAGTAATTGGCGCGAGAGAAACCTAATTATAGTTGCAAAAAGGTTATGACCCAGCTGTCGAGGCGGCAAAATTAACGTGTCGTGGTTGATACGGTCAAAAACAGTAAGAGAGATTTGTAACCTAATCAATATGATCCATGCAATATTATTAGATGATAGCACATGATTAACACAGTGACTGACATATCACCCAGAGACCGCTGGGGCCCTGTCACACAATCGAAGCCAGATGTTTTACCTTACACGTTACCAATAATTCACCATGTTAACAATCATTTTACAGAGAACTACATAAGCACATTTATGACTCTTCTACCAAGCTCTCTTCTGCCAGTCATGCAAAATCTCCGACTATGCACTTCCAGCTCCAAATTACAAATGTCTTCCCTTCCTACTGGTTCATTTTCCGCAGAGCAAACTTATTATAGCTTCGGTATACCCCTTCCACTAACATTCCAGTTTTTTAACAAGAGGTCAATCTAATGGCCCGTTTGATAACCATTTCATCAAACTTCCTTTAGAGACCTAGGGGAAATACATGGGTGAAAGTAGGGATGAAGAATTGTGGAGGAGGTTGGTGGGAAAGATGTGGAAGAAATGTAGAGTACGCAAAATGAAATTTCAAGTAGGTTTCCTTTTCTAGATTTTGTTTTCATATATTCTCCTTCACTTCTCCCTCCCTCCCCCAACCTTTATTCCTTATTCTCTCCATATAATTTCTTCTATCTCTAGCAAATAAAGAAAAAAGCTAAATAGCGAAGGTCTAGGAAATGCAAAAGAAGAGGACCACATGGTGGCGGCACAGAAGGTGATAGGGAATCAACCTCCACCATGAGGAGTTTTATCACTAATGCATTTAAATACACAAAATTGGTGGTATAGCCCTCGAGGCGCAAGCCCATCTTTTGGTAATATATATATATATATATATATATATATATATATTAGCAAAAGATCGAGAAGAAAGAAGCAATAATCTTTTGAAGCCAAGAAAACAAAGTTCATTAACATGAACATGGAGCGTCTAATGTGTGCAAAGCGTTGTGGCTTCTATGGCTCTGTCGAAAACAAGAACATGTGCTCAAAGTGCTACCAAGATTATGTCAAACAAGAGAAAAGCAATGCTCAGTCGTCGGTCATGGTGGTGGCTTCATCAATGGACAAACTTGATGGAAGTGGAATTTCCTTGCCTTCTTTTCAAACTGCAGATGATCCAGTTTCTAATAAAAATAATAGTGGATCAAAGAAAAACAGGTGCCAAAGCTGCAAGGGAAAGGTTGGAGTGTTGGGGTTCGAGTGCCGCCGTGGTGGAGTGTTTTGTGGAAAGCAATCTGGATCTCAAGAAGGCTGGCAGAGATATTTTGGCCAAGCAATAACAATGGAGACATCTAACAGGAATCGGAGATTTGTAGCCTGAGTCAGAGCATGTCCACTACCACCATTACTAGAGACGACGATGAAGAGGTCCATCAAGGGGTGAACAGGTCTCCAATTGAAATAACCGAAGAACCGGGACTCATTAGTCCCACATCGAGAAGAGACCGGGTCGTGGGTTTGCAGCAGTCCCACATCGACTCTAAACAAAAACTTCAATTGTTTTAACTTTATAAATATCTTCACCCCCCGTCTATTTTCTCTACAGAGATTTGAGGGTCTGGTTGGATTACTTGTTAAAGTTCTAGCTCGGCTACCTGCGGATTAGGGTATTAAGTTTAGAGTTTTTTAATCTCTAAATATTTAGGGGTTTTTTTCAAACCCTTGAAGTTGGTCTTCTAATGGAGAACCCTAAAGTGTCTATTTTTGGGTGGGGAGCGTCGAAAGAAAGCCTTTAAGAAAACCCTAAAGTTGGGCGTCGAAAGAAAACCCTAAAGTTGGGCATCCGGCCGAAAGACACCCCTGAATACAAGACTCTTCTAAACTCACTCCGGTCAACCCCCAACCTTTTGTACATCAAAGATGAGTATTTTCAACGCTGCCGGACTCATGCGGATTATTTTAAGTACTCTGCAGATCGATTAGCCTCGAGTTCTAATCACAACGCTGCCGGAATTGCTGCTCAGACAGAATCGAGAGGTGTAGCAGAGGGAGGTGGAGGGAAGCGGAGAAGAATTGGAGGACCCGAAACGTCGTCGTGGGTTCAAACACCAAGAACAAGCCCGGACTACAAGACTCTTCTAAACTCACTCCGGTCAACCCCCAAACCTCCGTACATCGAGGATTTTCAACGCTGCCGGACTCATGCGGATTATGTGAAGTTCTTTGCAGATCGATCAGCCTCGAGTTCTAATCACAACGCTGCCGGAATGGCTGCTCAAACAGAATCGAGTGGTGTGGCAGAGGGAGGTGGAGGGAAGCGGAGAAGAATTGGAGGACCCGAACCACAAGAACAAGCCCCTACTACAAGACTCTTCTAAACTCACTCCGGTCAACCCCCAAACCTCCGTACATCGAGGATTTTCAACGCTGCCGGACTCATGCGGATTATGTGAAGCTCTTTACAGATCGATTAGCCTCGAGTTCTAATCACAACGCTGCCGGAATGGCTGCTCAAACAGAATCGAGTGGTGTGGCAGAGGGAGGTGGAGGGAAGCGGAGAAGAATTGGAGGACCCGAAACGTCGTCGTCGGTTGGAACTGGCAGCGCAGAAGGCTCTCAAGGCAGTGAATGGAATCGGAGTGAAATCGATGGCCTATTTTGCTCTATCTGCTTGGACGCTTGGACCAATGACGGCGATCATCACATCAGTTGCCTTCCCTGTGGACATGTATACGGCATGTCTTGCATAACAAAATGGCTACAGCATACAAGTTCCGGGAAGTGTCCTCAATGCAAAAAGAAATGCAAGTTGGAGGATATTAGGAAGCTTTTCGTATCAAGGGTTGTTTCTGTTGATGAAGAAGCACAAAATAGGATTCGAGTACTTGAGGATAAATGTGCTTCTCTTGAGGAGAAGGTTGCTGATTATGCTAAGAAAGAAGCTGAACGTCTACAGAACGAGAGTGAGTTTGGAGCCTTTCTGGATCAACCGTTCACAAATTTTAAAATATAATTTGTAATTAATAATAAGTTTCTAGAAGTTGTAGAGTTATCTTATACATTGTATGAGTTTCGTGTCTTGTGGTATTCCTAGCTATGAGTTAATGATGAGTCTAAAGACATCGAATGAATGATAATTTTCAGCAGTAATCTTTAGTTTGATTTGATCCCTTTCTTTCAAACAATATTCACCCACTGCACTTCCGTTCCAACAACAAAGCCATCAATGGACTTTGCTACGATTATACAGCTGATCGCATACAAGGATAATGGATCCAGGAATTTTATTAGGGGTGGGCTTCATCAGTGGAAAAAACTGATTAGGGTTCCATCGCTAGAGGAATTTCCTTGCTTTCGTATCAAAATGATTCAGTTTCTAATACTAATGATAATTTGGATCTCAACAAGGCTGGCAGACCCTCTTTGCAAGGGTGCAAGCAGACAGATTATCAACATTTTGCATGGATATATAGTTAGGTTGGCTTGTATTTTGTGCACTTTGTTTTATGAAATATACAATGAAGAAATTGTTTGATTACATTCGTACGTGATTTATTTTCATACCAATACATTATATTGTACATATCTCTACTGTTATATAAGGCTTCACCAAAAAAGATGGACAAGAACAACCCTGAAACGAAAAAAATAAACACTTTTAAACAACCCCCAATAAGCAGAGTCACCTATAACATATGCAATGCAATAGTTGTGCTAATTAAGCGATTAACGTTACCATATATAAATTATGAACCACGATTCTATGTACAATATTCAATAAGGTCAATCGAAGAACCAGTACTCACATATGTAATTGTTGACTCAAGTATACGGCTTCAATTCAAGCACTTTGTGCATGTTACAAATGGAAATAATAAAAATTCAACTCACTTGTGAGAGAAATACCACAACATATGATTAGTTTAGATGGTACTAATAGCAGTAATTGAACTCGGTATCCAGACTTGTTCTTGTACCCGGCTAAGTTACCGGATTTAGATACCAAAGATCATCTGTGATTACATGTTTGATTTTGGAAATAGAAATTGTTTGGCTGCATGATTTTTACACCAGTGATCAACGTTTTCAAATTTGATCTTATTTACATGTGATCACTCATATTCCAGTAGAGTGATAGTGGCAAATACAAAACTGCTTTGAGGAATATGGCGGAAAAATTCCAGACTTAATGCACAGCATCAGGTTGCCTTTCTGGTGACGAAGCTTCAAACTCCGGTAAAATCTTGTAGGATTCATACAGCCTATTTAAAGTGGGGAATTTGGACTGCACAAAAAATAAAGAAAAAAAGGAAAAACCAAAGTCACCTTGCATCTGTTTTCTGTTTCCTTAGTTCATGCCATATTGTCATTTACTTGTGCAAGGCAGAATGCAGCAAATATATAAGGACCCAAATAAGTAAAATGCCAGCTGATACCAAAGAAAATTATGTGAGAAAATCAATACCTAACCCTGTGTTTCTGCATAATTAAGACATTCACATATAACCGGACCAGTCTATTAGAGGAAGGGAGGGGGGAATAACTATAGAAACAGTGAAGAGTTGCCCCTAAAGTTGTTTGATAATATTTTCACAGAACACACAGATAAACAGCAAACAAAATAAAGTTAACAAAAGCAAAGAACACAGAAGCGGACAAGAGTTTACCATGTTAATGTTAAACCTTGAAGTAGATACAACAATCTGTGGAGCTAAGAACACATCTGCCTGCAATTAAAAACCTTTAATGAGTCAGAAACAGCTCAAGCGGCGGGAAAAAAATCTTATATTGCTTCTAAAACTTCAATTAAAAAAAAAAAGCTCATGCACAGACATCCAAGAGTCATGGAGATATCTTATTGTCACCATTTATGTCATCCGCCAATAAGTTGGGTTAGAAAATTGTTGTCAGTTCACATTGGTTTAAATAAAAGGAATTAAGATAGGATTGCAGTTAAAGAATTGTAACAAAGAAGCACAGAGCATTCAGAAGAGAGACCATATACACTTCATTTCCTGTGGCATATCTGCTAGCAAAATCCTTCAGCAACATCTCAAGAGCTACAGATGAGAAATAAACAAATAGAAAATGTAAGCATCAACTAGTAGCACTCTCAAGTAGTTTCACATCATGCATGTTAATATACATGTACTTTTATATATAAAAGCTTTAATACAAGCTAAAAAAACAGAGTTATTTAATACTACCAGACATAAATGCACCTGGTCTACTCCCACACAAGCTGCAACTAATAAGTCAATCACCAAGTGATTTTGCATGTCAAATTATTTGTTCATTTGACCTCTCTCAGTAATTTGCAGTCATACTTGCACATAGAAGACATAATAATAGGTGAATTGTCAATCTGCAAGTGGCTGTTGATAGCCGTTGCTATCATAAATCAGTGCACGACTTTTATCAAATGGGGCTTCAAATGGATCATTGCTGCTAAAAAACTTCTTATCTATCCAGATCCAACAACTGCATTGCCTGATATAAAGAGGTGCACTGGCATCCTTACTATTAAATCTTACCTTACTCTAAGATCATCAAGGTAGCTAAAATATGCAGGTGACTTTATCTGAAAGCATGCATAGCACAGATGACATAAAATCGGAACTATCTCTTCTTTTCCCTCACTTCTGTATAGAGTGCACTTTTGTTATGCATGTGTAAGAAAACTTCAAATAAACAATGAGAGTAATCCTTCTCATGCAAAACCAGTAGAGAAGCACATTTAGAAATCAGAATATGTTACACAACAAGGCTACGACATATGACCAAACTCCACTTCATGGTGAAAGCTTCTCCTAATAAGTAGTACATGCAGAGAATTTATAATTAAACGAATGAACATGTGCATGCAGATAATCACTCACCGAGTAAGCCTTTTTCTATATTCAACTTAGCAAATGATAGTGACTCTTCAGGACCAACCTTTTCCTCAAGATGTTTCTACACAAACAAATGATAATAGAGTATATGTAACTACAAAATCAAGGATGATTACATAGGTACGAATGTAAAACCAAATTTCATTTTATATATGCAGTACAAAGAAACAGAATATACCAGCACCGACAACATGTGAAGAGGCTGTATATTAGAGTTGATAACGCTTGCAGCCTGTGACAATATTCACTAATTGGCAAGTCAGCAAAGAAAACTAAGTCCATGAAGAATTCAATCTTAACTTCAACAGAGACTTCACCTTTCTCATTACCAGAACAAAAAAAAAAAAACCGATTTACATGCAAACCAGAATTGAAGAAAAGATAAAAGGAGATGCAAACCAGAATTTTGCTTTTTAAAGGTAGGGGCTTTTGACCCCATGAGAGACATATTTGCTAGTCAATTTTTAGTTGAGAAACTTTTTTATACCAAATTCTTTAAATTTGAGAAGGACTTCACATTTAGGACCAACTTACCTGGAGATTAAGAGCTTTCAGCCGAGTGTCAGCAGGCAACAACGGTCTCTGTGGATACTTGTCCTCTAGATACTAATTGAGAATCACAAGAAGAGATTGTACTCAGATAACAAAACAAAAGAGACGTAAGTAAAACCTTCACAAACTATACAATGATGGTCAAATATGAAGTAGAACCTAATGAAAGGCCTTCAGGTCTATGGTAACTTGGCTGCAGATCACATGAACGAAATAATTCAGTTTCCAACAAATTACACTAACCTGTAATATTGCGAAGGAGTCTGAAACCACTATGTCACCATCGACCAACACCGGAACAAAATGAAGAGGATTCAAACGCTTAAAGTCTGCAACTCACGGATAAAAACAAGGCTTAGCTTATCAACAGTTGGAAACATAGGCAAGACATATTATGTTGTCAAATTGTGAATCATTACTACATGTTGAATAAGCATCCATCCACCAAATCAAAAGATTCAAATTAACCATCTAACAACATATATAGAACATGAATGGCTTGTAATAAGCATAACATCGCTTCAAACCCACCTGGACTGAACTGCTCTCCTTTTGTTATGTTCACTGGTTTGTACTCGTACGGAAGTCCTATACATTCAAATTAACAACAAATGAACGAAACCAAAAACAAGTAAATTCAATCGAATTAATATTTCAGACCAACAAAAACAAATTTCCCTAAACTTGAGTGAAATTAATCATGATTTTTAATTTCTTATAAATAAAAAATTGACAGAAACAAACTAAAAGTAATTTATAAAAGCAAAATAAAACCTTTAAGACTTAGAGCGAAGCGGACGCGCCAAGAGCAGGAGCTCTGCCAGTAGGAGTAGAGCAGGAGCTTTGAAGAAGAAGACGATGATGAATTTTCCGACTTTTTCTTCACCAAAATTAGAAACCAA
The DNA here is from genome assembly GCA_020226455.1 of Prunus salicina. NCBI lineage: Eukaryota > Viridiplantae > Streptophyta > Magnoliopsida > Rosales > Rosaceae > Prunus > Prunus salicina. Next base: position 13,522,429 of record CM035343.1, on the reverse strand, counting down.
TAAATTCATTCATACATAAATAAATAAATAAATAAAAGAGAAATGGAAATAAAAATTGAAAACGTAGTGGCACCTGCTGCTCGCTGCTGGCTTCCATGGCGTTGCTTGTCTGAAAGCTCTCAACAGTAAAGTCTGAAATCTCAGAATCAGATTAGTAAGTCAAACAAATTATTAGTTATATGCAAAGAACTGCGACTGTTTTCCTTTTCCGCTGAGCTGTCTATGTTTATTAAATTATTTTTCGACCAAAAAAAAAAATGTTTATTAAATTATTAGCTATATTTGTTTTTGGTAAGTAATGTTTTATAGTTATTTATAGTTATTCTCCTCTTGGCCCAAAAAAAACAAATTAAATTCCCCCCCCCCCCCCCCCCTCCCCCCCCCCCCCCAATCTCAATGTGTAATTTTGCAGTATAATTTCATTTAGACCCTCTGTGGTTTGGCGTAATTACAATCAAACCCCACAAGTTTTGGAAAAGGTTTATATGGATTATCTTTATTTGTTCCTTTTCTTTCGGGTGAAATATATGGGCAAAATCAATTCAAAGGGCAATATTGTCATTTGAATATTTAAATAAAGCTAGTACCTCCAAGCTGCAAACTTGACCTCCGACCACTGAAGTACTTACCTTTGTTGTGTTAATTCCATTTAACAAAGGATTTTTAGCCATTTACCCCCTTCAATTATCAACCTAATCGAACTTACCCAACTTAAACTAAAAAATCTACCAATTTAGCATCCGAACTAAGGGGGTGTATTCAATTAAGATTTTAAAAGAGTTAAATGGAGTTATAAAGTTTATAGAGTTCAATATAGTTCAATTGATTTCTATCAACTCCACATAGAGTTTGATTAAATTCCTAGATTGATTTTAATGGTATTTGTTAGAGTTTTATCATAGATTTTAAAAGAGTTTAGTAGAGTTCTAAAATATTTTTTTTTTGGGCTATTTATCTTTTTTTAGATTTTCAAAAGAGAAAAGTACATTTACAAAAACATTTTGTAAAGAACTTCCAAACCATATGTATCCAAAGGAAAAAAAAAAAAAAAAAGGCATGTATTTTGTTCAAATGTGCAACCAAATAAGGATTTATGTCTGCCTGTTTATGAAAAGTGAGCAAAAGTAAAAACATAAAAGTAATTTCATGTCAAAAAAATGATAAGTAAACTATAATTCTAAATGTATAAAAACGAATAAGTATCTGCTTCATTGCTCATCTTTAATTCCCGTCATTCATAGCATCTCTCCATATCTCTGAAGATATCCCAACCCGCCATTGGTAATTAGCATTCTCGCGTAGTTGTTCTTGGGTTTGAAAAACTTGGTCATAATTATTTCTCTCATTTTCTGGTGATGATGATGATGTTGAATGCTCATTATCTTCTTCAATAGGAAATTCATTAGAACGACACTCTTTGCGAAGAAAATTGTGCAACCCTGCTTCTGTTGCCATCAACAATATCTTAATGGTTTCATAATCATGTTTCTCTAATTCTTCGTCGTCCATTTCCTCTTCTTCTTTTTCTTCCTCGATTTCTTCACTCCATAATACTTCATCTACTTCTTCCATCTCCATTAATAACCAAAATAAATAAATAAATAAATCTAAAGTGCACATATAACATTGTAACACAAGCAATACTCATAAGTTAAAACAAATCTGAAGACAAAACTATATAGATTGTAACATTAAAACTATATAAATTAGAACAAATCTGAAGATAAAACTGAAAAAGCATAAAGGCACATAAAACACAAGCAATACTCATAAGTAACACACATAAACAGTACCCAAATAATTAATTCTAGGCCAAAGTTCAACAAATTCCAAATTAATAAAGTTCTAAAATTCCAAACCAAAGTCTTAAAAATATTTTAAACCAACACGATAAAAATAGTTTAAACCAAAGTTTCAACAAAATCTAAAATGGTAAACATAATCTCAAAGAACCACACTCATTCCATAAATGAATTCTCTAATTTCACCCTTACCGTTAGATTTTAGATTATTCCATCCAAAGTTTTATCAAAATTGACACGTGAGTATCACGTGGGACAAATTTGGAGGGCAATTTGGACCTCACATGAGTGGGATCCGTATCAAAGCCAAATCATATCCATCTCCTTTAGAATCCCTAAATCAAATTAGGGATGCAACTCAAAACATTCAATATAGTTAAGGATTTAGACTTCATACTCAAAAAGATCACATATTTTGGGCGGAGCAAAGTCAAAAAGGTGCAATTGTGGTTAGACACTGGGTTGGGTTGGGTTGAGAGAGGCGATTGCTACAAAGATGCCTCTCAGAGATGGTGGGGAAGCTCCTTTTTACAGTAAGTGACTTTTTCTCCTTTTCTCTTTTGTTTGATTCATTTATCTTTTCTCTTCTTTGATTTTTTTGTATGGGTTTGATATTGTATTGTAAGGACATAAAACAATTAAGCATGTGATAGTGGTCTTACGTTTGTCGTGTGGTTGATGACAGTGCCTGCATAAGATGACAGTCAAGATGCAGATAAGGCCTCCATGCTGGATTGACGGTCAAGATGCAGATGAGGCCTCTATGTTGGAGTTATATAGTTATGTTGTACACTTTGGATATTACTTGAATAATGTTGACTACCCATTTCAAACATAGGACAAGGGGTTGGGTTCAGTTAAAAGAAGACAAAGATTACTTGGCAGCCATTAATTTGGTTAAAAGTAAACACCTTTTTGTCTTATACCTATCAGAGAAGATAGTAGTTGAGCCCATATGAAAGTGAAGCAGTTTTTTTTACCTAACTCAAATACTGAGTTCAAAGATGCATATGTTGAGGTTGAAGATGTGGGAGAGTATGAATTAGATGCTGAAGAAGAAGATGTGAGGGAGGAAATGGTGATGATGAATATGTTGAGCAAGATGTTGAGGGTAATGGAGAAAAAGTTGAAGATGGTGAGGAAGAAGAAGATATATAATACAGAGAAACTTATTTTAAACAAATTGACGAGGAAGATGACAATGTCTTTCATAGGTATTTGGTAATTGAGGAAGTTGATGATCAAAAAGAACCAGATGAGGTTGAGATTGATGAGTATGACACAGAGGATTTTGAAAGTCTGAGTGAAGGAGAAGAGGCTGAAGAAGAAGGTAGGAAAAGGGGACTTAAAGCTCCAAAGTTCAAGTAATACAATAAGGAGCATGATTTATTGGATCCAAAGTTCCATATGGGGATGGAATTTCCTACAATTCAGGATTGTAGACAAGTTATTAGATATTATAGTATTGCATATACTAGAAAGATAAAGTACTTGAAGAATGAGCCTTATATGGTGAGACTTGTTTGTGATGATGCACCCAAGGGAAATGAAGAGTCAATTAAGGATTTAACAACAACAAAAAGACAAGGCTGAGGATGTGACCAAAAAAAGATAAGGCCGAGGAAGAGGATTTGAATTAGGCTTGTCCATGAATTTTTTTTTTGCTTCATTGGTTGGCAAATGACCTACGGTGAGGGTCAAGACCTACAATCCAACCCACACTTGTGGTAGAGATAAGACAAGTAGGTTTGCCACATCAAGTTGGTTAGTAGATATGTTTGATGACGAACTAAGTTCAAATCTGAAGATGTCAGTGCCTAATTTCATGTAATTAGTTAGGAAAAACTGTTGCTTAGATGTCTCTAGGATAAAGTGTACAAGGCTAAGCAACAAGCTAAAGACATGATAGAATGGAGCATTGCAATCAATATGCTCGGCTGTGGGATTAATGTGAGGAATTGAAGCAGCAAAATCCAAGAAGCACAATTCTTGTGAAGACTTCATTGCAACGGAATGATCCCATTTTTTAGAGGATTTACATATGTCTTGCTCAGTTAAGAAAAGAGTTCATAAATGGGTGCAAGACAATGATTGGGTTTGATGGGGCACACATTAAGGGGCCTCGCCCATGTCAAATACTAAGTGTTGTTGAGATTGATGCCAACAATGATGTGTTCCCAATAGCATATACAATTGCTGAAACTGAAAGAAGAGTTACATGGACCTAGTTTTTAGAGTTATTCTTCAAGGATGTGGACATTAGAGTAAGTGGGGATGAGTGGGTGTTTATTACAGACAAGCAAAAAAGGTTGGGCCAAGCAATGAAGAGCTTAATGTCACAAACATTTGAACCAACTACGCTCCAAGTCACCAGCAGTTCACTAATGTGCGGACGTGGTCATTGCCACAGCCTTGAAACTGTAAGAATGTGAAAGTAAAAAGTCCAATATTGGAAAATTAGAAAACCTTCCAAGGGCTTATAAGGAGTCGGGCTACTCCTCCCATTGCCAATTGGTTTTGGGGTGAAACCTCAACTTCCTTCATGGTATTAGAGCTAGGTTAGCCCACGTGTGAAAGTCCAATGGCCACACGTGCTCCACCTCACCCAATATGTGTTATCCATGTGTTAGGTTTGAAAATTCGGCACACGTGCAGAGGCGTGTGAGAATGTGAAGGTAAAAAGTCCCACATTGTAAAGTTAGAAAACCTTGCAAGGGCTTATAAGGAATTGGGCTACTCCCCCCATTGCCAATTGATTTTGTGGTAAAACCTTAATTTCCTTCAGAGACCACTCCTAGAACCAAGTCCTCAAAATAGCAACAAATGGCGGTACAACAGTCTCAAGGTTCTGTTTACGTAGAGGCTTTCTATCCCAGTCAACAGCATGACATAACTGCAAGAAACAAGACAATTATAACGTAACAAGAAATAATAATTGGTAAATAAGGCAACCACAATACTGAATTTTCAAGGTGTATGTATATCGAAAGCAATATTAAGACTCTGAGATACAGTTTAAAACTCATACATGCTCACGATTAATGATTCACATTACAAAATGAAACAAGTGCATCAAAGGAAAGAATTTTCAATTATTAAGATTTGAATTTGAATACGAGAGACCTATAGTAACAATGAGTTGCAATGAACATTTACATGAGAGAACGTGAGCAGTCTATGAATTTGAGTAATATATTTACAACTATGTTATGCAAAATAGCAATTAGAAAATGAAACATAAGTAGCTTATGATCCTACAGCAACCATGTGTTGCAATTATACTCTAGAAAGATGAACAACAACATAAGAAGCAGACCCTATACAAACAGCAACAAAATTTAACACCAATCTTCAATGTAGACGATTAGGGGCAAGGGTGGGGAGAGCAAGGTTGAATCCTCCTAGGCAGACTATAGCGTTGACATCCTCTCCTGCTGTTGATAAGTGAAATTGGACAATACCCTCTTTGTTTCTTAGGAAGAGCATGTAGACTCGATTGTTGCTCCCAAAGAATACAAGTGGAGTAAAGGAAGCAATTTTAGCCTTGAAGACTGTATAGGAGGTTCATTCCCAACTCAAAGGTTCTTTTTGCAAAAGAATCATCACAACAAACTTGTCTTTAGCATGTTTCTAATTGCCGGAAATTGCTAACTTCTTTTGGAAACCAAGCCCAATTCTTATGATTTGAGGATTCAACTCACTGAGTATAAGTGGCAGCCAGTAAAAGATAGAGGCTTCCATGTCTTGGCCAATTATATTGTCATTGGTAAAAGATGAGGTCTTCCAATACATCCGGCCATCATCAATAAAGATTCTGTTACTCGAAGTAATGAATGACAAATTACAGGACTGAGATCTTATCCAAAATCCACCTTCATCATAGGACACAACTTAAATCTTCATTGGGGTCAACACCAATCTTTGATGTAGAAGATTAGGAGCAAGGGTGGGGGGAGCATGGTTGAATCCTCCCGAGCAAACTATAGCCTTGTCCTCCTCTCCTGCCGTTCGTAAGTGAAATTGGATGATAGCCTCTTTATTTTTTAGGAAGAGCATGCAGACTCCATTGTTGCTCCTAAAGAACACGAGTGGAGTAAAGGAAGCAATTTTAGCCCTGAAGACTGTATAGGGGATTCATTCCCAATTCAAAGATTGTTTTTGCACAAGAAGCATCCCAACAAGCTTATCTTTAGCACAGTTCTGATTGTCGCAAATTGCTAACTTCTTTTAGAAACCAAGCCCAATTCTTATGATTTGGGGATTCAACTCACTGAGTATAAGTGACAACTAATGAAAGCTAGAAGCTTCAATGTCTTGGCAAATTATATTGTCATTGGTAAAAGATGAGGTCTTCCAATATATCTGGTCGTGGTCAATAAAGATTATGTGACCCGAAGTAATGAAAGATATATTATAGAGGTTGGATCTTGCCCAAGATCCATCTTCATCATAAGACATAACTTGAATCTTCATTTAGGTCAACACCAATCTTCGATGTAGAAGATTATGGGCAATGGTGGGGGAGCAAGGTTGAAACCTCATGAGCAAACTTGTCTTTAGCATATTTCTAATTGCCGCAAATTGCTAACTTCTTTTGGAAACCAAGCCCAATTCTTATGATTTGAGGATTCAACTCACTGAGTATAAGTGGCAGCCAGTAAAAGGTAGAAGCTTCCATGTCTTGGCCAATTATATTGTCATTGGTAAAAGATGAGGTCTTCCAATACATCCGGCCATCATCAATAAAGATTATGTTACCCGAAGTAATGAATGACAAATTACAGGACTGGGATCTTGTCCAAACTCCACCTTCATCATAGGACACAACTTGAATCTTCATTCGGGTCAACACCAATCTTTGATGAGGAAGATTAGGAGCAAGGGTGGGGGGAGCATGGTTGAATCCTCCCGAGCAAACTATAGCGTTGTCCTCCTCTCCTGCCGTTCGTAAGTGATATTGGATGATAGCCTCTTTATTTTTTAGAAAGAGCATGTAGACTCCATTGTTGCTCCTAAATAACACGAGTGGAGTAAAGGAAGCAATTGTAGTCCTGAAGACTGTATAGGGGATTCATTCCCAATTCAAAGATTGTTTTTGCACAAGAAGCATTGCAACAAGCTTGTCTTTAGCACAGTTCTGATTGTCGCAAATTGCTAACTTCTTTTATAAACCAAGCCCAATTCTTATGATTTGGGGATTCAACTCACTGAGTATAAGTGGCAACTAATGAAAGCTAGAAGCTTCCATGTCTTGGCAAATTATATTGTCATTGGTAAAAGATGAGATCTTCCAATATATCTGGTCGTGGTCAATAAAAATTATGTGACCCGAAGTAATGAAAGACATATTATAGAGGTTGGATCTTGCCCAAGATCCACAATCATCATAAGACATAACTTAAATCTTCATTTAGGTCAACACCAATCTTTGATGTAGAAGATTATGGGCAATGGTAGGGGAGCAAGGTTGAATCCTCATGAGCAAACTTGTCTTTAGCATGTTTCTAATTGCCGCAAATTGCTAACTTCTTTTGGAAACCAAGCCCAATTCTTATGATTTGAGGATTTAACTCACTGAGTATAAGTGGCAGCCAGTAAAAGGTAGAAGCTTCCATGTCTTGGCCAATTATATTGTCATTGGTAAAAGATGGGGTCTTCCAATACATCCAACCATCATCAATAAAGATTATATTACCCGAAGTAATGAATGACAAATTACAGGACTGGGATCTTGTCCAAAATCCACCTTCATCATAGGACACAACTTGAATCTTCATTCGGGTCAACACCCATCTTTGATGTAGAAGATTAGGAGCAAGTGTGGGGGGAGCGTGGTTGAATCCTCCTGAGCAGACTATAGCCTTGTCCTTCTCTCATGCCGTTCGTAAGTGATATTGGATGATAGCCTCTTTATTTTTTAGGAAGAGCATGTAGACTCCATTGTTGCTCCTAAATAACACGAGTGGAGTAAAGGAAGCAATTTTAGCCCTGAAGACTGTATAAGGGATTCATTCCCAATTCGAAGATTCTTTTTGCACAAGAAGCATCGCAACAAGCTTGTCTTTAGCACAGTTCTGATTGTCGCAAATTGCTAACTTCTTTTAGAAACCAAGCCCAATTCTTATTATTTGGGGATTCAACTCACTGAGTATAAGTGGCAACTAATGAAAGCTAGAAGCTTCCATGTCTTGGCAAATTATATTGTCATTGGTAAAAGATGAGGTCTTCCAATATATCTGGTCGTGGTCAATAAAGATTATGTGACCCGAAGTAATGAAAGACATATTATAGAGGTGGAATTTTGCCCAAGATCCACCTTCATCATAAGTCATAACTTGAATCTTCATTTAGGTCAACATCAATCTTCGATGTAGAAGATTATGGGCAATGGTAGGGGAGCAAGGTTGAATCCTCATGAGCAAACTTGTCTTTTGCATGTTTCTAATTGCCGCAAATTGCTAACTTCTTTTGGAAACCAAGCCCAATTCTTATGATTTGAGGATTTAACTCACTGAGTATAAGTGGCAGCTGGTAAAAGGTAGAAGCTTCCATGTCTTGGCCAATTATATTGTCATTGGTAAAAGATGAGGTCTTCCAATACATCTGGCCATCATCAATAAAGATTATGTTACCCGAAGTAATGAATGACAAATTACAGGACTGGGATCTTGTCCAAAATCCACCTTCATCATAGGACACAACTTGAATCTTCATTCGGATCAACACCAATCTTTGATGTAGAAGATTAGGAGCAAGGGTTGGGGGAGCATGGTTGAATCCTCCTGAGTAGACTATAGCCTTGTCCTCCTCTCCTGCCGTTCGTAAGTGAAATTGGATGATATCCTCTTTATTTTTTAGGAAGAGCATGTAGACTCCATTGTTGCTCCTAAAGAACACGAGTGGAGTAAAGAAAGCAATTTTAGCCTTGAAGACTGTATAGGAAATTCATTTCCAATTCAAAGATTCTTTTTGCACAAGAAGCATCGCAACAAGCTTGTCTTTAGCACAGTTCTGATTGTCGCAAATTGCTAACTTCTTTTAGAAACCAAGCCCAATTCTTATTATTTGGGGATTCAACTCACTGAGTATAAGTGGCAACTAATGAAAGCTAGAAGCTTCCATGTCTTGGCAAATTATATTGTCATTGGTAAAAGATGAGGTCTTCCAATATATCTGGTCGTGGTCAATAAAGATTATGTGACCCGAAGTAATGAAAGACATATTATAGAGGTGGAATCTTGCCCAAGATCCACCTTCATCATAAGTCATAACTTGAATCTTCATTTAGGTCAACACCAATCTTCGATGTAGAAGATTATGGGCAATGGTAGGGGAGTAAGGTTGAATCCTCATTTGCAAACTTGTCTTTAGCGTGTTTCTAATTGTCGCAAATTGCTAACTTCTTTTGGAAACCAAGCTCAATTCTTATGATTTGAGGATTCAACTCACTGAGTATAAGTGGCAGCCAGTAAAAGGTAGAAGCTTCCATGTCTTGGCCAATTATATTGTCATTGGTAAAAGATGAGGTCTTCCAATACATCCGGCCATCATCAATAAAGATTCTGTGACCCGAAGTAATGAATGACAAATTACAGGACTGGGATCTTGTCCAAAATCCACCTTCATCATAGGACACAACTTGAATCTTCATTCGGATCAACACCAGTCTTTGATGTAGAAGATTAGGAGCAAGGGTGAGGGGAGCATGGTTGAATCCTCCTGAGCAGACTATAGTCTTGTCCTCCTCTCCTGCCGTTCGTAAGTGAAATTGGATGATAGCCTCTTTATTTTTTAGGAAGAGCATGTAGACTCCATTGTTGCTCCTAAAAAACACGAGTGGAGTAAAGGAAGCAATTTTAGCCCTGAAGACTGTATAGGGGATTCATTCCCAATTCAAAGATTGTTTTTGCACAAGAAGCATCGCAACAAGCTTGTCTTTAGCACGGTTCTGATTGTCGCAAATTGCTAACTTCTTTTAGAAACCAAGCCCAATTCTTATGATTTGGGGATTCAACTCACTGAGTATAAGTGGCAACCAATGAAAGTTAGAAGCTTCCATGTCTTGGCAAATTATATTGTCATTGGTAAAAGATGAGGTCTTCCAATATATCTGATCGTGGTCAATAAAGATTATGTGACCCGAAGTAATGAAAGACATATTATAGAGGTGGAATCTTGCCCAAGATCCACCTTCATCATAAGAAATAACTTGAATCTTCATTTAGGTCAACACCAATCTTCGATGTAGAAGATTATGGGCAATGGTAGGGGAGCCAGGTTGAATCCTCATGAGCAAACTATAGCATTTGCATCAATCGAGTCTATATTGTTTCGCACTTGTTCTTACTTTTATCCTAACACCTAAGTAGGTGGTTCTACAAAATACAAGAAAATAAAACACATCTAAATCAAATTATTGCCTACTTATAGTCAAATATATTCAAGTATGACCTGAAATATGGATCCAACCATAAACCACACAATGTCAAGCTCTTTACACTCCGTCATGTAAAGGAATTAGAGCATAAATGATCCCAATTACTATTTACTCTCATTACTTTACTAATGTGATATATATTAATAAGGTTAAGAGCATTCACAATGAACTCCTTAAACCACCTCATTAAATAAAATTTAGGGAGGAAGTGAGAAAACCCAGCTCCAACTATGCATCCTATCCAACTCCTACAATAGAGAGGAATGGACTCCTAGTGTCTCCTTATAATTTAATGAATATTTTAAATCTTTAATTAATATTTCCATATATATATATTATTATAGAGATGGACCATTTATGTTGAATTAAAAGATAATTAAAGCATTTATGACTCCTTAAATTAGAAAGTATGATTGAAGTTGAAATTTTATAGAGAGCTCCTAAAATAGTTTTGGTGTATTTTAAGTTAAATTTTAACTAAAAAATAGAGAGCATGATTGTGAATGCTACATGTCATCAATATTATTGATACTATCAATATTTTGACTTTATAATTGTCAATATGTAATTGATACATCGTTCATACTCATATCAACACTCTTAATTAATTACATTAGAAGAGAATGGTTTGAAATATCTTAAACTTATATTAATGTTTGTATGATAAATTGCTTTTTTTGGTCAAGGTCAAGGATATGAACTTCGATCACTGCTATATTCACTGAATTTATTTATTTATCTTTTTTTGTTGTTGCCAAAATTAGAAAGGGGAGGGGGAAAACTCATACACATGGTATTGTGGGGGTTTAAATCCAAGATCACTTAAGAACACATCAAAAGAATAAGTCAATCCAACTGACACCCCATTGATATCCACTAAATTTATTCACCTAATATTATTGAAAGGTTTATCGTTTTTGTTAAAAAAATAAATTCGCATTTCTCATAACTTTTTTATTGGGCAAAGTCTAAAACTAATTTTCTGACAAAAAAAAAAAACTAATTTGGAGCGTTACTCAGCTCCCGCGCTGCGGTGTGTGCTTCAATCACCCATTACTGAGGCAATGTCGTATTAGGACTTGCCATGTCAACAACAGGGGTCCCACAACAGCCACCACCGTGAAATATTTGGACTTTCCGACTTTTCTGTTCTACTAGGGCTTTAAATAGAGGGTTTCACTTCTTCAGACCGGAAATGAAAGAGAAAGAAAGAAAGAAAGAAAGACGCTTCTCACTTCTCAGCAGGGTTTAAGAACAGAGAAGCAGCAACCGGTTTCTTCTACGGTTTTATGAAAATTCTCTAAGCGAGCTCTTACTGTTTTCTCTGCCAAACACAAATGGCGTTCTGGGGTGAGTTAACCTTCTTTTCTTCCAAAAACAAAAAAGAAAAGGAAAGAAATGAGCCTCTTGGTTTCTGAAACTATGTCGAAGAAAAACATGGAAGTACAAAAGAATGAATCTTGTGAACCATGATGAATTGGTTGAAAGCTATTTGGTTCTTTCAGGTCTCAAGAAATTGAATTTTATAATTATTTTTCCCAATTTTAAATTTTTAGTAATCTTTTGGTTTTTCAATCTTATGTGTGGTTTTGATTGTTGCACTGGGTTCTCTTCAATAATGTTCCACATAACAATAGACTTTCTTCAATAATGTTCCACTGGGTTTTCAGTCTTATGTGTGGTTATTGATTGTTGCAGGAACTGAAGTGAAACCCGGAAAGCCTTTCACTCATATCTTTGATGGCTTGAAAGGACGGCTTCACATTTCAGTGGTAATGTATTTAATAGAATGATTTCTTGGTTTTCTTTGTTTTTAAAGTTCTTTCAACTTTTTATGCTGGGAATTTACCAAAGATGGGTTTTGTGACGATGCCTATGGTTCATTTTCTAGGAATTTTTTTAATAGAAACCCTGCCTTTTTGTGGGTTTGGTTAACTTTGTACTAGAATTTAGTTCCAATTGTATGTATGTGGTGTGAAAGTTGAATAGGTTTTGATTTTGAGGTATCCTGAACTTGGTTTTAATTGTTTGGGTCAATAATATAGATAATAATGTATGTACATGTTACTATACACAGGCAACATTGGGGACTGGGACAGCAACCAAAAAAAGCATACTTCAATGTAATGTAGGAAACAAGAGTCCAGTTTACCTATGCTCATTGTTCCCTGAGAAGGTTGAATCATTGCAAATAAATGTGGAATTTGAGGAGTCTGAAGAAGTCATCTTCTCAGTAATTGGTCCTCGGAGTGTTCACCTCTCTGGCTACTATCTTGGTGGTCATCGGCATCGCAATTTAGATGATAATTCGTATCCTTTTGTTGAGCTGGGTTACTGTTTAGACCTTTATTTTTTTCTCCACTTAATATTTTGGTCAAAAGTTCTATGTTTTTACTGCAGTACTACCTAATTAGTTACTGAGAAAGGAAAAGAAAATAATTATAGGATTTGTTGCCCTTTTTTTTGGTTTCCAACAAATGGGGACCCAAGTGACCAGGTTTTTTTTTTTCGGTTGATGAGGTTTTTTTTTTCTTCTAGTTTTCGCAGCAAAACTAGATGGTTTTGTGTTATGAACTTTTTTTGTTGTTGCAAGTTATGGGCATTTTTCATTGTCTGGTTCATACGAGATTCTCTTTCTTTTCCCTTTACTATGATGCCAAGAGAATCCTATGGGGAAGATATTGCTGACTCAGAAACACAGAGATCCATTAACAGTGAAGAAGATAAGTATGATGATAGTTTTATTGATGACGATGACCCAGAAGTTTACCCATCTTCTCCTGTTTCTGATAGTGGAGGTATGCCTTACCAAAATATTTGCTTTGAATTTTCCCTCCACAAATTGTGGCATACATGAGTTTTAAAGTGTGGTCAGTGGCAGTAGCTCTACGGCATTATTTTGGTGTTTGTTGTAGACAACATACTCATGTTCATCTACATTGAATTTAGAGGAATATTTCACCATTTTTGGTCTCTGCGTCACATGTGCTCAGCTTACTGGCTTGCATCTTTAGTTTTTCTCTTTTTTTAAGTCAATGTCCTCATAAAGATGTATCATTGATGAATTTTTGCAATATTATTCTGAGATATTTGCTCTATCTGTATTTGTAGATTCTGGTTCTGGTTATCTAGAGGAGGTTTCGAATAAGAAGAAACCTCAGAATGGGAAGGGCGGCCGCAGACGACTTAGAAAGATGTACCAACTGAGTGAGTCAGAAATGGAAAGTGAAGATGAAGACGGATGTCCGATTGCCTCTTTGAAGGCAAAATACGCTTCAAAGAGCACAACAGAGGAAGTGGAAGAAAAAGTTGAGAAGAGAACCATTGATACCAGCAGCAAGAAGACAGAGGATGGTGTCTTTAATGCTACTGAATCAATCAAAGATGGTGATGATGTGGATGTAGGTGGTCAGTCGAAAAGGTATTTGTCCTGCTTAACAAGATAACCATGGCAACTTCACTTGTTTAAGAGAGTGATCCCTCTATCACAAACTAAGTTTGTGCACTCATATTTATTAAATTAGATAAGTTTATTAGCTCTTATAGCTTGTTAGTGTTTACTGTTATGCAAATTGAACACAAGAAGAAATATTGAAAAAAAAAACACAGTACAATCAACTACCAATATCCTGAGATTTTCTGTATTACAGCATGATAAATGAAGCTTAAAAAACCAAATTATATTGCAATTTACCTTTAATGCTGGCATTGATATCTTCTAAATCATATGCTAGCTCGGGTAGTGGCTTGTCTGACATCTAGATTGCCAAATTGAGTTATTGATCCTTGTTTGTCATCTTGATTGCCAAATTAAAATGCAGGAAATTTGACCTTCCAGTAGATCCGGTGTCACCTTCTTCTGAAGTAGGCCCTGAAAATGGTGGAACACCAAAGAGAAAAAGGAAAGAACGGCCAAAGGAGGAGAAAGCACTTGAATCTGGTCTACTTGAAAAAGAGGATGAAGCCCAGAAAGATGAGGCAAGAGCTGACAATAGGACCCAGAATTTGTGTGTGGAAGATGCACCAGAGCTGAAGGTGTCCAACAATAGGTGAGTCCTTTTTGCTTCCTTTGCCTCGAATATATACATTCTCATGTCCTGATACTTTGTAGTGTGCATACTATGTATTGCAGAGGGGAATTTACTGACGTTGATGTTTGTTGGTCTTGATTTTCTTTATATTATTGATATGCCAAAGCAGCGAAGCTAAAGTGCCAGATAATTTCTCGAAGCCTTTAACAGAGGTCGTCCCAGAAAATGGTGAAAGACCCAAAAAGAAAAGGAGGAAGAGGGTGGAGGAGAAAACATGTGAGGTTGTCAGCACTAACCCTGATAATGTTGTCAAAGAGGATAAAGGCCAGCAGGATGAGTCAAAGGGTGGCATGTGCCAAGATCTGCCAGTGAGAAGTGAACAAAATCAGAAGTCGGCCAAGGATGGGTGAGTAGTACTGTTATGTTGTTTTTTGCTTTTGATATTGAAGTATGCCAAGATATGGAACTTTTGCCCCAGGTGTATCTCAATCTCACAAGATATTTTCTTCTCGTCCCTTTTACCTTGATCTTCGAAATAGCATGACAGGACAAGACCAAAGAAATGGATTGTGTAATGATAATATGCACATCCATATCAGGCCTTTTGCATTTGCACATGTGCAGTCAGGAATGCATTTGCGCTCCTGAGTGCAGACACATTTTTCATCTGTCAAAAGAATGCAATTTCTATTGATCAAATATGTATTGTCCATTATTATCTCCTGTGTGGGAAAGCATGGGCAAGTTAAACATCTCCCTACGGCACTCAATTCCAATATCTATGCGATTTTCAGGCCATATATCTGTTTGTGTGTGATTTTACAATGGTTATCCCATGATTAAGTATAAAATTGTCTGTCCATTTTTCCAGGAGTTCTGGCCATTATTCAGATAGATTTGTTAATGGTCAATCTGATGAGAAGAAAGTTAAAAAGAAGAAAAAAAGTAAAACCCAAGCACATGGGGAAGATGTGAACACAGATGCACCTCCCTTGGTGGCAGAAGAGAACGCTGATGCCAAGCCATCTCAAATTAGGACCTTCCCAAGTGGATTGAGTATTGAGGAGTTAGAAGCGGGAAAACCAGACGGGAAAATTGCCACTTCAGGGAAAAAGGCACGTCTATTTGAATCCGTAGTTGATCTATTTCATACTGATTCTGATTTTAAATTTGTTTGTTTGTATCTAACCTTCCAATGCATAATGGTAGCTTAGAATAATATTCTTTACAGTAAAGGATTAACGGAAAGTAGCTCTGTTTGGTTTCAGATCAGCGTTCTCTATGTTGGCAAGTTGAAAGAGAATGGAAGAGTAATTGACTCAACTGTTGGCAGTGCTCCTTCCAAGTTTCGCTTAGGTAATTACTGATGAGATAAAGTCATACTTTTTACCAAAAAATTGTTCTGCCTTGTATTTACAACAGTTGCTTCTTGCAGGTCAGGGAAAAGTTATAGACGGCTGGGATGTTGGTCTTGATGGTAATTATGTAACTTGATTTGTATTTTGTAACTTGGTCTTTTGTTGAATAATTATAATTGCTTTTTATTTCGTTATTTCAAAACTCTTGTGATGCATGCATGATTCTCAGGTATGCGAGTTGGCGAGAAAAGAAGACTTGTTATCCCACCACCAATGGGGTATGTCTTTAGAACGTCAGCTAACTGATTTCCTTTTGTACATTTCTATCTTTACAAACTCACTACTTGCTCTACATGCTGGCAGCTTTGGGAGCAATGGAGACGGTAAAGACGTGCCACCAGACGCATGGCTGGTGTACGATGTTGAGTTACTGAAAGTTCGTTGAGTGATCGATTCTACTGCCTCCAGTACTGGCTTTTGTTTTTTTCGTTGTGCAAATTTTGTGATTTTTCTCCCCCTCATCAAATGCAATAGAATGGCGGGAGTAGCAAAGTAGCTCAGTATAGTTTTCAAATGCCAACTTGTGGGAACAGCCTCAAGGCTTTGTGATAGAAAGCTGGCTTTTGTGACCTGAACTCATTTTGTTTTGTTCTCTCCTTTTGGGTTCTTAATCTTCACTGAACCACATACCCAAATGTAAAAGGTTTTTGGATCAATACACCGCCAGAGAAATTACAACTGAAACATTCTATATTGTTGAGCAGCAGGCTGTGGAATGGAACCAGCCATTTAACGAGAGTGTGATTTTGCTTACCTGCCTAATCATGGTGTATCATTATCATTTCATTAGTTAGAGTGATTCAGTCGATACAGAGATGCGCTTGAAGTGGGGGGTGTGCTGTCCCTATTGGGCTGGGCCCTTCCCCATAAGGCCCCACCGTCGGGGCATAAGCGCCCTCTTGCTACCCATATGCGAGGCGCCGTCTTAGCCAATATCAGATCATATATTAGAAGGAAAATAAAAAGGGAAATCTCTATATGCAATGTTCGTAATTTGTAATAAGCTAACTAAATTTTTTGGGTGTTGGAAAAAAAAAAACTAATATTTTTTGGTTCGAAAGTAATAATTAATTTTGTATTAAAATTTTCATACTGAAGCAAGGGATTGGTTTTCTTGTTTTGAAGCTGTTAAATTTCTTTTAATCCTATTTAATCTTTTCTTTTTTGTCAGAAACCCTATTTAATCATTTCCACAATTCACCAACCAATTTTCGTCTCATATTTGTCTGCCATAGTTTACTCCAGTGTCGTGTTCTTCCATATAGAAGTGAAGCTTGGAGGAGAACAGAATGTTAGTTGTCTCAAATGTTTCACATTGGAAAGAAAAAAAAATGACAAAACGGTGCAGTTTTACTCTACCCTCCTCCCTCCTCACGCTAAAACTCTAAGAAAAACCTAGATGATGGAAAACCAGCTTATCTTGAATTCATCGATACAAAAACTATAAATCCAAAACCAAAAATTACCGCTACGAGAAGGACATAGGGAGCAAAGAAATAGAGACCACCAAAGATGGTTACAAGCGCAAGAATGATAATCATCTCTGGTCCTACTGCATTGCCACTAGAAGTGATGAAAACTTGGTCCTGAAGATGAGAAGGTCCATTGCTTGTGCTTGGATCTGTTGACTTTGTGTTGACTTCAATCTCATCATCTTCCCAACCAGAAGAGTTTTGATCAGTTGCCATGGATGTCTTGGGATCTTGGACCACTTGCTCTATGTGAGGGTTTTCGTTGTTGCATGCATCTTCTGCATGTGGATAATTAAATAATTACTTGATGAACATAAATAATATTTTGCACACTTGATCCAAAATCAAAGACTAAAACATTTAACTAAAAGACAATAAAGAAAGACCAGGAATAAACAAGTTACCGAGAGTATTATCAGAATTAGTAATTAAGTTCTTATTTTCGAAAGAATCTTCGGCTATGGAGGAGTAGTGACAGAGACCCATTGCCATCAAGAAGAAAAAGATGACTGCAACTTTTGTGAAAGCCATGGATGACCTTAACACTCAAAACACGCTACTTGGAATGGAAGGGAAGGACAGAGAGAAAGAAGGGGGTAACGCTCTTATATAGTTGCACCATTGATTCTCTAGGGTTTTCTCCATGACCAACAAGGAAAGAAAGAACTCATCATACTTTCCTGAAAATTCTAGGGTTGAAAACTTAATTAATTTCTGTTTTTCTTTATTTGTGAAGGAGAAGAAAACAAAAAAGAGGAAAGCTTGATTTACCAGTTATGAGTCAATGGGTTTATTGATTTGGAAAGTATAAAAATCTTTAATTGCATAAACTGTGTATTTGGCACCCAGATTTAAATTTTGTCAAATCAATAGTCAACCCTCAACCATAAACTCTAAACCCGAAATTTTCAATTAAAATTAAGAACACCAATTTTCATGTAATTTTATCA
This sequence comes from Prunus salicina, assembly GCA_020226455.1. Taxonomy (NCBI): domain Eukaryota; kingdom Viridiplantae; phylum Streptophyta; class Magnoliopsida; order Rosales; family Rosaceae; genus Prunus; species Prunus salicina. Next base: position 13,504,319 of record CM035343.1, on the reverse strand, counting down.
AACTGTAATCTAAGCCTTCATCAATATGTTTTAGGAGGAAAAGAAAAATTAGGGTTAATTTCTCCTAGTGCATTAAGCAAACCAAAGATACAGTGAAACTTAATTAAAGTGAGCCAACTGTGCTTAACAAAACATAACATGTTCATGTTTCCACATTTCGTACTTCCAAGATATTTACAGATCAAACCCCACATCTGGAAACAAAATTTGGGTTCTGTACATTGATGTAACTCTCGCCAAATAGCCACAAGACACCAATTAAAGCACTCAAGCACTCATTCCAACTTTGGCTCTAATTTGACCAGAAAATTCCTAGCTTCATCATCCGTAACTTCACTGCATTGGGAACATATAGGGGAAAAAAATCAAATAAATGACTGCTGTAGGAAATGAGAAAGATACGATTGACTTGAAAACAAGCACTTGAAGAACCGGAAAGAGCGTAAGGGGGCAAAACCTGTCTATAGCTTCTGTCTTTGAAATCAAGGTGAGCTCTTTGGATGCAAGAAATTCACAGAAACTGCTGAGGGCTTTCTCCTGGCAGAATATAAATAGAGTGCGCAGAAAATCATTGAACTGTTTCGGTTCCTGCAGAGGACAAACTTTCTGAGGTTAATATGCAATTGTCAGGTAAGCCACAGCTGTCAAAGTACACCAGTAAAAGTAAACCAAAATGACACTAAGTATGAATTTAAAACAACTTAAGTTTAAATTGTGAAGGGTCAGAAGGAGCCACTCCTCATTACAAGCTGAGGTGGGTAAATCACAAATTCATACGTCTTCATTTACCTTTTCTTTTTTCAAAAGAAGTCATTCTCCTTCTAAGTAGATATGTGTCAAATTGTGATTTATCCACCTCATTTTGTAAGATTAATTTACTCATTACTCACAAGGAGCCAAGCAAATTTTCTTTTATGGGGAGAGGAAAGGTCCTTTTTTCACAAAATGTAAGAAGACGAAAAAAAGGAAAAGTAAATAAGTAAATAAAATAATAAAGGATAATCATGGAAGCACAAAAATGACTTGCTCCATTTTCACATTTATTTAACATTGATGAGAGAGAGAGAGGGAGGGACATACTTGCTCTAGGATGCAACCCTTGCGGAGGGCAATTAAGCATTCCAGTGCCTTGGGATAATTATCCCCTTCATAAGAGTCCTCTACTAAGTCGTGTATTTTGTTTTTCATATCCTTAATTGCTTTGCCAATCCACTGTGGGCTATCTCTACGATTGATCATAGCTTCAAAATCCTGGACAGGAGTAGCATCCCCAACTTTCTCAACCTTAACAGCAGAAGTATATTCGCTGGAGTTAGGTTCATCAGAAATGTCAGCATGACCCTCATTTGACCCAGATGGCTTGTCTCGTAAAAATCGCCTACTTGATTTCTTCAGCTGCAAATCAGTTACACATAAAACTTGAATTTCTGTTATAGGATTGCCAAAGGAATATAAAAGATAGACTGCCTGCACGACAATGATACCTTTGGATTCTCTTTGACTTCAAAACAGCTGCGAAATACATCAAGAACAGATCTGTTTTGAGAAAGCAACTCTTTATCAGGTTCAGTAATCATCCTGAGAGTTTCATCAAGTGGAGGCACAGCTGCATCTGGTTGCCTTGATTTCAACTCAAGATGACGATAGAAGCGCTGAAAAAAATTATATAATATGCAATGAATGTCAATTGAAAACAATAAAGCAATACCAAGGGGAACGACATCAGGAAGAAAGGAACAAGCTTTTTGAAGATTTGGCTTTTAGAAACTCTTCAAAACATCTTAATTTGTGGCCTTTAATGCTATGTGGAAATTATCATGGAGGAAACAAGGAACCTGAAGATGGACAAAATTGCATGACTGAGTACCTCAAGAACAGGATTTGGAGTTAAGCCAGGTGGCAGAGCCTCTTCTTTGCCAGGTGGTGCAAGATCAAACATCCTGACAAAGTCATCTGCAGCCTCTTGCTGTTGTTCATTTGGTTGCCATGATGCTGGAAAGTTATTGAAAGAAGGGAATTGAAATTCTCGAACATCCTCAGCAAAAGGGAGCACATTGAAGTAAAATGAATCAGGCTGCCAATAATAACAATAATCCATGCAGAATTAATAGGTATTAGGGAACCATGAAAAGCAAAAGTACTTCAATACAGCAGTCTGTTCAACTGCATATAGGGACTTGAGACTCACAATATTATCATTGTCAGAGACATTAGGTGTCAAGACCCCAACAACAACATTCCCTTGTCCTTGTCTCCAAACACAACGCAAAATTGCCACCTTATTCATATCTTGCATAGCTCTTGCTAGGGCAGAAACAGCAAGAATGGCTCTTGTATTACCCGGTTCAGGGATGAAAACATTGACATCTTTCATGTAATAGTGTCTATGATGTATGTAAGCATAGGGCAGAACCCCCCAAAAAAGGAAGAAAAAAGATCAAAACATTGTCATTTGAATTGATATTAAAAAACGAGGATACAAACTAAAGCAGATACAAGTTTACCGCATTATGTTTTTAGCATCAGAAAATCCCAGAAGCTTCACACCTTTTTCTGGTTTGAACTTGACAGCATCCCATTCAGCAGATGATATGGGAATAACTTGAGGGCCATAACGATAACCTTTAATCCTCTGATCTGGAGGTACAACTTTACTAGGATCTTCAACACTTTTGTACTCAAAGTCCACTTTGACTTCATGTGTGGCAAATTTATCAGTTGGAGGCGCTTTATCAGAATATTTCTTCAGAGTGGGAAACTTCTCTTCCGATGTTTTCTTGTAAACCCATACCTGATTATCAATAATTATGTACAATAAGGTAAGAAGATGTATGATTGAATTTACTTTGACAAAACATAAGAGAGCTCACCTTAATCTTCATTTTGGGGCTAAGCTCAAGATCACCCCTGAATATTGTAACTGGAGATATTTTTCGAGTTCTGAGAGCACCTAGCAATGAAGTCGGACTCTCAACATGCACTAACTTTGCACATGTCTTCTTTGAAAATATACCCAATAGATTATCATTCTCATCCATTACGCTTTTATTTGCTTCCCCAGTAAGACTTCCTCTTACAACTATACTTTCCATTCTCATACCATGTGTATTCATGTGTTCAGCAATGGTGCTGACTTGATCTTCTTTAGTTCCTTCTAGCGGATATTTAATAGGGAATTGTGCATTAGTAAGCAGACAAAGACGTTTCTTTCCTTTGTATGTTTCTCCATATTTCTTTATCAGCATATCCATCCCAACAATTATAGCATCAAGAACTACCAACAAGGTCAAGGCCAAAGATATGAAAATGAGCAAATAATCAAGCACTTGTAAATTATGTTTCTGCTTATACAGGACCAATTTCCTTCCTGGAGCAATTTCTTATACACTTAGATCAAAAGATTTATATTCATATAAGAATGACCAAAAACTTCATCAAACTAGAGAGAGAGAGAGAGAGAGAGAGAGAGAGATTGCTTTTTGACATAATAAACGAAAATTGCAACCATACTCACACATGTGTCTATATACAAAATTCAAGCAATCCAGTATATAAATAGCCAATACTTATTAGTGTGTAATTATGTATACAGTTCATCTGTAAAACTCTTATAAAAAAAATTTCGACCTTAAATCAAATAAATTGCAATTGGAAGGACTGTGAGAATAAGTTAAGGAAAAAAGTCTCAACCTTTTGAATCCAAAAGGAGTAAGAATGGAAATATTTTATGCAGAAGGTGCAGGCCAAGAAGATATCACAATCATGAAAGTTTCACACACTAGGCTGTTGCACTAGAACAATAAAGGATACAATCACCATCACGAGTTCCTCGTGGCAGTTGTTGTAGAGTTTCAACAAGTTGCCCATCAACTACTTTGATATTTTGTAAAACCACCACATGCTCATATCCACCCACTTCCTTTGTTAGTTCATTTTCAGTTTCTGAGAGATCAAATAGCACCATTAATGAGTAATGCTCCCTCGAAAGCTACTAAAGATTTAAATTATAATACAATGTAATTACTGAAATGCAGATAGCAACCAGAAATCACAGACAAATTAAGTATAATCATTTAACATTGTAATTGCTGTAAATTATTTCATACAAAGCTAAAGGGTACCTTCTGTTCCAAACAAAACAACTGCTACTTCATCATATTTGCTGTAAATCAGCTGCAAAAACAAAATGGGGATTAACAAAATTAGATTAACACTGTAAAAGCAGCATTACAATAAAACCACCAACCGCTCACCTTCTTCTCTGCTAGCATAGAGCAAACTTTTTCTATCTCTGGAAGAGCTTTGTGCATTGATGGACTGACATCGATCAACAAAACCATGGCATCCTAATCCCAAATACATGACCAATATTGTTAGCTTGAATATAAAAAACCTGAAAAGAAGTTACCCAAATTTAAGCAGCCTTAAAACCCTAAACCCTGTACAGATAGCAATACAGTGTATCATTTGATTTTGACATATCGTAGTTAATGGTCTTCTATTTGAAACCTTCAGAACCCAAACAGCCCAAACCAAATTGAAACAATAAAAATAATAATTTAAATAAAAAAAATAGAAGAGTATTTTAGACAGTGGAAGGAAGAAGAAGAGCTTTTACTTGAAGAATAAATCAGAAAGAAGAAAAGTTAGGAGCTTTGTTACCTTGTTTCGAGCCATTGAAGAGGGAATTGGTAAAGCTTGTCGCGGAAGTTGGGTTTTGTTTCAAATGGTCTGAATGTTGCTGTGTGACTGTGATGTTCTTTCTTCTTCCCGCTTTTGGGTTGGGAAATGAAATGGCCAAAATTACTTCGTGGCCCCACAAAAATTTGATTATTATATTCAAGGCCTTTATATCAATCAAATAAGGATTTTGCTGACCCAGACCAACTATCCTTAATCAAAATTTAATAGTTGACATTATCAAATCTAAAAATGTAAAACACACAATTGGAGTTCATAAAATTTGAACTCAAGACGTTATTTAACAAAATTTAAATTGGGCATCATTATATCATGAATTTGAATTAGGTTGAAGTGCCAATGAAAAACTCATTATATTCCTTATTTCTTTACTAATATTTGGTTTTATAAATAGAAAATATTATCATGATTCACTCACTTCTTAATTGAATGTTCGTCTTTAAGTGAATTTTAGGATTCATTTAATAGCACTCATTTCAAATACATGTGATTACTTACAAAGCATATGCATCATGTAAATCTCCTTATTCGATGAGTACCTTGATGATAGCCAAATGTAATGATTTCATTATGAGGAAAAGTGGGAGTTTATCTTGAATTATAAAGTCATATTTCTGAAAATCCATAAGTATGATTCTTGATTTCTTACCTGCTCCACTCATTTTTTTTATTCTATACAAGTGATATTAAGGTGAGGGAATCGAACCTATGATCTCGGGTGCATGGATAAATTGTTAACTACTTGAGCTATATGCATCTTGCTCCATTCACATTTTGATTTTGAAAGTGTTGATAAATTGTGTTAACTACTTGAGTTACATGCCCCTTATTCCACTCATATTTTGATTTCGAAAGTGTTTGTAAAATAAAGACAGTTTGAAACCATTGAAAGAAGGTCTAAGTAGAGACTCAAAGCCCACATGTACCCTCCAACCCAGAAAGCCCTAACCCACTTTCAAAGCCCGCATTAGGACCCAAGAAGAATGTAGAAAGAAATAAAAGCAAAAGTGAAACATGTGATGATGAAAAAGGCATAACACAGCGCTCAAGATTGCAGCTGCAAACACAGAGACGGGGCACAAAGAAACAGAGACATCAACAGAAAAAGAGAAAGAGAGACAGACCAAAAACAATGGCTTCCATGGCTTACCCAACAAGCTCCTCCTATAACTACAAGAATTACAACAAAGCTTACAGAAGTTTCACCACTCCCCATATCCTAGTTTCTCAGCAGCAGCAAAATGACCACAAACCCAGTGACCCAATTGGTCGAAGGTGCTTATCTTCCTCCCTCTCTCTCTCTCTCTCTCTCTCTCTCTCTCTCTCTCTCTCTACACACACACACACACAAAACCCGCATGGTTTTTGAACCAAAATGTCTAACAAAAACATTGCATTGAAAAATTTGAAGGGAAATAATACTAAGGAGCAGCGAATTGGCAGTGGTAGGAGCCATCTTCAACTTCAGGTACTTGTCCTCTGCATTCATTTCAACTCTTTTTTATGCTTCAATCTTATCACTCCCTCAACCTCATGACATTTTTGGACTCACTATAATTAATTGTTATGATTTTGGTGGAATAATTTTGATGGGTGAATGCAGTGGTAAAAAGCCAGATTATCTTGGGGTGCAGAAAAATCAACAGGCTTTGGCACTTTGTCCAGCTACTAAGAATTGCATATCAACCTCTGAGAATGTCTCTGACCTTACCCATTATGCCCCACCTTGGTATGCTTCTTCTTCTCTCTCTCTTTCTTAGATTGATTAGGGAGATGGATTCAGATTTGCAGAAGCTTTACCAACTTCATTTGTTTATTTTATTATCCTCTATCACCACTGAGAATGTGGCATAGTAATATTTTACTATGCTTACAAATGGAATTCAAAGTAGGAGATTTAAAATAGTTTTTTTTTTTTTTTTTTTTAATTTATTTTTTCTGGGATTGGTGTTGTTGGTGTCTCAAACCCAAATCCATGGAATGATGACATAGTGGAACTTTGACCAAATCGAGGGTCAAAGAAGGAAGGCTGTAAGCCACTAAGCTTGTAAGGGAGGAGGGCCATGTGGGAGCCAAAGCCAATGACCTCGTGTTCAAAATCTCCCTTCCCACCACCGACCATTTTAAGTAAAATGTGGTGCATGTGTTTTTTTTTCTATTACAGGAACTACAACGGTGGTAGGAAGAAGCCAGTCAACAGAGAAGTCGCTATGGAGGAACTTCTCCAAGTGGTAAAAAGCATTTCAAACATGTTTGCGTCCTTATCACCTATGGCAACTTAAAATCCGATGATTTATGGCCATTGGACTTTTATCAGCAAAGATCAATTCTGAAAAGTTAATTTTGCAGATTAAATCAACAAAGCCGGACAAGTTCACACCGCGGATTATGGAGATCAAAAATGATTATGTGCGAGTGGAATACCAAGGTCCCATCCTAGGGGTAGGTGTGACTCATAACCTCGAAGTGTGCGTGGACGACTAATAGTCGTTGATCAATGTCAGGTTTATTTTAGTACCCACATTCATTAACGACTATCAATCATCTAGGCGTACATGAACGTAGTTGATTAATAGTCGTCAATCAACGATTGTTAGTCATCTAAACACGCATGAGCAATCGCAAGATAGAAGAACAATAACATGTTGATTTTCTTATGTTCATGCAGTTTGTGGATGATGTTGAGTTTTGGTTCCCACCGGGCAAAGACTCAATAGTGGAGTATCGATCTGCATCCCGGATAGGGAGCTTTGATTTTGACTATAACAGAAAGAGAATCAAGGTGAAAACTACAAGCAATCTTAATTTTTACAACCAACTACATTCAACAAACAACTTCAACTGATTTCCAGACTTTATGACAGGCGTTGCGGCAAGAATTAGAGAAGAAAGGTTGGGCTTCTAAGGACAGCTTTTGAGGGACACACTCTGCTGTTATGCAATAAGATCACATGCAATCAAACATTGGCTCAGTGGTCATGCAGATAGATCAAGATTGAACCCAGATTTTCAAATTAGGCAACTGCAATCATTTAATGATTTTTGTATTGAAGACTGAAAAGTAAAAATTCTAATCCTCCGGCAGGTTCCAAAGATGAGTTGAAACAGTCGAGTTAGTCGGCTAACAGATCTTGCTTGCATCGTGACGGCAAAATAGAACAAGTCTTGAGCAAAGTGTGTTGGTTCAGAAAAAGAACTCATCTCAATCATATTAAACATTGGATTTAACTTGTACACAACTCGGTAGAGATTCTTAAAATCCAAATATTGATATTAGAGATACATATTTTGTTTCCCAGTTTTTTTTATGCGATCTTTTGTTTCCCAGTTGCTTCTCACATCACTTAATGAAAACAAAACAGAAAATACCAAAGGTTTGAACATGAGATTTTATGCGGAGCACATATGCAAGTTTCTAAATCATGTAAATGGCTGATGAGAACAAAAGAAAATCTCAAACAATTGAACTCCAAGCCAATACAGGTCAGGAATAAAATAAATGGTGCAGGGGTGGATAACTTACTTTGTTCACAATGAAAATATCAGTACAGAAATGGTTCTCGACTGTTTACTGCTTTAAATGTTTCCCCATAATAGGGGAAGTTGAGTACAAACTGAAACTTTGCAACGTAATAAAGATATGACCTACACAGAGACCTGGAATAGATGACATTTTCAGCTCTGGTCAAAACCGGCAGCATGGTCCGGGGTAGGCATCAATCTTTCCTCAGTTCCATGTACTCATACCGAGTGCCATCAGCATTTAGAACGACAATTTCAAGCCTGTCGCCCTGTAAGACATCCAGAACACGTTAAAGAAAGAGGTGCAGATGAGCTTGATATAAAAATGGACAAATATGCAGAGGGCCAAAAACTTACAGTGTATATATCTCTCTCTGTTGCTGATGCAAAAACAGTTTTAACCAAATCTATTGCCTCTGCTTCAGAAAGTGGTGTAACGGCATCCTGCACATGTCATATATTGTAGAAAAGGTTAGTAACAAATACCAATAAAATGAACCAATTGGGTAAATTAGAAGTAATCAAAGTCAAGAACAAACCACGGCAGGCAATAAGAGAGGGCTAGGCGACTTCAACTGATTATCTAAAAAGGGTATGATGAGTGTAGACCCGGAACCTTGGGAGCTATATCCAACCCTCTCATAGGAACCAACAGCATCATATGTGAAGACACAGCCCTTACCTATAGATTAAGAATTAAAATGACTTGTTAGCAGAAAGAGTCTCAACAGACAGCCAAAGCTTCTAAACTCTAATATTTACCTTCACTATCTAAACCACCCAAAACATTGAAAGCATAGTAGGGAAAGAAGCGTTTGTAGTAAAGGGTGTTGGAAAGTAGTTGAGCCATTGCAGGGCAGCTCATTTGTTTGTTATGTTGATGCTGATAGATCTGGGAAAATTTGAAAGAAAGAAAAGCCATCAGTTCCAGAACATACCTCAATTTATTTTGTGTCAAATAAATACAGCCTATTTACGATCGCAAACATCCAACACCATTTGTTAAAGACAAAATGAGTACATGAAAAAAGAAAAATTGGAATAGGTGTTTAAAGCATCACCAAGTGCTTAGCAGCCAAATGCTTTTGCAACGCTTTCACATCAGCTTGAAAACCAGACGAGGCTAATACAGCTTTGTCTGCTCTGCAAGTTTAGAAGACAAAACATTACATAAGACCCAACATCATCATCTAGGAACTCTGATGAACAACAGAAACTCTCTCTTCATCTACAAAAAGATTGCTACATTATATCAGCAAGATGACTTTAAAGGGCTGATGTAAGCTATCAAGTATCTTCTGTCATTCATTAAGAACATCAGCTATCATCACATCTCTATCTGCAATAATTTAACCTTGAATCAAACAAACTAAGCTCATGTCCATGGTGAAAAAAAAAAACACTAAGCAGGCTTTGTTCTAAGTAACTAAAAATGATAACAAAAATGTGTTTTTGCTTCATAACTTGAACAACCCAGGCAACCAATTTATTATGTTTCTAACAGCTTTAAATCCTAAATGATATCACTTTACAGGAACATCCTACTGGAGCAAGTGATCATTAGTTGAAGAAGATACTGGTCACAACTAAAGTGATGCTCATACGGATTGGTGAAAATGCCAAATGTACAACCCAATTGCAATTGATGATTTATGCCTCCTCTCTAACTTTGTTTCCTAAACTTAAACCCCCTGTGGGAAACACAAATATATCAATTTTAAAAGTTATCTGGAAACTATTAATTTAGATATTAATAAGCTTCTCCATCAAATACAATACGGGATCATAAAAATGATTAGCAGTAAAACTGCAAGCATTTCAAGAAAAACCCCCGTAATAAAGGGTACATTTCCAAGGTTATGAACAAAATAACGCCTTAAACTAAATCCAATGTGCCTGCCCAAAAACCAACTAGCTTTTAATTTTTTTGGTTAAATAGCTGAGACATAATGAAAATACAATCTAACCCCAGTGATAATTAAAATAAACCCAAACCAGAAACGAAATAAAACCAGAGAAAACCTAAAAATGCAAAAAGAAAAAAGAAAAAAAACCCTAAAAGCCATCGCTCAGATACAGCAAAAAACAGCCTTTAATAATCAAGACTTTAACTCTATGTATATCGAAATTTCTGAAAAAACATATATGTAAGAGGGTTTTATGGGTGAGTACAATTTGCAGATCTTAGAATAGTCGCGGGTGAGAATACTGTAACCAGTCGACATCCGAGTATCGGCCGCAATCACACAGTAATTGGCTCCCGCAATAGCGACACAGGATCTGCGATCATCACAGAAACGAAAAAATACCCACAAAAACAGAAGGAAAAATAGTCATTAATTCGTATATATACAGAAATACATGAATACATACGTTTACACAAAGAGAGGGAAAGAGACAGTACCCGCCATTGTTGTCGTAGGGGGACCAGTTAGCATGCTCCTTGGTCATGGTGAATCGGTCTGGGTCAGTGAGAAAGAGAGAGATGAGCAAATTTAGGGCGTGGAGCTGGAGCTAAAGTGCAAAGTGAGCTCTGGGTACGCCTTCTTCAATTTTATTATCTCAGATCGCTCGGTGTCTTTTGCTTCAAGAAATAAATGGAGTTACGACGTCGTTTGGAAAATGAGCCTAGCTTGGACCGGGCTGTAAATTCTGTTTACACATAAAACTTTTAGGGCCCGTCTGTTACACATTATTAGGATCGGAGATGTTACAATGAGGGGTGAGCCGCGCGGCTATACTCTTTCAATATATTACAAACTATAGCCGCACGGCTTTACTGTTCATTAAAAATGAAAAAGGGCCCAAGTATAGCCGCTCGGCTATACTATTTATTTTAAAAAATTAAATAAAAAAACCTCTCAGTATATCACACCATTCATAACCTCCCCTTCACTTTCATTCAAAACCCATAACAGCTCTCTCTTATTTGGCACCAAAAGAGTATTCCTCCCTTCAGTTTATGGCATCTGGGATGCCTTAGTTAGCGGTAACAATGCCCGCGAAGCCATTGCCTCGATTCCATGCGGAATGGTACTCTTTAGGCATGTAAAATCTGTTCCTTGTTACAGTCAATGTTGTTTTCTAAATTTCCCTTGACATTTGACATGTTCTTATAGTTTGGCATTAGAAGTTTACAACTTTGTCATTTGTTAAGGGTGATGTTTCAGGGTCTGTAGCAGAATTTGATAAGGCAATTGAGATGGATCCTCGCCAACGGGCATGTAAGTCTAGTTGTAGTTCTTGATAATTGCTTCTTATTTTTGTGGTTTTTGGGATATGAAACTCAATTATATGGGACTAGTGAAGCAAGGGAAGGATTTCCTGAGGCAAGTTAAACTATCATTTCCTATAGGAAGGTTTCTGATCCAGAAGGTTTTTATTTTATTTATTTATCTGAGGAAGATTATGGATGAAGTTAAACTAGGTTTTGAGCTTTAACTTTGAGCTAGTTACTTTTGGCCATATGTAGGAGCAAACATACCCCAAGTATGTTTATGAGTGAATGTGTAATTCTAGCTGACACCTTTTTTAGTGATTTTTACTTTCATGTATTGAGTGAAAAATGCTAAATTCTTTATACATGTAATAACTCTAAAAAAGTAAAAAAATCAAAAAGAGAGAATAGAGACTCGGGTATTGGCGTAATAGTAATGGATAATGTTCTAAACTACTTATATCGATAAACAAAAGTCAAGTGAAAAAATAAAATAAATAAAATAAGGGTCCCAGTATAGCCGCGCGGCTATACGATTTATTAAAGAAATTAAAAAGGAACCAAGTATAGCCGCGCGGCTATACGCTTTAAATATATTATATTTACAAAGTATAGCCGTATTTATTGCCGCACAGCTCCCTCTTCTTTGGCAATGTCTGACATTTCCACAATTCCATTTTAATTTATTTCGAATCTTTAATCTTTAATTTTGTGGTCCGTTGAATATTTATAACTTTATATGATTGCCGGAAGCTCGCCACTAGTCAGTCAGCTACGAACCATTCAACGTTTGACTCATTAATTTTGATTAAAACATAAAATTTTATAGAGCATATAATTATTATTTATAATAGCAAAATAATAAAGTAATAGAGCTAGCTAGCCAAAGCATTGTAGAACTCAAATACTTGGTTGGCGTCACCAGAAGCTGGTTTCTGACTGCAAAGCAAAACAACAAAAGCTTATTTAAATTTATTTTTGTGACAAAGGCCAGAAACTGAGAGAAGACCAAAGCGCAGAAAACAGGAACGCACAAAAAGGGGAGAAAACAAACAGAGAGATACGCGCACTGAGAGAGAGAGAGAGAGGTGATCGGTTATGGAGATGCTGTGGACATGGCTGTTGAGTTTCTTCTTCATTCTAGCTCTGTTATGCATTATAGGTTATCAGGTAATTCTTTCTTAATTGTGTATGCCCTTTTGTTTTCCTAAACATGCATCAAGTTCTATAGGCTTATAGCAGTGTTGAATGCTTGATTCACAACCTAGGCCCATCTGGGTTTGTTATTTTATGTTTATAATGTATGGGTATTTTTTTTTCCCCAATTTTCGTGCGTCAATTTCTGATAAACTTTTTCCATGAATTTAGAGCTTTTTTTCTCTTTGAACACAAAATATTATTTTTTCGTTTTTGCAAGACTCGGTTTTTGATTTGTTCTTTTGACAGTCTCCAAACTCTGTTTCCCTTTAATGTAAAGAAAGTATGTTATAGAGACCTCGGTTGGGTTTTTTTTTTTTGTGGCAAAATTTGTAGAAAGGTTTTACCTTTTGTTGCTAAATTTGTAAATAAATAAATAAGTATTTGAATTTGTAGTCATGCATCCCAATTATATGTTTAAATTCTTATGCAGAACAACATGAGTTTGCAAAACAAATAAAGATGCATACGCTTATTGATAATTAAAAATACTGTCTAAATTTTTTGCAGAAATCTAGTTAATGAAGGTGAACTTGTTTTTGGCCTTAAGTGACCGTCAGGCCTATTTTTGTATGGTAGAACTGCTCCTACAAGCCATAGATAGTTTAGTCACAGAAATGGTCTTACTTTGTCTGGTGAATCTGGTTATTTAGAAGTGGTTCTTGAAATGCTTAGATATATGACCACTGCAAATGTTGAATGCAGCTTGTGTGCTTGGTGGATCTTGAATTCGATTACATCAACCCATATGATTCATCATCTCGGATAAACAATGTTATTTTGCCAGAATTTATTATTCAAGGAGTTTTGTGCCTCATTCTTCTTATAGCGCGACATTGGTTTATGCTTTTATTGGCTCTGCCGCACCTATATTATAATGTGAATTTGTAAGTTTCTTTCTTATCCATTACTCAAATATTGCTGTGTCTAGAATTTTATAAATCATGATCTCTGTGTAATTTGTATGGTACAGTGTTAACAAATTACTTATGAATATAGAGTGAGCTTATTTGACACCAATATGATACTTCCATCCCCTCTAATCTCATCACTCATGGTGGTTATGAAGAAAATTCATATTGTAGAGAAGTACGTTGGTTCACTTGAATAGGATTATAGTATAACTTTGTCAACTGAACAGTGTAAGGGAATGGTTGTTACAATCAAATGACTGTTGCATTCTGGTTTGTCTCTGTAACCTGGTTGACATGTGATTAACTAGTTGGGATAAGAAATTTATACTCAACTATAATTTGGTTTCATTGTCACGGATATGTGGCCAAGTTATCAACTTGATCTACTTTTGGTCAAATCTGGATCTTTAGAAGTCTTAGTTCTAATATGAAAGAATTACATTGAAGGCTGACTACTCATATCTTTTATGCATTTTCTTTGTCTTCGATAATTTTGATCCTTACCATGAAGTGCCAATTGACTGCGAGGCAGTTTGGGAATTTCGAATTCTGCTTTAACAAAATATATCACATTTCACCAGATAACAAAAATTGTTGCTTTTAAATATCCTCACTCCACCGCAATGTCCATTCTCTTTCTGCTCCGTCCCTCCCTCTCCCCATGCGTGTGTGTGTGTGTGTGTGTGTTGAACAGAAGCCTATGCAATGTATAGGCTATTAGGCACATACCAAGATGCTAGTGCTTAACTAAATGCACAATGGTGTCTGGGAGGCAGCATGTTAGATTATACTTTGCATTGCAAATCATATTGAATGCTTTAGGAGGTTATACAGATATTCCTGTATGCACTGTATTTTTCATTATCTTTTAATAAAACATGTCAAGTTAAACTTGGAAGTGTCTAATTTGTAAGTTTTGGAGAGCAGAAGTTCTTTTTGTTCTTTAAAGCTCAGGAACGATTGATCAAGAACAGAATTGTATTGCTTTTTATGATTAGATGAAGAATAATTTCATTCAGCAAACCTCCTTAGGTACCATAATTTCTGATATGATTTGTATGATCAGGTACATGACGAGACGACACTTGGTAGATGTGACTGAAATATATAACCAGCTGAGCTGGGAGAAAAAGAAACGCTTTTTCAAGATTGGCTATCTTTTGGTCCTATTCATCCTTTCTCTATTCTGGTATTGTGATAAGAATGTTGTCACAGCCTTAGTAAATTGTTTTTTGCTCTTTTTAAGCACTTGGGTGAAATTAAATGTTCCTTTCATGTAAATGTGATTTAGGTTGCTTTGGAGCATTGGAGATGAATATGATTAACCAGGCATTGTTGCTCCCACCAAGCCTGCACACTGTAAGTTTATGTTACTCTTTAATTGCTGTTATGTGTTGCAGTTGAGAACCATACATAAGTTAGGCCATTGTGTTTGTTTGCATGTTGCAAGTCAATTATTTATACTCGAGTCTTTAGGAAGGAAGAAGTGGATATTGTATGATCATCTAATTTGTTCATATATATCGTGTCCGTTTCACCAAACCATAATGCTAAATTTCCCAGGTAAGCAATCTTTTTATATTTAGGTCAACATTGTAATCTCTTATTTTGTAAGAGTCAACTTTTGTTATCAGGTACGTCATTTTTCCAGGATGATACTAATTACTTTGGCTAATTCCAGGTTTCTATGATGGAGCCCGAGAGACGGACATGAGTGGCTATGAATCAGGACTTGTGCAAATTCAGCTCGGTTTCGGCACCTGATTTGTCATTTAATTTTCTGTGTTTGTAATGTCACAGATGCTCCACTTATACGTATGCATATGCTTACCTTCAACAGTTCCATTCTAATTTGCAATGCGATCAATTTTCTTCCCTCTTATTTGCACACTAAAAACAAGTCGGCAAAGTACCTTTGTCCTCTCCTTGTCACGGCCTCTTGTAAATAAAAAGTATTTAGTTTCACTAACAAATTAGACCCTGCCAATTTCACAATTAGAATGCAAGTAGTTGTAGCTTATCTGTGAACAAATATTTTCTTTACTGCTATGCTTCCAGATGTTTTCACTGTTCCGTAAAGTTGAGTATTACGAATTTAGGTGGATCTTGTGTACTCATTCATGGATTAATTATTACTCGCAAGTGCACAAGGTCAATCGTAATATAGAGTATGGCAAATATGAGGTCATTCTCACGAGGATTGAGTTCAACTTTCAATTAGTCTAACCTAATTTACTTCACAAAATACTTTAACTACTCTAATTATATAAATAAGAAATTAAACACGTAGTATACTCACATATACACAAAAGGGGTTTTTGAAAAAATGATTTAATTAACAACGAAATTAAAAGACAAAACAAGTAGAAAGTCATGAAACACAAGGATGAGAAATTCAAATAGATAAAAGCACTAGGACAATGAATTCACCACTAGTAATCCGATCTAGCATCTTATTTACCTACCTATTAACTAACCATTTGATGTCGCCGCTTAGTTTTCCTTTTTCATGAATTACCTATGGTATTTAGGCCAACTCATATATTTCTACATGCAATTCGCCTATGGTATTTAGGTCAAATATCAACACATAGAAACTCATTTAGATCAATGAAAACCTCCAACAAGCATGTAAACCCTAGAAGTATGGTATTTACCCTAGACGAATCACAAATCCTAATCACAAGAAGCAAGCCTCAGATTAAGTATGGTATTTACTCTAATTTGCATCCGATTAACTCAATTAAAAGTCTAGACGGTGAACAAGCATCAAGATAATCAACCAAGTTATTAAGCACAGTAATTAAGAATCCAACATCAAACGTCAATCAATAGATAGGTAAAATAAGAAAACTAGATTATCATATCATGGTTACATCATGCCCTAGCAAAGGAAAATTAGTTACACATTGTTGAGGCCCAAAAAGTCATGACAAGCTCAAAAACATTTAAAACCAAAATGACGTACGCAATAGGAAATAAATTGGTCATGAATTAATTCCAATTATATTTTTGGGAATTAATTTGGCAAAATAAATATATATGCAAGCTTTTATACAAATTCTATTAGCATCCATGTCATGCCAAAACATATTCCTTTAAATTCCGATATGTCACTAAGCTCGGACACAAAAGCCCAAGTCACTATAACACATGACCAAGCATTCCAAGCACATGTCAAATAACTCCATGTCACGCTAATACATTTTCCTATGCCAATCACCTACCAAGCTCACATGAACCCAAGTCATGTGGTTTATGGGGCTTGCACGATGAATTGTGGTGTGGAAGGTTATGGAGGTCCACAAAGCCCATAGAAGCTCTTGGATAATGGAGACTTTGGGCTAGCTACTTGGGAGCACCAAAGTCCAAACCCATTACTTGGAGTTCTCCAATGTGGGCGAGCAAATAAGATATTCCTCAAGTACTTCCTTTTACCCATTGGAAATAGTCATTTTCCAATGGCTGGCTTTACTTGTTGGAAATAAGAATGTCCCAAGCTCCCTATTACCCGTTGAAAACAAGCCAATTCCAACACTTCCTTTTACCTATAGGAAATAGTCATTTTCCAATGCCTAGCTTTACTTGCTGGAAATAAGAATGTCCCAATGCTCCCTTTTATCGTTGGAAATAAACTAGCTCCAACACTTCCTTTTACCTATTGGAAACCAAAGAGAGCCTTCACCTTCTATAAATTAGGAGGCATTGCCCAGGCAAAACCAACTCCTCTTGGTTGCTGCAAGCCTCTCAGCAACCATAAGAACTCACCTTTCTCTTAACTGCTGCAAGCATCCAGTGACCATCGACCCATTCTCTTGGCTACTGCAAGCTCCCAGCAGCCATCACAACTATGTCTCATACTTTCTCATCCTTGAAATCCTTAATCTTCTCCATAAAGCCTCACCTCAAGCATAAGCCCAAACTACTCTTTCATCCTCCCACCTCTAGAACTTATAAATCTCTATAGAATCATAGTCACAAACATCATAGCCTTCAAAGTCTAAAGCTTTGCTTTCCTCAACCATGCTGTTTGAAACTCTATTCATTTGACTGCTATAAGCATCCCAACAACCATCACAGCCAAACAATCAAACCACCATAGTCATAGCTTCAAACAATAAATTCTCAACACCCAAACTCAAGTATATCAAACACCAAGCCAAGCACAAGCATTCTCATTTGCTAAACTTGTGGGTCTTTAGCTCCCACACTCCAAGCTCTCCTGCCAAGCTCATATAATCTTAGTTCAACATCCGCAAATCATCTTCACCCATTTTTAGAGCTACCGAAAATGTCAACACAAAACACGCAGCCGCTGAAAGAACAGAGTACTCCCCTTGGACTTGCTTCTCCTTCAAGATGCTTTGGGCCTAGTTCTCACTAACTCATAAAAAGAGGCAATGAACGCCTGATTCATCACTCTATGATGGTCCAATAATGAATAAGCCCGGACAAACCTTCTGACTGAAAAAGACCCCAACACACATAATCATAGAATTCGACATAAACAAAAACTTAAGGAAGAAACAATAAAACTTAGCCAATTACAGGACTCTTTCGGCGTCTCCAATTTCTCCTAGTCTTTGCGTCCTCCCAAAGGAGTTGTTTCTCATGCTTAAATAAAACATCACACGTCTATTCCTACCTTAGTTGGGCTTTTACAACTGCCCAAAAATAAAGAAAAACCTAATTAAAACATAAATCCAAAATGGGTAAGTAATTGACTCCTCTTACTTTGATTGGGATAACACATTAGTTACTTTGCACACACGTTTGGAATCATTCCTCCTCTAAGAAAAGTTGGAAAAAATATGTAAATTGTAGGTCTTTGTCTTATATTTCCAACCATATATCGCACGCCTTGAGTAAAAATCAAAAAAGTCTTCAAATAATCATTCTTCCACAACAACACAGTTTTGACGAGATTGCACCTTATACTGACTTAACTTCAAAGACTTCTCTCATTAGCTTCTCCAAAAATTATAGAAAAATTCCACAATCATCTTCAAGATCGTAGCTTTCATCTCCAACTAGTCTTGTACTAAAACTCCACCAAAAAGTCGTATTTCCATTGAAATCCAATTACTTGCTCCAGAAAGCTGAAAAATTGAGAAAATAAAGTAATAAGTCATTTTTAAATCAAATTGTCCTACAAAAACTAAGTATAAAGAGTACCTAAATGTGTAATTTATGGACTTATCAATTATGCCTCCTAATTTGGTTTAGGCAAGGAAGAAACTCCCTACAACCTATTTTCTTATCGAATGCCTCTAAATTCGTATAATCGCTCACAAAAATCAAAAACTTTGTATAAATTTGAGTTTACAATTCGTCTCATACTTTAATCACTCACAAAAATCAAAAGCCTCGTATAAGTTTGAGTTTACAATTCCTCTCATACTTACTTAGACTCCACTCCACTATTGATCTGTTCGTTTCTGTGAGATGAATATTCCTCTATTGCCCTAGAAACTTTCCCATTGGCGTAGACTATTGCATCTAGTTGCAAAATGCAAAGAATATATAAAGTTAGCTAACGTTGACCCCGTTATGGTTAGCAACAATGGAAAACGGGTAGCAATAGTCCGTTCATTTTTTCTCTTTGACAATTTCCTCTGTTTTGTTGGTACGGTTCGGCAAGGTGTTTGATAGGTTAGAATTTTCTATGATATTAAACGTAATTATTACTAAAAAGGAAAATATATAAATAAATGATGAAATTAATTACCTGATTTTACTTCGAGTCAGGCTTAAGATTGGGTTAAAACGGTAGAAATTGACACTTCATATCATATTCCTATTCTATGGATACTCCAAACTGTACGAAACAGAGACCCTATATGCTTAGCAGAATGAAAATTAAGAAAGTATTTCTCGTCACAAAGGAGTCTAAAGAGTGAATGAACAATTCGAACTCTCGGCTCGCAACCACAAGAGCTACAAGTCCCTCCAAACTAAGGTATTATTTAGCAGTTCCTACAAAGTGCTTTTAACATTCCTATGTTTGATAATTACAAATTCGTTTGAGTATAGTTTTCTCATGGGTATTCAAAATATTCAAAATAGCAAACCACGTGACATCCATTTGGAAGGGTCTTCTTACATGCATTTGACGAGTTTATTATGGCTCTTGACTCAATAAAGTAATTTGAGAAAGACGGGCATGGAATCCATTAAATTGGACTGAGGTTGAAATGTGAATAGAAAGAAACTTGTATATTACCTATCAGTTCTATTTGACAAGACAAAATAAAAATTCATGGACCGTTTAATAACCATTTCAATTTTAGATTTTAGTTCTTAAGTTTAGTTTTTAGTTTTTATTTTTTATGCTAGAGTACAGAAAAAAAAAATAGGGAGAATGAAAGTGAGAATGAGAGTGGAGATGGGATTGAGAGGGAAGATGAGAGGAGATGATGGAAAAGAGGAGTAACCAAAGTGAAAACATAAACTAAAAACTAAAATCTATTTTAAATTATTTTCACTTCCATTCTCACTCTCATTTTCCACGATACTCTAACACAAAAATCAAAAACTAAGATTGAAATTGTTATCAAACGGGGCCCTAGATAGCTGCATTTCATATAGTTTTCATTTGGAAACGTCAACAAGCAGCTACATTCCACAGTTTCTTTTGGAAACGTCAACAAGCAGTGAATAAGTCATAATAGGTGCTTCTTAATTCTAGACCAGTGACAATGACATATATATGATGTCATCTACGGACACATATATGATGTCTCTCTAAACCCTTATATCCACTTATATATCGTCAATATATCGATATTTTCGACGATAATATCGGAGGCGATAATTTCCTATTCATTCGTGTTTTATTTGGGCAATATATCGCGATATTATCGAGAATATCGATAATATCGCGATTGAAACTGAAAAATAAATTAAATTTGTTGAGATATTGCGATTTTGCCAACAAGGGGGTTCGAACCCCTCTACTTACCATACATGTCCTGCGCCTTATCCACCACGCTGCAACTGAATTTGTTAACAAGGTTACAACGTGTAATATTTATATGGTCCTTAAAAATTTATGCAAGCTAATATTATCTAGGATTAATAAATTCCCTAATGATAAATTTAGGCATATGTTTAATGTTATTTATTATTTTATTATGGATTTTTTTTTTTGGGGTTATATATTGTGGAGTTGTATTATTATTCACTATTGAGTTTTAATATTGTTCATTATATGTGATACTAAGTTTTAACTTTAGTATGAATTATTTTTATGTGGTACTAAGTTACTCATATATATATATATATATATATTCAAGCTCATATATCTTATCATATGCAATATATTGTATAGTAAATTATTATAATAAAAAAATTATTATGTGTTTAATTTTCTTTCACTAATTACTACATATTTTCTAAAGACACGGTGTTTGTCAGGTCGCTACATAATCAACTTAAATCACTCAAACCCACCATGCCATGCATTTTATTCCAATTTTTTGTGATAAAATAATAGACAATTGAATAAATAAACATCCTCTAAAGTTTCAATAAAAATTTCCAAGTTTTTCTCACAATTTCTGTGATTTTTATTCAATTTTTATCGATATCGATATTTCCTTGATATTTCCATCTATATATCCGTGTTTTTGGACAACCGATATTTCCGAAACTTTCAATATTTTAGACCTTGCTTTGGAGTAGGTATTTTCAGTAGGAAATGTTTACACTTTGATGATCTGCTGACACCTTGAGGATATATAAAGAAACTGGTATGTGGTTAATTTCCACAAGACAGTAGAACACACAACATGC
Source organism: Prunus salicina (assembly GCA_020226455.1). NCBI lineage: Eukaryota > Viridiplantae > Streptophyta > Magnoliopsida > Rosales > Rosaceae > Prunus > Prunus salicina. The sequence continues at coordinate 13,482,974 of CM035343.1, read as the reverse complement.
AGTCCAGATTAGGCAAAAACATGCAGGATTTTGAGACATTTCTGTACAAAACCACATCCCATGAGAGCAATATATGATATAAAACTTTGAAATCTCTAGCTATTTATTTCTATTTGGAGCCTTTTGTCACTTTATGTGGAAATTCCACATTTAGACAGACTATTTATGCTCAATATATGCCTATCAATCCGAATTGGATTGCCTGCTGACTCATGAAATACATTTGGTAGCGTGTTCTTATGTATTCAATTTATTATTATCCATAATTATTGATATTGACATTCTCACAACATAACATGTCGACGACAACAAGTAGTGTAAAAGTCATTGTTTCATTCTTAGACCAGTGACATTTATATCTCTTCCTACGTGAACACTAATCATCAAGTGCCACAGCATATATATATACACTAAATGCCCTTGGTTGATGACTTTGGAGTCGGTATTTTCAGTTAAAAATTAATGTGTATACCTTGATGATATATATGCTGACGTAGTAGCAATTCTGAATGTTCAGCTTTCTTATATTTTTAGAAAATAAAAAAATATTTCTCCCCAAGCAGCTCGCATCTCCAACTTTCTTGTGAGGAAAGTTTCCCATAAGCAAATTAATAGAAAATTTTGTCATGAGAATTATATATGTTCCAAAATGAAGACACAGAATTTAACTAGTGTAATAACCTTAGACATAATATTCTAACAATTTATTATTATTCCTCAACATTATAATACAACACAAGTATGTATTCACACATCACCAAATGAGTCCCAACAGTGTCCGTACAAAAACACAGAACTATCAAGAGACTAATGAAACCCCAACTTCATCATCCCACGACTAAAATTTTGATGAAGGGGGAGAAAAATTAAAGATGAAAAAGCCAAATTACAACAAAAAAAAAGTATTAAGGCTTTTTTTTTTCTTTTTCTTAATTTTGGTGAGAAAATAAGATAGAAGTTTTCACATTGAGCTAGCCTTGAATATGAACCCTAGAGGGCTAGGGCTAGCTAGAGCTGGATGGTTGTGAGTCTATAGCAGTCATGGACATGAGGTTCTCATTAAGCAACTCCTCTCTCCATTTCCTTGTGACTTTGGCTATGAAATCCTCAGTTCTCCTCTCCAAGTCAGTATCTATCTCTACACCATAAAACTCTTCACTGTTGATATCATCTTCACTGCCATTATCATCTTCATCCTCATCATAACCATCAGAGCCATAATATCCATAACCCTCGTCACAATCACTATCATCACAACACCAATCTTCGTCATTCGACGCTTCTTTTTTCGTATCGTTTTCCATTTCATACCACTCAAGATCTTCTCTGGATGGCCTGAAACTCCCTAGCACAAGTGTGATAAAGATGACATTAAACATGAAGAACACTGCCACGCGATTCGACTTTGCCACCACGATAAATTCGTAGGTGGAAAGAAGAAAGTTGTGACGCTTAGAATCTGGTAGGGACAATGAGAAGTAAATCAAAAAGATGAGAGGGGTTGCTATACAAAAGAGAAAAAGAACGCGTAGTGCCGGTACGGAAAGTGCCTTCATACCCTTCATGTCGAAGAATATACATTCAAAAGGCTTCCTTTTATAGCCCAGTTGAGAATTTTTACCATTAAATAATAGTGAAGAAGTTTTCTGAGAAACTTTGCAGAAAGTCTACTTCTAGAAGATTACATGTCTACGTGGCATTCTATAATACCTATCCTTTGTCAACAAGGCTAAGCTTTAGTACAAGTACTGAGAAATTTCTCAGCGTCCCTACTTTTTGGGCAACAATGAAGAAGGTCAAATAAGGTAGTAGAATATTCAGAAAGAATAATATAAATTAATTGAGTGTTTGGTGGAAATCTATACAAGTAAGATCAAGATAGTGGTCCACGACATGCATGATGCATGTAAGGAAAATAAATTAAGAGAGAGAGATTAATTATTTGATAAAAAAATATATATATATATATGAACTATTGATAAGGTCTTTGTTTATGATTGCATGAAATAAAATTTACTCCAATGATTCAGGAGGTGCAGCTTCTCAGTTAATCCTCTTATTTGAGAGGTATGCGGGGCTTGGGAAGCATCAATAATCATGAAAAATTAAACCTGTCCTTATGGCTAAACACTTACAGCTCTATAAGAAATACATTAGAATTTTCTTTTACTTCGAAAAATAATAGGATTTGAACCTACAACCTCCTCCGTGACAACGAAATACCACTCGGAGAACGTACAATAAATGCTTTCAGGTCTAGATGCTTTTAGGTCCATATGTTTGTTGATTTATTTATTTATCTCTTAATTGTTTTTTTTTTCTTTTCTTTTCTCCTAGAAAGCAGCTTGCTTTGCACAGACTATAAATGCCTTGCTTGGACGTAGCTGTTACGGTCAACCAAGGCCAAAGTAAACTACTTCGAGGTTTCGTAGGAAATCACTATCCAACAGTTTCTCATACTACCTAGAAGGTCTGGCTAGCTAGGTCATCTTTGTGACACTTCAACAAGTATGATCGAAAATTCTACAGTGGGTCCTCTTTCATGATAATTAGAAAACAACAATATCCACAGTTGAAGGTCGGTTGTTGCTCATCTTATTTCGGGTCCCACCAAGATTTAGAGCAAATAGATTAAGGGGGGTGTATCCAATCCTAACTTTTAATGACTTTTAATGAGTTTAAAAGTCTAAAGGTATTCAATTGTGACTTTTAAATAGTCTTTAAAAGTTTAGTTGTATTCAATTGTGAGTTTTAAAGAGTATTTAAAAGTTTTGAGGTATCCAAAATGTTAATGACTTGTAAAAACTTTGTTAAATAAATGACTTTTCAATACTTTTGAAGCTAATTCTTACTACCAAGAGTCTTGCTAATTTACACCAGACTTTATGAAAATATTGGGAAGCTAGGAAGATAGAACCAACTCCAATTCTTTCTTCCCTCGTTATATCAAGCAGCAAGAAGATAGATCTTTTTTCTTCATGGTTAGGGCTCCACTTTGGTATCCCATCTTGTCATCCATTTCCTTCAGTTCAGATCAGTATAAAAATTTTGAATGTTTTTCTTCTCTTCTCACCCACACGTGTACTTTCCCTCTGTTGATGAATATTTCTTCTATTCTTTTCATCATGCTTGCATCTTAAAGCTTATCAATATTTCATCACAAAGCTATGTTTGCATATAAACATTTTATTATATTCATTATCTCATATGCTATGTTTGCATACAATATTTTATTAAATAAATTTTTACCCTTAAACCCATTAATTTATTAATTAGGTACGGTTTCTTTACTCATAATTCATTAGGTGGATAATTTTTTCATATAATATTCTCAATTTGATTACATCCCACGTATTGGGCTAGGAGAATTGCGGGAATATAGGCTCTTGTAATATGACCATTTCTGTTGGTTTGTGAGTGTTTATGAAATATTATTGATGATTGAGTAATATTTATTTCTTTTGATAAGAATATGTTACTTATCTATGTGATTGGATTTGATAAATAAAAATTTAAAAGGTGCATTGGATGCATTTTACTAATAACCTATTATGAAAATATACACAATTAATAAGGATTTGTATCCAATTGTTTTTTTTTTTTTCCTTCTTTTTTGTTCCATGTATGCCGACTAGTGCATTCAACATAAAAGATAAATGCTATTCGTAAAATAAATAAATAAGTATTTAAAAGTCTATAAAACTCTGACAAAAGTATACGAAAGTTTGTCACTTACTTTATAAAGTATATAAAAATCATTAAAAATTTGTCAACTCTAGGAAAGTCACTCACTTAAAAAAATCTTTAAAAGTTAGAATTGGATACACCCCCCTAAGATTATTTTGAAGTCTTTTCTTACTAAAATTCATTTTCCTATGAAAGACAATTAAGTTCTTTCTTTTTAGTAAACAAACATCACCAACAATAATAGCATGTTACTAATCCGTAATTGGATTAGAAGAAATTGAATTGAGAATGAATTGAATTGAGGAGGAGTTGGATTGAGGAGAATTAGATTCCGAATTCTTATTGAAGTTGTTTACTAAACCATATGGATTAAAGGAAGTTAAATTCCGGACTCCTTTTGAAGTTGTTTCCTAAATCATATGGAGTTGGGTAGGAATGATACTAATTACTAAAATGTCCTTGTTATTGGGTTAAAGTAGCTGGCAAATTTGGAATTTTAAAAATTGTGTGAGGATATAATGGATAAAAAGATGAATTTCTAATGGGTTAGTTTTCCGGGAATTAGAATGTCACCTCCCACCCAAGAATTGAATTCCTCCAAAATCAAGAATTCAATTTCTAATTTTGTATGGACCCCACTTTTGATGTGAAGTAAACACAGGAATCCTCCATAGGTGGAATTCCATTCCTAATGAGAATTCCGATTCATGATTAGTAAACACACCATAAATGAAACTGCAATATTAATTAGATTGTAAAACGGTATTTACCAAAAGGCAGGGATTGCTAAATGAAACTAGACTAAATAAAAGTTACCCAGTCATAAATAGGCATATTGGTTCCAATTATTCCTATAACAAATCCCTTTGCTTACAACAGCAACAGGAGGAAAATCAAACTAGTTAACTATCCTAGGAAGCAGGTGCCCGGTTTTCACTTTGGCCAGGAGGCGAAGATCCGAGGTTTGGTTGTGGCTCACCCGAGTTTTGGTTCGTCACCTCCTTTGGTAACACAATTGGCTTGCCAGGTATGAAACTGCCAACAACGACCTGACATGCTCAAAGATAGGAAGGTAAGAGATACGCCCCAGGGTATGGTTTATCAAAGCAAAAGTTATATGTCGATACTTGAAAGCTACATTTTTGTCAGGTCAAACTTCGGTTAATTTTACAATCTACTTGGACACAGTTGTTGGTTATCTTTTATGTGCGTTGTCTAAAAGACCTTAAAAATCTTTCTCACATAATAACAGCTCCTATCTTGCAGAGGTGTAAAAGGCACGCGCACACACACGCACAATAAACAAATATGAGAAAAGCCTCACCTGGACATGACCGGCAGCAATCAAGGATCCACAAACAGCTCCGCCTATACAAGAACCATTAGGACCTGACAGAGAGACACTCAAGCCGCCGCTCATTGTTCCTCGATTGTCGTAGAACATAAACGATCCAGATAAATGAGCTATCTCAAATACACCCTACAAGAAAATTAGCAATAGATCTTAGAAAAACAGAAGCCTCCAATACGAACAAGACGAATTTCCCCACTGCATATTTTAGTCCCATCATGATCAAAACAAAATTTCATAGTGAGAGTGACTAACCATTGTATCAAAATCCAACCATTGACATTTACGCAAAAAGAAAAATACTTTACCAAAATAGGAATATCAGCTTTCCAGTCAAACCCAGTTAGTGAGTATACATTTGTGCTTACCAATGAAGAGGATTTTCGTGCTCAAGCAAAGATGTAAAATACACACTCACACACACCACCCACAATATACGTCTTGAAATTGAATGAGTGGCAGACCTCAAGTGTTATACTGCCCTCATCAGTATCAGGTCGACGCAGTCTAACATTGGAAACTGCTCCATTTGCAGATATAATCCAAATGGCTCTTGGCCCTTGTTCAGCTACTGATATAATCTTGAATGTAAGATCCTTAAACCCAAGAAACAAAAGAGAACAAAGAAATAAGAGGGGGGTAAACAACATTAATTTGGTTTGAGATAGAGAAAAACAACCTAGGAAAGCAATAAACATATCAAGTATACGTATGAATAGAGTTGCATATTGACCAAACACACAGTTTTTTAAATTTTCAGAAGCAACTTCTTGTCATCAATTTAGAGTAAGGATTTGAAACAAAAAATACTTGCAAAGAATTTAAAAAGATCCTTTCTTCCAAATAGAACCTCTTAGACCTAGATGAACTTGGTGATTTATTATTAATGTTCTTAAAAGTTTTAGGTGTGGACATCTCTCCAGAGAGCCCAACAAGTGGAACAATTGTTCCCCAAAGTTAAAGTCATTAGGCTGTGGGCCAACAAATTATTTTAGATTAATGTCTATACATTGAAATATTACTGATTTCATCGATCATACTAAATGTAATACTAAAATGCGGAAACTGATACTCAAAAAGGCATGGGAACACACACATGGTGGTGACCCACAGACACATAGAATGTTTCTAAATAACGCAGAAAACTTTACCGTCACAGTTCTTGCTAATCCTTGTGATACTTTTCTACATTCGGTGAATTTTTATGGATCAACAAGGGTCAAATTCATGTCAAGGACAGACAGTGGTCAAACCAGAAGTACAAATAAGAAAACTCTACAATCAGTAAATGACGCTATATTTTACCTCACCAGGTTCGGCAGTGATGACATGGGGCGTATAATCTGTAGATGGAGTCACGACTACACTCCAGTCCCCTACAAAATAAAAATCATAGAAGACCAAATTCATAATCTGAATTAAAAAGAGAATTTTATAATTATTCATCTCCATAATGTTTGCAGTACAATATGATGGAGTTGCTTTTCATGATCAGTGGGCACAAGATTCTTAGAAATAATCGCAACCGATATAATCACTCTCTTAATCTTGAAAAGAAGCCACTCAAGGTGATGTAAGCAAGACAAAATGGAAAAATTAATATGCACAAAAATTTCAGCTAAGAATTGAGTCTTCCCACACTTTGTGAGCAACCAACAAAAACTGGACAGACCAATTGGAATTACAACGTAAGAAGAAAACAAGAAAATGTTCCGCAAAGAATTGTCTTTTCCCAATCTTCATGAGCAACAAAACAAAACTAGACAGACCAGTTGAAATTACAATTTCAAAAGAAAACAAGAAAAGGAGTGATCATGAATGAAACCTTCAAGATGGGGCACATATGATGTGGACTCATTTAACTCATCTCCCATCTGTTCCACCTCCTCTTCACTGTTCAATGATCCCATTATTTATTCTCTCTGTCTAATTCCCTTAAACCCAAAAAATTTGGATTCAAAAGAAACAATTTTTATCTTGTGAGTATGTGAGACAGAACTAAGAAGATGATGAAACGGCACAATTGGGACTGGAACAAGAGGATCTCTATTTAAATTTGTCGGGAAAAGTACAAAAGGAAACCACCCGTACACAAAAGGAAAACATTATACACAAGGAAACAAAAATATATTAGGGTGGCCAGTTTAGCATGGGGGCTGAATCTAGGGTGGCAATTTTTTACACGAATCAAACTCAAAACGAAGTTGGCTGGTTCGGGTTGGACCATACCTTGACATGAACATGAATATGACCCGAGCTGCTAACATAAATAACAAACAGATTGGGTTTAGTATTGCATCATTCGACACAATTGATTAAATAGGTCGTGTTAGGGCTGACTAGTATTTGACAGATATACAGAATGATACGACATAAACACAACCAGTTACACGAATTTCAACCCCCTGGCTAATGACGGGAGAATGGGTGGTGGGTAGGGGTTTAGATTTGGGGGAAGAGGTTAAAATGAATTACTAAAACTTGATGAGGTTATAGGTTTAGGTTGATGAGGGGCATTGTTGGTACCTTGAGTAGCGAGTGAGGGGTTTAGTGAGCAATAAAGTGGCTAAGAGAAAACTGAGCGCGAAGAAGATGAAATGGAACGGTTGGGATTGGGACAAGAAGATCCTTGTTGAGATCTTTTTGGGGAAACAATACAAAAGGAAAACTAGATAATGATGATCAGTTTATGGTGGGAGATGAACGACGGGTAAAGGGGGCTGAGGTGAAGGCTTGATGATGGTGTAGATAATAAAGGAAAATAGTATTTTGTGTGTAGGTGTCGAAATAAGTGGAAAAGCTTATATATCATAGCAATCCAAAAGGAAGAAAGGCATGCTGAGTGGATTTGGGCTATGATTAGCTGCTACACCTCAGATTTTCTGTGAAACAAATTTAGAAGTCCGAAAACTACGCTTTGTTACGTAGACTCCACGAAAAACCTCTAGCAGTAGCCTATACAGCAAGAATAACATCCTACAATAGACCAAAGTTTGGCTGACACCTGATAGGAAGGCAATCTGGCAGTCCCATTGTGTGCATTAAACAAAGAACTGCTAGAGGGTTAGAGTTTGATAATCCCTGAATGAAATATTGAATTTTGTTCAAAATTATTTGGAGGTCAAACAAAAAAAGAAACAGAACTTCTCACAACTCCTATTATACTCTAAAATGCTGATATTCTCCTTAACTAAATCAGGATGAGCATCCTCTGTTGAAAATTATTGCGTCTTTTTAAGATCTAATGCTTTATTCAATTTCTACCATCTTAGAGTATCTTGTATGTCTCCTTTATATAAAGAACAGGAAGACCAATTTTACCTAATTGAGGCCACTTTTCTATTCATACCACCAGCATTACAGTTCCAAATTTGAACAAGAGCATCCATCCTATAACAAGGTCCCACATAGTATTTTATAGGATGAATTCTATAAAGAACTATACAAACTGAGGACAAGTTCAAAAATCCAAGAGTATTAACACAAAATCTTCTAAGTCTGAGAGGCAGTTCCACTATAAGAAAACAGAACAAACTATTAATGCTGATCAAAAGTGAATCCAAACCATCTAACTTTGCAATCGAGAACTCGTACCACATTTATTATATCTTATTTTTCTCACGAGAGCGCATGATTCTCAAACCATAACAGCATGCTATAAGATGCAAATTAGTAAATACTGAAATGGTTAAAACACTCACCACCCGATTCCATTGCCGGTGCCTCACGCTGCTTGGCATTTGAACCATCAGACCGTCCCCTCCCCCTCCCTCTCCCCTTTCCCCTCCCCCTCCCCCTCCCCCTTCCCCTTACACCCGAAGATAAGTTGCCACCGGTACCAGAAGCAGGTGGTGAACCTGGCATTTGTGACATTGCCATTGTCACCGTCCCGCCTGGGCCATATTTCCTTGGTCTGCCCCGCTTCCTCTTCACAGTAGCCCCATCATCTCCCACATTCGTCTCTGCTACTTTTGCTGGAGGCATTCCTGCAACCTGGGTCGGGTCGTCAGTCTTCGGAGCCCCATGATAAGCCGATGGAGCTTCAGCTCTTACCACTCTAGCCCCATCAACTCCCACATTCGTCGCTGATACGTCTGCTACAGGCATTCCTGCAACCCGGGTAGGGTTTTCGGCATTCGGAGCCCGATGATAAGCCGATGGAGCTTCAACTCCTCCCACCCTAACTCCTGAACTCATCCCTTCTTTTGCCTCCATGCTTAAACCAGCAATCAACCGAAACCTGAAAACCTATCTGCAACTGCCACAAAGAGGCCATGAAAAAGTAAGAAACAAAAAAAACAAATGAAACAAACAGAATGAACAATTCAAAACAAAACCCCAAAGTTCATTTGGGAAGACGATGACTCAATATCTCCTTCGAGCTTTGGCGATCAAAAAACCAGCTGAAACAGAAACCACACTCAAAATTTCGTAAAAAATAAAACAACTGTGTCAAGTCAAAACACTATAATTCCGTCAAAAAATTGACCAGAAAATGACTTCAGGCCCTACATTTTATAATAAATATATATAAATGCATATATATATAATAATAGTAAATACAAAGCTTTTTTTTATCTTTCCAACATCTAAAACTTTGAACCCACAACCAAAAAGTTTTCATTTTCTTTAAATAAAAATTGGAAAAGACAAGATTTCAGGTGGAAAGTTACCCTTTTTTTTTCTTCAAACATTCAAAGATCAAGAAAACCAATAAAATATTAGCTGAAAAAAATGAGGAAAATACAGTGAAGATCAAATCATGCAACTCAAAAACTGATAAGCACATACAAAACAAACAAAAAGATCAAAACTTCGAGCACAAAATCTAGACTTAAAAATTCAAAAATGCACCTGACACTTCAATTCTTACTCTCCTTGAGCGATCACTCAAATGCACACTTCACTCACTCAATGAACAAACAAAATGCCAAAGAAAAAAAAAAAAGTACACAAGCAAATACGATTAAAAGAAAAAGAAAACTACTGTTTGGCTTACGAGAAAATAAAATTTTTGAAAACCGCAGCGGGGGTTTTGAGGAAACTGTCCGAATTGTGAAATGCAAGAGAAAGACAGCGTGAGTGTAAATACTATTTATAATACAAAAATAAGGGAAAAAAAGGAAAATACAAAGATAAAAATAATTTTTATGTATTTGAGTAATTGTTGCTATTTTGCTAAGTCCAATAAAATAAAATTTAGTGAAGGAAATTTTCACGTCCGGGACAAATTGAATGACAATTGGCTATTATGGTAAATATAATCACAGGGGTGTGGAATCAGAGGAAAGAAACTAAATGCCTTTTTTATTTATTTTTTCCATTTAAAGCTGGAAAGGTGGTCTAAGCAATTGTTTGAGTGGTTGGATTTTTTTTTTCTCTTCAAGAAAAAAAGTTTAACTGTTTAATATGCCCCTGGTTCAGAATTAAATTACGAAAAAGTCACTGAAAATGTAAAATGCAGATTGGGATACCCTGGTGGAGTTGGTGGTGATTACGTCACATGCCGGTGAAGGAGTATATCTGACGGTTCGAATTTCTGTGATTGGATACGCTGGATGGCACGTGGATATGAGTGACCGTGGAAGGAAGCATATGAGCAGTGGAACTGCTAGTGAACTGCTGTAAATAAAACCAGGGGCTTTTTTCTAAGCCAATTGAATTTTCACTTGGAAAAATAAATTGATTTTTAAATTCAACAAACCATCGAAAATGAGTGGAAATAACAATTCTTCTGTTCTTATCATGATTTGGTATGAAAATGTGGCACACTAATAATCTTTTATATATATAAACAGTCATATGTTTATAAGTGTCGGTTAAAATGGTATAGAAACTTTCTACTAAACGAATCACGTATAAAATGAACATGCAAACTCGTACGTTCATAAACATTGGTTAAAGTGGTATTGTATTGAAACTTAATACCAATAACTCGAGTACAAAATGAGCATACAACTTGTACGTTCCTAAGCATTGGTTAACATGGTATGAAAACTTAAACAACATACAACTCATATGTTCTTAAACATTGGTTAAAATTGTAGGGAAACTTAATACCAAACAACTTGGATACATAATGAACCTACAACTCGTAAGTTCATAAGAATGGTATGGAAATTTAATACCAAACAACTCAGGTACACAATGAACCTACAACTTGTACATTTATAAGAATGGTATGGAAATTTAATACCAAACAACTAGGGTACAAAATGAACCTAAAACTCGTATGTTCATAAGAATGGTATGAAAACTTGAAACCAAATGAACCACAACTCGTACACTCCTAAGTGTTTTTTAAAATAATATGGAAGCTTAATACAAAACGAATCGGGCAAAAACACAAACCAACAACTCGTACGTTCTTAAGCATTGGTTATGAAAACTTAATACCAAACAAATCGGGTACAAAACGATATAGAAATTTAATACCAAGGACACAAAAACAACTACAACTCGTAAATTCATAAGCAGTGGTTAAAATGGTATGGAATTGATAAGGTGAAAATAGAGGTCTTTGTACATGCGTCTGCCATACCATCCTCTACCGTTTAAAATGTCCTCCATATTATTCTCTGTGATGGTAAGGTAAAAAAAAGTGAGTCCCTTATTTGGTAATAAGCTATGATAATGTATGAAAGGGTCGCAAGACATCATTTCTTTTGAAACTAATCAAATTGCGAGGTGTCATGTTAAACTCGATTCTCTATGAAACATGGATATTATTCTCATTTCTCTCCTCACCTTCCATACATAGTGTATAACAACAGTTTGTTCTTGCCTGATAAAAGTAGCAAAAATTTGGCTACAAGGGCATGTGGTGAAATTCAACTACTTTCTATTCAACAATCTTAAGGCATGAAATACAAAGGCATGACCTTTCTATTAGGAAACATGCCTCCAGGACCCTTCAAAACATAGTGTCAAATTCCTTTCATATTGCAGACCAATAGAGTTTATTCACTCACTACTGAGTTCATACCTAATTGCTAGTTTGTCAAACTTGCATCGTGACGATACGATTAAGCATGAATGAAACCAGCTCTCACCTCCTCAAACGAGTACTCAACAGGTTGACCAGATTTCTCAACCTTGTAAGCACCAGAGGTGAAAGGTGTAGCTGGCGTTGTGGCTGTCAGCATTTGAACCGACATCGTTTTAGGAGTGAGAGGCACCGGAATTGGCATTGTGTTCGGCGTTCTATTCTCTTCATCACCGACGAATACTGGCTTGGAAGGTGTCATGATTGGCATCTCACTGAAAAGATGTGCTGCTTGCGTGTTTGTCTTCTGTTGTGTCTTCTGACCCTCTTGGAAATTTGCAATGTTGACCTTAGATGACATTTCAGATAAGACAGGAGAGAGGGGTTTCCGAATCAATGGCGAGTCCAATTCAAGAGCCTTTACAGCACTGGATGGATGCTTCTTTACTGAATGACCAGAAATCTCTGAGATTCTCCTTCCTGCATTAAATTTATGACGACTCATAAACTGAGGCATACAATGATGTTGAATAAGTTGTGAAAAATGACTTAACATGATATTTTCATCAGAATGTTTAGCCTAAAACACCTGTCCAAAAAACCAGTCGCACCTACATTTTCCAATCATTGCACAAGTTTAGACACCATTTTCATATAATACGAAGTGTGCAAGTCCTCTTTTAAATTAAAAGAAAACAACAGCTCGAAGTTCAAAGCTAATGTTGAAAAATACCAGAGGATGGAGCGTCCACTCCACCGTATCGCTGGTGAGAGCTACTTCGATTCAGACAGTTACCCTTCTTAGTAGGGTGTACAAGAGGAGTAGCTTTTTCTAAATTTTGGTTTCGAATTAATGCCCCACCAAGGGAAATTTTTCTATTGGAAGCTTTCTTTCCACTCTTGGATGGACTACGCTTTGAGCCATAAAGTACTTCTTGCTCTGCTAGCACCTGCCCCTGAAATCTTTTCATATCCTAGGATAGAAAAGCAATATAAGAACTGGTTGAAGAGGAGCATGCTTTCAAAAAATATATATATATATTTATATATCTAATATCTAATTAAGACTCATGGAATAGGAGAAAGGTTCATACTCTCTGTCTTTGCTTTTCTTGCTCTTTCTCCTGCCTTAGGGTGCTGTACTCTGTGAGCATTGATAAAATTCGGCCCTACACAACGCAACATATATCATGGAAAACAATTTTGATAATCAACAGAAATGTGGATACGACCAACATATGGTTGGATAAAACTTCACCAAATCAAGGTTTGACGTAGATATTACTTACACCATCATATAAGAATTCAAGTCCTCTTTCTCTTTCCCAAGCCGTGGTTTTTGAAGTCAATGCTTCCACCAGTCCTGCTCCACATACAATTCAAAACAAAGAAACTTACAAAATAGAGCAAAGGGAAAAGTGGTAGAATTTTTTAATTTTCCGTAACACATAATTGTATCTCTTGCACTGCCATACCCTTCCTGGTTCATGGTAGTAGATTAATACTAATAGCTGCATGTAAGAAATTCTCACTCCTTCCCTCTATATTGCTATGTGAATGGGTCATGTGCCATGAAACAACTGGTATTTTGATACACGATTGGAAAGGCATACAAGATTTCAACTCAAACACATACATCATTGCTTGTCTCCAAACTGTAATTTAAATGAATCACAAACTAATTACAACAGGTCATCGAAACGAGTTTTTACCAGGAATTTTGTTCACCAGGGCACGAGCTTTCTCTGCACGTTTCAAAGTAAGATGGGCACCTCTTCCTGCATTATAGCGATTATCATCCTGAAATCCCACAATACATTGGGGGAACGAAGTGAGATGGGGAAAAAATGAGCTACATCATCCATCTATCCATAAGCATTGTCCTTGTTCAAGAACTCAATACGTGATAGAGGCCAAGTTAATGCATTTACAGGCACTACATTATCCTGAATCTTTCATCATTATTCCTTGGTAAAGAATTCCCCTCATGGGAAGTATATGGTGAAATTAAAAAGTATTTCTTCGATTAATCTGGAAATATTTTTTTTTATAACTGAAATAGAAAGGGCAATCTCAACATGGTAGATGGAAAAACAGATTGTTCCAAAGAGAATAGAATGTTCAACCCTGTTGTACTCCTCTAGCCAGCATTCTTCTTGACATGCGGCCAACCACTTCTCAAACTTTTCTAGTATTTCTTTCCTGCTTAAAGCTTCCTCTTTAGCCCTTGTGATTTGGAGCTCAATTTGCTCCAACAGACATGCAGGGTCCACAGTTCCTGAAAAACGCTAAAAGCTAATTAGAGGTCTTTGAATTTTCTTCTGCGATTTATAAATCAAATCATAAGACTTCCACAAGAAAGGACATTCCTTAGACATCAGAAATTTATAATTCAGTGTGCTACCAAATGACTTTGATAAGGTAGTACTTCACCGTTAATAGGATGGCATTGCTAATATTTGTTGTAGTGATAAATAAACAGAAATATCAAGGGTAATAACAAAAGAAAAGAAATTACCAGACTCTAAAGCTTCATTTGAGTATTCCATTGCACTCAATATTTCTGTGACCATGTGAGACTGCCTGCATATCTCCTCTAGTTCCAGCCTCTTTTTCTGAAAAATCTCTTTCAGTTTACTTGATTTGAGCTGCTGCAACCTTGACACTTCTTCCTCAACCTGCAGAAAGAAGGTTCGTAAATTTAGTCAAACATATTTCAGCTCCCCACAAGAACTTTCCAACAGAATAGATAGAAAATGCATAACAAAATATTTCCAGCTCGAAGTGCTCTAAATTAAAAATTAAAAATGACATACTCACATGATTTAGAAAGTCTGTAGAAAGCATGTTAGGCTCTGTGATTTCGAATTCTGAAGCAGCTATATGCCTAGTTACATTCTGAAATTTAGTTTGCTGCTCTATGGGTGTATCCATCAGATTCCACATCTCCAAAAGGGCACTTGCATGATTTTGAAGCTATTGCAAATGCAAGGGTTAGAAAGGCTAAAAAGAGTGATAATAAAAATAAAGGTTGTGCAAAATGAAAAATACAAGAACTGCCTTACTGCCATACTTACCGTCTGCCATCTCTGTATCTTGACCTTTCTCAGCCTTTGTATCAAATTAGCCAAACTATCTACTGTGTTATTGGTTACATCTTTTTCTCCCTCAGAATCGTCCAAGGTCGGGTGGATTTCATGAATTGTGTGCTTAAAATCCATACCAAGAACCAAGCACAGTGAGTTTAGTATGTTCAGGTCGTCCATTACCAGATTCATACGGTTTCTCTGCAGGTGATATGAATAAACAAAAAAAATAGTCAAATGGCTCTGCAACTTCATTCCGAGGAAAAAGATCCAATCACTTCACATCTGAGTTTATCATCACAAAATCATCAAGGAAGTTGTGATAGATTGCACTAGACCAAACTCCATAGAAAAATGCCTCTTATTTTTTATAATCTTCATCGTTACTCAGACACTGGTTTCCCTCAATCAGTACACCTCACCCAGCTTTCCCTGAATTACTACTAAATCTCAGCATAACCACTGGTTTTTTCATGAAATAATTCAATAAACAAAAATGCAATGCAGAACTACTTCCAGCTACGCATGGATTCACCAGTAGTGGCAACAAGAGTAAATGTGTTACAGAATTTAACGAGGAAACAAAACCTTCTCATCTTGATAGTCAAGCAACTGTCTACGCAGTTCTTCTAGCCTCTTCAAGGACAAGTCGGTCTCTTCCACCACCATTTTGTACAGACTATCCTCTGTAAATCTGCATATTTGAATCGAGATTTTCTGTAATTGATCTAAGACAACAAAGAATTCGTCCCTTCTTTCAACTTTCCTCATCTTCATGTTCTCCAGTTGTGGGATAATGGTTTCAAGCTTTTTCTTCAAACTTCCACTGGCATTTTGATCAAACTGTGGACAAGAAAAAATATGTAAAGGTCCCCGACCAACTCAAATTTCTTCTTCGAAACAAAGAAAAGAGAGCAGAAATGCACAGGATCATGTCTTTAGTCTAGAGAAGACTTACATGTGGTGGTTGTTCACCCAATGCAGAACATATGTCTACAAGCTTTGCTTCATAACTAGCAATTTCTTGCTGCAGTAGAGCTTTACACTTTTTGGCGTCATCAACTTTGGTCCTAAATACCTCCATACACTCTTGTTCGATCGTTAGAATCATTGCATCCCTTTCGACATCAGGCACTCCAACTTCATCCCATATTTTCTGATTTCAAAAATATCAAAGTGAAGAAAAACACAAAAATAGAAATTCTACCATCCTGAATACCAAATATGTCTAACAAAGTTGAACTTGAAAACAAAGAGAAGCATAAAATGTTATTCATAATTAAATTGCTCATATTATAAAGGGAATTTAGGAAAACCTGCAGTTCCTGCAGCAAAAACTCAAACTTTGTTTCCAAATGCACAAACTGATTACTGCTACGCTGATTGAACATGGTGAAGCAACAACCTCACTGTAAATGCCAAAAAATTATGAGAATTCACAGCCAAACTAACAGCATTTCTAATCAATCATCCAGTTATAATAAGAAGAAAAATCCGGAAAACAAATACAAAATAAAAATATAGGACCTACTGAGTGAGCTTTTTGCAGCTTTCAAATGATCAAAAACACATTAACATTTGACAAGGGTGTTCAGAATCCAATCCAATCCAATCCAATTTAATCGGTTCAATGACGGATTTCTAAATTCAAAAACCTACATGATTAGTTCATATGACGGTTTTCTTCATGAGTAAATCCAATGTAGTTGGTTTCCAATCTTCTTTGGTCTTACAGACAATTGAAATTACAGAAATTATGAGTAAATCGTTTGATAAAATTAAGTTTGGCACATTGTATAACCAATACGTGTTTCTTCAGCAACCAATCTTCATTAACACACCCAAAAAAAAACATCTTCATTTCACGTCTAATTACAATTACATCAAAACTTTTAATTGAAAATTTATGAAAATTCCAAACAGCGCGCATAAACAGATAAGCATAAAATGACATGTAATAAGCCCAGAAACTCAAATGACACGTCAACACAACTGACAGATAAGCAAGCATAAAGACAAATAGTAAGAACGAGTGACAATTTTCCATCCATCTTTTGTTTGTTTCCCGAGAAACTACCAAAAATAGAAACACATAGAATCCATTTACAACTTTTGCTTCAAAATAAGAAACGAAAATACAAATTAAGTCAATGCACTGAATTTGAGAGAGTGGAGTGTTGACAAGTCATGCATTTTCCCGGCCAGTTTTCTGGGGAAACAAACAGAGCACAAGGAAGAAAACGGACCTTACCGCTGTGGAAGTTTCCAGTCGGTCAGATAAGAGTTGAGAATGGCTCCAAGAAAATGCAAATGCGAAGCCCTAACAAGTGTGAAGCGTTCGTCTGAGTGTAACGCTTGAATTTTTGGCTGAGAGCGCGAGTTTCGCGTGCGAGAGAAGGAAGGAATGGAGCGTTATATTGGGAAGGGCAAAAGCAAATGGTAGGGTCTGGTTTCTAGACGTCGTCGTTTCGTGTTGTCCCGGCTGACGTGGCGTAACGGAGGATGTACTGATTGAAGAGGAGCGTTGGGGGACTGATTAAAAGGTAGTGGATTTGATCATTTGATTGATGGTATTGCTGCTGTCTTCATTAGTGGGATTGCATGGGATTCGTGGAACTAAATTTGGGCCCAAAAAGGAGTATTTGAATTTCAAATTTTACAATAATTGCATGCCTTTGCTGCAAATTATTATTTATTAATTGAAGATGAAGAAAAAGAAAAAAGTCACTCGAACTCGAAATTTCTTTCGACGTCGAAATAAGAAATACTACTTTTATTATCTCGTAATTGCATCGAATTTAAATCATAGCTTCTATTTGTATTTCTCTATTTCAAAACAATATCCAATTCGTAATGGAAAATCTAGTAGCATATTGTGTCTTTCTAATAACTGGTCCCAAAAAATTTAACTTGTAATGAAAGGCACATGTAGAAAAATTCCAAAATGTTGTTTTTAAAAATATTCAAACACCCAACTTTGAGACTCTGGTGAAACTTGGAACTCGGACTTTAAACTCCAAGGTCGATTTGAGATTCGAGAATCATGACCGTAGACCAAGCACCCTAACTCTAGACCAAGTACATGCGACAACGAATCTAGACCCAATATTTAACACTCATAACCGAGCCAAAAACTTGGGAACAAGAGTCGGGATGCCAAAACTAAGACTCAATACTCTCGGACCAAACTCCATACCACATACTATGGACCCATAACCTAAACATTTTCATATCTTTTGGAATGAAAACCATTTTTGTATTTAATACCAATTTGTTAAATATTGAAAATATTGATAATACAATCCATACTACAATCCCCCCATGACATCAATCATTAATAACACAAATGCGGGTTAGGGCCAGTTGGCCATGGCGATAGTAGTATAAACTATCGCTTATGTATAATAGAATAAAAAATCATTAATAACCGATGAAAACAAACCAAAATGAGTGACTTAGTTAAGTTTTAGCACACAAAACATAAAATTTTATAACAAAACCAAACTAACCGCAATTTACAATTCGGTGGCCAATTTGGCTTCTTTAGAAACATAGGAAGAAGGAAAAAAAAACTAATGGCAAAGTGACTTGAGGACGAAAGGGCACGTGCTTTGTCCTCTAGATTTTTCTCGCAAGAAATGTTTAAAGAAAATTACCTAAATACCCTAGAAACCCTAATCGCTCATCATTTCGTTTTCCTTTCCTATATATATTTCCTTTTCTCACTTTCAAAATAAGTAGACCTTTCGGCTTTTCTAGGTTTTCTCTCAATCTATCGTCGTCTGACTTTCAGATCTATGAATCTCTCACTCCTGAATTTTTTTCTCCGCCTCTCATAGCTTCGATCTCACTAAGAAAAGGTACGAAACTTCGAATTGTATACAGTATTTGAATGAATGATTTCATTAAATTAGATTTATTGAGGATTATTAATATACAATAATTGAATCTATATTGAATGTGTATAGATCTAGTGATTTTTTTTCCTTAGTTTGAGTTGCATATATTTGTTAGATTGGAGTGTGGTGGATGATTTGAGATTTGCTTCAATTTTGTTTGAATATTTGTTTTTGAAATTTGAGTTTACTTGAGTGTTACTACATGAAGTAGTTTGTTATAAGTATATTATAAACAAAATTGTATGTTTTTTTGCATATTTGAGCTTTTGTGCCCTTCAAATATATTTTGCGTTTTTTTTTCAAACACTACATGTGGGATTTTGGCACTTGTATGCTAAAACTCACCCTAAATAGGGATTTGAAATTCTATTTGGTTCTTTCACCCCCCCAAAAAAAAAAAAATCTATTTGGTTCATGATTTGATTGTGATTGAATTTTACTTGTTAAAAATTAGGAATTTTATGTGCAAATTAGGTAAAAAGTGGAATTTATAAAATTACAACAAAATGTTTCACCATAAATGAGAGGGAATGAAGGACATTTTAGATTTGGAATAATGGTGGATTGCTTGGGTAATTGTCATTCTAAATTGATACTTGTTTCAACATTGAAATTAGTTCGCAAATTAATCTTTTTGGAAATGAAATTCCCATGTTTGATCTCACGAGATGGGAATAGAGGATGTTCATTCCCATGTTTGGGAATGCTAGGAAATGTCATTTTCTCACATTCTCATGTTTAGTTTGTGTATTATTATGAATGAAAAGTTGTTTAGGGCTCATTTGAGAATGATTCTGGATAGGCCAATAATCACTTATATGAAGAAGATTCTCTATATAATCATTCCCATGTGTTTCTCCATAAAATCACTTAAAGTGATTACATGCTTCTCCCAAATGTGATTATAGACTATCTAGAATCACTCACAGACGAGCCCTTAGTTTTCCAACAATACCCTTGATTTTTTATTATTAAAAGTTATTAATATGAAAAACATTTAACGGTAAAAAATAGTATTTAAAAAGAGTTTTCCACCCCCGTCATATTTCTTCACCCACCTTATCTTCAAAAATTTAAGACAAATTTGCCCCTTTGTAAAATGATTTAAAGACTAGGAAAAAAAACCTCAACTCATAACCCACCAATTCTTTAAAAATAATTTTAAATTTTAAAACTAAAAATAAAAATCTCATAGTCCAACAACCCCTCTCTCCCTCTCTTACCCCAGCCACCTTCTCCAACCCACCTCTCTCCCTCTTCTTTTTTCTCTATTTCCTTCTTGTACAGCCATTCAAAATATTAAATTCACGAAATTTTGAAATTCACTTCATCATTAGTTTATCCCATTCAACAATACAAACAACTCCAAATTCAGAACAAAACCCAATTCAGTTCATCATTCATCCAATTTCACATCCCAAACAAACCCAAATACCCCTTTTGGTTTGCGAAAAAGATTTGATGGAAAATAAATTCTCATGTCTTTCCCAAGTGATGAGAAATAGAAGATTCATTTCACATGTTTGATAATGCTGGGAAAGAAACAAGGAAATACCACTTTATTTCCTTTTACATGTTTGGTTTGCATAGGAATGTAAACCAATGCAAACCAAAGTTTGTTTAATTTTCCAATTATACCCACATGAAATCAAATAAAAAAATTATGCATTTAATGCTATATTGTAATTCTAAATTGTTATTGAGGACAAAATGATCATGAAAAATGTGCATTTAATGTTGACTCATTTTCCCAAACTTTCCGATGAGAAAGGAAAATAGAACCCAATGGGGGAGGAGTGCTTCACTTTCCCCTCTACTTTCCCCCCTACTTTCTCATATGTCAAGCAACCATTTCCCATGCATGGACTTACCAAACATGAGAAAATAATTAATTTCCATCCTCAAGCCTCCTTTCCTATGAACCAAACGGACCAAAAGTAATGGATAAAAATTTAGGGCAATTATTTAGAAGCAAATTCAAGGTTAGTGGCAGACATGCCTATACATCCCAGGCCTTGTGAACCCAACTTGATCCTTCGCATTCCTCTTGCCATTTGCCATCCGTAATTTTGTGTGTACCTTGGGGCAAGTGGCCTTGTAGCTACAAGGAAAATTGAGAGAGTTCTATAAAGATTGGGAAGGGGCTAGGTGAATGTCGGGTGTTCGTTGGCTATGGGGAGGAGCCTCATGAACCCTTTGTGTTTTAATTAATAATTAAATAGTATTTTAGAAATATTGGTGAGTGAAAAGATAGGATTGTATTTTTTCAAATTTACATGGTGGGAGAGAAATGGGTGGGGAAATAGGATAGAGATGGTGAAAATAACAGCACTCTTTAAAAATTATAACATAGTTAAGTTAGTCCAAAAATTGCATTAAATGCTTTCCCAAGTGTGGGAAAAAAGTTTCCCAAGTAAGCATGGGAAGTTCATCATACCCATGAGTTAGATATTGTATTCCCAAAAATGCATTTACTAAACATGGGAATGTAATTTCATATCCATTCCCAAGCTCATAAAACTTTAAACAAACGGCTTCGTGATATACGCATTGTGAGCCAATTAAATCAAGATTTTGAAGAAATTTGGTTTGAATACATTATTCTCTTATCATTTTGTATTACTTCGAGTTGCACAAAGTAGTTGTCCTAAATCTTCATATCAACATGACACATAATGAGTACGGATCAAAGCAACCATTGCAGAAGAAACCCCTTAAGCTTTCACAATGCTGAGCTAAGAGGTACCAACATCTTCTCTCTCTCTCATCTTGCTTGCGTTGTAGCTCAATCCTTGTTTTGTTTTGTCTCTTGGTGTGTGAAGTCGGTTAACCAAAAAAGCCTTCAAACACTGAAACTACTCTGAAGGATTAAAGAAAAAAACAATTCAACAACACAGAGAAGACAAACTAATCAACGTAATAAATATTTAAACTTTAAAAAGAACCCAAAAATTTTAATTTAAAAAAAAAAAAGAAAAAAAAAGAGAAAAAGTAGGGGAGAGAGAGAGAGAGAGAGAGAGAGAGAGGCATATAGAGGGGTCCTGGGGATGAGACTTTGAGTAGACAAACCCCTCTGTGCCCCCAAATTTGTCAGGAAAGAGAAAAACAACCCAAAACATCACCAAAATCAACAACAAAACCTTTCAGAAGAAAAAAAGAAAAAAAAAGAAAAACAGAGAAGCAAAAATACAGTAGAGAGGAGGAGAGAGTAAAATAGTATTGTCCTCTTCTTCTTCTTCTTCTTCTTCAATCAATCCCATGAATCCTCACAAGACAGAAGATCTCTTCCACCATCATTTCCATCACCACCATCACCACCACCATGATCTGGGGCCACCACCTTCCCAGATCATGCAATCTCCGCCGTCCATTTCTCTCAACCCCGACGACGTCGTCCTTGACGACCCCGTCTTCCCCCCTCTCCCCGAAATCGACCTCTTCCGCTCATCCTCCTCCTCCCCTTCTCACTCCTCCGACGAAAACGACGACGTCCCAAACCCTAACCCCAACCGCCCCGACCCCAACTCCGACCCGAAATCCCAACCCTTTTACATCTCCCCGGAGCCCCACATCTCGACCCAGTTCTACACCTTCAACCCGGAGTCCCATTCCCTCATGATCAAGTGCCTTCTCGAGGGCCGCCTCGCCAACCCGGCCGAGATCCGGGCCGCCACGCCCCGACCCGTTCTCAAGTCCTGGCGGGTCGTCTGGAAGGACCGCAACGAGGACACCGCTTACGTCACCGCATGGAAGCGCATCCAGGACAAGCTCGCCGCCCATGTCGACCAAAACGGTAACGAATTCTTGTGTTTCAAGAACAACAACCAGCAATTCGTTTCGCACATTAATCAGTGGCAGGACATTGTTATGAGTTTTCATAGCGACACTGACTTAAAACACTTGGCGTTGAAGGAAACCATTGATAGGATTAAGCAGGTTTGGACTGTAGGTGCTAAGTTTTATGGCATTCCTGAGAGTTACATTAGGGTTTGTGTTGCTGCTTGCCCTGTGTGCTCCTCGGAGAATTCGGGCCTCTCCGGTAGGAGCAAAAGGCGGCGTTTTGAGTACACTGAATCCTTTGATGTGCCTGCTAAAGAGGTGCCCACTAGGCTTCAGCAATTGGCTGCTAAGCATAAGGTGGTGTTGTGTATAAGGCAGAAGTATATTAGGTACAAGCCCTTTATGGCTGAGGTTAAGGACTATGCTTGTCATAGGGCAGGGGAGCCTGCAGCTAAGAAGTCGAAGATTTTGAAGAGGGAACCCTATGCTTCTAAAAGGTGTGGCTGCGGGTTTCGAATTAGGGCCATTGTTCCAATTGCGAATTACAATGAGAAGGACAAGACTTTTGTGTATCAGGAAGAGGGGATGGCGGTGTTTAAGCTGTATGCTGTGCATTCGGGGCATGAGCCAGGTCCGTTGGATGGGAATGCAAGGATTATGCATCGGGTTGTGGGGCACAAAGGTGGGCTTTTGATGGATCAGGATACTGTGTACGGTGTGAGTGAGGAATTGGACAATGATGGGTTTGGGCTGTTGGGGAAGGATGAAGGGGACATGCAGTTTTTGGTTTTGCAGCAGGTTCAGGAATTGAGAGCTGAAGTTGGGCAGTTGGAAGAGAAAATTGTGAAATTGCCGCAAGAGCTTTTGGGTTCAGTGTCTCGAGATTTGTTTGATCTTGTGAATAAAGTTAGACAAATAGGAGAGGAGAGTTCGAAGCCAATGGATTTGCTACCGGACAAGACGCTTGCAGATGATATTTTGGTTGGGGATAATGATTTGGCACATTGGAGTGATCACCATCACGAACGTTTATATGGAGATGGCAAGGACGCTGATTTGATCGAGGATGATGAAGACAGTTTTGGGCGAACTCTTGGGGATGCTGTCCCCTGGGAACAGCTGAGGACAGACTGTAGGAGTCCGAAGGATCTGATAGGTGACCCTTGCAAGCCAGAAAAGTGGTTGAGATGCAGTGACTTTGATGAGAAGAGCATCCTTAATTGCGAGGATACTAAACTAACCAAGTCCTTAAGACATGATGAGGGTATAGCAGGAGATGTAGGTCTTGTTGGTATACAGGTTGATAGCTTCTATCAAGGGAGTTCTAAATGGTTTGATTCTCCTTGTGGATTGGACCCAGGTGCAGATTGCGGGGATAGTGCATTCAGAAATGGGGAGATTGTTTAGTCTCTTGAAGAGCTGGTTAAGCCTTTCTAACATAGTTATGGGTGTATATTGTCCCTTTCTCAAGCCGGAAGTGGGTTGTACATGTATGTATACAGAAGACTGGAGCCTCAGACAGACTTGTAGGTTCCTTTACCTTGTGTTGCTTGTAAAGTATAGCCAATTGGGCTTCTCTGCACATAACTTATTCAGAACTATTTGTTAACCATGTTCTGGGCATTCAGAATTTTCAGATTGGTTCGTTTTTACAATGCATATCGGCTGTTGTTGAAATTTCTTTATACCCTGTGTAATCGTTTTTCAACTTCTGTTATAGGATTTTTTGCTTTTTGCAGTGTACCTTGGCTTTCTCTTTTTTAGTGCTTCTTTATAGTCCCCTAAATTCTGAAAGAACTCTATATACTGCACCTGTATGTTCCACGCATTTAAACACTTTCACTTTGTGCAAGTTTGCTAATTTGTGTGATTTATTATGAAGGTTATACAGCTGTAATTTCCTTGTATCAAATTGTATGGAAGATATAGGTGCTCCCTTCTGCGATGTATCAATTATACTGACAATTTTGCAACTTTGTGGTTTTCAATCCGAAATTTCATATATTTTGTGGAATGGTTGAATATATTCTGGAACTAGTTTAGTGCTGGAAAGTGGTTCTGCATGGTTCTTGATCATTTAAATGGTGTTCTTTTTGTTTGCTGATTTTGTCAGGTATTTACATACATACCTTCTTATTACTCCCTTTGTATGCATCATATATCTTTATCTGCTAATTGCCCCATGGATGATGGCCCTCAGTTTCAGATGGTCCACTGTGCCTCCATATAGGAAATGGGAAATTTAATGAATCTACCAGGTTACCTACTCTCGAATAGACAAATCATACATGAAAATCTTGCTATGATTGGTAAGAGAGAACTTGAATTTTCTTGCCCCCAACACTCTTAATCTGCGTATTAAGTATTATGTGATTGAAATATGGGATTTCTGTTTGCGAATTGGTTATACAGTGTGACATTCCATGCATTCCTTATCAGCCTCTGTTCTATGGTTTGCTAGTATATGAGGATTTGAAGATGTTTGGTCTTCGAGAGAGTGAAGTGATAGCTGCTTATGAAGAGTTGTCCTAACTATGATCCTGGAGATTTATAGTGCAGATATTGAGTTCCTATGCAAATTGGTATGTTACTTCATGTAGGTTCCATATTTGGTTATTATTTTTCCTTTTTGTCCTGTGGTAGAAATTAGAATGTGGGATTGGCCATACATGCTCTGCCAAGTTACATAGATAACATGTTGGCAACCAGAATGAGTTCGCCTTTGTGGTTTGGCATGTACAGAAAGATGAAACTCTGACTCTTAAAATCATCATACATGAATATCTAGAGTAACAGGCTAGCTGTTCTGGAATACTTCTCTGTTTTTCTGGGCATGATGAATGTCTGGTGATTTCATTTGCTACTAGAAATTTTGCCACAATTTGAGTGGACTGGTCTGGACTGGACTGGACTTGGACTATGCTGCCATCATTGTCCTTTCTATAAATATTTATTTATTTGGTCAACAACGGTTTTCTTGAAGGAACTTTGAATACCTTGTTTTTAGCAAAATTTTCAGTGAGCAGGTTAAAGAAAGGTGAAGTTAAGTTACTAATGGTAATTAAATATTAGGGTCCACTTGGGATGAGCTCTGCAACTTCATGCGTTTTGAAATATATCTTTGTTTGTGTATAGATTTGGGCCACCACTTATGCAAACATGCTAAAGGTTGTAACGGTTGAACAGAGCTCTGCAAAACCTTTTTATTTTGGTAGTCTATTTTGTATAGGGCATTGACAGTCAAGGTAGAACCTGCTTTTATGTGTAATTTTTGCTAGTTCAGTCGTCCACTCGTGCGTTTCAAATTTGTCTGTCGATGAAGCAGTTTATGCGGGTGTCAAATCTGACTGTTGATGAAGCGGTTTACTTGCGTATGTCAAATCTGACTGTGATGGATTGTGAACCCTAAAAGCATCTAGAGAATCATATCAATTTTTTTATTATTTAAAGATCAGCATAGATTAATGTTGGGTTATAATCTAATTGCTGTCTTGTCATCGACGAAGACAGCTGGTTTTGATGGTTTTGGCCCTTTTTGGGGTTTTTCTGACGATGACTTTGAGTTGATGGTGCCAACATTTTATTTAGTCTTGGATGCAGGATTAAGTGCGTGATGTTTATACATGGTGGCTTTGACTTCAAAGCAGGTTGAATTCTAGTTGGTTCACCCCATAGGGATGAAGAGATATATGCGAAGGTAAATTCCTGTTTCTGTGGATTTGATACTCTGATTCGATCATCATAGTCAACATTTGAGGTTTGCCTCACTTTTAATGGCTCAATAAGAGGATTTCAACTTTTTAGTCATCATTTCGTTTACAACATAACCCAAAACTCAACAATCCATATAACGAAACCCAAAACCAAGTCCATAGATTCTATCCATCCCAATACATAACCCAAAATTAAGTCAATGAATTCTATTCATCCAAATACATAACCCTTTGAAGCATTTGGAGCTCCTTGACTCAGCTTGCTCGTAGCTTGACTCGTCAGCAAGTACGAAGAAACTCGAGGGGAGAATCAAAACATATGTTTCTCGAGAGTCATAAGGACCTTTCTGAGATCCAAAGTTTGGTGAAACACGGTCCTGAAACCAGCTACAACTTCTTGCAATGCTTCACCAAAGCTTTCCACCACTTTCTTTGGTTTCATATTTTGCCAATTCTGAAGTGGTAGCATGTAGCATGTTCTCAAGAAACCAGAAGAAACCCAGTTCACAGGGACCAATTTGCGGCTAACATGTGTGCCAGCTAAATCAATCCCCATGGATGTGATTCCTTCTGCTTATGGTTCTGTTCTCCCTATTCTGGTGAATCACTAATTCGATATTGTTAAGTCCATGCTAGACTCTACAGTTCTAGCATCATTTTCCCCTTCATCTTGGCCTTCATCACTTTCCCCTTCATCTTGGCCTTCAGACCGCTGATGAAATACATTCATCATCATCTCTCTATCTCTCTTACGGAGGAAACCCAAATATTTAATCAGAAATGAATTAGAACTGGAGATGGTGGAATGCTTGATATTTAGGTTATTTTTATAGTTGAGCTGCAGGGTTCTAGCAGGTTTATTTTGAAAATAAAAAGGGTTGTTCTGCAATTTTCTGGCCAGAGAAAATACTAGGTGCTGTTTGTTGGCGAGTGCATGCATGATCCCGGAATTATCTTGCTTTCTTTTTTGGTCGGGTATTACCTGCCTACGAACCTCAAATTAATATTTTACTTTAATCTAATCTAAACTACGAGAAAGAGGATTCAAACTCAGGTGCAGACTGAGGAACACATTTATTCTAGCTAACTTGATCAAGCCCATTTCTGCAATTTCATATCCAACCTTTGATATTGTATCTAGTCATCTAAAGTTGAAGTGAAACACTTTGTATCTAAAAATTTCGTCATTCCTCCAATCATTTTTTGGGAATTCAAATTCATACTTTTATGTTATTTTATCATATCCAAACATAGTATCTAGTCATCCCAAATTCAACTGAAATACATTGTTTCTCATATTTTTAGTATTCTCCAATAAGGTAAAGCTTATTTTGGAAATTCAAATCTATGAGTTTTTAACAGCAACTAATTTCATATCCAACTTTTTACCTTATTTTGGAAATTCAAATATGAGTTTTTAAGAGCAATTCATTTCATATACAACTTAGATATATTGTATCTAGTCATTCCAAATTCAACTTATATACATTGTGTATCTAAAAAAATTTATGACTCTTCCAATTAATTTAAAGCTTATTTTGGAAATTCAAATCTATGAGTTTTTAACATCAATTAATTTCATATCCAACTTAGATATATTGTATCTAGTCATTCCAAATTCAACTTAAATACACTGTTCACTCGTACCACCTAAATTGGTAACACCACGTAGTAGTGTGATGATTACACCTTAGAATTTCTCCATTCAGATTTACTGGCACCTCATACTTTCCCTCAATTAATTTCATATCCAACATAAACATACTATACTTCTCATTTGGAACTATTTTTTTAGGATGCACTTTTGCTCTTAAGCGCTTCTAGCAAAAGTGCTTTTTAGGATGCACTTATAAATATGTTGAATTTTCATAAGAAATTGAATTACGTCCTGGAACTTCTTGGAAAAGCACTTAGGAGTGCTTCTATGACCTAGAAAAACTTCTAAACTTTCCCGTCAAACGCTATATGAATAAGAAACAATATTGATTGTCATAAAAGACTTTTATTCTTTCCAAAAGCACTCCCAAATAGATAATATATATAGTCACTCAAAATTCAATCCAATAAATTATATCTAACATATTTATGTTTCTTCCTAATCACCAGACCTTGGTCTCTCATGCTTTGGTTGTACAAGTTGTTACTCTCCTCAATACATTATCGCCTCTATTTTTATTTATGTTTAAAAATTCCATCTAAATGGATCTTAGAATTTTCACAACCGTAAAGAAGTGATCACCGGACCCAGGTCTAAACTTAATTTATGGGCTCTCAAATTACGCAACCCACGAGCTATCAATAGCTTATTTCTATTTTGTTTATTCCAATATTTTGGTAAATAATTAAGGTACAGTTAATTAGAGCAATTTATTGATTTAATTTTTTATTATTATATCTATTTTTTTTTAAAAAAAAAGATATATACTTTTGTCATGGGTCCCCTCCCTCCCAGAAAACATGGGCTTCGGCAAACTACTGTCCTCGTTTCATATGGGCTATTGGCTCTATGTCTCATACATTACGTCCCCAGATTATAGATTAAGATGATTAATTAGATGAAAACCATATTTAATTATGCAAATATAATTCTTTAGCTCCATGGCATTGTTTTTTATAGGTGGCTATGGGTGCAATGGTGGGTTCCAATTCTTTGTGCTTGAGTGGGCCTAATAAGTATTTATTTTAAATTTTTATTGAGAATGGGCCTAATAAGTATACTTCTTTGGAGATATATAAAGCCAGGCCTAGTTATTGAGCCCCTCTCATGTTTTTTGGTTAACGAGGGACTATGTTGAATGGTTACAATGAGGGGTTCAATCTAACAATCCAATAATAGCTCTGCACAGAATCGGACGACTATTTAGGACCCCCTCATTCTAGCCTTCCTGCTTTTCCTTTGTAATTTTTTTCTAGCTACTTTGTAATGAAATTTCGGTTTAAACACCCAAAAAAAAAAATTAATAAGATGAGATAAGAAGTTGAATTTTTTTAAAAAAAATTAAGAAATTTAACATATTATGTTGTTAGATTCATTTGAGTTATGATATTCAAATATGAATTTAGATGAGTGACCCAAAAAAATTTACACGTAGCACAAATCACGATGAAATCGATTTACCAAAAACCATGCAGGGTTTGTTTGTTGCAAGAAAGCTATAGAACAAGCAATGTGGGCCGGCATTTTTCAATCTAAAAAAGGTGCAATTTTGATTAACTTGAGAAGCAACAAAATCTTTGCTTGCAAAAGCCATAACGTACGGCAAGAAAATTAATCAGATGTGACCAGTTGACAAGAGTTAGAAATTTTGATGAGAAGTCGAAGGCTTGTTCAACCTCACTCCTGGCAAGTATCGGCACACGAACTCTCGGGCCAATGCCTGAAGATCTTCCCCATCAATAAGCTCTTGATCCAATGAGTTGAAAAGGCTTGTCATTTCTGCTGTGTGTGGCACTGTTTGTAGAGGATCAATATGCGTCAACAAGTTGGAAGTTGGCACAAACTCTGAGCATGGTGATGATGTCACATTGATATGGGACGAGGAATAGTGAAGGCTTCTGGGTGGAGGAGGGCATTCGAGTTGAGGCAGCGGCGGTGGAGGCGGTGTGCGCTGCAAGGTTGCAAGGCGGGCCTGGACATAGGCTAACTCTGCCTGCAAATTCACTACCTGCAAACGACAAGATGGATTTAATTCACTTGTTCTTCTTTCTTGCTGGTAAATATTGATGTAGTCAAAGTGTTATAAGGTGAAAATATTAATTAGTATTTAATTTAATTTCTGTTCAAGAGACACAACTAGGTCAAATTGGAAGGTTTACATGTATATCCGTGGACTAGTTCGATATATATCTTCTATCTTAATCAGCAAAAGCATGTGCATTTGGAGCAACACTTTCATATAGTCAACCTACCTAACAGAGAGGCTTATCTTATGGAAATCTACCGAACTCAAAAGCTACATATCTTTCCAATCTTATGGCTTTGACGTGTGGAAACTGGAAATGTGATCATATATATTCTAGAACATTTTGTGTATGCACCATATATACCATCTAATTAATAATTTTACACAAGATGAATAAGATTTTAGTACCATAAAAGCAAACGGTTGTCATCAAATAAAGCAAAAGATTATATATATCTACAATTATTTTCCTATATGGATATCTGCAAGTTATTACTGTACGGACATCGTTATAAACAAAGAGAAAAACAGGAAGGAGTAATAGAAAATACATGATGTTGATAAATATATATCTACATCAAGCCATTCCTTGTGATTAAAGGAGTAGGGCCCAAAATTTATCATCCATGCAAGAGAAACAATAATAATATATCTATAGGTGGTAATAATGCAAAGAGATTAATCTATGTTTTCTTTGGGATACCAATAATATGAGAATGCATGGTTAAGAAAGTCAAAACCAGGTGTATTAAATATTTCTCGAATTAATAAATATGTTTGCTTGGTAGCTCCGGCAAGCAACAAGAACCCCCAAAGTCATCCACCCAATACACCACAGCCGCCACCCATCTCTCTCTCTCTCATGAGAAAAATAAGAAGGTGGAACAAAAGCTTTAGCATAATTTTCACAAACTTTCTATTGGAAAAGAAAGACCAAGTAATTTTGACAGATCGAACCCTCCCATCTAGCTCTAATAATTTGCAGGTGATTAGACCCAGAAACCAAGAAAATCAGGCGCACGTTAGCTAGCATGGACTACACATGTATCACCAAAAAAATTGCAACAAAGACTTTAAAACTTGTGGAACACGCAGTCTTGATCTAGTCCTACAAATCGTAAACCTTGAAAAACGTCTAAGATTACATGTACAGTGATACTTGTCAAAGAAATGACAGATAGATGGAAATACCCACTAGGCGCATGTTAATACAAATATATCCACTACCATGAACTCGACAGTGGCTTGCAATTGTCAAATTGCAACTAATTGAACGAAGGGTACTAAAGCTACAGGTACTACCACGCTTACATTTGAGACACGAGACTTTTGTACAACATTTACCGATCACTTTTAAGATTTTTTCTCTAATAAAAATTGATTCGCCCCATGGGAGTTAAGCTAGAGAGGCGATTAGTGCTCCAAATAACAGCAAATTCTTACCTGAATGAGTGGCTAGAATCTAAAGTAGAGTGTCAATAATATCGCTGGCTATGAAGAGATCAAGCAAACAATTTCATCTCAAGAAACAGTGAGAATTGAGCTCTAACCAAACTTTCACAGAAAAAAACTCGAGACCCACATGAGACCCATGCTCAAGATTCCACACAATTAATTAATCTCAAGGAAATTAATGAAACATTAATCAATTAATTAAGGTTTGAGGAGCTGATGATTTGACCTGCTGTTGGAGGGTGAAAATGTGAGAAACGCAGCCATAGATAGGGTCTCTAACCCTAGCAAGAGCCTCATAGCAGAGGGTAACGACAGCATCGAGCCTCTTGTGGGGTGGTATGCGCAGGAGAAGCTTGGAGGCATTGCTTGCACCAAACACTTTGTGCACCGCAGCAAAGTGAGCCGTGCCTTGCTCTGAGTCGAAGTAGGGAGCAAATATGCACCCTTTTATGCATTTTCTCCTCAGAAACTTGCAGGCACCACAAGGCCCTCCACCTCCTCCTCCTCCTCCATTGTTGTTGCTTCCGTTTGTTGATGATCCACTCATCTCTCTCTCTCTCTCTCTCTCTCTCTAGAGCTAGATATTTTCTTCTTCTTCTTCTTCTTCTTCTTTTCAGGCCAGTTTAATTAGTTGTTGTGGGCTCTGAGGGAGAGCTTAGTATATAAAAGGAGGATGATAGAGGGAGAGAGAGGTTGGGTTGGATTATTGTTACATGTTTTTATATTTATTTTATTGATGATAAATTGTGCAAGCTTTGGTGGTGGCTGGTGGGTCACTAGAAGGGACTGGTTGTTCCATTTTTATTTCCATCAGTTAAATTTTCTCTTTTGCTATGCAGACAAGTGAAAAAAACAAACACCACTGTCACTTCAATTTTGTAAGTTATCGTAATTAGATATGCGAATGCAAAATATATCAGAAATTTTCAAATACATATACTATGTGTACGGCACAAACCACTCTTTTGGGCCCACTCTATAATCTACATTTCATGATATGAATCATTTATTTTTTAAGACATGCATTGCATAACAAAAAAATTAGGCCAATGAGTAGTCATGTAATCGTAATCGAATAAAAAAAAGGAACAAGTAATTCAATACTAAAAAGAATAGGCCGACGATCAAGTAATTAGTCGATTTCTTATTTCAATGACTTTTTTTGTAAGGATGATCTTTAAAGAACACTATTCAGACCAGACCTACAACATGACACATCACAATTCATTTCATTTATTAACATTATTTATTAACCAGCATGACTTGAGTAGTCTAGAATACGTGAAGTAATTAGTATATATATTCCCTATACAACATGAATTATATATATATATATATATGTGTGTGTGTGTTGATATTACTACTAGGCTCCCATTTTTTCAAACTTGGCTTAAATGACTTGCAATCGGACATACTTCAGCCCTAAATTTAAGTAATACTACTAATAAGACAAGCTTTTATTCAATTCTCTCCTGTTTATTTTAATGTGTCAGAGAGAGAGAGAGAGAGAGAGAGAGAGAGAGAGAGGTTGATATGTGGCTCAAACTTTAAAATCACGTCAAAACAGAAAAGCAGTGGAGTAGTTTGCGTTAAGCAAACAAAAACATGCGGTTATCAGGTATCAGCTTAGCTACTTGCATAAGTTTATATACATTCATTCAGATATATGGTGCGCAGACCCCTAGCATTCACCTCATCAAATGTATTGCTAATCTAGCTCTACACCTAAATATTCTTGTGAAATATTTGGTAATCGCAAATAAGTTTATTGTGATTGGAAACATCAAGCTAATGAGAACCGTGGTATGGTATTCCATTGGTAAATATTTCAAGACATAACCCAACGGTGATCTGGTAGGGTATACAGATATAGGGTGAGATGTAAGCTCAAACTTACTTTATCGGCACAAAACACTTCCGTTACATGATTCGTATGTTTGTTTTGTGTGTGGACATCTGTGTCGATTTTAATTATTTATTGTGAACTTGTTTTTTTGATTAAAAGAGGATATGAGATTCGAACTTGAGATCTCTTTCAACATCAGGAAGTGAATTCCCGTGAAACTAAGAGCTAATTAATTCCTTATCCTGATGTCTTTTGTCCAATAGAAAAGTTATAAAAAGCACTTCTCAAATTATGGCAACGAAATTATGTTATAATAAGAACTTCTCAACTTATAAGAAACAATGATAAATTATTTGGGCTGGGTTACAACCCACTCACAGTATAGCATTCCAAGCCCACGCACAGATAGCGTTTCAACCCAATTACATTCACTCTGCTAATCCACCCAAATTTGAACTGATTCCAATCCACTTTTCAGCTCATAATTTTTTTTAGGGAGGGTGGTCAATTTTCAGCTTATAAACCGACCCGTAATGCCACATGACTCATACATTTTCATGAATGCCTACGAAATTGGTATGGTTTAATTCATTTGAAAACACTAGCTTATACTTTAATTGTCTCATATTGAAATAAAAAGTTGTGCTATCATCAGTCGCGTATGGAGACGCGAAATTTACAAATTTACAATGAAACGCACAATCATTAACAATTGTACCAACGTCACGCACTCAAATACAACTGATGCTAACATATCCCTGAGATTAAGAGACTAGTTTGTGCAGTTATGTCCCCTGTTGAAGTGATGGAATTAGAAGAGTGTGGTGAAAGTGAAATTCATTTATGGTGACGTGGACAGGTAGACCGTACAGGCAGAAGCGCAGGCTGGTGAGTGATTCAGTGAAATTAGTCAATCCGTCGTTTTAGTCATCAGCCAAGCCATAACCCTCACACACACTGAGTCACTGACTGACTGTCATGGGTTTATTTTTTCCAGCACAGAAAACCATGCAAGGTTGAGAAAAAAAAAAGTTGATGTAAGCAATCAATAGCAAACCACGCACCCATACATCGTATCATGGCACGTGTAACTTTCTTTTTATCACCTCTGGGACCCACTGCCACTTGTCATCTTCTCATCCGTCCTCCCTCTCCCACACGAACACCCTTCCCCTATCTCCAAACAGCAACTCAGGTCAATCAGTGTACTGTACAATTTACACATACTGCCCCTTCGAAACCTAAAAAGAGCACATATACGAGCGCGGCTATTATCCTGCGTGCATATTGAATGTTCTTGGTTTCTAATTTAGACTTGGTGGAATTTATATATTTATTTGAACAAAATTGCAAACACATATAGCTCTTGTTCAAACTTAGGTCACTTTATGTCACATTAAAGCAAGGCGATCGAGGTGAGGTAGGATATTATATATCATGTTTCAGTCCCTTAGCTCCTCTTATTTGGAAAGTCACTTTCTCGGACTTTCTTTTTTTTAGTCCGAGGATATATACACATCGTTACATGCATGTTTTTCTTGTTAAAGTTATTTATTAATAACTAGCTTTGTATTTACTTTTATAAATCAAACTTTAATAGTAGGTTAACCGATAATTAGGTGTTATCGTGATTGATATCATCATAAATCTAATTTTAGTAATTTACTGCCTCATGCTATATATCTTGACTGCTATAACATTTAGTAAGGTCATTTTGATTGATAATTTACACTTCAATGTGAGTGCAGTCTTCGAAGTGAAGTTTTCTAAAATTTAGGTCTGACATATACCGAAAGGGACATACCTCTATGTCATGATTTGCAGGAAAATCGATTTTAGATGGAAACCAATGATTTTTGGTCTACTTTATATTTTGCAAAGACAAGCCTTAAATGAATAGTTAAAAATTTAATGGAGATGATCGTATCATGATCACTAAATAATGGTAAGGGACAACAAAGTCTAGCTTAGTGGAAAAGAATCTTGATTTCCAAACAAGTGGACTCATATTCGAACTCTCATAGCACCGTAGTGTGTATGAAAACCCCTTTCTTTCCTTGTAGTTTAGACTATTACTTTCTTTTTCTTTTTTTAAATATTAACAAGGGAAAATATATGCATAGTAAGGAGAATTAAGGCGATGTATGACAACTTAATAAGTTGCTACCATAGCGATGATAAAATTAGATTATCAAACTCGAAACTAATCGAAAAAGAGGTTTGAAATCTTTTAAACACTAGAAATGCAAGATTTCATTTTCCAAATGTGGGAGAAACTCTCAACATGCATATGATCAATATATATATATATATATGGGTTAATTAATCTCGTTATATGCATTATTTTATAATCCACAAAATCCGGGCTGGATTATAGAGTAAACCAACAAAAGATTATTAGGGCAAGGACAATTGAACCATTAAGAAAATAATTAAACCCGTAGGGTATGTGACGGGTGTATGGAAATCCCTTATGGAACTTATATAAATTTCACACGGAATGACTAGGACAGTTGTGAAGAAGGGAAATTTTTTATTTTAAATTTAGAATATCTGTTCCCTAGAACTTGTATAAGTATATAGTCAAGGGAGACCTATAGCCGCACAAGCCTGGCCTATAAATTTCTACATAACCTAAAATAAATTTAAGACACAAAGGACCCACTATGTAGTAGTTTGGAAAAATTACATTTCGAAAAAAGTTTTGAGTTCGAGTCTAGCATATGTGTAGTGTGTGTGAGTCTAGCAATTACTTTCCGGAAGAGAATGCAACAAGGAAAACCCTTTTCAACATCTCTACAACTGTATTACATTAGCATAATACATCATCATTAGTGCTGAATAGTAATTAATTAGCAGATTAGTCAACAATAATACAGATGGATCCATTTGTAGTTTGACTAACATGCAACTCTAAAACCCTGATTAATAATAATAGCTCCATGATTAGCCTGGTCCAAAAATCTTTTCTTTGACTGGTTTTAATTCTCCCTTTTGCGCTTCCATTGATTAAATATAATTACTCTTAGGCTTTTAATTAGCAGCTAAGTTGCCGCATGTTGGGGAGACATGCTGCAATTTAAAACACATTTCTTCCTACTTTAAAGTGGTAAAGCCAAGCCAGTGCTCATTAATCATAAATATTTTGTACATTTTTAAGATTTTGAGGGTTTTGACCGCACGGGTGGGGGACTCGTGGGGCACCATTGCTGCTACCAAAAGTTTAGGTGAGCCTAATTGCAAGACACTAGTTAAACATTGAGGGACAGTCTTGAGCAATTATTCAAAGACTCTTTTTCAAATGTACATTCTAGAAACGTTTTGGCAATACAAGTGATCCCTTTTCAAATACTCTTTTATTTGCCTGAGCTAATTCATGATCAAAGCAACATAACGATATTTAACTTGTTTAATTTACCAAAGCGGATGTTCAAGCACGAATCTATGTGTATATATAACTTATAACGACAATTATTCAATTATTTAATCTTTTTTAAAGAGTGCTCTAGTTGCGACTATTGAATTAAGTTGATTTGGTGCTTAAGGCACATAAAATAACACTACAAATTGCAGCACATATGTATACAGATATCCACAATGTCTTCAACGTAATTCCTGTGCACTCCCACAATCCATCAAATAATTATAATAATAATAATATTTTAAAAAAAGATAGAGGACGCGGGAGATGTTCTCTCTCTATCTGTGTGCAACTGTGACAACGTAAGCTAGTGATCATCAACAACCGTAGGACACCTTAAAATCAGGACACGTGTCGAACATCAGATGGCACTCATGGAACTTTCTTCCTCTTCCCAATCACAGCACATGGATTGGACAGTGGAGCAGCAGCTCGGCGATGCGCCGTTACGAACTGTTGCAGATACAAAAAATTTATATTATTTTTTCTACGCGGAAATATATATATATATATATTTATTTGTTTATTTTACAGATGTTAAAATCCAAGTTGTCTTTAAAAGAAAATTTAAATTGGGACGTTACTTTCTTTTCAAGTGAAGGACGTGTGGATCCCACTTTGAATATGAGGTCATCTTCTTACTCGACCGTTACTTTCGCGGTCACCCCCTGCCCACGTGGCACCCAGAGTTCGGCTGGGTCTTTTTGAGCACCGAACTTGCGGCTTTGACCTTTGATAGCCTCGCTTACTGTGTTAATAGGTTAATATAATTTGCATGGAATGGGAGTTATGTAGAACCGATCAATGATCAAATGGTTATAAGCAATTACCTTTGTACTCGATATCTTGTGTTTAATCCTTCTCTTATAATATCATTTATGTAAAAAAGAAAAAACAAATCTGCGTCTTATCTTGTTTTTTATCCTCTAATGAATTTTTGGTTCTAATCTTGCATTTAGTTATGTACGAAGTTAGGTCATTTTGGGTTCAAAGTTTAAGTATTGTAAACTTAGGTTGTACTTGGTGGGTGGGATTGAATTGAACTATTTCAATTAAAATGAGAAAACATCATGACCGTTGTTTAGTGCGCTGAGACTGAACTTGTTAAAATGGATAACAGTTCAACATATTGTGTCTTACAAATCCCATCAAGAGGAATGAGACTCACAAGTCGGGCCACCAAACGCGACTTAAGGTTTAGCATTTAGAATTTAT
This sequence comes from Prunus salicina, assembly GCA_020226455.1. Classification (NCBI taxonomy): domain Eukaryota; kingdom Viridiplantae; phylum Streptophyta; class Magnoliopsida; order Rosales; family Rosaceae; genus Prunus; species Prunus salicina. Next base: position 13,444,853 of record CM035343.1, on the reverse strand, counting down.
ATATGGATAGTTATGGTCATTTTAGATTATGTGGATTTAGATGTAGGGCTTGACTCCTTACACGTAAGGAGCCACCAATAACAGTCTCACACATAATTTGAGCTGAAAAAATGAGTGAGAGAGGAATTGACGAAAGAATGAACTAATTTGCAAGCATAAAAAAATTTCCACAACAAAAGGTCACGTATGATGACCAATTTTTTTTTTTTCCTGTGTGCGGTCTGTCAGTTATACAAGAACGGGGAGCTCACCATACAAAATTTAGGCCCCACATCACGTTTTATGGGCGTCTAGTCTGAACACATGGAATAACTTTTTGGTGCTTAAGAAGGATTTTATTCGCAAGTCTTTGGATAAGTTATCTTTCTTCTTCCTAAGGTGATCGGCTTGACAAACGATAAGATTTGATCCTACCTAAGACCTCAATGGAAGTCTGATAATAAGGACTTTTAACTTGACCTAATGATGACGGTAAAAGATGGAAAAAATAGAAGATATAATGCATATATGGATTAGTGAGTTAGTAGTGCGATCGTCTCTTTGCACCGAATTCGATAGTTTAAAACATCAATTTATCAAAAGAAGAAAAAAACAAAATAATATTGATCCTGTTATTATCATTCATATTGCCATCACCCTTAAAATAATCATCATCATTCATCAGTCATCAACCATTTTAGTTTCGTAGGCATCCTTGTGCCATTTTCTTTTCTTCCATCTTTAGAGTAATGAATTTTGTTAGCTAAGCTAGTTAGGTCGAATAATTTACTTGAATATGTAATATGTTAATGGGTTTCTATTTATGGTTGATTGCTTTCTATTTATGGCGTATAAATACGATTAGATTTGATCATGCACATTAACCAGTTCACTCACTCAATTGTCATCAGTGACACATACCACTACTTCAATTCCCAACTTTCACAATTATATTATTGCTATATATTAGCTTCTCTCTCTCTCTCTCTCTCTCTCTCTCTCTCTCTCACAAATGATCGTATTTGGTTTTATGTATATCTCTACAGGGTTAGGGCGTATAAACCTTGGCTTATAATAAGTTAAAATGCGAGCAATCATTAGCAAATTAACCAACCAATGGTAATTAGTAAAAAGAGATAAAGTAAATTACAATAGCTAGAAGAAATAGAAAAAAACCATCATTTATGTCTCACTTTCAAACCCAGGCTTCTTTTTGGCTTTTCATATAGAAAAGGAAAACAAATGAGTCATTTTCAACGTTGAGAGAGAGAGAGAGAGAGAGACGAGAGAGATGGCGTCTTTTGCCCTCCACGCAGCTTAAAACACGCAGACTGGCAAATATAGGCAGTCCCCTCGACACGTTTCGACCTTCCAAAATCCCATTCTTTTTGTTCCATCCCCAACAAACCAACCCAACCCACCCCCATTATATATATATATTTCACATACATATATACTCTACATCTATACACACTATAAAAAAAAACCCCTAAAATATATACATATATATTGTATATGTGGCTTGGCTAGCTAAAGAGAGAGGTGTAGAAGCATGAGTTTTGCTAGATAATATTCAGGAGACCAAGGAAGGAAGGAAAAAAGGAAGGAAGAGAGAAATGAAATGAAAAAAGAAAGAAAGCTAGGGCTTTATCGTATGTTTGCTTCACGCAAACAGCTAAATGTGGGTATTAAGCCTTTGCTTTCTCGCGTGGCTTTAAAGTCTCCTTTCTTTCAATCTCATCAGCTACAAGCGTTTTTTATCACCCCACATCCCTTCTCTCTCTCTCTCTCTCTCTCTCTCTAAATAACAACAAAAATAAAACCACACCCCCTCCCCACCAAACCCCAAAATCCCCTCCTCCTCCTTTTCACTTCACAAACATTAATGGCACCACCTCTCATCATCATCATCATGACCCCCTAAAACCCCAGACAATCTTCAACCTAAATCAAAACAAGGAAATCATATCCACCAATTTAATTAAATCACCATCAAGACCTCAAAATCAAGGTCATCGTCATAATGAATGCAACAAACCCTAGCGGCTCCGGGGGAGGCGGTGGTGGTGGCGGCGGAGGAAGTAGTAGCAGCGGTGGAGGAGGAGGAGGCGGCCCATGTGGGGCGTGCAAGTTTTTGAGGAGGAAGTGCGTGCTGGGTTGCATATTTGCACCCTACTTCGACTCGGAGCAAGGCGCTGCTCATTTTGCGGCGGTGCACAAGGTGTTCGGAGCCAGCAATGTCTCCAAGCTTCTTCTTCACATCCCGGTCCACAAGCGGCTCGACGCTGTCGTCACCATATGCTACGAGGCTCAAGCCCGGCTTAGAGATCCGGTCTACGGCTGCGTTGCTCACATATTTGCTCTTCAACAACAGGTGTGTGTGTGTGTGTGTGAGTGTGCATGATTAATTTACTTAAAAGAACCAATAATTTATTTTTTCTTTTTGGGTAAATTAGTTTTAATACCCTTTTCTAATTGAATCCAAAACCCTTTCCTTTTTCTTGTGGGTAGCCATAGGCCAATGATTTCCATAAACTCCAAGTCGCATTGACCCAAAAGAGTTCTTCAATGTAGGGCAAACCACGAGCTTATTATTTCGGGTAGGGCGGGCCTATGGGATTTGTTGGTGTGGTTTTTAACTAGGAAAAGAATAAAATGTATAGGAACATTCATTCACATGGTGGTGGGAAGAAACAAGTACTGAAATCTAGAGGCCCTTTTGATTAAGAAATCATGTGGTCGGCGGTTACTATATGCAAATGGTTTCTGTGCAATTTGTGCTTGTCTGGTGCTGGTATTAAGGAAAATGGTCGGTTTGCTGCTTCTTCAATAATCTTTTTTATTAATTAGGGATGACGATAAGACTCATTTTCCTTTGTCTACGTAATTCCTGGGAAAAGTGGAGAGAGTTTTAGTTTCTTTTCCTTTTTTTCTTTTTTTTTGGTTTTGGTTCCATCTTATTTTCAGAAATTGGTTTCCTTATTTTCCAGCTGCACATCACCAAAAATAGAATTAAAAGTACAGATGAACATTTATAATAATTATTATTATTATTCAAAGGTAGATCTAGTACTCTCTTACTGATGATGGCCAACTTACAGAAAATTTTATGGGATATTCTGATGTTAGCTACCATGAATTTGACCCCTATTACCACATGGATGATACTAGCTGCATTTATTTCAATCGTATCTCTCTCTCACATAAAAGTCATATCTGAAAAGTGATCGTCTCTTATTTTTAAGAGACGTGATAATAAATACGAGAGATTTTCTCTAAAGTGCATGCGACACGTATGTTAATACCCTTTAGACCTGTGGAGGACTCGAAAGAAGAATCCCATGCTTTAATATGTAATATATGTTGAACTAACTTTGTTATTGGATCTTTTTATTTTGAAAAGTATTGGTTTTATGATGAGTGAACTGATATGAGAAAAATTAATTAGGAAATTATTTGGAAATGTGAGACAGGTTACAAAATTTGATTCTAGAGTAGAGTCCATGGTTTGAAGCTCCAGTCAAAACTTAAAACTAGTTTATCCTTCGCCAACCCCAAGAACAAATATATGTGCAGAAGAAACTTTGCTCATTCTTCTTCCCTTGCCGTGAGAGAATCCTTTCTTTGTTCGCAATCCCATGTTCTGATACACATAGTTCAAGCACCCTTTAAGTATAAACAAAGACAAGAAGCCTTATATTTGTCTCAAACCAAACCCCTATATTATTATACAATATCAATTTGATCAATCTCTCTCTCTCTCTCTCTCTCTCTCTCTCTCTCTATATATATATATATATCACATATTTAACTCATGTCATTTTCCTAATTCTTTCTCCAGCTAAGAAACCTTATTATGCAAACTTCATCTAGTCCTTTTGTTACTGGAAAAATACTCAAAACAGACACTAAAAAAAAATTGTAAAATCTGTTTATTTTTATATTCAATCTAAGTTATTTTAGATTAGTTTGGATAATTAGCTAGGTTGAGTGGGATTTCTGTTCCTTATTTTAATTTTTTGTTCACTTATTTGCATTATTTATATAAAAATAATAGTGTTTTGGACAAAAGTAAGTACAATATGAACAAAATCTAGAATTTGAGAATTTATTAAGATGATAAGTAATTCTTTGTGCCCTCTTCTCTTTTTCTTGTTGGGGTTTACTGTTTATATATGTAATGCACATACATACAGGTGGTGAGTCTACAAGCCGAGCTCTCATACTTACAAACCCACTTAGCAACATTGGAGCTTCCATCGCCACCTCCACCCCCTCCTCCGCCATCAATCATAACTCCACCTCCACTCTCCATCTCAGACCTTCCATTGGCTGCCTCCTCCATGCCTGCCACATACGACTTGTCCTCACTTTTTGAACCCATGGTCATCCAACAACCTTGGGTGGTGCAACACCGGGCGCTGCATGATCCACGCCACCATCAGTTCGGAGGAGGCAGTAGCGGTTCAGGTCCATCATCAACTGGTGGTGCTGGTGGTGGCGGCGGCGATCTTCAATCTTTGGCTCGTGAACTCCTTCACAGGCATGGCCAATCTCTATCACCTGGGTCTTTGCCGTGCTCTGAGGCCTCACCATCTCAATCTCCCTCCAAATGAGAGTTTGAGACTTAGCTGATGATCAATTGATTTACCAGTACTTGCCTGATGAAATGCATGTTGATTATATGTGATATATATATACTAGCAAGGGAGAGCATAGTATTAGGGTTGTTTCAATGGGCAAGTAATTTGAATGACTGATCTATATATCAATATTTTTTTATTTAACTTGTTACTTTGCTCATTTCTTTCATTTTCAAAATACTTGGTGACAATTCAAAATTTGGGCTATCAATATGGAAAATGCTATGCGTATCGTATTTATATATCATATTGTGTACCACATCTCTGTACACAATGTGGTATATAAATGTGGTATGCCTAGCATTACCCTATGAATATAGGGCATGTTTGGAAATGTGGATCAAATACAATTATTTCACGTCGAAGAAGGAATATATTAAGTTATAACTCTCCTTAAATTGCCCCTAAGTCTTTTGAGATAATACATGTATTGTAACTAGCTTTAAGTGAAAATCTGACAAGGAGCAAATTGATCCTAGCTAGCCTAGTGGTGATAAAGAGTAATGATATTGGGTCTGTTAAGGGTAAGGTGTTGGAGCATGGATTGTCTGCTTCATTGTTGAGACATGGGATTTGCCAAATCGGGGAAGTAAAGCCTTGCAGAGTATGAAAGTAGTTTTGCGTGACCATGAAGATGAAAATAATCTTTGTAATAGTTAAAATAATTTTTTTCAGAACTCATTTGCAGTGGTTCAGTTCAATTTGGGGCGTTGATAAACAGTAGCATACGCATAGACTGATAGTTTTATGGCGTTTTGTTTTGGTTTTTTAATTATTTATTTATAATAAATGTTTTAAATGCAAGCAATAGTAATTACAAAGGGAAAGAGAATTTCTCACCCACACTATCAGAGTGTTACCACTCTACAAATCAAAGTTCTTTTTATACAAATGGGTAGACCCTGTTGGGTTTTGGTTTTCAGTTTCTTTTTTATGGGTCTAATTCTTTGGGCTTGTGCCATGCCTTGGTGTCTTGGGCTCATACACTTCTAAACAAGATCAAACCAACTCAAATTATGTCATTCTTACGGAATATCAACCAAACCTTACATCCATTGATAAAACAAAATAATAATAATAATAATAACAATAATGAAGAATCCATGTTGGAGAGCCAAGTCCATGCTTGCAAAAAAGGGTTTCATCATGATTATAGGAAGAAGGGAAGAATTCATAATTTTTTTTTTCCACAAACCAAAAACATGGTTTTTGAGTGTTTCCGCAGGCAAACCCCAGTGAATGTCGTGCATTCGTCCTTTTGCTCTCCATCCCCCCACTCTGTTTTTTAAGTAAAATCATAAACGTCACCATTGTTAGGCCAGTGAATGCAGACAACAGAGCTTCCGAAGGATCCATACACAATTCACATGAGGAGAATAAACAAGAAGCTCCAAGGATAATGACATCCCATTCCATCTAATTGTTACTAAAACAAAAGATTTAAGCAGCTAGGCTTAATTGGAAGCATTCATGATTCAAGATACAGTACCCGTTTAGAGGTGAGTTGTTTACCGTATTCTTCGGGCTTTATATGCTGCATCCACACAAATGAGGTCAGATTGCTAAACGATAGTAGTTGCTAACCATCATCCAAAGTTGTAGTGGACCTACTGGTATATCGAATTTCTGTGTAGGGAAGCAAACTCAGATATATGTGAAGAAAGGAATAATCCGATCTTACCCCTATCATTCCTGGCAAACAGGAGGAGTAATATACTTGGAAATTGACACTTGTCCTCGTGGATGTAGATAATAAAACTGGGAGATGGAGCCTATGTAGCAGGAACTCTGGAATTCGCTTCCGTTTCTGCAAATTCTCTCAAGATTGTATCCACCTCTTCCACAACCCCTAGTTTTCTAAACCACGCCGCCAGTGTTTCTGCGGCTTCTTTCCCAACCATGATACCATCTCTCTCCAACGCCATCAGAAATTTTAATGCCTTCTGAAGTTTATTCTCTTTTTCATAAGCAGCCAACACAAGAGCTATACATTTATCAGTCGGTTTAATACCCGCCGTCCTCATGTTTTCAAACGCAACACGTGCCTTTTGACTTTGACCTGATATGCCATATGCATTTATGAGAAGTCCACATAGCTTATCATCCGGAGAAATACCAGCTAGCTGAACTGCATTGAACACTTTTTGAGCGCCTTCAGTATCACCAACCATAGAGTACGCTCTTAACAACGCCTTGTAAACTTCACTTCCAGCATAAATCTCTTGGGCATCCATTTCTACGAGTAAACTCTCTCCTTGATCTGGCACTCCAGCTCTAATGTAGGCCATGATCATTGAGCCATATGATCTTTTATCCAAGGGCTGCCCAAGGAGCTTAATTTCTCCAAAAGTTTCTTCAGCCAGCTTAACATGTCCAGCCTTGCTATACATGTCAATCATGGCAGTTAGAGTTACCTGATCACATATGAAGCCTCTAGCCTTCATGTTTGAAAGGGTTTTAACAGCATCCTCAATTCGGTTTTGCTTCCCATAACCATGAATTATTTTGGTATAGTCGCGAAGATTGGCTTCAAAAGATTCTTCTAGTACAGCAATTTCTGCCACCTATGAACAGTTCAATAAGCCATGGACTTCAGGTTATAAGTGGCTAACAATTTCAAAAACATTCACTTGCATGTGCAGGAACATATAATTTCAGGATATGATACAAGTTCCTTCAAAAACTGTAACTTTTAGAAGTTCAAAAATTTCGAAGAATTCTGATACATTGGCTCCAACTAAACTATGTCAGGTACAAATGACATTTCAATTTGCTCAAAACTTCATAAATATAAAATGCAATTCTCCCACATTTTCCTTTGCCAATACCTGTTTATTGGTGGAGGAACTAAAAAAAAATTTCTTTGTGTACTATAAGAAAAGCTAAGAACTAGTTATTTATCTGTTAACAAATATCAAATCCAAGCCATAAAAATTTCGTATATAAGCAGCGTAGTTTAGTTACAAAAATATGAAATTTGTATGTGAACTTGTTGATAACAATAAAACATATAATGAATAAAAGTGGGAAGAGGATAAGATCTTGAAAGAGATGGAACACTTCCAATAGCATTGCCAATATAGCTCTTTCCCTAACACCCATCAGTCTCACAAATTCAGAAACAGGGCACCTAAGCCATATTTTCAAACAAGAAACCATTTGACTTAAAGTTTCAGGGTTTCAATTACAACTGCCAATGTTAGATTTCATGACAATGAAACTCAAAGCATACATTTTGAACACATTACAAATCCCAAAAGAAAAAAACACTCATAATAAGAAATTAAAAGAAAAAATAATACCTGAAGATAAAGTGGGTGATCCTTTATCCTCAATTCTTTAAGAACCGCAAGCCAGTGAGCTCTGCTAGGCTTCATAGCCCTAACCCAAGCAGCCAATAACTCACACAAACTACCCTTTTGAGGAGAATAGCAAATGAGCTGCCTCATCAATGCCTTACAACGTTTGGCCATATGATATGGCAATTGAGCTATAGCTTGTTTCTGGGCTTCAGAAATCTCAGGGTCTACCGCATCCAACTTAAACCTTGGCTTCCCGTCTTTACTTTCTGTCTTTGCTGTCTCTTCCACGCTTGCAGCCGCTAAGGGTCGGTGAAAATGGTGGCCATTGGAGCAGAGACTCATTGGGATTGCCCAGAAAGTGCTGCCCATGAATTGGAGGTGATGGGTTTTTCTCAATCCATTGATTACTGGGTTTGCTGGGTGTGGATAGCAAATCGTGTTGGAAGCATAGGTGGCCATGGAAAAAATGTGGCAAGCTGCCATTGAAATGAACAAAGAAGCAAAGACAACTTTTTTTGGAATTGGGTCAGAGTGAGCGAAAATTAGGAGTTGTTTAAGGTGTGGTTTCCATGGCTAATTTAGGCATATTGGGTTGGGATATGGGAGCAAAAGAAAGGAAAAGGTCTAGTCGCAGACTGGGATTTTTGCCGGTTGCGCAATCTAACAGCCAGCAGCGGTAGTTTTCCCGGCTTGTTAGGCAGGTTGGGCTCCCTGCCCATTATCAAGAAAGGCCTTGGATTTTAGGGTCCAAAGTCCATCTATTTTTTCATGGGCCAATAGACTATGAAGAGTAGATCTCTCCCTTTATGTGACCGTCACATCAACATGTAATGTTTACTAATTCAAATTATGATATGATGTCATTCAAATTACGATATGAGCAGACAACGTATTTATATTGTAAGGTATTATATTTTACTTTTAGAAGAAACAAAATTTTAATTACTAAAATATCAAACCATTAAATTAAGGGTCCAAATCAGGAGGATCAATATCCACACTATCAAGAAGCCATCGATACAACTTCTCACTCTCACTATTGGGAAAGTCTCGGTGATAAACATGCCACAATCAACCACATAACTCAAAAACACATAAATATAAAAAATTTGGATGAACTTAAAATAAAATTCATTTGTATTCAATATTAATTTACCAAATAGTATTGAAACCACCTGTTCGCAAAATTCTTAAAAAGGTCAACAACAAAAAATCCTCAAATGTACACCAATATCTTATTTGTAGCTCATTATAGTTTAAGGGCACCTCCACTCTTGTATGTTGAAGAGTACAACAATATGTTTGGATAAGGGAAATAAATTTAGGATTTTGACAAAAGTCGTAATCTCTAAATTGACATAAAACAATTCCCGTATTTGGCTAACAAAACAAAGAAATTTAAAAATTCTGCGTGGGAAAAAAATATGGAATTTGAAGGACATAAATTCCAACTAAATAGTTGTCATTTCTAAAATTCCACATAAACATGTTTATTGGGTTTATTGAGTTTATAATATATGTATATATAACTATACAAATAAATATTAAATTCCATGTTTAAATCCGTTAGCCAAACAATAAATTTTATAAATTCTAGAATATTAATTTTCGTCATCTTAAATTCCATAATTTATGATGGAATAATCTCCACTCATCACAAGCGGAGGCGTCTTGGAGTCGGATCTCCATCTGCATTTTGGTGTTAGATCATTATCACCATCCTTTTTGCGGTTTCTTCATGTTTGGAATAAGTTGCAGAGACTCTTTGGGTTTCCTGTTTAATTTCACCTCTTATTTGTGAGAGCTTTCCACCTTTATTATCTGAGAGTTTTATTTGTATTGTTATGGCTTGGTTTTTTCAAGCTTTATATAAATTTTTTTTGTTATGAGTTTGCACTCTTAGTTGTAATGGTGAAGCCAAAAAATCTATCAAGAGGGATCAACCCTCAAGTGACAAGATTAACACAAAATAAATTAAAAAATTCATCTAATATTATTAAGTTATTACAAATAAAGAAATAATTAAAAAGTTAAGTAGCATAAGTTAGGGACACGCAAGACAAAAAAATTCATCTTATATAAGTAATCATTCTACTTTTGTAGTTTTTTCAAAAGGTAAGATGATGAGAAGGGTCAAATTTCAGAAATATTGTATAAAAAAAATCAAGTACAAACATGTAAAACAAGAAAATATGCTAAACATAAGAAGGGTCACTTGACCACTGTGAGCCGTCATTGGCTCTGCCCACGCTTAGTTGAGATACCTATGCTAGAGTTTATTCGATCATGTGTGAACGTTAGTGGAGGAGCCCCATATTGTCCTAATTTTAATGTTAGATAGTTTCGTTATTGTAATGTCCATTTGTGGCTAGTGACTTTTTTGACTGAATTATGAATGCAATCATAGAATTTCTTTATATATATAAAAAAAAGTTTCCATCATTTATAAATTCCTTTGTACTTTTAAATTTTCTCATCCAAACGCATTACAAGATAAAGTGAAATTACACATAAATAAATAAATAAAAAGTGTGAGGAGGGTAGTTGATGTAAAGAGGCAAAGCATCAATCTTTATTATAAAAAGATGCAACCCAAATTTTTATTGTAAATATGATAAAAACATAACATTCTTGTTGTAGATATATACAATACAAGTGTATAACTATTACAATTGCATAACTAATTTTGATTCTAAATTTTGCTCTACAATGTTCCCATCAATTTACATATGCCAACATCAAAGAATAAAGCATAAGATAGTGTCAGCACTCGCCACATGAAGAAAATGATTTTGGCATTTCAATCATCTACAATATAAATGGAATAATATATTTTCTTTCACTTGTTTATCGTTTAAATTTTAACTTTTTTGGTTATAAGATCTGTAGAGAGAATCTTCATTTTATTTTTGTGTGTACCAAAAAAAATATATTTTGTTCCCTTAATTATATTCGATGTGATTGTATTACATTATGCCTGAGAAATGAAATTTATTTAAAACAAAAGCTTTTGTAAGTGTTTTTTGTTTTCCCTTACACGACACCATTTTTAAGATCCAAATTAAAAGAAAAAAGTGAATTTATGTGTTTTTTTAAAATTTTTTTAGAGGAACTCACAACTCTTGTAACGAAAATTATCACCAATAAATAAACGAAGAGGTTATACAAGGAACAAAATTGAACATCATCATAAACAAAATGTTTTAAGAAGCAAGACAATGACTCATGGCCCATCAACAATCATAGGAAATCGATAAAATAAAGTAAAATAAATTTAATTTAATGCCTTGCCTTACAAGCTTCGGTTGTTCTTGAGGATCTCACATTGCGAAATTTTACTTTTGCAAAATAGTTTATAAAATCTTGAGTTTCTTTATCTTTGTAACAAACTTTTAAATTCCAGAAATGTCAATTTTAGATTTGAAAGTAACGGCTCATACATTTCCTAGATTTGAGAATTCGTTTATTCAAAAAGAAATTATAATTTATTTATTGTCAAATTTGCAAAAAAAAAAAAAGTAAAAAAAGTAAAAAAAAAGAAAAAGGAAAAAATAATTATTGATTCAAAGTCCAAAACAAAACATTTTATACTGAGAGCTTCCGCAGAACAGCGTTGAAAAACAGAGTAATCAATCTCATTTCTCAAACGTCCAATTAAATACCAAAAACACCCATAAAATTCAACGAACCTTCCACGCCGTTCCCCTCAGATATCAAGGCCATTTCCGTCATTAGAAATCCAACCATTGGACCTCTCCCCGATGAGAAAACGCGATCCAAATCTTAACTTCTCCTCCTCCTGCTCCTCCCTCTCACTGCTCTCTCTATCTCTTCTCTCTGTGGAGCTCTCTATGCCACTGAGTCAACCCGCTCACCGAGTCACGAACCCTCCTCAGCTGGCTTCACAGTCTGAAGCTTCAAATCCCTAGCCATTTCTCCAGATCCGGCTCACTGAGTCACCAGTCGTAGCCAGCTCGGGAATGGCTTCTTCGGAAGCCGATTCCCGTCTGAGGGAGGTGGTGGCCCCAGCCCTCGATAAGATCATCAAGAACGCCTCATGGCGCAAGCACGCCAAGCTCGCCAGCGAATGCAAAGCCGTGCTCGAGCGGCTCAGCAACCCCTCCAAGTCTAAACCCGACTCCAATTCCGACCCGGACTCGGCCGGGCCGGGTCCTCTCCACGACGGAGGCTCCGAGGAGTACTCCCTCGCCGACTCCGAGTCCATTCTCAGCCCCATCATCAACGCCGCCGGCTCCGGCGTACTGAAGATCGCTGATCCGGCCGTCGATTGCATCCAGAAGCTTATCGCCCATGGATACCTGCGCGGTGAGGCCGACGCCTCCGGCGGCGGCGCCGAGGCGAAGTTGCTTACGAAATTGATCGAGTCCGTGTGCAAATGCCACGATTTGGGGGACGATCAGATGGAACTTCTGGTGCTGAAGACGCTGCTGTCGGCGGTGACGTCGATATCGCTGCGAATTCATGGGGATTGCTTACTTCAGGTAGTGAGGACCTGCTACGACATCTATCTGGGAAGTAAGAATGTTGTTAATCAGACGACGGCGAAGGCGTCGTTGATCCAGATGCTGGTGATTGTGTTCAGAAGAATGGAGGCAGACTCTTCGACAGTTCCGATTCATCCGATCGTGGTGGCCGAGCTGATGGATCCAATTGAGAAATCCGATGCGGACGGGTCGATGACAATGTTCGTGCAAGGGTTTATCACCAAGATTATGTCAGACATTGATGGAGTTTTGAACCCAACAACGCCTACCAAGGTGTCGCTTCGTGGGCACGACGGGGCATTTGAAACGACCACAGTGGAGACCACTAACCCTGCCGATTTGTTGGACTCAACAGATAAGGATATGTTGGATGCCAAGTACTGGGAGATTAGTATGTACAAGACCGCACTGGAGGGCCGCAAAGGTGAATTGGCGGATGGAGAATTGGAGAGAGATGAGGATTTGGAAGTTCAGATTGGGAATAAGTTGAGAAGAGACGCGTTTTTGGTGTTTAGAGCTCTGTGTAAGCTGTCCATGAAGACTCCGCCTAAGGAGGCATTGGCAGATCCGGAGTTGATGAAGGGAAAGATTGTGGCTTTGGAGCTTTTGAAGATTTTGTTGGAGAATGCCGGTGCTGTCTTTAGGACCAGCGAAAGGTACCTCACTGCCACCTCTCATGCTAAAATGGTTATGCTTAGATGTTGCTATTTTGGGTTTACTGTTATCTATCATGCTTGAGCTGCATTGGTTGTAATTTTGTTATGTTTGTGAAGTACAGCACTTATGACGACTGCTATGTTTGCAATTTTGTGGAGATATATATTTATATAGGGAATGTAGGCTTTAGTGTTTGGTAGTGAACCTAGTTGGTGCAAGAGGATTTGATCTCATTAACAGTTAAAAAGACTGATGTAGTACTGTTATCAAATGAAAATATTGCTCAAAATCGAGATGGAATGTAAATGTTTAACAGGTATGAAAAATTTATCATGAAAATAAAAAATGTCAAATCTTCTCAAATTGGTTTCCCAAGTATATAAGTTAAAGTGATACTTAGCATGATCATAGAACGTTAGACGGCAAGGGTGTGAGGAGTAGTAGAATCACAATATATCAATATGTAGCTGGTAAGGCTGGTCGATAGATATGGTGGCTTCTTAGTTAAGATTGGTTATTGGATGCAAATTAAGGCTGGTGGATAGATACGATACTTGGCTTCTTAGTCCAGGCTTGCAGACTCATAATGCAGATATGTTGCCTCCACTTCGATGCAAATGAATTGGTATAAGTCTGGAGGTATTGACATGGATCTCCAGATTAGACACATTTGTGCAAAACATGTTTAATGTGGGTTATCCACGGATGTTGCTGTTTGATAGATCTTGGTTTAGTTTCCTGACAATGCAAATCAAACTGTTGTGCATGTTGGTCTTTTCTGCGAATTTGGTTTCTGGTGTGTGATCATGTGCATGTGCATAGTATAGCAGTTTTAATAATGTTCACAAAGTCTCCTAATATTCTTTTTCCTTTCTTTTGTTGAACAAAACAAGCACTTCATATCTTTTAATTCAGTGAAAAAACTTACGTTCTCCATACTTGTCTTCTTCATATTTTTGAATTTAGCTTTTTTCACCTACTTTGAAATCCATAAAGATAAATTTGTGACGTGGAACAGGTTTTTAGGTGCAATTAAGCAATACTTGTGTCTGTCACTGTTAAAGAACAGTGCTTCAACTCTTATGATAGTTTTTCAACTATCTTGCTCCATCTTCATTAGTCTGGTGTCAAGATTTAGAGCTGGATTGAAAGCAGAGATTGGAGTATTTTTTCCTATGATTGTTCTCAGAGTTTTGGAAAATGTTGCGCAACCCAATTTTCAGCAGAAGATGATAGTGCTTCGGTTTCTTGAGAAGCTCTGTGTTGATTCCCAGATCTTGGTAGACATATTCATCAATTATGATTGTGATGTCAATTCATCAAACATATTTGAGAGGTATGTCATGTTCTATCCTGTAGACTCCACTCCCTGATATACAATACTTCAAATTTCTAAAGCATTGAACACTGATAATAATATCTAGTTCCATCCAGTTCCATCCATTTCGATAGCAGTTGTCCTGCATTGTTTCCACACCCTCATAGCATTGTGAATTACTTGGTCTTATGTTAACAGTTTTTGCGTTTTCCTTCTCCTTTTCTTTTTGTCCTGATATTTCCAGGATGGTTAATGGCCTTCTTAAAACTGCCCAAGGTGTCCCTCCTGGTGTTGCCACCACATTATTACCGCCGCAGGAGGCAACCATGAAACTTGAAGCTATGAAGTGCTTGGTTGGTGTTTTGAGGTCAATCGGAGACTGGATGAACAAACAGTTGCGCATTCCAGATCCTCATTCTAACAAGAAATTTGACGCAACTGAGAACAGTCTTGAATCAGGAGGTCTTCCCATGGCAAATGGGAACAGCGAGGAGCCTGTTGAAGGATCAGACACTCATTCTGAAGCTTCTAGTGAGGCCTCTGATGCTTTGACTATTGAACAACGACGAGCTTACAAGCTGGAACTTCAGGTAAGCAAATTGTCTGGAATGCCATCAGATTCATCTTTGGGCTACTGAACTTGGAATCTGATGTATGTTTTGTGGCAGGAAGGTATATCTCTTTTCAATCGGAAACCTAAGAAAGGAATTGAGTTTCTTATAAATGCAAACAAGGTGGGCGATTCACCTGAGGAGATAGCTGCTTTTCTGAAAAATGCATCTGGCTTGAACAAGACTTTGATTGGGGATTACCTTGGAGAAAGAGAAGACTTGTCGCTAAAAGTAATGCATGCTTATGTGGATTCCTTTGAGTTTCAAGGATTGGAGTTTGATGAGGCAATCCGGGCCTTTCTTCAAGGCTTTAGGTTGCCTGGTGAGGCACAGAAGATCGATAGAATAATGGAAAAGTTTGCTGAGCGCTATTGCAATTGTAATCCAAAGGCTTTTACTAGTGCTGACACTGCCTATGTCCTTGCTTACTCCGTGATATTGCTCAATACTGACGCTCATAACCCGATGGTGAAGAACAAGGTGAGTTCACATATACCTGATCTGATTAGATGATTGAAACAGATAGCTGATAGATGTCCCTCTCTCTCTGGCCATTAAAACATGCAGATGTCAGCTGATGATTTTATAAGGAACAATCGCGGCATAGATGATGGAAAGGATCTACCTGAGGAGTACTTGAGGTCATTGTTTGAACGAATATCAAGAAATGAGATTAAAATGAAAGAATATGAATTGGCTCCCCAGCAGATACAGTCAGTGAACCCAAACCGGCTTTTGGGCTTGGACAGTATCTTGAATATTGTGATCCGCAAACGGGGGGAAGAATTAGAGACCAGTGATGATCTTATCAAGCATATGCAAGAACAATTTAAAGAAAAAGCTCGCAAATCTGAGTAAGAACCAACTGAACTTAACTGATATCAAATGTTTGGTTTCCTTAATGACTTTTGCCATTCCTCTTTTATCAGGCCATAATTTCTTCAAAGGCCATAGGAGTTTAACTATTAGTTTTTAGGAGTTATTTTAACGGGGATTGTTAATCCTTGCTTGGCATAGCGGAAGTTTGACTAGACCAAGTTATGTGAAAATAAGTGCAAAATGCATGTAGGCATATTATCTTTCAGGAATTTTAATCTGAATTCTTTATGATGCTTGCATTACATAATCTATACTAAACTATCTATTAGATTTCATTCTTAGTTTATACTTGTATGGCTGTCTTGTAGGTCAGTTTATTATGCTGCAACGGATGTGGTAATTCTTAGATTTATGGTTGAGGTATGCTGGGCTCCTATGCTGGCTGCGTTCAGTGTTCCACTTGACCAAAGTGACGACGAAGTAGTTATTTCTCTGTGTCTTGAAGGCTTTCGTCATGCCATTCATGTTACTGCTGTAATGTCCATGAAGACCCATAGAGATGCTTTTGTGACTTCACTAGCAAAGTTTACTTCCCTCCACTCCCCTGCTGATATCAAGCAGAAAAATATAGATGCAATTAAGGTTGGTATATGGTTTTACGCTACCATAGTTTCTGTACAGGACGTGAAAGTTTAAATATTGTACTAGTTAGTTTTCCTTCTTAATCAGGATGATGTTTTAAAGTAGTCTTATAGGGGAATATAGTGTTACTTATCTTTTTTTTAAAAACCTTGATACTATTTTGAACTGCTCGCTCACACCCTGTGTCTCTCTCTCCCTCTCCCCCACCCTAATTGTGTGTCTCTCTGTTTCCCTTTGTTTTGGAGTCAATTTTTGGATGTGAAGTTATTTTAGTTTTGCTTTCTCATGCTTAACCTGTCGTCGTTGTAGATATGTAATGCAAAAGAAATACTATTGACAGTTTATGAGGAATTAATATGTCGACTTGAACAATGAGAGACACCTCACATCATCTATCATCTGAGTCTATCCGTTATTTTTTGACAGTCTGCTTTCGATCCAGTAAGATTAATTTCCCAAGTGAAAATGATATCTTAAGTTGGCTAAAAACTTGATTAACCTAGTCTTGCTTTTTTAGATCTGCCAATTGTCTAATTATTGAAGGCTGAATGGTATATCTTGTGTGATTCTTGGGCATATAGGTTTATATTGTGGTCTTTGAATTGTTTCAAAGCTAAACCTTCTCAAAAAAATTGTTCAAAGCTAAACATGAATTCTCTGGAAACAATATAGGATGGTAGCTCACTGATGGTATACTTGTATTTCTCCTCTATTCCAAATAGATGAACTACTCTGAAATTGAGTGGTATATTCCATTTTGTTGTCAGTTCTTTCCCAACACCCTTCCTCCACCATTCTTTATCCCTCCTTTCTCCCGTGTACTCTCTGTATCTAACAAAAATTTGAAAACCAAAAGCAAAATGGTATATCTTAGCTAGAATAAAGAGGCTGTGCTGTACCGAGAATGAACCAGTAAAGGAAGGGAATGCATTTGTAATTTGGAGCTGGAGGTGCATGGTCAGACGCTTTGCATGACTGGCAGAAGAGTGCTTAGTAGAAGAGTCGCAAATGTGCTTATGTAGTTATCTGTGAAATGAATGTTAACATGGTGAATAAAACATCTCTGATTTCGATTGTGTGACGGGGCCCCAGGGGTCTGGGTAATATGTTTGTCGCTGTGCTAATCATGTGCTATCATCTAATAGCATTGCAGAACTATTATTTCATGACCTGCTTACTGACCTTTTGAAATTTACCTATTCAGCTGTATACTCAGGAGTTCAAGCCTTGAGATGGATCTGATGTTTTATTTGGTCATATTGTTTATAGGCTATAGTGACAATTGCAGATGAAGATGGGAACTACCTACAGGAAGCTTGGGAGCATATTTTGACATGTGTTTCCCGGTTTGAACATCTACATCTCTTGGGAGAGGGTGCTCCTCCTGATGCAACATTCTTTGCTTTTCCTCAGAATGAGTCAGAAAAGTCAAAACAAGCTAAGTCAACTATCCTTCCTGTTTTAAAAAAGAAGGGGCCAGGAAGGATGCAGTACGCAGCTTCTGCTGTGTTGAGAGGTTCATATGATAGTGCTGGTATTGGTGGGAATGCTTCTGGGACAGTCACATCCGAACAGATGAACAATTTGGTTTCTAATTTAAACATGTTAGAACAAGTTGGTGAAATGAGTCGCATATTCACACGGAGTCAAAAGCTAAACAGTGAGGCGATTATAGATTTTGTCAAGGCTCTTTGCAAGGTTTCTATGGAAGAATTGCGCTCAGCGTCTGATCCTCGTGTTTTCAGCCTTACAAAGATTGTTGAGATTGCGTATGGATCACCCTTCAAATCTTATTTATTTGCTTTCTGTTACAAAATTGTGGAGTTTGACGTCAATTGTTTTCTTATAACAGGCATTATAACATGAACCGCATCAGGCTTGTATGGTCTAGCATCTGGCATGTGCTCTCCAATTTCTTTGTGACAATTGGTTGTTCTGAAAACCTGTCTATTGCAATTTTTGCTATGGATTCTCTACGCCAGTTGTCAATGAAATTCTTGGACCGAGAAGAGTTGGCTAATTACAATTTTCAGAATGAGTTTATGAAACCTTTTGTCATTGTTATGCGTAAAAGTAGTGCGGTGGAAATACGTGAATTAATCATCAGATGTGTCTCACAAATGGTTTTATCTCGGGTCAACAATGTTAAATCTGGATGGAAGAGCATGTTCATGGTACTGGAATATGTCCTATCTTTTCTTTTTGGGGATATATTTTATTCTACAGGGGATAATTATTAATTTGATTCATGAATTATTCTTCTTGCATACTGTTAATACTTGTTACTATTTGATTCTTTTCAGGTCTTCACTACCGCAGCTTATGATGACCACAAAAACATTGTACTCTTGGCCTTTGAAATAATTGAGAAGATTATTCGAGACTACTTTCCATACATTACTGAGACTGAAACCACTACTTTTACCGATTGCGTGAATTGCCTAATTGCATTCACCAATAGTAGATTCAACAAAGACATTAGCCTCAATGCTATTGCTTTTCTTCGGTTCTGTGCTACAAAACTTGCAGATGGAGGTCTTGGTTCCTCATCAAGAAATAAGGACAAGGAAGCTTCCGGAAAAATCTCTCCATCTTCACCTCAATCAGGGAAAGATGGAAAACAAGAAAATGGTGAAATGCCAGATAAGGATGACCATCTCTATTTCTGGTTCCCTCTACTGGCTGGTAAGGATACAGCATAAATTGGTAGTTATAAGTGTAATGTTGCAAAGCGTTTTGGTTATGTTGTTAAGCTTTTTAAAAACCACATTGGGAAAGATCTTTATTCATTTTTGGTCTCTCTGCAGGTTTGTCCGAGCTTAGCTTTGACCCTAGGCCTGAAATCAGGAAGAGTGCCTTACAAGTGCTGTTTGAAACTTTACGTAACCATGGTCACCTTTTCTCATTACCTTTGTGGGAAAGGGTTTTTGATTCAGTGCTATTTCCAATATTTGACTATGTGCGACATGCTATTGATCCTTCTGGGGAAGGTTCACCAGGGCAAGGGATTGATGGTGATATCAGCGATCTTGATCAAGATGCCTGGCTCTATGAGACATGCACATTGGCACTACAATTAGTAGTTGATCTTTTTGTCAAATTTTATAACACTGTTAATCCGCTTTTGAAGAAAGTTTTGGTGCTTCTAGTCAGTTTTATTAGACGACCTCACCAAAGCTTAGCTGGTATAGGTATTGCTGCATTTGTGCGATTGATGAGCAATGCAGGGGATCTCTTTTCAGATGAAAAGTGGCTAGAAGTGGTTTCATCATTAAAAGAAGCAGCCAATTCAACGCTTCCTGATTTTTCTTTCATTCTAAGTGGAGATGGCATCATTGGAAACCATGAACCTGCTTTGAGTAGAGAAGATAATGGAGGGTCCACTGTGTCTGGTAGGCCTGATGATGATTCAGAGAGACTGAGGACAAATTACCTTTATGCTGGCATATCTGATGTTAAGTGCCGAGCTGCTGTTCAACTTTTATTGATTCAGGTAACTACTACAATTATTAAGCACCTTCCTTTTACAAATATATGGCTTCATCAAACTTCTTGTGTATTTATGCTGGTTTTCTTATGCTTCTTAAAGCCAAGTCACATTGATTATGTGCAGCTGTTGGTTATGTTTGAGTTGGCCTGAACTCTAGTCTCTTTTCATTAGTTGAACTTGATTTTCAGTGGACATACTTCAGAAAATTATGTTATTTGAATTATAGAAACAGCAAGTTTTTTGGGATCAAAATAACAAACAATAGGAACCATGCATACATCCACCGACACTTCTTGAGGATTGATCCCACCGACACTTGTATCAAAAGGGAGACGATTATCAAATGTAACCAATACAAATTGGTTCAGTTAATTCTGATTTGTCAATCGAAAGTACAAAGAAAACGCTCTATTAGTGTGTACTAGTATATACATGAATTAAATTGCATCTTTCTAATATTTACATGTTATCATGTCAATACTGTTTCCTGAACTTTGCATGTTCTCATTAAATCTGGCAGGCAGTGATGGAGATCTACACCATGTATCGATCTCACCTTTCAGCGAAAAACACGCTAGTCCTCTTCGATGCTTTGCATGATGTGGCAACTCATGCTCACAAGATAAACACTGATACCACTTTACGGGCAAGGCTACAAGAATTTGGCTCCATGACCCAAATGCAAGACCCTCCACTGTTGCGTATTGAGAACGAATCTTACCAAATATGCCTCACATTCTTGCAGAATCTTGTAGAGGACAGGCCTTCAGGTTATGATGAGGAGGAGGTTGAGTCCTACATCGTGGACCTTTGCAGGGAGGTTTTACAGTTCTATATTGAAGCTGCCAGCTCTGGAAAGATATCCGAATCATCTAGTGGGCAGCACCATTGGCTAATTCCTCTAGGTTCTGGGAGACGGAGAGAACTGGCTCAACGCGCCCCACTTATTGTGGCAACTCTCCAGACTATCTGTAGTTTGGGAGAGACCTCATTTGAAAACAACTTGTCTGAATTCTTCCCCCTACTTTCAAGCTTGATAAGTTGTGAACACGGGTCAAATGAGGTCCAGATTGCCCTCAGTGACATGCTGCGCTCATCGGTGGGGCCTGTGTTGCTTCGATCGTGTTGAGCAGGTGAGACAGGACCATGCAATTTGAGATGTATGATAATTTGATGCCAAGTCTTGTAGTCTTCATTTTCTTTTTTCTTTTTTCTTTTATTCGTTATCGGAAATATAGTTTGATAGTGTATGAAGAGTTAGCGCAATGTTTCGGATTTGGTTGGCCAGTGCTTCTAAACCTTCTGTAGTCTATCCGATAAGTACAGCACCATTTAGAATTTAAACATCTCTTCAGGAGTTTTGATGTTGTATGCTAGTCATATATTTTTTCGATTTTGAACAAAATGAAATTGAGAACAACTATTTTTTCTGAAAATGAAAATTGCCCCTATTATAAATTCAAGAAAGCCCATTCCCTTTCTCTTTCACAATGTTGGAAAGAGATCCAAAGTTCGATTCTTCAGTTCCCCAAACGAAAAAGAAAGAAGAAAGCAACTGTCTTTTTCTGCTTCGGATATAATTCTTTTATGATATGAGAACTGGTCTCAACCATTGCTAAACATGAGATCTTTTGGTGACCGGCTGTGAAAACATTACTTAAATTATCTTTGATTATAGATTTTGAATATGGAGATAACTTTGATTAGGCGCGTTTTAGTAGACTTTCATAACAAGTTGGGAGGGGAGAAGTTCAAGTGGTTTTAGAAAAGATCTAATACAGCAACCTTTACTTGAGTAAATACATGAACGTACTGATTAGCCGCAAAACAAGAACCAAAGTCAAATAATTAGATCTCAATTTGCGGAGACCACCAGAGCCAAGCCAAGGACTAAAAGAGAAAGCGGTGAGAGTGATGTGTGCCATTGCCATATATGCCGGCTTCTCTAGAATCATAAGTCAGCTGGCATCCACCCAGCAAGACCTAATCAAACCCCAAAAGCTTCAAAAGACTTGGTCCGATTCCCCATAGGCTATAGATATACATACAATCTCTCTCTCTCTCTCTCTCTCTCTCTTAAACATGTCATATACATAGATGAGGATCTAAGAAAGAGCCAAAGTCTTGGTCTTGCAGGGCTTTCTACTCAAAAAGAGCCATGCAAAAATCAACTCACTGCTGCTCTGCTTAACACCACTGATCTCTTTTTTTTTTCTTTCTGCAAAGCCTATAACTCTCTATCATTATGAGTTGGATCAGAATTTGCTTGGCCTCATCTCTGCGGAGGATAACCAGTGGGTGCGAGAAAACCAGAAAGCAAAGGAAACTTTCTTCGAGCTTTGATGTGCCTGCAACCTCATCTTTTGCAGCCATGGAAGTCTCTAACCAATTCAAGCAAGTGTTTGAGGTCATGGATTCAAATGGGGATGGGAAAATTTCCCCTCTCGAGCTCAGTGAAGTGCTCTCATGCCTTGGATACAAGAAGTCCATTGCCACAAAGGAAGCTGAAGGAATTGTGAGAGAAATGGATTGCAATGGAGATGGTTTTATAGACTTGGAAGAGTTCATGAATGCTGTGAATATTGATAGGTCAAGGAAAAATAATAAGAATAAGAATAAGAATAGTGGGTGTGGAAATGAGGAAGAAGACTCTGAGCTAATGGATGCTTTTCTGATTTTTGACACTGATAAGAATGGGAAAATTTCAGCCAAGGAGTTGCAGAGGGTTTTGGTCAGCCTTGGATGCCAAAGATGCAGTCTTAGAGAGTGCAGACAGATGATCAAAGGGGTTGATAAGAATGGAGATGGAGCAGTGGATTTTGAAGAATTTAGGTTGATGATGACAAGAAATTATGTGAGTTGAAGATCAATAGGATTAAGTCAGATCAAGTCAGGCTAGCTGCAGGAAAGAAGATGAGTTCCAATCATTTCCAGGATCAATTTTAGAATGCATATATTTAACTTGTGTAAAGAGTTCAATCTTTTTCCAAAGAAAAAGAGTTGATTGTGTAACAGATATGCTTTAAATTTTGTCTGATTATTATGTCTAAAAAGTTTATATATAAGAAGACAGAATTAATATACCCCCACCACAATGCCCTCTCACTTTCTCCCTCTTTGACTGCACTCATTAATAATCTCTCTCTCTCTCTCTCTCTCTCTCTCTCTCTCTCTCTCTCTATGTTCGACACAATTTTTGTCCATAGCATGGGTCCCCTCTATCTTTTGTTCAATCATTTCTAGGGTTTTAGAAAGCACATTGGCTGGGTTGCTTCTTATCTTGTGCGATGTGTCAAGAAAAAAAACAAAACAATGCTAGATGGCAGTCTTCCTGAATTGATAAGACCAAAGAATATACGGTTTTTTCTTAGCTTCATTAATCACCATGTTCACAGTTTCCTTATCCAATGACGAAAAAACTCATTGAACCGCAGTCATAATATATTTTTTGAATCCTTATCCAAGTGTTGTCTTCCTGACGGAGACTCACTGCTCTCGTGCTATTATGGACCGGGTTCGTTTTAAGACTGGAATGCGGCAAAGCATAGTTGTTGACAGTGTTGGTGCTTCTGGTGGTCTCTGTCTCTTATGGAATGAGGAGGTTGAGATTCAAATGCGCTCTGCTTCTCTAAATCACATTGACGTAGATGTAAAATGGGTGGGGGGTCATGATTGGTGGCGCCTCACCGGTTTTTACGGCTTCCCGGTAACTGCTGATCGTTATAAGTCTTGGGACCTGATGCGTCGCTTAGCAAACATTAATTCTACTCCTTGGGTCTGTATTGGTGACTTCAATGAGATCCTTTGTGCTGATGAGAAATTGGGTGGCCCTCCCAGATGTGAACGTCAAATGCGCGGCTTTAGAGAAGCAGTGGATGATTGTATGCTTAAGGATTTAGGCTATTCGGGCCCTCCCTTTACCTGGTGGAGGAACTGTGCTAATGAGGTCCGGGTTCGGCTGGACAGGGCTTTGGCTAATATGGAGTGGTGCAACCATTTCCCTGGATCTAAATTGGTACATCTGAATCCTAGTAAGTCTGACCACCTCCCCATTAAGCTTATCGTAGGTGAAGTGCAATGGTACCAGAGAAAGCGAAGGAAACGATTTCGATTTGAGGAATTTTGGGCTTCTAACGGGGCTTGTGGAGACATGGTGAAGGAGGCCTGGGGGTTGGAGTGTCGCGGGTCTCCTGTCGCAGCTGTGATGGAAAAAATAAGAAACACCCGTGTGCATTTGTTGGCGTGGAGCAGGTCTACTTTTGGGAACATTGGCAGGGACATTGTAGCTGTCCGCGAGAAACTGGGCACGCTATTGAACTCTTCTCCTTCCCCTTTAGTGTATGAGCAGCGTAAATTCCTTACCCACCAGCTGGACACTCTGTACTCTAAAAACGAATTGTACTGGCGCCAAAGGTCGAGGGCCATTTGGTTGAAGGCTGGAGACTGCAACTCTCGTTTCTTCCACCAAAAAGCCTCAACACGTAAGCAAAGGAATCACTTGTCAGGTTTGTTTGACGCTAATGGGATTTGGCAAAACTCGGCACGGGGTGTTGAGAATACCGTTCTAGCTTATTTCCATGAGTTATTTTCTTCCCATGGTAGCCATCAGGTTCATGACTTTACCAATGCTGTGAAGGACCGTATTACTGTGGATATGAACCAGTCCCTGTTAGAGGATTTCACTCCCCTGGAAATAAAGGAGGCGCTCTTCCAAATGCACCCTTCCAAATCTCCGGGGCCGGATGGCATGTCTCCTGCGTTCTTTCAGAAGTATTGGGAGGTGGTTGGTGATGATGTGGTGAAATCTGTTTTATCCTTCCTTCAATCTGGCAACATCTCAAAACAGTTTAACTTCACTCAT
The DNA here is from genome assembly GCA_020226455.1 of Prunus salicina. NCBI lineage: Eukaryota > Viridiplantae > Streptophyta > Magnoliopsida > Rosales > Rosaceae > Prunus > Prunus salicina. The sequence continues at coordinate 13,420,026 of CM035343.1, read as the reverse complement.
GTTGTTCTCATCCCAAAAGTCAAAAACCCCAAAAGAATGCAGCAGGTTCGCCCTATTAGTTTGTGTAATGTGATTTACAAGATTGGTGCCAAAGTGATTGCAAACAGATTGAAGAAAATCTTACCTGATATTATATCCCAAAACCAAAGTGCCTTTGTTCCTGGAAGGATGATATCTGATAACTCTATTGTGGCTTTTGAAACCCTGCACGCAATGAAAAAGCGAAGGAAAGGTAAAAAAGGCTTTATGGCTCTTAAGCTTGATATGAGCAAAGCCTACGACCGTGTGGAGTGGCCCTTCCTCGAGAAAATGATGTTAAGCATGGGCTTCAACACCCATTGGGTGAAGCTGATTATGAGTTGTGTCACGACTGTGTCATACTCTTTTTTAGTTAACGGTAATCCTACTGGGTACCTTACTCCGAGTAGAGGCCTTCGTCAGGGGGATCCCCTCTCCCCATATTTATTCCTCTTGTGTGTTGAGGGCTTCTCAGCCATGCTTCTCCAAGCGGAACATCAGGGTCTCCTTATGGGGGCTACAATCTCTCGTTTTGCTCCTAGTGTTAGTCACCTTCTTTTTGCAGATGACAGCTTTGTTTTTACTCGAGCCAGAAATGAGGATTGTTCCCAACTCAAAGTGTTGTTCCAACAATATGAGGCGGCCTCCGGTCAAATGATCAACCTTGATAAAAGTTGTGTTTCCTTTAGTGGTAACGTGGATTTGGACAGACAAGAGGAACTGTCACATGCGTTGGGTGTTGCGAGGGTTGATCAACATCACAAGTACCTTGGTTTGCCTGCGGTTACTGGTCGGTCAAAATCTGCTAATTTTAACATTTTGAAGGAGCGGCTATGGAATAAGCTTCAAGGCTGGCAGGGGAACCTTTTGAGTTTTGCTGGGAAAGAGATTCTGCTGAAGGTGGTGGCACAAGCTATCCCAATTTATATGATGAGCTGTTTCCTCATCCCAAAATTTGTTTGTGAGGAATTACAACAACAAATGGCTAGATATTGGTGGGGGCAACAGGGGGACAAAAGAAAAATACACTGGCTTTCTTGGAACAAACTTTGCATACCTAAATCTGATGGAGGCTTGGGATTCCGCCACTTGCACTCCTTTAACCTTGCTCTGCTAGCTAAGCAAGTGTGGAGGATTTTTCATAATCCTGAATCTTTGGTTGCTCAGATTCTGAAAGCTCGGTATTTTCCTACTGAGTCAATCCTTTCTGCTCCTGTTGGCAGCAACCCTTCCTATGTGTGGAAAAGCCTGTGTGATGCTCGGGTGGTCCTTGAACACGGTTCGAGATGGCAGATTGGAGATGGGCGATCGGTAAAAATTTGGGGAGACCGCTGGCTCCCTCTCCCTCATTCCTTCAAGGTATTTTCCCCTCCTGGGGTTGGAGCCTCAGAACACCATGTTGCCTCCCTTATTGATTGTCAGACTATGCAATGGAAGGAGGACTTAATCCAGAATTGGTTTTCCCCTTATGAAGCTGAATTGATCTATCGACTGCCTTTGAGCTTTCGCTGCCCCTCGGATCGCCTTATCTGGCATTTTGACAAAAAAGGTATCTTCTCGGTGCGCTCTGCCTATCAGGTGGCTCGTCGTTTGATGTTGATGGAGGATGAGATGGCCTCCTCTTCGACCGAGCCCTATGGTAACAAGTTTTGGAAGCACATTTGGGAGGCTAATGTTCCACCAAAAGTCCGTCATTTCATTTGGCGTGTTGCACAAAATATACTACCAACCAAGGATAGGTTAATCACTCGTGGGGTTGATGGGAATCTGCTTGGTTGCGTGTTCTGCGGTAAAACGGAGGAGTCAACATCCCATGTTCTTCTCTCTTGCCCTTTTGCAATTTCTCTGTGGTCTGCCAGTCCTATGGGCCTTTGGTTTCATGACGGGGCTGAATCAAGCTTGAAGTGCTTGCTGAACAGAGTCTTTAACACTTGCTCAAAATCTCTTGTTGAGCAAATTATGATTTTATGGTGGGCCCTTTGGAATGAGAGAAATGCTCGCGTCTGGTCTAATGAGAGGCACCATCCTGTGGAAATCGCTTCTTCTGCGATGAATCTCCTCCTGGACTATCACAGCCTCAATTTTATTGCCAAGCCTCCTAGCCATCGGCGTCAAGTCAGTTGGCATAAACCTCTCCCTGGTACAATCAAAATCAATGTTGATGGGGCCTATAATTCTGTCACCGGTAAGGGGGGAGTTGGTATTGTTGTTCGTGATAATCAAGGCTGTTTCTTGGGTGGCAGAGCTCGATGTTTCGTGAATGTTTCTTCCCCTGCTCATGTGGAGGCTCTGGCTCTTCTTGAAGGACTAGCTGTGGTTCAAACCTGGCTGGGCATACCTGTGGCTTTGGAAAGTGACTCACAGACTCTTGTCCTTGCTGTTAATAGCCCCAACGATGACACCTCGGAGCTAGGCCGATTCATTGATGATGCCAGGTTTCTCCTGGCTCGGTGGGATTCCTGTTCTCTCTCCCATGTCCTTAGAGAAGGCAACAAAGTAGCACACTGTATCGCTCGGTTTGCACTTTCAACTCAGCAAGTTTGCTTTTGGGAGCAGCCTCCTGATTTTATTCAGAAGGATTTGCTTGCCGATCTCATGTAACCTTTGTCTTACTCAATATTATCGCTAATTTTCAAAAAAAAAAAGATCCTAGAATATACAATTTAACAGTAAAAACCCACTCTTCAACTTCAAGGTCATTTGACAATTTTTTTTTTTTAACAAACAAGAAACCTTATAAAGAATATCGTCGAGGGATCTTTACACCATACAAATTAAAGTGTAATTTATGTAAAATACCTTAAAAAAAAATGACATAGCCAAATACAAGAATTCGTACAAGCATGTCCATATTTTATGAGGATATTGGTGTAGACTTCCCAAAGTTTGAACAAGTGTATTCAAAAGAAAGATTCGAAAGTTCAAAGATATATGCTTAAGTTCAAAAAGTGCTTTGAATTAGTTGTATCTCTCAAGTGCAAGAATGTTAATTAAAAGTTGGAAAGCTTTATGAACTCTTTAGGTTTTGTCGTCTTGTATATCCTTTTCTTGTTTCACCCATAATTCTAAACCCTGTTACAACCTTAGTGAGAGTCATACTTGGAGAATAGGTGTGGAAGGACTATGGTTGAATGATTTAAATATTTTCAAGTATGCGATATCTTTCCATGAGATCTTTTAGTCATGTCTTGTGCCTTTATTTAGATTATGAGAGTACATCATATTGCTTTGATTCTTCTCACATATATATGAGTGACAATACCTAGTCAAATTTCAAGTGCTTTTTATTGGAGTGAACATCCTTGGTGAGATTTGAAGTTGAAGCGTGTTTTTATTTGGTTTTTTAACTTTTGTGAAGCTTAAATCGTGGGTTGTATTAATGTTGGCTATTTCACACGCTACACTCCAAGTTGTTCAATTAAAGTTTGGTTAACCATTTGATAATATCTTGAGTTATTGTTGCTTATTTCTTGGAAGTTAGCTAACGGTTGGTGATTATCTTTGAGATCAATAATACTGGAAAGTTAGTTGCTTGTTTGTGTTGAGTCTTTGTTCTTATATTTTGTTTTGCTCAAGGACCTGCAAAATCTAAGTTATGGGTATTTTATATGAGCATTATTTCTTCTATTTTTATACCCTTTATATTGGTTTATGTAGGGAAAGTTGATTAAAAAGAGACTTATTACTTTACTTTCCTTATTTTTAGCTTTTCTGCGCTCTTAAAAAGTGTTTGACGGAAAATCTACATTTTGGAGGAATTTTAGAATTTAAGAAGGTCAATTGGAGAAGAAAGCTAAGACATTGAAGATCATTGTATGGATTTTTTTAGAATTTTTCATGGAGCCAATTGTTCCAAAATTTCATCCTAAGTTGAAAGCCTGTCAAAACTGCGCTGTTATGGGAGATTGGAGATTTGAAGACTTTCCCAATTTTTCCAAGTGACATGGGATATATGCCTGGAAATCCACTCTTTCAAGTTCATACACAATGGATAGAGGTGTTTCTTTTCTGTCACCCGATGGATAGAGGTTCATATGCAAGAACTGAAACAGTAAATGAACGGTTGGCCCATGTGTTCTACTCTATCCACTAACTCAATTTACAAGAATTCTATAGTGAAGGGCTTAGCCTTTAGATAAGGTCCTATCTCTTAATCGTAGGATCAAATTGGTTAATTGTTGGATTAAATTAGTTAGTATGATCCAATAATTAAGAAATAAAACCTCATCTAAAAGTCATAAACAAGACCCTCACTATAAAATGATTCCACTAATTTAATTCATGCCTATTTTATTTGGGCCAATTTGACTTGGCAAAAATATCAAGGAAATACAGCGCACTAGGCCATTCATGAAGCCTGTACACATGGGCCAATTTTGATCTGAAGCACATGTTGTAACTTGTAAGGTTGGTCCAGGGCTTTTTTGTTTTTGGACGACCCGGGTTAATCTTATTGATGCATTTAGTTCGAGCTGAGAACTTGAACTTCAGCAAACTCCTAGATAGTTTGATGAAGAAATAAAAGCTAGCAATTCTTTTGTGTCAAAACCTCTGGGCATTTTTCATGTCCATTAACCTCACGAATTGGCACTTCTTAGGAGTTCTAGAAATTTTTTGTCGGATTTGGACTATTTTGTAGATGGATATGGACCATTTATGTCTATGTCTCTCATCACATGATGACATACACATAAATGCTTCAATATATGTTTTTCTATCCCCATCTAGTATACCAACGGGAAGTGAAAGTGCAATCTTTTTCTTTTATTCTTCTCTCAAAACCGATTAGAACTTTTTAACTGATAAAAGTAAGCAAATATAATCATGCACAGAACCCTAATTGCAGCTTTGGGGATACTTAAATACACAAATAATAAACTTACAGGCATCAACTGCCTGTTCATTTTAATATAATCATAATTTGATGGCTGTTATCTTCAGAGTTCAGGTAAACTCTTCTTTTTAGTACAGTCGACATGTAACCCACAACCCCAACATAAATATAATTGTTGCAGTTATTTATTTGAGTATGTTGCTCATCACATACAAACAGTAAATTAAATATATATGCTTGTCAATCAAGACAATTTTGTTCTTGTTCTTGGATAGCTTAAGTTAGTAGGTCTGATCACAAAACATCCTAGAGCCATAATTTTTGTATCCCAACTTGATTTATCCATTTTTTCAATGAATTATTATATATGGGGACAATTTTTTATGTGGGTATTAAATTAAACTGAAGATTATAAATTACTTTTTTTTCCTTGTCTAATTAATTATTAATCTTACCAAAATCTCAAACTTGTGGGTAGAATGTTTAGATGCACTTCCAAATATGTGGGAGACCATATTTTTTTGACTTAGACATATATATATATGTATACATATACCAATTAATTACTTTGGTTAATAATATAAAAGATCACTTATATCATGGGTGGATAATGTTCTTATAGTCCATTTTGGTTGTGTAATGAATGACCAAAGATTTGGATCCAAGCATATTGTGTCAAAACAAAACCATGTATGCCTTTTCAAATTGATTTTTTTTTAATACATGTAATAGTCTAAATTACTCTAATTCACGAGGGGAATTCGAGCTTGGATGTAAAAAAAAGTGGGATCAATATTGCCTTGGCTAACTGACCTAACTCATATGCTTTTCAAATTGATTCTTAAAATGCCATATATATGCCAAAATACTTATTAGTTGGATGCTTTAAAGAAAGCCATTATTTTGAAATGGGTTCCAAAACTTAGTACCCCACTATGGGTGTATTAAATCATAAAATTGTAGGAGCATATTAGTTTATAGAGAAGCAACTCCTATCTATCTACCAATTAAGCAACCAACCAAACCAATCATATCAAAACCCCTAACAAAAAGTTAGAGCGTTGACATTATTGTAAGCCAATTGCAATTCTAGATTTAATTTCATTTCAAAGAGGCCAAACAAGCAGGTGAACAGATGACCACCACAGATAATTTCTATTGATTCCAAATCCATCGCCATCTACATCACATGGCAACCTCAGTTTTTGCTCGGCTGTTTAGGCCCTAAAATATTCCCAATGCTCAATGCAAATTTCCATTAATTTCAGTTTAATATTAACCAAAAAAGTCTCAATTGGCTTTGGATTGGCCTTCAATTCCATCGAGGCCAAGAAACGGTGCAACAATCTCAAGCCACTACGAGTGAAAAGCGGCTTGTGGGAGACTCAGAACATGCAGCATTGTGGCAGATTCGAAGTCCCATAGGTGCCCTTCACATGGAAGATTGGAAGTGATACTAATTTTTTATTTAATTAATTACTTTTTGAAGTGGTCCATATATAGGGTTCTTTATGGATTAGCTTTATAACTAATAACAGAATTTTTTATTTGGATTAGATAATGGGGTTCAATTATAGTTTAATAAAAGGGCTTCGAGTTGATTAAGATAAGCACCACAATATTTAATTATATTATTTTTGTACTGTCGACAAAGCCAAAGCTAGCTAAGCTAACTTTCATTTCTTCTACTCTACTCTCTTAAGGGAAGACTATGTTTTTCTTGAAGACTTAACTTTCATTCATATGTATGTTCACCAAATTCAACAAATAAACTCTTTCTTAATTGTTTTTCTTCTGAATTTTTAAGATTGTGTTCAATGAACCCCGTGAACTCAACGCTGCTTTGGACTTGGTTGCACTTCACGTATGAACCCAAGAATTTTGGTCTAGGACCAAGCTACTCTAGCTAGACTATGACACAAACAATTCCTTAAATTGAGTTACTACCCGCAGATATGGGCTTAGCTTAGTTGGTTAGAGCAGATACGCTTCTCACTTTGCACTTGAGTTTGAATCCCCATTCTCGTAGTTTAAATTTGTTTAAAGTAGATTATCACTAAGGATATATGCATCATGGAAGTAAAGTTGACACATAAAATATATTTGTAACATTAATATCTGCACTTGCAAATATAATTTAATTAAAGTGATGTGATACGTAGTGTTCATTCCATGATGTGTCTGCTTCTGGGTTTGTTTATACATATAAATGAACCAAAACATGAACTTCAAAGTGCATAGAAGTAAATGTAGATTAATTTTAAATTAGTTCAAGATTTGACAGGTGAAGCTTGGTAATAATAAGTGAATGAAGCATGAGAAAAGGTGTTTGAATCTAGCTAATGGACTTTGAAGGGTTATTGGTGATGAAGAGAATATTAATTTGAAGTTTCAATACCTAAAAATTTTAGAGATGGTGTGGCTGAATGCGCCGTTGACTCCCTTAAGAAAACGATGGTTTGTTTTAAAAAAAGTTTTAAGTTTCTGTTTGTTTCTGGAGAGAAAGAGAGGGATAGTTTGCGGTGTTAGATCACTACAAATAATTTTCTAATATTTAGGGGTGTTTCTTAGAGAAAGGGAGAGAGAGAGAGAGGAGAGGACTTGGCTGAATTTGATTACAGGGAGAGACATTTAGATTCTCTTTTGGCCAATAACTTTCCCTATTTCTTTGTTTATTCTCTGATCTCTCTCTCTCTCTCTCTCTCTCTCTCTCTCTCTCTCTCTCTCTCTCTCTCTCTCTCTCTCTCTCTCTCTCTCTCTCTCTCTCAAGAAGTAGAACCAGCTAGACATTGATATTCATTATAAGCTTGCTAAGGGTTAGAATGACAGCTTGTATCCGCATACGAAAAGTACATTGATTAATTTGGTTTAACAAGTAATGGATCCAGTGTCACGTATCTCTCATCCCATCTTGAAATTTAGATAATGAAGAAATTTTAAGACTTTTGCAGGTTTGAGTTGAACAACATGTAGGGAAAGACAAAAGACAAAAAATTAAACTATATATATATATATATAAGTTTTGTTATACGCAAATGTTCTCTTTCCAGATAATCTGATAAGTTACATACTTTTAATCTGAATTATTCATCGCGTGGAATATGACATATATTTTGAGAATTCAAACTGAACAACTTGTAATTGCATCTCGCATATATGCTACAAAGGACTTAGAATTTCAGAGTGACTGAAAAACTGGTTCATTACGTACATATTTTCTCGTTCAAAAGTTCAACCAACACAATATTGTAGCCAACGTCCCTTCTCTAATCCTCTCAAACCAGAGCTTAACAGATAACTAATCTGCTACAATTATAATTAGTTTAACTGATCACTAGCTGGTATTAACCAACTCCTTGCTGTATTAGGATCTCAACTGGACTTTGAGCTGCCGTATGATTTGGCTTGTTCTGTGTTTATAACTTTATGCTTGACTTGATAGATTGCTAACATTAATGTTGTCCATAAAATAATAGAGCTAGAGTAATTCTTCTGGCCACCTTTAATCTTAATGTGGAGGCAAAAGTAAAGTTAGAATACATGAGATTACCATATTTAACCGAAGTATAGTATTATCATTATACTCAATACGTGCGATGGTCATATATGATATACATTTTAATTTCTCAATGAATTAGAGAGTTAAATCCTTGACTTATCTTAATCCCAACTCATTTTTTCGTACACTCTCGCTGCTTGGACTAACCTCAATAAAGTTGTTTATAATATCAACTCGTATTAATATCTAGGTTTAGTATACCCTCACATTTTTAGTTACCTACACAAGTACAAATCTAGTACTCTTTGTTTCGCACACAAATACCCAATATAGTAAAATGACCTTAAATATCGTCATACAATACAACTAGGTTATGATTTTAAAAAAAAAAAATTTATAAGGAGTGTGGGAGACATAGATCAATGAAATGGGGGTTTGATTGATTCTTGAAGATTGAGCGCGTGTGAGAGACAGTGACACCCCCACACCAAAATGATCACTCTCTCTCTCTCTCACTCACACTCAAAACATCAAATCAAACCAAAACACCAAACAAAGAGCTTTCATTTCATTCGACCTCTCTCTCTCGCTCTCTCTCTCTTTCTCATATTCATTCACGCCCACACGCTGTGGTTTGCCATTCAACCTACACCAAGCACCATTGACGATGCAGTCAAACTGTCTCCCATATCATTTATGTTCCAATGGCCCTCCCATCTTCAAGTTAATCGCATCACTGCAGCTGCTTCCCAATTCATCATCAATTTATAACCAAATTAATTCTAACCAAAAACATTAAAAATAAAAAACAAACACATGTTTCATCAAAAGAAAAACCTTTTATAGTAATGTACTTTTCTGACCATATACCTCATTCAAATGACATAATTTAGATTGAATCCATTCCAATTTTGCTATAACATAAAGACAACAATCTTGCATACAATTATAGTTTTTCTTTTTCTCTTTTTGTTTCCTCAAGAAATAAAAAAAATTGGAATTTTATTTAAATTTGGAATATCATTATCATGTATGGACATGTATGGATGTGGAGAATCATGAAGCATGGGGACATGACTTTGGTTGGAAGGTTTGGTTTCCTTGCATTCCGCGAAAGAGATTCAAGTTAAAGCAAGCAAGTTAGCTAGCGATCGATCAAGTGTAAAACCATGCACGTGCGTCTGAGTTGGGCACTTGCGTCAGCAACTGAGAGAGCCTCACTACATGCCAACATATCCAACGGTGCCGTGATCACCTATGAAAAACTTATACAAATAAATCCAATTTTGTTCATCAACGACTCTTGTTGGTTGTGATCATCGATTTAATTCCATTCATATATATGCCAAATTAAATTTTCGAGGCCTAATTCTTTGTGCATCAATTTCTATGAAACGTTTATTTCAACAGAGACATATTATAATAAATTTAATACGTGAAACATGTATGACCGTTTCAATTTTATACGTGAATAAACTTGACTCTAATACTACAAAGGAAGTTCAGGTTCAACTCAAAAATTAATTGGCAACTTTTTATAAGCTCTTGCTGTATTAGTTAAGTTACTTTCCAATTTCTTCACATTCTCACATTAACCAAAAATCCACCATAAAAAACTCATCAAATTGGAACTTATCCAAAAAGTCTCATGATCTTAAAGTCAATTATATCCAAGTGTTTTAGCTGACATGTTGGGGTTGACTACCCTAATTAATATTGAATCACATGCATAAATTAACTGTATATAGATCATGCAAGTAAGTAACTATACTTAACTGTTATGGTTTCCAATGCAGCTTATCATATAATGGCTTAAAGTACCATTGATTTCACCGTTATTGCTTTTTACTTTTTGATACATTGTCACAATCTTAACTAATATGTTTTCATACCATTTAGTCTTTGATTTAGTGAAATATTATACGGATGACGAGGACGGTTTATATTTGTGATGAGTTCGATACTTAGTTGTGGTTAGCTTCATTATGATAGTGCAACTTTGTTATTGGTATGTTAACACATTTGACAAATCTATCCTTTATATGTAATAAATATCAAAAGTTTGAATACAACATGACATGCTATTATTTTACATGTTTACCCTAGTATTACCATATTAAATTCTCGATAAATCAACTATGTATGTACCATATTAAATTTTCGATAAACATGTTGAATAGAGACTTGAATGAAATTATGTAGCAAGTACAAATTTGTTGGATTATTTGTCCTAACGAAGTTTTGGTTTAAAAGATGCCCCGATCATTTAAGGGCATTAATAACGACAAAATGGCTTGATGGTAATTAAGCAATTAGGTAAGTTCACTAATAATTGGATTGGAAGAGAAAATTGAAGGCGCGCGTGGCGGTTGAAGTGATAAAGATAGAAGGAGCCGGGGAGAGCCACGTCATCACACAAATCAGAAACTTGAGAAGACATCAACTGATGGAGGGGAGGAAGGATCAAAACGAACGAGGGTCGCCCGTAAGACACGCCCTGACTCCCCCTCCGCCGACCCCAATTGCTCGCGGGCGGGCCCCACTTCAATTTCCCATGAGACCGACTCCCCACCCCCAGTGAAATGACAACTTCACCCCGGCCTGCTGCTGCTTCTTCCGGTAATAGAAATTACGTGTCACATGACTCACATGCAGTTCCAGTCTTATTCATTTTCCATTAGAGCAACTCGTCCATTTGTTCTTAGCCATGGCAAGGGGGAGTTAGGATAGTACTATTCACATGAATAGTAGTTACCTTTACAAATAGTATTTTTCGTTTCTACCCGTTGCCATGGCAAAGGGCAATTACTATTCATTTTTTTATATTTTTTTCACAACTTGTTTTACCTCAATAATTAATTTGGATAGAATTTTCGGTTCCTACGTGTCAATACTATTTATATCTCATAATCGGATAAAATTTTCAATTTCAAATTTCAGATAAATTTAAAAAAAAATTGGTTGGTATTTATAGAAAAAAATTCATTAAATTTTGGGTTTTTTTTTAAAATTTTCCGAATTTTTTCTAGTATTTTATTGAAAAAAAATTGGCTGCCGTTGGATTGGAGGAAAAAATCAGATCGGAGAGCCCAGACGACACCACGTGGCAACAGAAAAAATAAATAAATAAGGCATTACTGTAGCGGGCACTGTAGCAGTAATGTAGCAGTGACGTCAGCATCCCTCGTTTTGGACCTCGGGCTGAAGCTGCATTCGGGCCAGCCCGAGTTGGTGGGTCCCACACCTCCCCGGGCCTGGGCTGTCTGCTGGAACAACTTCTCTTATATCACTTATTAGTCACAAAACCAAGATTTATAACCTTTTTTTTTTCCCCTTATATTAGGCTTGCATTTAGATGGTGTTAGTTGTTAATTAATTAAAAGCACCTGGTTGGTTGTGTAGGCAGATGGAAAGTTTGCCATAATGAATGAATGAATTAATGCTCGAAGTTCATATACATGTATCGTTATAGCGGACAATAAATTCTTAAAAGTCTCATAACACTTTGTATATATCTATTTCATCACGGGATAAATGAAATAAACTATAAAATTGTCTCTTGAAAGTTTTGCCACTCGCTAGCTGACTAGGTCTTAAAAGCTCAAAATTAAAGAGAGAAGTTGGTTTTTGTTGGGTATACAATTGACAAAGGGGTTAAGAGAAATGAGCAGGAGTAAATAACCAAGTGAAGAAATGAGCTTAGTTTCTTTGTGTAGGCATGTGTTTCTCATTCCTGGTTTTTAATTAAATTCTGCATCGATGAGTGAGACTAGTGATATATATAATAAGGCATATGCAGACTGCAGGGGAGAAGAAAGATATATATTGCCTGCCTGTTATCTTCAGTACGTTGTAAGATCCAATTCAACATAACAAGCTTATATGGAGATATGCAACTAATATATATAGTGATAAAACACATGAAAATTAAGCAATAATAAATCAAGGTTAGGAGATTGAGCAAAGAAGAGAAGATAGCTGGAAAAATCATGAATTAGTGAGTGCAGGCTTATAATTAATTAATTAACCATGGACTCATAGTCATAGCAAAAGAAGACAAGTTAATTACTAAAAAAAAGAGCTTAGGGGAGAGCATGGGGTTCCGGTGTTGGGGCCCCCCGAGGAAGGGAGAGTGAGTGAGAGCAAGAGACAAAGAGGAGGGCGGTGGGACCCACAAACCGCCCATGCGCACGCTGGAGGGTCTCATCATCAACCATCCATCCATCCATCAACTCATCAATCCATGGTACTACATCATCGATCCGCTTAAATTCCTCCAGACCTAACCCTAGAATATTATATCCACCAAGGCACATCAACAACATAACCCAAAAATCAAAAAGCCTCTCTCTCTCTCTCACAAAAGTCTTCTCATCAATCGAAACCCCAAAAAGCTCAATTCATTCATTCAATCCCAACAGTTCCAAAACTAAAGCCACCCATCTTATTCCCTTGAGAGGCCATGGCCAAAATCCCACAACTCTAACTCTCTCTCTTTCTGTTTCTCTACTCTCTTACTTGTTTCTCTATCTTCCTTTCTTAATTCCTCCCAAACTCTTAACCAAAACCAACTATAAAGTTAAGCAAACTCACTCACATGATGATGATGAGAGGAGAAGAAGAAGAAAAAGAAGAGTAATTTTGTACAAGGAAGAAAGATGGTTGATTCTTCAGCTCTTTCAGCTGAATTATTGGTGGGTATGCCCTAGAAAGACTTTCCCTTTTCCTTCTTTTCAATTTGGTGAAGATTATTAGCCCCATTCTCTTCCTCACCAAATACCCAAAAGAAACAGGAAAGGAAAAAAAAAAAAAAAAAAGGAAAGTAAATAGAACAAGCCCTCCATATCTATCTCCCTCGATCCTCAGATATCTTTTGTTGTTGGGTTTTTCTTAATTGCATATATAAGAGCTAGACAGAGCTAGCTCCCTGAGCTCAAAATTAGGTTTGCAAGAAAAATATAGACGCATATATGGATCCAGTAGCAGCACATGGGCGTCCACTGCCTCCTTCTTTTCTTTCTAGAGATCTCCACTTACATCCTCACCACCAGTTCCAGCACCACCTCCACCACAACAACCACAATTCCGAAGACGAGCAGAACAGCAGCGGCGGAGGAGGCCTAATTAGCCGCGGCATCAAGCGCGATCGCGACGAGAACACCTCCGCCCCCACCACCTCCTTGGAAGGTAAGGAGCTGGGCTCCACCAGTGCCGGCGAGGGCGAGATCACGAGGAGACCCCGGGGCCGCCCCGCGGGCTCCAAGAACAAGGCCAAGCCCCCCATCATCATAACCCGGGACAGCGCCAATGCTCTCCGATCCCACGTCATGGAAGTCGCCAACGGCTGCGATATCATGGACAGCGTCTCCACTTTCGCCAGGCGCAGGCAAAGAGGAGTTTGCATCCTCAGCGGCAGCGGAACCGTCACTAATGTCACTATAAGACAACCGGCCTCCCCGGGATCTGTGGTCACCTTACACGGCAGGTTTGAAATTCTGTCGCTTTCCGGGTCCTTTTTGCCCCCTCCTGCCCCTCCCGCTGCTTCAGGTTTAACTATATACCTGGCCGGCGTGCAGGGCCAGGTGGTCGGGGGCGGGGTTGTGGGCCCGCTCCTGGCATCGGGGCCGGTGGTGATCATGGCAGCGTCTTTTGGTAATGCAGCTTATGAGAGGCTGCCTCTGGAGGAGGAGGAGCCTGCTGCCGCAGGGCAGATGCCGGGAAGCGGACCCCTCGGGTCTCCCGGGGTTGGCGGGCAAGAACATCAGCAGCAGTCGATTCAGCAGCAGCAACAACAACAGCAACTATTGCAAGATCCTAATGCACCGTCGCTTTTTCATGGGATGCCGCAAAGTCTACTAAATTCATGCCAGTTGCCTGCTGAGGGATATTGGGGCACAGCACGCCCTCCTTATTGACTGACTGTTCGCTAAGCAAGAAAAGAAGCTCACTGTGTTTTTTATTTTTCTCAATCTAAGAGAGATGGATGGATCCCTCTTTCTTTTTCTTTTTTCTTTTTTTTCTTCAAATTAAACAGCTTTTGATTCTTCTTCTTTTATAAAATTTAGTTGATGTTTAATGAATTAGTTAATTAAAGATGTTGATTAGTTGTCATGGAATTGATTCATCTACATGGGTGTTGGGATTGAAAAATTGGATGGATTTTGGTGGGGGGGGTGTGTAGTGGAATAGTTACTTTCAATTCACCTCAAGTCATTGTAGCTAGCTTAGAGATGAAGCATCAACAAGTTATGCAAAAAGGTTGGCATTCCATTTCACTCTCTCTTTCTGCTGTCTCCCTTCAATTTTTCTTCCTTTTTTTTTTTTTTTGGTTGGATTTCTTAGATTAATGTTTGTTCTCGATTTCTTATAGGTTTTGCTTGTATAGAATACACAACTCTTCTTCTTCTTCCTACATATTCTCTTTTAAAAAATAAAATAAAAATCATCGTGTTCATTGTTACTGTTTGTAGCAGTTACTGATGTTGTTGTGGAAATTAAAGAGGTTTGTTTTAACTTTTAAGTTCGTGACGGTTTCAAGAGGTTGGTGAAAACGTCTTTTCCTCAAGAGAATATAGGGTTCTCTCTCTCTCTGTCTCTCTGTCTCTCTCTCTGAATCTCTGACTCAGTGATTTAGCTAGCTAGGGTTTATTATGGAGGTGGACCGAGAAGGACATTGGATACAGGGTCACACGTGCACTGCTCTGTCTCTAAAGCTCCTTTTCGAGGCAACAACCAGAACAAAACTGACCTCAACTCAAGCAAGCGTTAAACTCTCTCTCTCTCTCTCTCTCTCCTCAGAAGTAAAGGAATGGAGGTGAATCAAGCAGCTGAGAGAAATTGAGGTCAGTAAATTTCATAAAAAACGAAAAACAGTACTTATTTTTGTCTTGATTTTCCGATCAAATATTGGGATGCTCCTCGAAACCCTAGCTAGCTATCTCTACTTCTCTATTTGGACATTTCTGCACTTCATCGATACACTACAAAAAAAGTGAACAATAGTCACGTTTTTCCTAGTAACAAAATTAGTTTTCGTTACATTTAGGTGGATGGTCAATGATTTGGGTTAGTCCTCACCATTCTTGCTCTGCTTTGGTGAGTTTTGAATTAAATATAATAAAAACAAAGGTAACCATAACTCAAATCAATAAAATATTACACTTATTCAAGTTTCCAATACCCTTGTAAGTCCCAATGCACTTTTAAATTCATAATAAAATAGTACAACTCATAATAATAACTCCCACCTTTAGTTGTCAACATTCCCGGTGTGCTTGTATATTAAACAATTCAAATTAAAGTTATATATATTTTTTAAAAAGACTAAAGCCTTTAATATGCACCGAGAAACCAAAACCAAGCCAATTACCAACTAGTTTTCAACATTACCAATGTTGTTTTGTATTAAAAATTCAAACTTTTAGTTTTTGTTTTAATTTTAAAGAAACTCTTGCTTTTAATATGCACGAATAAAACAAAAGCCAAGCCAAACTAGCAACAAGAAAAAGAAGTTGGTTTTTATCTTCTTCTTGGTAGCTCTTCTTCTAAAGTTCTATGTTTTAATGGCTCTCTTACACTGCCCATTCTTGCAATAAGGCTTCAGGTCTGTCTGGCTTTCTTCTTCGACTTATTTTTAAACCTTAAATAAAAATATCAGTTTTTGATGTAAGTTGTAGTGTGTGTTTAATCAGATTTACCATTTGGAGTTTGATTTTTAGGTTTCAATCGAAGGCTTTCATTACGTTTTTATAGATTTTTTCGTTTATTCGGTATGTTATAGATTATTGCTTGGTTTATAGATTTGGTTTTTCTTTTTCTCAGATGATGAAGATGATGAGGACAAAGAACAAGCGCTCAAGATATAATTAATTTTTATGAGTTGGAGTTTGATTTTTGTGCTTTCTATTTTGATTTTTAGGTTTGAAATATAGGCTGTCATTTTGTTTTTTTTAGATTTTTCGTTTGTTAATCAAGTTATGGATTATACTTGATTGTGCTTTGGGTTTTCTTTTTTAGATGATGAAGATGATGAAGATGATGAGGGCGGACAACACTCAAGATGCCATAAGACTAAATTGTAATTATTCGAATAGAGAATTGTAATGAATTTTTTAGGTTGAAAATTGTAATGGAATTGCAATCAAATGATATACAAATGATATAATTATTGAATTGTTTCTTTGTGTATTGAATGGTAGTGATTCTACGTATATATATTATCCAACTACTGTATATTTATTAGTCAGTTATTGAAAAATGAAAAGGAAGAGATACGCCAAATAAAAAAAGAAAAAGAAATATATCAAATATAAATTTAATACACAAATAAAGATTTAAGTAAAACTTGAGATATATTTAAATATAAGGATAAAGTTGATTTGACGTGTTATGGGCCCCATGCACTTGAGAGTTTGTCAGTCAACTAAAATTTGTCACGAAAGCTGTTAAATTCGTGACAAAGGACAACAGTTACGGCTTCATATATCACCAACCCAAAATTCGTAACTGCAACGTTACTATTGGGCTTAGTCACCAACAAAAGTGACTGTTGCTACCAATAGTCACAAAAAAAATGGTAACTATTGCTGACTTTTCTTGTAGTGATAAGAGAGTATCCAGCCATGTTCTTCGTGGACATTATAGGTCTGCTACACATGATTAGACAATTTTTCAGATTCTCTGCCCTAATTATTTTTGGTGCATAAAAGATCTAGTCATGTTCTTAGTGGACATTATAGATATAGATATATATGCCTGGCTTTTAGTTTATTTTAACTTCTTATTTTCCTCCCCTAATTTAATTATTGCCTTTTCTTTTTCCTCTAGATCTTGGTTTGATGAATTTTAGCAGACATTGGTTTTTTTAATTTTATTCCCAAAAGAAATCTATAAGGAAGAGGACTTCTACTTCAAGGTGCAACTGAAACATATATATATATATATATATATTCTTTTTTAACTGGCCTTTTTCTTTGATTGTGGTTATGGAATCTTTAGATTCTTCAAAGGAGGAATCTGTCCTTACATAATATTCACAATTTAGTATTCCATATTTTTATACATGTCTATAAATAATTACCAAAATTCTTTACAAATTGTACACGAATCTCATAAATATAGATTTAAAATATTTAAGATATGACAAGTATAGATAAGATGAAGTTTTCTATAGATTTGTGTATAGCAACACACACACATATATATATATATATATCTTAGCTGATATATAGCCTTTATTTTTTGCCCTTGTGCGTGCAAGTTTTGTTTGTGTATAAATTTGTGTTATAAATTATTTCAACCTTATACAATTTGAGGGGTGATTATTAGGTGGACCATCCATGTCTACTGTGCTTGAGACAATTCAAATATATATATATATATATTCTTTCATCTGGACATCTGCATATTATTAGATGTTATATTGTGCGGTCGTCATTGTAAATAATGAGGAAATTAAAAAAGGATAGTAAAAAATACATACATTTGCACAATAATAACATAGAATTTATATATATATATATATATATATATAAATCGTTTCCAGTTCATAATGATGAGCATCACTTTCTTCAAAGTACAATCTGATTGATGAGTTTGTAACTTTGTATACAAAGTGTCAATATTCTATTTCTGTCCTCTTGCCTTCTGCTTTTCGACATCGCCTTAAAAGCTTATCAAATCGATTTATAAGACCTTCAACCTGTTGCAGTTTTTCATGATCCAAAACACAGCAGGCTTTAACCTTCTTTTCCTCGTTAGCCTCAACAGAGTTCGTATATATCATACGTGTGTTATATAGCTTTAGAATCTACTTGCTTCTTTTGTGTTCATGCATGTGTGATACTTAACACCTATTATTGTCTTACGTTTGATATGGATTGGTCTATATAGTTCCTATCAGCTTTAACTTTTAGGATCCATATAGTAACTTAAATATGTATTGGGACCTTCCTTTGGTTCAATCATGATAATCCCAGTGGTTAAGTTTGATAAGTTCTTGGATTGCATATATGTAAACCCGTGTTCGGTTCATGGTTATTGATGTGAAGATGTGAAGAACTATCTCACATCGGAAAGTGAATAAACATTGTAAGGGTTTATAAGGAGTTAAGTCAATTTCTCCATTGCTAATTGATTCAAAATCCTTGAATTGAGCCGATCTCATCTGATGAGAAGAGTTTTGAATCTTGATATAGATTATCAAGAAGGCAATAGGGCATGTTTCTCTCTTCATATTAAACGGGCATGCTTATAAGTTATAGGAAACTTGATGTTAAGAAGGAAATAGTTGTTTAGTATTAAATCCTCTATCATAAAGCCCTGGTTGTGTCATCACCTTAATCATGTTTCTATGCAGTGTGGAATTTTAATGTGTTAAAAGAAAAGACAAATCATATCCCACTTACTATTTACCTTGATTGGAATTTTAATTGTAATAAATTGTACTTACAAATATCTATATATATCCTATCAAATTTTCAATCATGAAAGGATGGATATTGGTGCGGGTCTTCAGTTGAATTGTTATTATATTCTAATGATTGACACTTCCTAAAGAGCAAATTGTACATGTTCCAATGTGTTACGAGGAGTTGTGGATGATGATGATGTTTAATTAAAGTTAAGGTTCCCCAGCCTTCACCATAACCCTAAAGTGGTGCTAGGTCCCATCATTAATTAACTATAAAAAGTCACTAAACTAGAATTTAACTTTGTTTAGAAGACCCCTCATCTTATGAAACAATTATTTAGTATATTTCGGTGTGTTGTAGTGAACTCTAATAATAATTATGTGAAACTTACTACATGAGTGAAGTCGAACCCGTCTAGCATTGTGTACATATGTTTTTACAACTTTGAAATTTGAAGTTTCATGAGATTATATACCTGGGAACCTTTTGAGATCAAAATGTCATATAACCAACTATTTTTCTTCTTAATATTGAAAGATGTCAGAAGTTCGAATCCCCTCAACTGAATGATGAAACAAAAAATATTGACTCTACATTTACCAAGAACATACTTAACCAATCAAGAAGTTAGGAATGAATTAATAAAGCATTTATAGTATAATTGTGTTGATAATCCTCAACATCTTGGCATGTATTGTTTTAGCAAAATTAAAGAACAATATTCCATGTGTCATGTAGAGTCATACCCTTTTTTTTTTCTTTACCTCATGAAAAGTACATTATGTCCTTTCTTAACAATATCTTCTACAAGAGATGTGAGCTCTTTAGAATTGTCTGTTTTTTCTATTTTTAAGGTTTGGTCTTATAATTTAAAGGTTGGAATGCCTTTAAAGGTTTGGTCCTACAATTTAGAGGTTGGAATGCCTTTCAAGAAGACTTGAAATGAACCACATAAACAAGGCATCAAATTAGAATCCTTTATTACCCTAATTTTAGAGCTAAGATATATTCTGCACTATAAGCCTAAAGGAGCTACGTTTTATGCGACATGCGACAGAGAATAATCCAATTGCCAAAAATAAAGCCACATTCTAACTTTGAGGTTTCAATTTATTTGAAATTTAAGTAAACAAATTGCTGCTTACATAAAACATTAAGATCTTTAAACCTCAAATGCTCAATGATGAAAAATTCTTGTATACAAATATCGTAATTACTGTGATTATTTCAACAAATAAACCCGTTGTATGTAAGAGTTTCTTGTAAGTTACATCTCCCTGCTCCATAGCTTCCTTCAAATATTCACTTAATTAGGGCTCGTTTAGGAGTGATTTCATATAGGCCCAAAATCACTTCTAATGGAGAACCATGTGCTTCTCCATAAAATCATTTAAAACCAAAGTGATTATATGAGGCACGTGGGAGGCGCTTCTCCCTCACAAAAGTGCCAGAATCTCAAACGAGCCCTTAATCAAGGTTGCAATTGCATAAGCACTCACATTTTCCTTCCCCAAATATAACATGAAAACATAAGACCCGAAATCAAAAAATAAAACACTGAAGTCGGCATTAAAAAAACTAAAGAATGACGACTATCATTGGCTTATATCAATAAATCAATACAACAATGGAAAAGACGTGCTGAAGTTTCGAGATTGTCTTCTACCTTTCATGATCTAAAAAGGAGAGACTCGACTAACCCTCAAGCAGCTAAAAATCTTTCCCTTTAATTTGTTCTTTTAAACAACTATAAACACGGATGCTAGCTAAACAGAGATATAAACTGAAGCCTCGCTTACTTTACACAAAAATTGCGAGGAATTTGACCAGTCATACCCCTTATTTGGCAAGTCAGAATAATCAGACACAATTCTTGCCCAAGCCTATACAGCAGCATCACGAATCTGTGTGCACATCAGTGTCAATGACTGGAGACAACAAGTATATTCAAAGCAGCCTATCACACTGCTTGCTAATCAGTAGTCTATCCGTAACCGTCGCATTTCAGCACGGAAAGTGGGGCTTGAATTCAAAGTTCGATGAGCAAGACTCCTTATGTCCTCTCGTGAACAGTCCCGGGAAATACGAACTAGTTCCCACAGGGCACCTCCACTAATCATGTCTTTTGCATTCACTTCTGCGATTTGAATACCAATAAATAAGCAGCAAGTCTCAGATGATTAAGATTTTACCTAGGATGAAAAAATGCACCTACCATGCTGAGCTAGGTGACAGAGTGCAAGCTCGATGTGGCGCCGGATTGGTGCAGCCTCGTCATTAGCATTTTGTACAATCCATGGAAGTGCACCATCTTGTATCAAGAGAGATCTTCCACTCTTCATCCCTATAGTAGGTCAGCAAATTAATATTACACCACAAAACATAAAACCTTAAATCTGACATCAAAATGGAAGTTCATATCACCAAAATAATCTAAATCTAGCTGCTGAAACCAAGAATCAGCTCCAAACCTAACTATGAGAATATTATATCACAATGAAGCCCAGCAAAATAGCCATCATGATTAATTAAGTCACTAAGGAGAACTCAGAAAAACATACCAGAGCATATATGAATTTGAAATTCAATTATTCACTTTGACAACAGATTAATTTTATGCAATTTCATGGTTACTGCTGAAGAGGGGGGACCCTTAAAGTGGTCAGTTCGTTGATTTGGCTAGAAAAAGAATGAAATCCAATAAATGAAAACTTCTGAACACTGAGGGAACTGTTGATGGCATATATCCGACACAGATTATTACCTTGAGTACATGCTCGGGACTCGCATTTTGCAAAGTTTGCAATTCCACGTGCAACTTGGGAAAGAACATCTGGATGGCCACACCTCACAATTCCTAACAAAGCCTTAATACCACCTTCGGATCTTAGCTTCGTTTGTAGCTTATCTGAGGGATATCAAAAACCATGTCAACAAAGAAGGATTTTTTTATTTTTCTTTTGGAGGGGTAGAAAAACTATCATAATATGAAGTGCAAACTGCAAAGCAGCGAAGACAATTGTAAGACCCAAGAAAAGAAAGAAACTCTTCATTTGAAGCATAGAATTGGAAAATGGGCATGATCAGAGACAATAAAGTAAAAAAGCTTAAATAATTTATAAACCTTGATAACTAAAAGGAACAGTCTTCTTGGCAGATTATGAAGGAATTTCATTATGCACTAATAAGCTAATAATGTCATAATGCGCCCTAACAAAACAAATAAACAAAAGAGAATGCAGTATACCATTTCCGCATAAATTAGCAATAGCTCCAGCAACCATGCGAAGGGTTTGAGCATCATCAGCATCAGCTGCTGTCGTTGCTAACAAACTA
This sequence comes from Prunus salicina, assembly GCA_020226455.1. NCBI lineage: Eukaryota > Viridiplantae > Streptophyta > Magnoliopsida > Rosales > Rosaceae > Prunus > Prunus salicina. The sequence continues at coordinate 13,397,927 of CM035343.1, read as the reverse complement.
ATTCCACCCTGAGCCATTATAAGTTCTTGATTGGCTTCTGCTACACCAGAAAGGAAGCAACATAGAAAACCAATGAAAGTCAAAATAAGCGTATCTCAACCCAAAAGTAATAACATCCAAACTAAAGAGGAATCCCTCTAATTCTCAGAGAGAAGAAAAAATCACTGAGCAATCACCATTCATTGCAAGATTCGCAATGGCACCGGCTGCCACTCTTCTAACGGTTTCATCCTCAAAGCTTCTAAGAAGCATCAGCAAGGAAGTAAGACCACCAGCTTCAACAATCCTTTTCTGATTTGCTTCTGCTTTTCACGTGCAAGTGCACATCAGTTCTCATAAAACAAAAATAACAAAGTATATATAACTGTAACTTGTATTCCTAAGTGCATATAATAGTACTGCATAAATCAAATAATGCTCTTTGTCAGATTCTAATCACATTGTCTATCTAATGTCTCAGAAAAAAATTGGATTTAAGATCTAAGATATCCAAATTACTTTTGTATAAAAATTAAACCAAGGCCCAAAGGTATCTTTAGCATCATTATCTACAAAACAAACATTCAGCTCCAGATAAGAACTGTAACTTAAGTAGCCAATAGTGTTTTTAAAATGGTTAGCGCAAGGATTAGAAACTGACAGAACCTCTACACACAGACGACCCTTATCTTCAACAGGGTTGTGGTTACAAAGATTCCTGAAAAAAGAATGATAAATTGATCTACTCTGATGTTCTGCCTTTGCCTAACAGTACAACTACTTCCACAATAACTGGAGTACAATTCACTTCTCTTCAATCAAGTTACTTTTCTGCAATTGCTATTTCATGACTAAAAAACCAACAACACAAAAGCAACTTTTCATTACAACTAAATTACTAGGTTCATGATTCCGATGCACCCTATATAGAGTTAAACAAGATGATGTAAAGATCACGGGATAGAAAAAGTACAATAGAACCAGAAGATTAAGCACTTATATGGTAAATTTCTAACTTCTCTTGATAAAACATGATATTGGATGTGAGAGAATTGGCCAAAAAAGAAATGTGCATCAGGGATAAATCTACCCACCTTCAGCTGCTAGGTTGGCCACCACTTTTACAGCATGAATACGAACATTAGCATCTTCTGACTCAAGTAATGACAAAATCTTTTGCAATCCAACTGTTGTATTGATTCACAAAAAAAGCAATGTTTGAGATGCCTGTGGATTAAAAAGGTTTGAAGGATATTGCATTATGCAAAAATTTATTATTACCTTGTTCAAAGAGCGTGGAAACTGGTGCCTTCTGTCCATTCCCGATGTCTTTGGGGTACGAATTCCTAACTGGAGGCATGGAAGAATCTAGACCAGTAAACCCATTTCCAGACCCATCTCTATCAAGACACCCTCTCATCTATGAATACAATTTAAGGTGAAGACGATTAAATTCTCATAAATTTAAATTTCAATAGTCTAAAGGCTAAGGTGGGACAAAAATTCTTAAACTTGTAATCATTATATGATTTGCAACCTGAATCGTATGTTCATCTTCAGCATATGATTTTGTCACATAGATAGGCACTCAAAGAAAGCAAATTATCTTTTAAGAAAATACCAAGCTCTTTCACTATTTTCCAACCCTTTAATCTTGGTTGTCATAGAAAAGCACAGACAACCACCCAGTAGGAATCACTGAACAATCAACATCTATTTGTGAAGGTAAAAAGGCTCAAATACTTTTGTCATTAAGTAGAAAGTAAAAGAAGAGATTATATAATCTATTTATGGATTCACACACCAAATATAAGTTAAGCATGAAGGAAAAGCCTTTATTTAACTTCTTTGAATACCTGTTCAGCTTCAAAATTTGATTGCAACAACTGGCTACGTAGTATTATTATTTCTTCTTCAAGTTTTTTCTTCTGTTGAGCCTCCTCCTCCAGAAGTTTATGAAGCTTAAAAATCTCCGCATCTCCCCCTGCCTAGTACACCAAAAATAATCCCGAATATGACATCAATCCCATGCATAAGAATTGTTGCTTGATTCTGCTAGCACTACATAATATAGGAAAGAAAGTCATACTTCTGATTGTGTATATAGCCCTAGTTGGCCTTTAAGATTTTTCAGCTCCTCTTCAGCCATCTTTCTTAGGTCAATTTCATTTTGGAGCAACTCTTGTAACTCAGTTGCTTCCTTAGAAACAGAAAGCCCAGGCCCCTAAATGAAAGAAGAAGAAAAAATCAAATATAGTAGGCATTTGGTGGCCAGAAAGTAAATAAAAGAAAGAGAAATCAAATATAGCAGGCATTTGGTGGCCAGAGAGTAAGGGTGTGCTTGGTTTGAAATTTTCAAATTTTCCAATTTCATTGTATAAAATGATTTTCATATTTATTGTTAGAAGTCTTGAGCTTTATAATCATCCTACTGATAAGTTACAAAGATTTTGTTGCAAGTGTGGTGTATCATGTTATATGTTTATAGATATATTGTCTCAATAGTTCTTTTGAGTTGGATGATAGACAAAAGCTGGTGAATTTGACTTCAATGAAGCATTCACACTAGGGCAAAAACATTCTAGAAAATTCACTCGATTGAAAGATAATTTGAGATTACTGGGGAAATTATGAAGCCAATATGCAAAAGAAGACAAAAAGATACATGAGCCCGAATTAATATTGATGTCAAATGATAAAGGGTCTCTTATAAACCAACAATGAACGTGAAATTTTTCTTTCAAAAAACAAATTATAACATGCAATGATTCTTCAAGGGACTACCTCTCCATTCCATTTACCATCAACCAGGCAATGGTTTGGCCTCTGATTCAACACCAGCTTCTCCTCAAGCTCCTTAACAGCTTCCATATAATCCATCTGGCATTTTAGCCTCTCCTTCTACAGAGAAGGTAAAAACACTTAAATTGTTGCACCAAAACCAAATTACTAAATCTCTGTTGGAAGCACGGAAGTTAAGATGAAATACATATAAAATGCTCAAATATTGCTTCCTTTCTCTAGTTATTTCTGAAATATGCACAAAGGCTACATCTATTGTGGCTTGTTTAAAGAGAATTGAATAGAGAAAAAAATGCAATGAAATAGTTTCACAATCCACCAAGAGCAAGTTTGACGCATAAATTTAGTAAAAATAATTCTTTAGTAGTTAAAAAGATTTTAAAACAAACAAACAAACCTCTAATGCATCAGCAAAGTTTCTTTCAACCTCAGATATACGTTTTTGTGCTTCTAGATTTATTCTTTCAACTTCATCCTCAAAAGCTTTATGCTGCCTTTCATTTTCTGCAATAAGCTTGTCCACTTGTATTTCAAGCTTTCTCGACAAACTTTTGTAATCAAATTCTTCCTTGATTTTCAACATATTTTCCACCTTCATAGCCTGTCAATAATAAAATGGCACATCCATTCATATCTCAAGTATTCAAGAATATTAACCGGTACCAAAATTCATCAATGAAAAAAAAATAGCCTGTTTATACAGATAAAATAAATATTAAATGGAATAGATAGAACGGATGTTTACAGACTGTGAGATCAAAGCATATGAAAAGAGAGCCTATCTAATTTAACTTATTTTGAGGACACTATCCAATCAGTACACTTCAACAACGCACATGATAAGATGCTTTCTAATTCAAATTTAAGGACTTCCCAAATATGATGACTCACCCTTTGTCCAAATAGTATGGTACTTGCAGTCTCTCCTCGATGGCGTGGAGAGGGTCCAATAGTAACAATTAGTGAGGTCCTCGCTGATCCTGTAAAAAGATAACAAATGTGAAGCCAAGAAACAAATAAAACTGTAATTTCCTTTATCACAATACATTTAAGAAAGAGGGGAAACTAAGATCAGTTTACGAGTCTTCACAAAAAAATGATAGGAGGAACTTAAGAAAAACAAAGTGAACCAAGCAACAAAAGTTATGAGTTTTCACATTTTGATGACAGCCATGGCTTGCATTTCATCTAAGTATTCCACTCAGGTGAAGTTTGCATAGACATAAAAGACATCTTACCTCCAAATGAATCTCTAAGCAATCTTGTAAGTTTTGAATCACGAAATGGAACATGAGCACTATTCTCTGCTAGAGAATTTATGCACTTCCCTAATGCACTAAGCGACAGATTGATACACTTAGCTTCCTCTAACATATGTCCCTCACTTCCTGCCAAAAAGGAAAGACAAAAGTTTTACCACATAATTACTGGGACTAGCTTACAAACACCAACGATCAGATTCATAATAATAATAATAATAATAAATACAATCAGGCAATCCACACCAGAAACATATGCAATTGCAGGGCATAGCAGAAAAATCTATACAACTTGATATGGGGATTTCAGTCATGTTACATATTAACTCAGAGTTGAGCTGATTGAAAGCAACCAAGCAGCTTAAATTTGCACCCTTCACCCCATTCAGCAGGTGGCAAGCAAAAGAACACAAACCAAACTTCATATGGAGAAGGAGCTCATACACACAGACATAGAGAAACATTTATACACATATGCATAAAGATAGACACAACAAACCAACAGGCACACACACAATGTAGTATAACAGTTACAAAACCGACTAAAGGTCACAAGTTGGCATATACACCTGATTTTTGGATACGTTCTGAACCTGCTAAATCTACCACAACTAGTTTGCTTTTCCGGACAAGTGGTTTAAAAGGCTTGGTCAAGTGAGAAGGGTCACCATTTTCGCTGGAAACATCATCTTCTCTTCCCAAGACAGACCTCTTAACTTGTACCTGCACTAAGGAACTTACAAACATCAAGACCCCAGTTATGCTATACCAAAAAAAGCAATCGGTTACCAACAAGAAATTCTGACTTTTTTTTTTCATGCATCATGATTTAGATGAATAAATATATTAACAGATAATGGACAGTAAATTATTTTACCATTAGAATCGCATGACTACGAGAAGATTCAGTGTTCAACTTGGTGTTAGCAGCTATGCGATGAGCTTCCCCACATCTTAACAGCTCCAGAAAACTATGCTGGTCTTTGATCTCCACAATAGTTGCCCCAGGTACTGAAACATCTCCAGTTCTTGGATCTTCCACAATGGGAATATTATCATTTGTCGGATCAAGTAGGTCCTGGAGGGTCTCCATATAAAGCTACATATTTTTTTTGGGTAGAAAATAAGAATGTTAAATTTCTGAACAATGAAGATTCGGTAGAAACAGAGAGCATTTAGAAGATCAAATGAAAAAGGATTCTGAATGTTAAAAATCATAAGTGAAGTTTATATATCTGATGATAACGAATAAATAATTAAAATTTTGAACATAAGATGACAATTCTGCAGCAATGCCATAAGGGCCTAACAACCTGCAGATACGAGACAGAGATAGAATCAGTCTCAGGAGATATATCTGCTAGAATGTCCTCCATCGAACGAACCATGATTCCTCGATCAGATGTATCTTCTTCTCCTAGACGTCCAAGAGTAAATGTTTTCCCGGTACCTGTCTGACCATAAGCCATAACCGTCCCATTGTAACCATCTAAAACACTCTACAAGAGCAAAAGGGGAAGTTATTCAGTTGCTATGCAAAGCCACATCAAATAGTGTAGGAAAATACGAAGTGGTCTATAGTAGATAACAAACCTCCACAACAGGCTTAGCAACAACTTCATAGACACGCTTCTGTGATGCATACTCAGTAAGCACGTCATCAAATTCATATGTGTCCAAATCCCAATTGTTTTTTCGAAGTTTCAACCTTTTAAGCTGTGGTAGAACAAATGTCAAACGTTATTAGATACACACAAACACCCAAAAAAAAAACCTAAAAGAACAGCTGTAAAAGAAAAAAGTTAAGAAGATATTAACCACCGGCATTACCAAACTAAGTTCAAAATAGCAATGGAAACAAAATGAACAAGTACCTCTGGCTGCAACTCCACACAGTCAGCAAAATCTGCATCTGCCACCATCTCTTCCGCATTTCTGGGACGTAATCGTACAGCTACTCGAACTCTTCCAGGCACTATCCAAATAAAAAACGCATAAGCAACAGACATACAAGCACATGTTCATCACTTGCTCATATGGGTTTGCGTATCTTATTTTATCACTTTTTTCACTAATTTTTGCAATTTTCAAACATTTTATTTTAAAACAAACCGGTAGAGCATAGGGGACCTACAAAACCAGAATGCATTGTCCCAAATCAGCTTAACATTTACTTAAATTATTAGGAACAGTCAATTTGCAGGCTTGAATTGGAAGTTTCCATTTCTTCACATTTTCAATTGAATCGCATTTGCTCAAACAAAAACTGACCTGCATGATCGTCTTTGGAACCTGCAGAGCCAAACAACGCCGGACTGCTCCTGCGAACAGCGGATCCGTTGCCGGGAGATTGAGAAGGAGGGAGCCGGGACTTGAACGACGACGTTCTGAAACTCACGGGGCGATCCAACTTCACAGCCCCCCTCTGAGCGACACCGTTTCGGGAAGCCATCGTTCAATTCAAGTGCGGAGAGATTTCACAAACGCATTGGCTGAGCAATTTGAAAAGCCTCAGTGACTCTGCTGTGTGTCTGACGTTGAGGGTCAGGGGTTTCCTTTGTGTTGCTTGGTTTGATGGTTCCAAAGTGAAGAAAGTGCTCGAAGACATGGAGAGAGAGAGTGGGGGATGGGAGGTGGGGCCCAAAGGGGCCATAGTGTGCGGGAAGAGACAGAGTGAGTCGCAGATTGGGCGTGGGTCCCGCATTAAAGTTCATTTGGGTTTGAAGAGGAGGCGCAAAATTACGAAAATGTCTTGTGTCTTTGTCGCTGGTATCACATCTTGCTTGTTTTGGTATCTGGATATGGGGGATTTTTTTTATTTTTTATTTCCAAAGGAAGGGGGAAAACAAACACACAAAGATATTATGGGGTTTGAATCCACAATCACTTGGTAGCACACTGAAGTCTGCTTTAATCCAATTAACATTTCATTAGTATCTGGATATGGAGAATTGAATATCTGAATCATGATATTTGGATGAATATCTAAATCATGATCTTTGGATGAATATTTGAATCATGATCTTTCGAATTTTTTTTAGGCAATCATTTTTTCTTCTTATTTTCAGGCAATCATGATCTTACTTGGAGAACTAACTCATTAGGAAGCCATATTTTTTACGTATTATATTCTCACAATTTTTAAAAGGGAGTTTATTTCCCCACTCCTATTTTGTTCACTGACACTCTTTTTTTTGAAAATTGTATGTTCCTCTTCATTTTTTGTCCACTTACACTCCCTTTATTATTATTATTATAAAAGGCAATAGAATTTTATTAGATCAATAGAATAAAAAGTACAAAGGACACAGTAAAGGGAGACATCCCAATAACAATATGGCAATAATATGTAAAACTTCCCCAGTGACCTAAGCCAGCCGAAAAGCTGAAACAATCTGGAGAGAATAAAACTCGAAATTAACTTTTCTAAACCCCTTTCAACGGCCATAATTTTCCCGAATATAGTCCAATGACTTCAAAAACAAAAACTAGCCGCTAATCGGCATGACTCTCTTAAAGAGAATAAGAACACCGAATAAACTCAACTAAGTTTCTAGAATCATGAGAGAAAAAACACAGAAAACTTATTGATTTATGGACTTTTTTGAACAAACTAAACCAACATAAAAAACTAAAATAACGTCAGCAAAAGGAAAACCAACCGACGCTAATCTTCCTTTGGGGCATAACATAAAGAGCATCAACTAGTTACTCCAAGGCCTTAACGCACCAATAAACAATAGATCTACCATGAAAGCTGCAACATCTCAAAGAGTAGCCTCTCAAGATGAGGCACAACCAAAGCCAGTCTAGATCTAAGACAATAGATCAATCAAAAGAAGAGTAGATCGGCATAGGTTCACCAGAAGTAACAACAACAAAAAAAACACCGAAGATCTGATGAGATCTGGGGGAAAATCCCCGGATCTAAAGTGTTCTCTATCTTTTTTTAATAAAGAGTTTAAATCTTATTGATTCTAAATAATTATGAGAGATTGCTTATTCTATACATACACTTTTTTTTTTGTTATAGTAAAAAGTATTTAAAAAATAATCAATTTGGTTTCATTTCCAATTCATGGGAATTTAGTAAGAGTAATGCTACACTTACCACATTATTATCCGACATTTCTATACCACATGATGTGGCATGTTCATATCATATGCCACATCAATTAAATAAATGAAGTGTATTTTAATAAATAAAATTAGAAAAACAGAAACTAGTATTTTACATAATGTGGTATGTACACATTAGCTGCCACATCATGTGGTATAAAATTGTGGTATAAAAAATGTGGTGAGACTAGTATTATTCATTTAGTAAACAACTTGTAGGGAATTAGTACCACTCATGCCCCAAATTCCGTATGATTTAGTAAATCACTTAAATAAGAATCTAGATTCTAACTCTCCTTAATCCAACTCCTCCCCAATTCAATTCCTCCTAATTTGATTACAGATTAGTAAACATGTCATTAAGTCTTTGGCTCCACTTGTGGTCTCCACAATCAGTTGACTTTGGTTGTCGATTGTTTAGTGGCAAATCAATATGTTCATTTTTTTTAAATCCAAAATAAATAAATAAATTTAGTGGGTGTTTGGTATCCTATTAGAGTATGGAACTCAAAATTTTGGATTTTTTTTAAAAACAAGGTGTTTTAAAATTCATTTAGGTATCTAACTTGAAAATTGTTTCTAAATTTTAAAAGTTTGAAGACTTGATTGATTGAATTCTTGAAAAAAATTTCTTTTTTCAATTCGTGAAACTGTTCCTACTCATCTTATATAGATTTTGTTTTCTTGATCATTAAACACACAAAACAAATTTAAAAAATTGAATCTTTGTGTTGGGGTTGCATGAAATGGGCCATATATCAAAATAACATTTTTTTTGCTAATCTCATATTATATTTACATCCAAGAAATACTATGGTTATTGATAAACACCAACTAAATTAACTTAATTTTCATAAATAACAAGCGGAGTCGAGATATTACATGAAGAAATCAACAAAATGCAAAATTGAAACTAGTTGAGTCAAGGCAACTGGTGTATATTTTGGCTTATGTGAAGAGGACGAAGCTCAAAACAAAGAAGGGAGAAGGAGATGAAATTTATTGCGATGATTAATACTATTACTTGCATGTCATTTTATCTATTTATTGATCGATCAAGACGTATCTTCTTCACTTTTAAGAAGCAGAGTAATCAATTACGTGACTTAGTGTACAAGGAAAAAGATAAGAAATGAAAGATGTGATCATATTAACCTCTCATTTCACCCCATTTCATAAGTTGGGTTTACTTGAAAACTAATCTGTAATGCTCAAAAGATGAGAAAGTCATAAGAAAAATCTAAAATGCTTAGAGCATTTCCAGCAAGGGGCCTGGGGGGGGGGGGGGGGGGGGGGCTGGGGGAAAAATGGGTTTCCAGCAACAAAAAACAGCCAGGGCAAGGTGTGGGCCCCGGCCAAAAAATTTTGCCCGGGCCAGCCCGCGGGGAGGTCCAGCCCGTGTGCCAAAACTCGTTTTGGCTGATGTCATCGCGCTGACGTCACGACGACGTCAGCGCTGCTGTTTAAATTTTTTTAACTTTGGCGCGTGCAATGCACGCGCCAACTTTAAAAAAAATTTAACGCGCCGCTACAGTGCCCGCCCAATGGCTCTCTTCCACGTGTCGTCTGCTGGGCCATTCGATCAGCTTTTTAAACATATCCAACGGTGGCCATTTTTTCACGAATAAAAAAATCGAAAAAAGCAAGCCCCAACGGCTCTCTGCCACGTGGAAGCTTCTGGGCTTTCCGATTTTTTTTTTCCAGCCATCCAACGGCAGGGAATTTTTTGCCCAATAAAAAAATGAAAAAAAATCGGAAAAAATTTAAAAAAATACCAAAAAAATACTGAAATTGTTTTCTATAAATACCAACCAATACTCTTCACTTTTAACACCAACAACCAATATTTTTGTAATAAAAAATTGAAAAAAACCAAAAAATTACTTTTTTTTCTTTCTCTCTATACCTTATTTCCATTTTCAACATTTAAGTAAATGTCTTTGTCCTTTTACTTTTATTTATTTTTATATTACTCCATTTACTTAAGTTTACAATGTAAATAAGGAAGTACACCCCATTTGGATTCAAATAAAAATACTAGAAAATCAAATTCCTACCAAATCAAAATATGAAAAATCGGTTTTAGTGCAAATACGATTTAGGCTAAAAATGATGGCTCATTAAGTCAATATATACTTCATATTAAAATCCCATAAAATCAAGTTTTCTTATTTGATGTGTAAGGAGTAAAAGCCGCCAAAAATTTTCTTGAAAAAATGATTATTTCGAAAAACCATTTTTCATACTTAGTCAATATTGCACCTCCGCTAAAAATCTTGAGAAAATGATTTTTCATACGTAGGAACCCAAAAATCTTATCCGAAAATATTATCCAAATTAATTGTTTAAGTAAACAAAGTTGTGAAAAAAACAAAAAAATGAATAGTATTTGCCATGGCAAGGGTTGCATTGCTGGAAACATAATTTTTTTTTTTGTGCTAAGGCAGCCACTATTCACGTGAATAGTGGCTGCCCTAGGGCAGCCCTTGCCATGGCAAGAGGCTACTGCTGGAAATGCTCTTAGGGAAGAGAGGGTCGAAGAGAGAGAGAGAGAGAGACGAAGGGGAAGAGGTAGAGGGACGAGGAGAGAGAGAGAGAGAGAGAGATGGAGATTTTTGGATTTTGGTACTTAAAATGCCTTCCAGTCAAAATATTTGGCAGAAATATTTTCTTTTCATTTCCTGATAAGAAATGATGGCAACTAGGCCGTGGTGAAAGGGTGCGCGCGCCTTCATTGATTTTAAGGAATTCCCACACAAAAATACAAATGCTTGAAAGGTGAGTGGGTGCCTTTAAACCAAAAAAGTGGCTCAACTTCGGGGGATGCTCCAGAAAAAATACAAATAACTATAAAAAAAATCTCACCTAAACTACCTAAAAAGAGCCTAATCATATGATTAGCAGCAAGTGCCAAGGTGTCCCACATGCCATGCCACGTTTGATTTTGCAATTGCTATGCCAATGTAAGCAAAGTAGGAGACCACAAGGGCCAGCATATCACATGGAATGACTTGACACTCCTTTGACCAATAATTTCACTCTTATTAAATGTGATCAACTTTTTCTTTTATCACCGCCTTTTCCCCCAGCATGTTTCTATTATGCATGAAACAACAAAATAAAAAGAAAAGGAAAAATAATTGAATAAAAGTTTGGCTCCATATCATGTTTTTTTTTCAGTACTTCATTTTGGTATAATTATGTAAATAGTTGTTTTTCTAATTAGGAATATGTAAATGGGCTATTTTGTGAATAGATAAAAAACTCAAATAATTTCTTTTATCAAAACATTAAGTTTTTGAAGATCTTTCTTATTAAGAAACTAAACTCACACACTACACAAATCATACTTAAAACATTAATGGTGTGTTTATTAATCAGGAATTGAATTACATATATAAATGATTCATGTGTTTACTTAACATTAATGAATTAAAAAGTATGTGAGGCCCACATAAAATTAGGAACTGAATTCCTGATTTTGGAGGAATTCAATTCTTGAGTGAGATGTGATATTCTAATTATTAGAGAACTAACCCATTAGAAATTCATTTTTTTACCCATTATATCCTTACACAATTTTCAAATTTTCAAATTTACCATCTACTTTAATCTAACAATGAGGAGATTTTAGTAATTAGCACCACTCCTATCTCAATTTTATATGGTTTAGTAAACAACTTCAATAGAAATCCAGAATCGAACTCTCCTCAATCCATATAATTTAGTAAACAACTTCAATAAGAATCCGGAATCTAATTCTCCTCAATTCAATTCCTTCTAATCCAATTGCGAATTAGTAAACATGTCATTATGGCACAAATATCTGAACTAAATTTAGATCCCAACCATTGAACTTTTATCCAATGGTAGTTTTTTTTTTGGGTCGAAAATGTGATAAATTCATTGAAATAGGAATCCAAGAGTAGACCACCAAAACAAAAAAAGGCCAAGCTTCACAGAACCCAGAATGAAAAAGGAAAAACAAGACAAGACTTAAAAGAGACGAGCATAAAGCTTTTCACCACTCAATCCATGACCTTACAAAGAGTTACTAGGACTAAGACAGGCACCAGGGACTGCGGTGGCCGATAGGGCCAACTTTCCAGTTCCACAGACCCGAAACCTATCGACGCTACCTTGTGAGCAGCACAATTTGCGTTCCTAGCAACCTAACTCCAACGGACTTCGCGGAAAGAGTGACTGAGACTACTAATATCTTCCAAGAGGGGTGTGATACCCCAAATTTGGCTACTTACACGTCCATTAATACCATCAACAAGAACTTTTGAGTCAGTTTCCATCTTAATATCCAAATAACTGTCTTGGGATGCAAGACAGAGCCCCTTTATCACAGCCGCCGCTTCAGCTTGGAGAGCAGAGTTACTCCAGTAGGGACATGCCAAACTAGCACAGAAGAGGCCGCTTGCGTTTCGAATTACAACTCCCAAACCTGCTTTGGTAGAGCCCGGTTTCCAAGAACCATCTGTGTTTACTTTCACATACCCCTGATTTGGGAGGGGGGGTGTGTGTGAAGCCACAGAGGATCCTGACCCAGAGGGGAAGGCCCGGGATGGTTGCATTTTGGGGGAGGGGGGCATCAGCTTCCAAGAATTCTTTGGCTGCCCCGATTAGCTTTTGCCAAAACAACAAGGGGCTAATGAGCACCTCCTTTGAAGACCGCATTGCAGCGGGCTTTCCAGATCTCCCACGTAATGAAGCTGACCAAAGTAAGAGCCCAATTCCTGTCGACTTTGCTCCAACTTTGATAGACAAACAGCTCATTGAACCAGCAAGCAATAGTAGTAAACCTCTGAAAGTCGACCTTGTAGGTGAGGGGAAAGGCAAACCACACCAACTTAGTCCAGGGGCACAGAAAAAGAATGTGCTCTATAGATTCTTCATAATCCTCACAGAGGGGACAACAGGGATCAGAGATAATTTTCCTTCTGTGAAGGTTAAGTCTGGTTGGAATAGCATTAGCCATAACCCGCCAAAGGAAGTTTTTAATTTTTGGGAGGGTACAGATTTTCCACAAGGCTTTCCAAACCAAAACAGGATTGGAAACAGAGGAATGGGAGCTTCCAGTAAGGCTCAATCGATTTACAGAGTGGAGACAGTGGTACCTAGACTTAACCGGGTAGATCCCATTGGAGGAAGGCCCTAGATTTCCATTTAACAAGACAACAAAAGAAACAGAGTTCACACAGGTCATGACAAGACGAACCCAGCCATTACATAACCCTATTTTTTCCGAGATAGCTTCTAAAAAATCCCACTCAACTCTGTCATAGGCCTTGTTCATGTCCACCTTTAAACCCACTTCAAATTTGTTGTTAGTTTTCTTTAATTTCAAGTAGTGGAAAGCCTCATGGGCTATAATAATGTTATCCCATATCTGGCGCTCTTCAAGAAAGGCATGAGAACCTTCAGTCTATTGGCAAGAGCCTTGAAAAGGATTTTATAAAGTATTGCACAAGCTGATAGGCCTGAACTGGGAGGTTTTCTCAGGCAGCTGGACCTTGGGAATCAGAGCTAAATGAGTACCATTGATTTCATGAAGAGAGAGATTCCCTCATGCAAACTCGTCAGCAATACCAAGAATAATGGATTTCGCAATTTGCCAGTAGCGTTGATAGAACAAGGCTGGAAAGCCATCAAGCCCAGGAGCTTTTAAGGCTCCAAGTTGGTCAGCAGCCTCCCGAACCTCCATTTCCCTAAAAGGGGCCACAAGAGCAATGTTCATCTCAGGGCTTACCAGCTGCAGGGATGGCATCCAAAATGTTTCCCCAGTCTCTAGGTCCACCTGAGGTGTAAAGACTTTTTTTTGGTCGAAAGAGGTGTAAAGACTGGTAAGCCATCAATGGTAGTTAGCCATCAACGTCTTTGGTCCATAGTAGCCAAGACATCTATCACACATACTTTATTTCATAATTGACCAAAAAAAACTTTATTTCATTAAAAAAAAGTTATTTTCTTAACCAAAAACAATATTTCCAACCTGTAAATTGACTAATAATAGTACAAAGAGACATCAAGGACAAAGTGGACCAAATTTAGCTTACTCCAAAAGAAAAACTAAAATGTCATAAAAAGAGTCTCCAAAATAATAAAAACTCAGGGAAATTAAAAAACCACACGCGTCAGCATCCGAGTCAGCCATAGACACTCGCCGCCACTGTACAAAACCCTAATAAACAACGCACACACAGAACAGATATACACTCTCGCTCGCAGCCTCCGTCGTCCGCTTATTGACCCGTACCCGGATTACATGGCCCGCCAATCCAATCGGAGCTCCGACAATCTCTGCATTTCTCTTCCCCGAACTCCTTCCACTACGATTCTCATGACTATTTCCATTTCCTCTAACGCCACCAGCATTCACTGAAATTTCAACTCTGCCACTGCTTCCATTTCTCCTAAAAGCTTCAGGCTTTCGAATTCGCTATCTGTTTCGGGTCGGGTCCCTCTAAGAATCGCAATCGGGTTCGCGCTGTGTCTTGGTAATGGCTACGCTCCAGAGCTGTAGTGTGTGCTTGAGAGAGTCTGCTCTCCAGCTTCCGCGTCACCATCTTACGGATAACTACAGGAGGTTTATCTCATTCTCTTATATTATTTTATTTTATTTTGTATTTAATTAATTAAAATTAAAATTCACTCATATTTGTCTTTTAATTTTGTTCTCCATTAGAGATTTGTAGTTTAGTTATTAAATTAGACTACACTTTAATTAATTAAATCTGTATGCTAAAGAAAAACAGAGTACAAAATTCATCAACTGATTAATTAGTTTATCAATTTCATTGTTTTGTTGTTTTATTTATTTATTTAATTTTTGTATTGATTCGAAGCAGGACTGCAAAATGGAAGTGTCCGCGAGCAGCTGTAATCCCCAATTTTCATCTTCCAATGCGTAGTTTTGAAGTGAAAAACAGGTAATTTGTATGTATAATTATGTGGGGTGATGAATTTCATATTGAATTTGGTTCTAAGATGTTTGGTGGCTTCATTTTTTCTTAGCTTGTTTAGGATTAGATGATCAAAATGCGTGCACAGTTGAACATATATAGATTACGTGAGAATAGATCACTGCTTCTCTGTATTTCTGGTTTTCCAGTAAAATCTCATGTTTCGGTTCTTTAGTAGTGGGATATGCCTTTAGACTCCGGAACAACATGAACTTCATTCATATTGCTAGGTCCCTGCAATCCAGATGACTACCTGATTCTAGATGAAATATCTCGAACAACTATTTTAATGTTGTGTCGAGCTGTATATGTATGTCCACTATTAGAGATGGTTATTTAGTGTTGTTATGTTGCTTCTGTACTGTGGCTGATAAGAAAGCATGTGCTATGGAAAACTACTGTGTATACATGAAGTGCTACATGTGTATGTGAAAGCTCGTTAGAAGTGTAAATGCTCCATTTGAGCAAATTGTTCTTTATGCTAAGCATGCTCTATGTTTTCAGGACATCAGTGGACGATATAAAGTCACTTAGATTGATAACAGCCATCAAAACCCCATATCTACCAGACGGCAGATTTGACCTTGAAGCATATGATGCTTTGGTTAATATGCAGATTGAAAATGGAGCCGAAGGTGTGATTGTTGGTGGCACAACTGGTGAAGGCCAATTGATGAGCTGGGATGAACACATAATGCTCATTGGCCACACAATCAACTGTTATGGAGGATCAATTAAGGTAATAGGGAACACTGGAAGCAATTCTACTAGAGAAGCAATTCATGCTACTGAACAGGGTTTTGCTGTTGGAATGCATGCTGCCCTTCACATCAATCCTTATTATGGAAAAACCTCCTTGGAGGGATTGGTTTCGCACCTTGATAGTGTCATGTCAATGGGACCCACTATTGTATACAATGTGCCGTCACGAACTGGCCAAGATATCCCCCCACGTGTGATTCACAGGTTGGCTCAGAGCTCTAACTTCGCAGGTATCAAGGAGTGTGTTGGAAATGATCGTGTTGATCAGTATACCGGCAAGGGAATTGTGGTTTGGAGTGGGAATGATGATGAGTGCCATGATTCTAGGTGGAACCATGGAGCTACTGGAGTTATATCTGTTACTAGTAATCTGGTTCCAGGTTTAATGCGAGAATTGATGTTTGGGGGGAAGAACCCTTCTCTTAATGCAAAGATAATGCCTCTGGTTGAGTGGCTTTTCCAAGAGCCAAACCCCATTGGCTTAAACACAGCACTTGCCCAACTTGGTGTTGTGAGGCCGGTCTTCAGGCTGCCATATGTACCTCTTCCTCTTGCAAAGAGGGTAGAATTTGTGAATTTGGTTAAGCAAATTGGGCGGGAGAATTTTGTCGGAGAAAAGGATGTGAAAGTTCTCGATGACGATGATTTTGTCTTAGTGAGTCGGTATTAGATAGTTTTCGTGTTTAGGACTTCTGTCTTTTGGCTGCCTGAGTTACTTCCTTTAGAATTCATAAATGCTGTTTTAATTTACATATATTGATGTTTTCAGGATGCTATTTTCTCTACGGGTTGTGTGTGTCAATAACTTCAGCATGTTTGAATGTGATTATCAAAAAGTGTTGCTTCTTGTTTATCACATCTACCCTTGGCTCAGTTGCATTACTTGCTCAACTTGTGATTATATGAAGTTAAAGCTGTTACTTTGTCCTTCACATGCCAGTAACCCTATCTTGAGGCTCTGAGATTCACATGATTGCTGTTTTTAACTTTTGTTGACCTGAAAGTGTGAAGCTTCGAGAAATCTCTCATCTTTCAATCCTCTAATAATGCTTGTAGAAGAAATTTGAAATGTCTATCTTACCCTCTGCTTCATGAAAGCAAGTCTCAGTGAAGATGATCAAAGGTGACGACCAACAGAAGCAGCTATTTAATAAACTATATCTTTTAGCAAAATATGTAAAGCATAAGGAAAAAAAAGCCCATCATTCCTTGGGCTTCGTTGGGTTCCCACTATCATCATAGACTCAGGTGACGTGGCAGCCCAGCCCACGTGACCCAAATGGCGGGAAAGAAAGGTTAGACATCTCATATGAGAGTTCAGTTCGTTAACTGATTTCATGATCATCCAATTTTGACGAAGTGAACACCTGAATTTAGAAAACAACTGAATATCCGCAAACCCCCTCAGTTCAATATCTCAGCCCCCTCACATGGCTTTTGATTCATTGTTCATCAAAACATCTTCCTTCCTTGGCTTAATCGACTTACCCGTTTATGATCAGATTCGCAACTTACGATTTCGGTTTCATCCTGATCTGAGTTCTAACGAACATGAACTAGTTTTCTGTTTTCTGCTTCTTTTGATTTATTTCAGGAGAAGAGGCCCTCCTCTGCCTACACATAATTCTGACTTAGCTTTGAATACAAATAATGGGTTTCCTCAATTTTCTTCCAGTGGTTGGTTGCAGCATTTTGCATCACTAAGAAGTAAGATTAGAAGCATGATCATGTGAGGGGTGTTAAGAACATTCCAAAGTCTGGGCATAGATTGATAGAGGTACATGATAAATCACACACCCTTCAAATATCAGAAGAGATTTATATAAAGTATTAAATGAAATATGCTTGTCCTCCAAATTGGACGGCTATCTGCCAAGCATTGTTTAAGATGTATGAACATTTATGCACATGGGGATGATTTTCTTTATCTATTTTTTTTTTTTTTTTGGGGACCTGAGACTCTTAACAAATTGGGGGGGTCACCTGGGTTTTGAGGAGACAGACAGAGACATGCATCACAGAATCTCAATCTGAAAGACTTCTTAATAACCTTTACATTACATGTACACACCCTCACAGTAAACACTGTCCCTGAGAGGACACATCTGGGTAATATCTTCTTTTGCCACATGCCTTTCTCACACACGAGTAAAATTTGAGTAAAACTTGCATGTAACATTTTTCACACCTTTCTCTATATCTCTCTCGTCACATGATGAGAGAGACAAAAAGAAAGATTATGAAACATGTGATATGCAAGTTTCTTGGTCTCTCACACAGGAAAAAGAGAAAAAAAGAAAAAAGAGGAAAGTGAAGTTACAGAAGAATATGTAAAAGGATTGCACATACTAATAATCTACATGACATACATAAAAGGTAAATCATCCATAATTAACCAAAATTAGCCCACAAAGTAAGTGATGTGGGGGGGAAGATGAGACATTAGAATTTAGAACTTCCCCAACAAGGAGATGAAAGAACAAATCAAGGCTAAGAGGGGCCCCTAGTAGAACTACTCCTTGTTAACTTTTTTTTTTTTTTTCTAATAATAATTTTATGAAAATTGCAAAGCATTAAATTAAATATATGTTTACATTAGGGTAATGAGGTTTCAGTTTCATGGTGCTGCTGCATGCATATATTGGTACTGTTTCATTTGTTGGGAGAGAGCTTCTTCTGTTGGAGCTGTGAAAACAAGGCTTGGTTCTCTTGGACAAGAAGAAGTGCTTTTCTCCTCAGCTTGTTGTTCTCTTCTATAATGCTCTGGTTCTCCATGTATAGTTTCAGGTTCTTGATTTCCATCTCTACCTTTGCCCCTCCTATCTCTGCCCCTTTTGGCTCTTTTGCTGTTTTC
Organism: Prunus salicina; assembly: GCA_020226455.1. NCBI lineage: Eukaryota > Viridiplantae > Streptophyta > Magnoliopsida > Rosales > Rosaceae > Prunus > Prunus salicina. The sequence goes on along the minus strand of CM035343.1, from coordinate 13,379,181 downwards.
CTCTTCCTGTTAGCATACATATAACAAATCTCTTAGATAAAAAGTTAAAAACCGAAGAAGACAAACAGAGAGATAGATAGATAGATAGATTGATTGATTGATTGATTGATAGATATATAGATAAATGGAGGGCGAGAGATATATAGACTGTGAAGGAACAAGACCTGTTGATTAAGCGGTGAACTCGAAAGTTATGTTGGTTTGATGGCCCTCGAAGGCGAAAAGCAGAGTATTGAGGATTGCATGGAGTCATTTCTGAGGAGTTCATACACATTGTTTTCCTCTACAATTCAGTTGCTGCTTTTCTCTCTGAGAGAGAGAGAGAGAGAGAGAGAGAGAGAGAGAGTTTAATGTGTGTAAACCTGGAGAAGAGAAAGGTAACAAAAATGTGGGTTGTGAAAAATTTTCTTGGACTTTAAATAGCAGAGGTCACTTGGCAGAACCCAGGAGAAAAAGGTGAGCCACATAACTATTGTTTTGTGTTTGTATCTGTCTCCCTTGGTGAGAGAGAGAGAGAGAGAGAGAGAGAGAGAGAGAGGGCTTTTCATAGCAATGATGGCGCAAAGGGTCATCATTACAAAGGCCAGTAGGGGATGAAATTAATTGCAGAGGAGAAGAAGCTAGAAAAATAAATAAATATTAGAGGGTTCCCTTATTCCTTTTGGCATCTTTTCCACATATAACTTAATGAACGCATCAAAAGAAGGAAAATTTTTCCCTATGTGTCAAACTGTTATTTGTATACAAAAGGAAAATTGTTCCCGTATGTCTCAAACTGTTATTTGTCGGTAACAAAAAAATGCTATGATTAATTTCCTATAACATACAGTCCCCCCTAACTCCTAAGGCAGATTGAATGTTGAGAGGGGGCAGTCGCACTTGGGTTTTGTTTCGGCACATGGAAAGCGACTGAATATCCCAACTTGGTAAAGCCACTTTGTTGAATTTTAGAACTCCCCCCTTTGAGTTTCATTTCAATTAATAGGGTTGGGTTTCTTTTCTGCAGGCCCTCAATGTGGAAGATGACTTATTTCCATGATCATGTGCTGCAATCAATCAACCAAATCATTACTGTAGAAATCAAGTTTGAATACTCAGAAAACATTTGGATGCATATTTCTTAAAGCTAAACAGTTTTGGTTTTAATTATAATAAATAATTAGTTAATAAACAATTACTTTAATTAAGTCAATGGCTAATGGGGTGTGAGGATTATATGAATGGGGTTGATTCTGAAATTCCACGTGAAATTATGACAGATAATTAGCTGGAGAAGATATATGGAGGCAAAATGGGGCATATTGTCAAAAAGTGGGTGTTTGTTTTTGAACTTTTAGTTAGTTCTTATCTTAAGCAATCTGTTTTTATAAGGCTCGTGTTTGAAAAGTAGACGCAAACCCTTTGGAACCCTCTTTTGCTTTTACATAAGAAAACGTTTATATATGTCATATGGTCAAGATTCATAACGTGTAAACTCAAAACTTATAGATGTAATCATTTCCTCTAAGCACAATTTAAAGATGCTTACCAACCAAGAACATTCTCTATCCTCGTTAGTGTTGGCCGAGGTACCATATTAATTTACTAGATGTACGGTTCTTTTTCTTGAAAGATAAGTACGAATAGTTGAAATTAACAATTCAATAGTGCAAATATTTCGTTAGATAGTTGTTACAAGTCTTCCAATATGAATATATGTATGTTATGATTACCCAAGTTGGTTAGAGCAGATGTGCTCCCCACTTCTCATTTTGCACTTGAGTTCGAATCCTCCTCCCGTAATTTAGATTAATTATCGTTTGTATGAAAAAATTATATGTGTTATGATTTATTTTGATTAGGTTAGTTTGTCTAAACTTGTGAAGGAAAAAGGTTCACATGTAATTTCACGTGCAATTCACGTGGGCATTTTGGGGTAGGGCCTTGCGAGAAGCCAAGGGAAATGAGTAGTTTATTGGAAGGGATGCTAAGTATGGAGGATGAAGAGGGAGTAGTCAATGTTGTTAGGTCCTCTCCTTTTGTCTCTTTTCTTGGTGTAATTGAGTGCCAAAGCCATACTCATTTATTTGGAAAATGAACCCCATTTTGGCTTCATCTTCTTCTTCACCATCATCATCACCACCATCTCTTTCTCTCTCTCTCTCACCCATTGCCATTGGATGGTAATATCATCATTATGATGGTAGTGGCAATCGTATTTTGTCCAAATTCAGCTCAGCCACTTCACATGGTCCCTTAAATCTAGCTGGTTGGACACTTAACTTGCCAGCCCCATAATAGAATTGGGGACCAAATTTTCACATTTTTTGTCACAAGCCTTATGATTTGCTACCTACAAGGAGCTAAATAGGTTCGGTGGATAAAATGAAATGCTTTTCTTTTCTTTTCACAAAAATACTAGGAAGGATAGATGATGTCAATACATATTCTTCATGTCACGCTAACTCGCAATATAAGATATCGTTGACTATTACTATTGTCTGAATGTGTGGTTCATATTCATAATATATGTGTCAATATAAACATTTATATGACAATATAAGTCTAGCAGTAGAACATTATCCTAAAACACCTAAAATAAAACCGCCGACCACAAAAAAGATGGTGTACTATATGATGATATACTTAGTGTAGTAGGTGGTATACACTGATTATAGGCATGTATTAGAGTGGGGATAGAACTGGACTATAGTCCCTCATCATGCCCTTTTGGACATGGGATGGATGTTTGGCTGTTTGATAATTAGGGCTACGACCAGAGCAGGCTTCACTCATTTCTTGTGATACTATCTCCTCAGTACTTATATACTACCCATGAGGGTGAGATGAAGGAAGTCAACAAACAAATGAAGTTCCTACCATTTTCAAAAATGATCTCATTGCTTTCACTTTGGTTTTTTGCTTACAACTTTCGAATCTTTTCTTGTTTTCTATACAACTGTTTTTGGGTAAAGAACATGATGTATACATTTAAAGTGTGTGTGATAAGCCGACTTCATGGCTTAATAATAAGAGTATTTGTCTACATATGATCTTATATTCGAACCCTAATAGCACATCTCCCCTTTCATTTCCAAACTTTAACACACATAAAAATTGTGTGTGTGATAACAAATAATAATGCTCCCCTACAATTTTCGTATTTCAATTCATCACCTTCAATAAATATATACTTTTGCTACACATGGCTCCACTACTGAGAATAGTTTAGGGCACTTAGTAATTAACGAAGGTCACAATAGAAAAGGGGTACCTAGAAATTCTTATGGAGGATACTACAAACCCAATTCTCTTCTCAAATTTATATTTCCCTTTTTTCTCAATTCTCTCATTCATAACAAGTGGATCCTCTATGGGCCTTCCATTATCCTTTATGTGATCAAGAGTAGAGGAAAAACGAAGTTAGGACAAAAAGTTGGGTTTTAAAACATTTTTTCTTCTGAACTCCTTTAGATTCAAAGTCATAGGAATTCTAATCGAATTTGTGTTTTCTTTTGAATTTATAGTAATTTTAAGGGTTAATCATTGTATTAGTCCCTAAATTTAGACCAAATTTGCATTTGAGTCTCTCAATTTTCAAAATTATTCCTGCAAGGGTAAAATGATATTTTTTTGTATTAAATTGATTAAAATATGAATAAAAAAATTAAAATTAAACTCTCTCTCTCTCCCCTTCTATCCTGATTTCTACTACCCCCGAACTTTAATTATTATTTTTTGTTGGTTTTTTATTTGAATTTTCTTTTATTGTTATTTTAAAGATATGATTTTTTATTCAATTTTTTTTTTGTTTTAATATAAAAATACAAAATTTTAACAAAATATTGACAAAATTGACAGCATGAAATACGAAAATTTCACAATACTAATTTTTTGAGAAGTTAAAAGAAGTTAAAGGACTACGGGAAGTTAAAGGACCATTTGTCCTAACGAAAGTGAAGTTAAAGGACTACGGGAACGATTTTGGAAATTGAGGGACTCAAATGCAAATTGAGTCTAAATTCAGAGATTAATAAAATGATTAACCCTAATTTTAATTCAGTGTAATGTAATTTCACATGCACCTTTTCCTTGTTATGACTGCTCATGCACCTCTCACCATCAACCAATGGTGGTCCACATCACCATCACCAACACCAATTATCCATCCATCTGCCACTCAATTTGCCTACTGCCATCGATTGCCCTTAAGATTGGCACGCATCCTCATCATAATAATTTTTGTTATTTTATTTATTTATTTATTATTATTTATAAGTTGCGTATATGGAAGGGCTTCTAAACATGGACTTTCTCATTACAATTTATCTCAGTTCATAAGAAAGATGCCACGACGCAGACATGATGCTTTCTTTTCTAAAGGCTCTAGGAAGAGCGTTCAAGTGTTGGAACGAATTAAGTGTATTGATTGCTGCCTTGACAATTTTGACTTCCTAAATTATCCACTTGGTTGACGAACTCAATGCTTCTGACTTGTAAGCCAAAAGTGCTCATTACTTTGAGATCATAATCCAACAACTAAAATTTGACTTTCTAAATGACATGGTATGCCTTTGCTTTGGAGAAAAAGGATTCTTAGGCCATGAACTCTTCTCCTCTCGGAGAGAAACTTGCACGTAATTGGTGTATCTTTCATGTGCTAAAGGGAATTATACACATGTTACATGTTTTCTCAGTCTGATCGAGTCTCCAATGCACATTTTCACCAGGGAAGACGCATTTGCAAAGATAGAATGTCTCCAGTGCTCAAACTTTCGACCGTAGATGGGGAAGGGGACTCTTAAGCCTCAATGAACATCAAGTCCCAATTATAAGAATGACAGGGAGGGGAATGGCAGGGGAGGGGAGAGTGGAGCAACATGTACTTAAAAAAATTAATACTAAGACAAATCTACTCTTCAAAAATTTCAAAAAACCATACCTTTCGCAGATCCCATTTTTGAGGTGGCAAATTTAGGCATGCCAAGTTACTACCTAGGTTCAACATCCTAGATCATCACCCCATGGCATTTGATCATTGCCTGCCCTCGCCAGTCAAAAGCAAGAAACAAAAAATTTAATTCCTTGGTGAAAAGGATATAGAAAAAGCTAAATACATACACCATAACTGTTAACTGCACGGAGACGCGAAATCCAGACATGTCTTGCGTATTTACAGGTCCATTCGTGTCCAAACCAGATAAGTATTAGAGTAGTTAGTGCATTCGTTACACGCCTATTATCCAAGAGAATCTTCTGTATCTTGTTCATCTTCATCCATTGCATCACCCAATTTTTTATCTTCGGCAACCTGATCACTACCCTCAGTCTCTGAATCCGAAATTGATCCACCTTTGGCATCAGTTCTGTTATCTTCTTCATTGGTCGAACAACTCTCAGTATCTGAGTCGGATGCAGTACCCTCTTTTTCTCTCCCGTGATCATCACTATCATCCACAGTTCCACCGAACTGCCCTTTTAAGTCTGGAGCAACAATCCCAATCATTTCACTCAGTGCTTGACGTTCGCGATTCTGTCTTCTGGCAGCAGCATCAGAAGAGGGATTACTTTGGCTCTCAGCCACCTGATCAGTGGAGTTGTGTGGCCCGGCAGCACCTTCCTCATTGTTGTCTCTACTTCTTTGAGATTCATTATCTCCACGGAGAGAAGGGGCTGTGCTGCAAGCCCAGCTACCAATAACTTCAGAAGCTATAAGGTCTGCTGTCCTGATTGCGCCACAGCCTTCTGTATCTCCCATATCTTTTAGAGTTTCACGGGGGCTATTTGATTGAGAGTGACGCTCCTGACAAATCATTGGAACCTGCTCATCGTTTTCTTGTATGTTGGCTTCATCATCAAGTTGCATCGTATCCCCATCAAAAGTGACAATCTTATTCAGATCAATATTCTGCTCACCATTGATTCCAGGGCTTTCAGTTTCAGGAACATGCTCAGTCTCAATGCCATCTCCCTCCATAATTGGTGCTGTGCCAACACCATCAATCTCAGAACCAAAGCCACCCTTGACCCCATGGTCTGCACTTGTAAATTCTACCTCTTCGGTATGTTGACCTTCTTGGCTTCTGATATCACAGTCATGCTTCTCTGTAACACTAACTTCATCACTAGAAGTTACAACTTGATTTCTGTCAGACCTCTGCAATGTTGTAGCTGACCCTGCTTTACCAGGAATGTTATTATGATATCTGATTGCTTCATTTCCTCTGCCTTCAGTTCCACTTATATCACCAACAGTCACATTGAGGTCAATATCAACTGATGTGTTATCATAATTTTCCTCATCTTCCAGTGTCTTCTGCATTGATTTCAACTGTTCCTGCTGTTTAGCAAAAAGTACAGAAATCTCCTCGGTTGTGGAATAAAATGCTCTTAGCTGTGTCTCCCTGCATAGGAACCATATGTTCACCGTTTAAGTAAATGACTCCTTGAAATGGTGCAAATCCAGCGTTAAAAAAAGAAAAGGCATACAACACCCACCCCACCCCCCCCAACAAAAAAAAACCCCGATAAAAGATTGACCTCCATTTGTGTTGTTTAAAAAGAATTGACCGAATGTAAAGAGTACAAAAATTTGTACAATCCGAAAACTTGGGGGGTCTGATAAAAGAATATAGCCACAAAATTGCAGATATGAGAAAAACAGTTTACTCAAGCACTATGCAGTGGTAATAAAATTACATTATAATCCTTCAGGAATCTTTACCTAAGCATAATTCTTTCTCTGGCAGCTTTAAGTCTCCGTCTCTCAAAATCAAGATCTCGCATAGCAGCATTTATCTCTAGTTCAAGGGCAGAAACTTTGGCCCATGCTTCTTCTCGAGCCGCCTGCTACCAACAGCAAAAAACACATCAGCTAAATAAGTAACTAGATAAATACATACAATAAATTTCTTTCTGCTTCTACCTACAAGACAACACGGTTAGCACATTATACCATTTACAACACCGTAGAAGGCAAAATAAAAACTTGCATTTCTACCTTTTCACTCTCAAGCTCTTTCCGCAGTCCTCTCATCTCATGTTCAAGTTCTTCTACTCTCTGCCCAAACATCCAAAATGCGGTAAGGAACTTAGCTTCAACAGCTATTTGCAAGTGAAGATAAACTATAATGATATCTAAGTAGGCACAAAGGGGCATATTACTATTTTTCGACTTTCGGAGGTTGACTGCTCTTCAGAAAGTTGGGTTTCAAGCTGGCGAACTTTATAGTCAGAGATAACCAACTTTTGCCTAGTGTCTTCCTGCAGCACACAGGGGAGTCAAGATAAAGACCTCCAATGGTTCAAACGAAGTATCTAATTACACAACATGAAAATATTATATATATATATATATATATAAAGGTACTGCCAACATTACCAATTTGGTTCTCAAGGTTTCTACTAGTAAACATGTTTCTCTCTCTGATTCCTGAGACCACAAATGTCAAAATATCATTCCTCAATACCACCAAAATATTATAGCATCCACCTATGAAATAACGAACTGTAAAAGCATCCAGACCTGAAGCTTATTAATTACTTCTTGTTGCTCTCTCTGTCGTCTCGTGGCAGCATCCGAAAATCGTTTTATTTCCTCTTCAGCCTCTAGTTGAGCTTTCTGCACTGCTGCTTTTAGATCTGCTGCAGCCTTTTCTCGTTCTTCTCTTCTCTGATTGCGCTCTTCATCCAGTTGTGCCTTGAGTTCAGCTATAGATGCTTTCTGACTACAAACAAGAAATAAGACTATCACAAATATTTTGCAACATAAATAAAACTTGCTCTAGCTTTCTGACTAAGGTGGGAAGAGACAGTCAAGGCACCACCGTTCTAGACAAAACAAGCCATGCTAGCATCAGCATGCTCAAATGAAGCAAGATAAACAAGTAGTTAATGTGTAAATCAATATTACCAAAAAATAGTATAAGTCATCCCAGCTATAGCCATTTGTTACACTGCTTTCCGTCACTTCTAAATGGAAAAAAAATGGTAAAAAGAAAAAAAAATCATAGTAAATTTTATTTGAATGTATTGTTAATGCCAGGTTCCTGCAATGCTTTTACCAATCACCACAACTCTTTGATTCAAAAAAGTTGGCCACCCAAACAAAATGGTGTCCATGTTCTTCCCAGGCCATGGATCAGAAAATTTGGAACTCTAGATTTGTGCACGACAAATCGGGTATAACGAGAAGCAACTTGAACTCCTAGCCAGAAAATGGGGCCAGCTATTCAAACAATATTGTGTTATTTCTTATTGGTAATACTATAAGTTGACTCTATTGAGAAGAATAATTATATTAGAAAACACATGACCAAAGAATATGTGCTTTACCTATTCACTATTTCATTTGCTTCAGAACATGACTGCATAGCAGCACTGAGCCTTTCATTGAGGTCTTCGATAGCATGTTTTGTTTCTGCAGATATTCTACTGGCCTCTACCAGATCCTTCTGTTTAATCTCCAGAGTGTGATGCAACTCACTGAGTTGATCAAGGTAAGGTCTTGCAACTGATTCTTTCAATTCTTTCTTTTCCTGCAAATTGAACAACACCTGTCATCTATAAGCAGATTGTTGTGAGCGAGAGAGATCACAGGTCACCAGCGGCATACATTTTCATGACGCTCAACAGCCAGACGATTCTCATTGCGCAATGTATCAATTGTAACAACTTGAGTTTCTAATTGCTTCCTCAATTCCTGAATACGGGAGTTTTCAAAGTTAATTATATTGACTTTCCATGATCAATTAACAACAGTGCTATACGTCAGCAACCACTACTGTAATATCATCAAAATGAGATACCGTGTTTGACCGTTGAAGACTTCGAAAATCATCAAGAGATATAGGACCCTCCGGAGCACCAATGCCAATACCTTTTAGTCTCTTCGTATCAGAAACAAAATCCTCTGTATTAAAAAGAGAAAAGACGTCAAAAAATAATGAAAACTATGTCACATACAAGAACAAGTAATATTAACTACTCCGCCAGAGCCACATCTACAGTCACGCAGACCATTTGATCTACCTAGAAACACAAGAAATAGAATGAGGCACAGTATCCCTACATTTTCAAGAAATGAAACCTTAAACCCCACAAGACACCTTTAAATGTTAGGCTGACAACAGTGTTATTTCACTGCCAACTCCAAAAAAAAAAAATCTAGTTTCAGGTTCTCCAGAAGTTGATCACCTCTAGGGCTTAGTCAAAGGGCCATAAAAGGCATCAAATTTTTATCCTCGCTAGTAGCATTTGACATAGCTTAAGTACTACCAATTTCTAATCGACAAAGGAACATTTGTTTTGATCAAATCCCTACGAATCTATTATGACCTGAGTAAAATAGTTATGTACAGTGGCACTTCCCAATCAGCAGTGTCCACTGAAATACTTGAATGCTTTCATGGTTGCCACAACCACAAGAAAGATGCGGTTTAGCCCATTTCTGATTTTTAACAGTTGTAGGAACACCACATGTACTCAGCATCTAAAGTTGACTCCAAAATGAGAGCAGCATGAGCACACAAGAAGAAAACTATATAAAGTGGATTAACAACTACCATACTAACATTGTCATGAATATACCTGCTTTTCTTTTTGCAAATGCTCCATCCGTACTGGTATTGGACACTAAAACTTCTCTGTATACGAATGCAAATGCAACATCTGTAATTATATGACAGATAAAAAAGGTCAATAACTTTCTGTAAACGAGACTATGGCTTATCACAAACTATCAAATAAAAAAGAAATCTCAACACAAACCCTTAGAATTAACACCTCCCAAATTATACTTTAAGAAGCCTACTTAATCTCAGCATCTCGATTATTAATACTTGCTTGGAGTACAAGATGGTTAGTTGGCACAGTAGTATTACCATGCTGAGGAGGTGCAGAAGGTGATATAATATCTCCATGGCGTACTTCAGCTTCAGGGCCACCTTTTGTCAACTTCTTCCAGTTGAGATATGTCCCATTTGTGCTGCAAAAGTCTCAATTCAATCAAATACGTGATAATTGGAATACGAAGCTGAAAATTCTCTAAGAAGAACAGTACACAACCTCATATCTTTTAAGAATACCGATGGATGTTTCGTGTCTCCATTAGCAACCATCTTCCTGTATATCTTGCAATGTCTTGCACTAACCGCAGTGGATTCGATCTGGAAACGCACATCAGCCACGGTTCGGCCAATGTAATGCTCATCAGCAGTCAAAACGATATTTATACCCTGGTTCGCAAATTTTTATTAATGCTTTTAAAAATTAGTATAAACTCACAACGAAGGCATCAAAACAACATAAAACAAAGTAACAATATAGCCTCAAGAACGTCAATGATTTGATCAGCAATACATAAAACTTAGGAAATTTGTACAAAGGTCGGATTTTGAGCCCCAGTACAAAACAGTTTCAACAAAAATAACAAAACCCACGTTCGTTGCAGTCAGTAAATACAGCACATGAATTGAACAGAGAAAGAGAAGAACGTAATTTACGAGGTGGTTACCTGGCTGCGTTTACGGGCCTGGTCGGAAATGGCGGTGAGGACGCCCCAGACTCCAGGATCGTAATTCTGGAGAGGCTGGGAGGCGATCTTGGACGCCACGGAGGTCATGAACTGCCTGGTGCATTGGTGGCTTGTGGAGGTGTAGTGCTCACAGCGCCATTGGGTTTTGTTGGAGTGGGATTTGAGGGCACATCGCTTTCGCCTACGGCAGACATTGAAGGACGGAGAAGGAAAACAATTAGCAGAGGTCTTTTTTGAAACCCTAATTATCAACAATTTGGGGAAGAAGGTGACACTGGTTGGACACTGACTGGACAGTGAGTTGGCAGTTAGGATTTGGGTCTTCTTATGATTGGCAATACTCAATTTCTCGCTGTAGTGGGGGAGCGAGGTACATTAGGTATGGGAAAATTGTTGGAGACGCCGCACTATAATGCACCATGTCAGCAGCATACATGTCAAAGTAAATATTAAACGCCAAAAAGATCATGTGTTGGGTATTTTAGTCTTTTCGATAAGATCATGGCAACGAAGATACAAAAGTGATAAGATCATGGTAACGAAGATACAAAAGTAGTGATAAGATCATGGTAACGAAGATACAAAGTGATAAGATCATGGTAACGAAGATACAAAAGTAATAAGATCATACGATCTCAAGATCATAATAAAAGTGATAAGACAACCTTGATTGTGATTCTCATTGTAGAATATATTACATATTAGAGCATTTCCACGCACTCCTCCAGTCTGGACAAAAGGGGGCCTAGGCCCCTGAAACCGTTTCCAGCAATACAAAATAGTCTAGGCAAGGTATGGGCTCCACCAAACCCTGGCATGCCCGAATGTAAGAATAGCCCGAGTTGTTGCCTCAGGAATGACGTCAATGATGACATTAGCAACAAATAAAAAATAAAAAAATAAGGAAAAAAAAAAACCAAAATTTTCAAAAAAAAAATTTATAAATGCCTAGTCATATTCTTCACTTCTCACATCAAAACTCTATACAAATTCTCTTCTCATATCTCATGTGAATAGTATTTGCCCTTGGATTGCCATGACAATGGGTGAAAAACCAAACAAATATTGCTATGGCTAACACTATTCATGTGAATAGTAACAACCATTGCCTCCCCTTGTCTTTTGCCATGACAAATAGGTGGAAATGCTCTTATGATACTAATTTCATTCCTCCTGTCTTATCTCCTCTTCTTATTTTTTTTGTCTAAATGTATGTTTCTTCAAGATAAACAAGATGTTTTTTATGTAATTTTAAATACTAATACTTGTAACTAAAAATGACTAAGAAAATAAGATCACCGGGTCGAAATATCAACACTTACGCAAATAATATTTTGAAACGATAAAACATGAACCAAAAACGCGTTCACGTATTTGCAACTCAGATAACAAATTATGCTCATTATGAGCAGGAAAGGTATAGAAACCCAAAAGCTCAGGCCAAAAAGAAACAAACACGCACAGAAAATACAAGTTTTGTTAATTTGAGTGATATTATCATGTCATCAAATAGCATCCCTCCAGAACAATATATCCAAAATTCCAGATCCAAAAGTTACATTACAAAGTGACCAGAATGGGCTATACATATTCTGCCGGTGATAACAGCACTCGCGAAAAGCATACTGCAACTCATTGCTAGTGTACAATCCTGAATACAAGACCTCCAAAAAAGGTAATGGCCACTAGTTAAACATTCCAGGTTACCCAGCGAGCGGGTTAGCATGAATGGTCACTCGATTGAGCCTGATCTCAGCAAGAGGTCGATCCCCAGGTCCAGTTGGAGTCTGCACAAAACCAAACACATTAGATAAAACCATTTTTAAACAAAGAACGAACAACTTTAATCAAACATTGCCAAACCAACTCGATATTATCTCTCTGTAATAATATATAGTTCATCGATAGGGCTATAGTCCTTCACCGGTGTGATCACGACCATTACTATTTCCATCAGAACAAATCATAGTTCATTATATCTTTTCCATACATCAGGGAAAGACAGTTGTGGTACAGAAAAAATAGATTAACATCAGATGAAATGAATGAACCAATAGCGTATGCACATCCAGATATGTTGCAAATAAGCACAAATTATCATACATCATCAGGGCATAATTCACTTTATTCACATAAAGGGATACTTGGCTTAGTTAGCACAATACCTTTTCCATGATATCAAGAACTTCAAACCCATGGATCACTTTGCCAAATACAGTGTACAATCCATTTAGATGAGGCTGCTTCGCATAATTAATGAAGAACTGGCTTCCATTTGTATTTGGACCACTATTTGCCATTGATAGCATTCCCCTAGCATTGTGCTGCAAAACAAAAGAAAGGGGAAAATTGTAGCAATTTAGACATAAAAATAATGCTCAATACAGAAAACTACAAAACCTTCTAGTATACATGATATAATTAGATCTATGCTTGGGAAACAACATAACAAAACCGAGCTTAACCCAGCAAGCTCGAGCTTTAAAATAAGTTACCGGTACAGAGTAAGATCATCATTACCTTCAGAGACTCTCTTATCTCGTCATTGAACTTCTTGCCCCATATACTAGTTCCACCCTTGCCTGTACCTGTTGGGTCTCCACCTTGTATCATAAACCCTTTGATATTTCTATGAAATATGGTTCCGTCATAATAACCGCTAGCACATAGTGCCAAAAAATTCTGTAGTGAAATTAAACATGAGAATGAGTGACAAAACTATCGCCATGAACAAAACATCAGTACTAATGTTCTCAGTTGACTCTACAAATTACTGCACTGAGAACGGAGAATCGGACAGGTCTTGCATGGAATGGTTGAAATAGCTTAACTGACTGAAAGGCAACTTAAAGATATGACATTTATCCAATCAAATATAATTCTTTTAAAAAAATAGTGAGGATTTTTGACAAAGGCCAATGTTTGAATCAAGCAAAATAGAGTTCCCAACAAATTTATCAACGAATTTCAGGCGTAAGTAATTTCTATGGTAGCTGTCCCAAGCGTCACCTAATAATTACAATCAAAGAAGGCACAGAAAGAATTTTATCGGGAAACAAACAGAGAGAGAGAGAGAGAGAATCTTCAGGTAACTGAGTTTACTGACCTCGGCGGTTTTGGGGACCTCATCGCAAAAAATCTCGCACTTGATGTCGCCCAGATTTGTGTGCAGAGTGACTGACTGAAACACCCACAAAATCAAATAACAGAAAGAAAAGGATCAAATCGAAGAAGGTGAGCCGCTTCGAAGTTGAAATTTTATGGAAGCAAAAGTGTTCGACGAAATTACAGAGAGATGTACTAACCATTTGCTTAAGACGAGTTTGTGCTGGTCGGGCTTCACAATTTTTGTAGAGCTTTCGCGCTATGGGCAGGTCTGGTCTGTTAGTGCGCTCGAGGGCTTTATTTGTATCTGCCGAAGGGGTTGCAGTGTCGGTTGTACATTACTTTTAAGCATCAAGGGGTTGTACATATTTATTCTCATGAGACTTTTTTCAGAAAAAAACAACAAAGTAAATAAATAGATATTAACTCATTTGTTTTTTCTTTTTAATCTTACCTCAACTTGTACACATAGAAATGATGGTCATTAAATTTTCATTAACTTGTACACATAGAAATGATGGTCATTAAATTTTCATTCTACTTCCGACCCCCCAAAAAAAAATTCATTCTAATTATTTCACCATGGTGAACTTTTTTAAAATTAACAGTCTCAAAAAATTGTTAAAGAAATCTTAAATTCACATTAAAACATTGGTTTTTTTTTTTCTTCAATAAAATTTTCAGGAGCAGCTGCTAATTAATAAATTTTGGTTACAAATGAATGCAAAGAAGGTATCATAATGTCTTACTAAAAGCAAATGAATATGTGGGTTAAACAAGTTGGTTAGGATAGTGTGTCCGTTATTCACTTTCGTAATTTAAAGCAGTTTAGACTACAGCTTGGAATGATACAACTTTCGATATCTAAACTAACCTGCGAGTTGATTAGCAATTTGAAAGTTGGACAAAACGCTTGTGTGAATTCAAGCATCCCCATTTAACAAACAGGAATTCGAAATTTAAATAAAAGCAATATACAAACATAACGAACAATGTTAATATAAACTAATGCAACTAGAAGGGTACTTTTCTTTTATTTTTTTTGTTAATAAATAGTATGGCCGTGCGGCTATAATCATTTTAAATATAATATACTTGAAGAGTACGGCCGAGCGGCACGGCTATGTTATGGTTTGTTATTATAAAAAATAGTCTAGCCGCGCGGTTATACTGTTTTAAAAGGACGGTCCTCATTTTTTATAAATTGTATAGCCGCGCGGCTATACTCCTTTTAAATACACTGTGGGCGAATCTCGTTGGGCGGATCCTCTTTTTTATATATAAATAGTATTAGTCTTGAGTCTAGCCGTGCGTCTTTACTGGGGTTTTTAAATTTTTTTATAAATAGTATAGCCGCGCAGCGATACTCTGGATTTAAAAAAACCCAAGAGTATAGCCGTGCGGTTGTACAGGGGTCCTTTTTAAATTTTTTGTTATAAATAGTATAGCTGCGCAGTTAGACTCTTTACATAAATACTGTGAACTTTTTTTTAATTGTTTTGCCCCGATTTTTATCGATAAGAGTATTTTAGTGTCTTATCCATTACTATTAGGCCATTATCCAAGTCTCTATTGTTCTATATAAAGAATTTAGCATTTTCACATTTAATATTCGTATTATACATGTACGTATGTACTTTTTTATATTTAATACACTATTTTTTAAAACAAATTTTCAATAATACACACAAATTAGTAGCCATAAGGGTCCCTTTCGGCTATACTCTTTCTAAAAGTTTGAAGTGTGAGCGCTAGTCTTGGAGGGAATCGAATTTGGCCTTGCAAATGTTGCAGATCTAGGGTTTTGTTCATTGTGCTCAGGTTCAGCGTCACGAATGTCAGTTCCGATCTTATGGAAATTCTGGGTTGGGTTTGAATTATCTGTTAAGAGTAGCCAATATACTCTGTGAATGGACCGTTTTGAGACTTTCTTTTCTTGGACACGAAACAAGGATTTCAAGCCATGGATGCCCAATATCATTGAGAAAGGAAGATTGTTATTTTGTCATAAAAAGTTCTTTAGATTAAAAGGAAAAACTACAAAATAGAATTCAATTAATTATCTTTTTATAAGTTTTTTTGATACAACCAAAATTTTAAATTACTCTAAATTAATCTAATCTACAAGAAGGGAGCTCGAACTTGGATGCAAGAGGACAGACTCACTACCTTGGCCGACTGACCTAACCCACATATGTTTCTTTTTAAAAGTTAATTTTACGGAATCCAATATTTTATGGGTAAGAAAAATGTAATTTGTAATTCACAAGATGTCAAATTTATTGACGTAAAATCCAGTCAGTAATTTTGATGTCAAGTAAATATCAAGCATGAAATGAAGAAATTCTTCAATATGGCCATTACACCGCTACATGGTATTACTAATTCACTTGTGTTACAACAAATGTAATTATTTATTAATACTATGACCACAACTATATTATAACACATGAATTAGTAACAGCATGTAACACATTGGGCCACCGTCAAGTTAATGAAGCAGCTAATCGCACTGCTGCTATATATTTCTTTTTATCTGCAAGTAAATCGTGTCCCACTGAAAAAATATCCCGAAAAGAAATTCATTCACACCAGCTGAAATCTTTCAAAAATAACCCTTGGTTGTTACAAAAGCAACTGTTAAGCTGTTTGCTTTTAAATCGTTGAAAGGCTTCAATTACTTCAATATTGTAGAATGACAGAACAAAGATGATACAGAAGAACCGAACGGAATGCTTTGCAAATGAGATACCGAGATGAAAGTATAGTAAGACAAGCAGTTTTTTAAGTTATCCATCTTCAAGAATCTCTCTGTGCACATGCATGCATGATGTGCTGCAGTATTTGTAATTATACCTATGAAAAGGGACTTTACCAGCCAGTGATACATTACAACAGGAGCAGTTAATTTCGCCAGCTACCCCACTTTTGGGTTGTGCGGTGCTCGGTGCAGTGGCAGTGCTGTTGCCTTGAGCACTAAGAGCTTCAGCTGCTGCTCTTCTCCTCTCGGCAGCAGCTGCCCTTTTCTCCCTCTCAGCTACCTGTGCCCTTTTTAGTTCCTCCTGATTTGGAATCAAAAAGGGGGAAAGAATGCGCACTTTAATCAAGATGAACGAAGAGTGGAAAGTAAAGTAAGAAGCTATTGCGAACATGAGCCAGCCTGGTTTCAAAGGCTTAATACAAGCAGTCATCGAAAATCTAACTGACCTCTTTAGAGATCTGTGATCCAGAGCTAGATTGAGGCTTTCCCTTAAGAATAGAAGATGTAGAGGGCACTTGGTTTTGTAAATCTGTCGAAGCATTTTGGGAAACAGCAGCCTGAGCCTGCATATTTTTACATCATGATGATGTAGAAAGATTGAACTAAGAAGATATAGATGGAGGAAAAATAGGAATACTATACACAGCTGACACAATGATGTCAATTGTTCCTTCTGAATTACAATCAACAAGACCTTCCTCACAACTCCGCAAAAGACATCCTCACATAAATTATTTCAAAATTTTACTCTACTTCTCATTTTTTAGAAGACAACAGAAAAAGAGCCAAAATAGAAAATGAAATTAGCAATTCTCTCTTTCCAATGCCACCAATCGACCAATGCTGGGGGAGGTGTGAATCAACGGATGCAACCTACAAATCAATTTCATTGAATCACTGCATGAAGGCTATGGACAACCAATGCAAGTGCATCAATCACACCGTTAAAAATGGCATTCTAAAAGATTCTTCAGAAAAACTAGAATCAAAACCAAGTCACCAGGAAAAAGAAGATAATCTCCACCAACACATCTTGAGGAACAGAAAAAGGACCAAATATAAGCAAAATATGCACCTGAGCTTTCTTTTCTTTTTCTTTTCGTAATTTCTTCAATTCTTTTGCCCTTGCCTTCTTTTTGGCATCTTTTTCAGCCTGAACAACCAAAAATGAAAGCAGATCGTATTCATTCATTGTCAAGTATCAATGCATAACAAAACACAATTTGAAAGAGGCCTAAAAGATAAGGTTTTAAATGGTGAAATGTGCAGGCACTGCCCCAAGAAAGTATTGGTTGTGTTCCAATTACAATAAATGACAACCATAAATATCCAAACTCTTAAATCTCAGTATGAGCTGCAGGATTATAGTTTAAATGCCTGCAATTATGATCTTTCTCATTTTCTTCGCACTAAAATAGAGTATTCTCAAAACCAAACCAGGTCGACCAATTGAACCGGTTAATTGAGGAGTGGCCAATATGATTGACCCATAAGATCTGCATTATTAAATTTGCCAAAATCAGTGGCAAAATCAGAAGGTTGGAGGATTTCTTTTATAATAATTTTCATGTTTGATTTTTTAGGGGTAAAATTAGAGCAAAAAATATTGGGGTGGGGGGGAAGAGGCTAAGTGGGGGAATTTTTGGGTTTAAATAGTCACCCCAGATATTTAAACTCCTGAACACAAATGTGTTTTTTGTCCTATTTCACATGAGTTGGCCAATGCATCATACCATCCGCAGAAACCAGGTGAAGTTCTGCAAACACTTACCTGCTTAGCAGCTTGAGATTCCTCCATCTCTTTTGTCAATGCACTAGGTACCTTAGCAGCATGCCAATCCCACTTATCAGGATTTGAGGCCATGAACCGTCTAAATGTATTTCTGACCTCCTTTTCACTTGCCAGCATGTATGGAGTCTGTCCCCTTTCATCTTTGATGCAAGGATCCAGACCCTGTTCCAATAGCTCCAACACTTTATGAGTATCTCCAGACTCTGCTGCTTCATGCAAAAGTGTTGATGAACATATTTCCTCACCATCACTGTCACTTGATATAGGAAGTTCGACGGACTTCCCATAATTTGGGAAAGCTTCATTTTTTTCCGTACAATCAAAACTGTCAACAATGTCGACTTTTTCCATTCTTGGTATGATGTTGCGGTCAATACCTGAACTATATGGTGGGTCCTCTTTGGAACTTGAAGGAGCTTCATTCACATCTAGTTCGTAAGCAACTTGGGTCAATTGCTCATATATACGCCGAGCTTCCTTATAAGTAGGTCTCCGAACAGTCATTGGAACATTTCGAACAAGACAATGCTGATGACTAAAAATTGGTTTCTCTCCATTAAAAAGCAGTTGATGATTGCTAGAAGGAGCAGAAACAAAAACGCAAGATGAAGCATCAAAATATGGCTTCCAAGCACCAAGTAGCTCTTGAATTTCCTAGAATGTAAGACTTATAAATCAGTCAACTTTTACAAGATTCACTAGAATATCTATCATAAAGGAGTGGCAATCTATTTTCACGTAGGGTTGTCACCAAATCAATTAGAAATGTCACCGAATCAAATAGAGATGTCACCAAGTCAAATACCTTTTTCAAAGCAAGTTCATTATGACGTCGAAGAGAAGCACCGGCAGAATGTGCAGCCCTTCCACTTGCATCTTTCGATGACTGTTTTTTTCCAGCTTTGGCCCTTACAACATATCTGCACCACAAAATAAAGAATTCTGAATATCATAAATACAAAATGAAAAATTATAAAGAAATGTAAATACAAATAATAAGCCAACCTGTGGAAGGTCTTGTGAGCCACAATCAAGTTACCATCAAAAACACAACCAGCAAAATGCCCACCACTTGCAAGCAACACAATTCTAAGATGGGTCTTATCTCTAGGCTCATGAACCAACGTTTTCAATCTCTCTATCACTTCCTCACATGACAAAGTAATTTCAGGTCCAGACTCATTTGTAATTAAACACTTTGAAACAGAAACTCGCTCACCCGTCTGAAGGTAGATAAATAACTTCTGCTGCCTAATACTTGCACTTGCCCTAGAAAACTTCAAAGAGCCAAACCCCTTTTCAGGCTCATCTTCCTCCGACCCCGAAATACTCGAGACATCATAGTCTTTAAAAGAATCAGATGTTAATTCATCAAAGTCCTCCTCCTTCACAATACTCTTTCCAGCAACACTTAGCTTCACCTATCATCATATATAACGAAATAATTACTACATGCCCCAAAACATGCACGCATGCACATTACAGCTGAGGAATTAGTTCACTTAGTGAGTAACAAAAAGATTGAAAAAAAAAGTTCAATAACTCTACTCATCCCACACATCAAACAGCTGATTAGCAATTTGAAAGTTGGACAGTAACGCTGTAAGTTCGAGCATTCCCATTTAACAAACAAAAATATGATAAGAAATTCAAATTTTAAGCAAAAGCAATATAAGCATATCCAAAATGCTAACAAAACAATGTATCAAACCCCAAGAACTTCGCTTTTTCCTCATTTACAAATGTTCATTGCATAAACCAAAGCGAGCCTCCAACAAAAATAATAACTAAATAAATAAACGATTCGAGAATAAGAAAGTAAAATTGAACAATTAATTTACGTTGAATCGGTGAATATCGGACTTGAAATGCGCGCGCTGGTCTTCGAGGGAATCGAACTCGGCTTTGCAAGTGTTGCAGGTCCACCGAGGTGCTCCGACGGCGTTTTGGGAGCGGTTTTCTTCATTGCGCTCAGGCTCGGAGTCATCTAGGGTTTCGACGGCGGAGTTGTAGGTAGAGGTCTCGGAGGTTGAAACAGTAGAGAGGCTGGAAGATTGAAGGAGCACGCAGGAGTCGAAAAAGTTGGCGGGGACGTCGAAGATGGAACGGGATCGTTTCACTTGTGTTTTGGCCGTCGCGTGAGTTGCTGTGGTTGTGGCGGTGCGAGGAGGCTCGGCCGCCATCGTAGCAGATTGGGTTGCGCCTTTCTTGTTTACGGTTATCTATTGTTTGTATAAGTGTGAACGCATCATCCGATACGGCACCGCTTTGACTTCAACCTTGGCGATTTTTTTCTGCAACTGATGTTGTCACTAAAAAGAGAAAATGTAATCGATCAATCAAATTATGCTTATTTACTGTTTCACCCTATCCTTATTTACTGTTTCACTCCTGAAACATGGACACTTGGTCTCATCTTACCCCTTTAAACTAATTTTCTCAATTAACCCCCATAATCTCTAGAAATTATTGAAATTTTCTCACTTTACCACTTCTGTCATTTTCGTCTATAAAACCATTAAGGGTGATGAGGTGGTATAGGTATTGTGGTAATTTTAGCTATCTTATCTCTTCTATACACCTCTCTCTCTCTCTCTCTCTCTCTCTCTTCTCTCCCCTCCCCCACCCCACCCAACCCCCATCGCAACCTACCCCACCCCTCCCCTTCTTCTATCTTTTATGTGCTTCTTTGTCTCTCTCACTCTCTCTGCCTCTTTGTTCTCTCTCATCCCCTGCTTAAACCTAACCCTCATCGCACCCCACCCCTTCCTCTCTCTCTCTCTCTCTCTCTCTCTCTCTCTCTCTCTCTCTCTCTCTGCCAAAAGAGAATATGGGGAGTAGCTATTGAGGGTATTTTAAAACAATTTGAGTGGTGGTGGCTTGAGTGTGTTGAGTAATTCCAGTGGAGGGTTAGGTTTGGGTTAGGGGTTGGGTTTGGCGAGGAGAGGGGAGAGAAGAGAGAGGCAAATGGAGAGAGAGAGAGAGAGAGAGAGAGAGAGAGAGAGAAAAGATAACAGGGAGCTAAAATTACTAATATGTCCATTCACGTCATCACATTTAACGGTTTTGAGGATGGAAATGGACGAAAGTGGTAAGGTGAGAAAATTTCAGCAATTTTTAGAGATTCATTGGGTTAAATGAGAAAATTTCAGTTTGAGATGGTAAAGTGAGACCAAGTGTTTGTTCCAGGGGTGAAGTAGTAAATAAGCCATCAAATTATTTAGGGATTTTTTGTAGAAATGTCACCTGAACTTATACCTCATTTTCAATTTGTCACCTTAAAGAAAAATTTAAGAGAAATGTCACCTTAAATTTTCAAAATCCATGATTTGTCATCTCACTTTAAGACCATCCAATTTTCCATCCATTTTAAATGATATTTTACTCTTTCCATTTTCAAGTTGAAAATTTGTAGAGAGAGAGAGAGAGAGAGAGAGAGAGAGAGAGGAGATAATGATGGGGAGGGAGGGCGTCTCATGTGCGATGTGTTTTGGGGGCAGGGTTGGGGTGGGGGGAGAAGATCTCTTTTTTCTCTCTTTTTTTCAACTCTTTTTTTCCCTTGAAAATAGAAAGACTAAAACACCCTTAAAATGGATGGAAAATTGGATGGTGTTAAAGTCAGATGACAAATAATGAATTTTGAAAAATTAAGGTGATATTTCTCTTAAATTTGTCTTTAAAGTAACAAATTGAAACTGGGGTATAAATGTAGGTGACATTTCTACAAAAATCCCAATTATTTATGTACGAATGGGTGAAAAAGTTATCATGTAGCTCAATTGGTAAGAGTATTTACTCATCCAAGTCTAGGTTCGATTTCTACCTCTTTTAATATGACTTGTATTAAAAAAAAATGTAGCTTGAATTGAATTGGACCATATCATAACTTGTTCGGCATATTAGATTAGATTTGATTTGGTTCAGTCTAATTGAAAATCATCAAAATTGAATCAAACAATCTAAGTAAATGTTCTTAACACTTGATCATCTCTGCCAACGGTGTCTAACCTAGTGAAAGAGAGCATTGACTTGTAGACCAAAGGTCTCACGTTCAAACCCCCATGACATCATTTGGCATCATTTGTCTGTGTGTGTGAGAGTAATCTCCCTCCCCTTAGCGCTTGTACTTTAAAAAAAAAAACTTGATCATTTCTTATTAATTATCACCATTTACTTTTTTTTTATCCCTTACTAATTATCACCATTTACTATTATATTTTTTTTTATCCCTTACATTGAGATTTTCTCACTAGATTGTTAGTTTGTCGTTTGGAATGTTATAGCTTTCGAAATTAGAATGGTGATTTCAATTATGGTTTGGTTCCTAGACCTAGAGGAGAAAATATAAGGACTTCATGGGATTCCCATGCCTATTTCTTGGTTTTGTGCGGAGAGCTTTTCCTCTTGACCTTTGTGTGGTTGGTTATCTTTTTTCTATTTATTTTCATCTATATATATAAAGCAAAAGGCAGAAAATGGTGAAACATTCAAAATACCAGAAAATGCCATTGGTTAATCCAAATATTAAGAATTTAAATTATTAATTAAATGAGGATAATATAGTAAATTCACACTTATTCATATTTAACAAAAATTAAAATTAAAAGAAAAATCAGATAATGAATCTTATTTTTATGAAACACAACTACCCATTATCTTTTTTAATTATAAAAAAAATTTAAAAAGAACTTTTCTCAAGTGCAAAAATGCGTACGAAGAGGCTAGTTAGAGACTATAGAGCTATTTATATAAGAAATGAGGCGTTATGGTTTTTGGGGTATAACGCAAGGAGGAGGATGTCAAGAAGAAGGCCCTACCTCTTGGTGGGCCTCTCTTGGCCCATGATTGATGGTGATAATGTTGTTCTTGGTCTACTTGCTTTCTTTCTTCTTTTTTCAGGTCATATGGTCTACTTGGTTTCAAATTCAATGTTTGATTTTTGAATTTGCTGGAACCCTCTGTTAGGCTGCTGTCAATTTCAAATATATAAGAAGTGAAAGTATAGAAAATGTAGTGTTTGGAGTAACAAAAAGGAGCTCAGGATGTTCTCGGAACTTTGTTTTCCCCCTTCAGTTGGTCAAGAGTACTCATCCAGGTGTAATGTCATAGAAAACCGTTCTAACTACTCGACAGCATGCGAGTGAGTTGATCCAACTGATCTAATCCACATAATTGAATAATCTACATATTTATTCAATTATTTGACCCATTTATTCACCCTACTTTTCCATGGCATAGGTTTTAAAGAAAACAGCCTGACCTATTCCATGACACTTCAGCTAAGCCTCATGCACTTCAAAGTTCAAATTTTAGCTGGCTTGTGGAAGCTGTATAGTTCAGTTTCCCTCCCTTCGCCGTACAAAAAACAGATTTCTTATTTTATTTTGGTAAAAACCAAAGACAGTTCTTCAGTTTTGGAAGGAAAGAACAAATACTTGGCCGGAAATTTAAATAAGTGAACGAATTTTACTGTAGATAAAGCGGTCTCTACAAATTTCGAAAAGTATATTAAATTAAGTTATACACAGTGCCACGAGCACTGTGGACGCATGTTGGCTCACTGTCAGATACACCAATCCGTGCGCTTGGATTTTACAATCGTGAACATATCATCAAATCACACGCGATTACTTCTCCCAGCACAACTGCTAAAATGCGCAGATACCCATAAATTAAAAATATCAATAAATAAAAACAAAATTAACAAATAAAAAGCCTCTATGGTCTCTAACCGGTAACAACGGAGTAAAATAATAACAATAAAACCTCAAACCACTACAAAGTAACAAAATAATTAAGAAGTAAAAAAAAAAAAGATAAAACAAAATAAATTAACAGACACGTGAAAATACCGTTCAGGACAAGACAACGGAGGAAATAACAGTGGCACAGACAGTGACCAGTACAGTCATCATCAATGCAGGTGAGGCCACGTGACTAGCTCCGTTAGCCGATGTACTGTTCTCCGACTCAGCAGACGGAGCCTCAGACGGCGCTCCCTCCGGCGTCTCCGATGGCGGTGCAGGCGGTGAAGCGGCCAAAGGCGATGGCGCTTCAACGGTAGAGGGAGTCGGAGCGAGTACCGGCGCCGGCGAAGGGGCGGCGGATGGCTCTAGTCCCGGAGCCGGCGACGGAGATTTTCCGAACAGTTCGAGTGGAAGAAGCACATTGTCGATGGTGAAGATCGCGAGAGGAGTCGCGTCGAGAACCGTGTCGGCCACTCGGGACGAGTCGACTCCGGTGTGAAGCGTGACCTGGTCGCCGGCTGTCGTCGTGGTCAGATCGAACTTCCCGGCTCCGTTCGTCGCCAGAGTGCTAATCGGAGACTTGGAGGTCTTCAATGTGCCGATCGGAGTGTAACCAGCAACGGCATGAAACTGTAAGATCGAGACCACCTCCGCATTGGTGAGCTTGCTCAGATCCGGCACGCCCTTCGCCTTAAATGCCTCGTCGTTGGGAGCGAAGATCGTCAAGCCTTTCTCGGCCGCCGATTGGTACGTCTTGATGACGCCGCTCGATATGATCAGTGACGCGAACGTCTTGGCGCCGGCTTTCTCGAGCAGCGCCGTTATGTTGACGTCGGAGGCGGAAGGAGCCGGCGCCGTCAAGATCCCGGGAGCGATGATCGGAGCGTTGATTTCCAAAATTGAGATGTTGTACGGAATCTGCTTGACAGATTTGGTGTAGCTGGAGTCGAGCTTGGAGCCGGGAGCCGCGGAGCCGAAGCCAACCTTGCCGCCTTGGAGGTCGGTGATGTTGACGAAGCCGAGATTTCCCGGGGCGTGGCCGGTGGTCTGGTAGAGGGTGGTGCTGAGGGTGGAGCCCTTGGAGATTTGGTGGAGCTTCGTGGGGTCGTAGTAGTCCAGGAGGATGTGTAGGCTGATGGCGTTCTTGACGACGGAGAGGGGATGTTTGGCTGCGAGGGCGGAGATGGCGGCGTTGTTCAGGACAAGGATAGTGATTGTTTGGCGGGTGTTGATCTCGTCAGCTAGCCTTGTTTGGGTCAAGAAGCTGTTGTATTGGCTGTACTCTGGGAAGGCGGAGAGAATTGCAGTGATGTTGTGGGCTGATGAGATTGTGGCGGTGAAGGCCAAGAGAGAGAGGAGGAAGAGAGCTCTGCTCAGTGAGGCCATTTTTGGTTTGAGTGAGTGAGTGAGTGAGAGGGGGAGAGAGTTTTATGAGTTAAAAGAGATGGGTTTTGGGGAGTTAACTACGGTTAAGGGGGTTTTGGTTGGGTTTAACGGTGGTTAGGTTTAGGAAGGGCCATGTGGAGGGAGGCAAAGTGCTTTACTTCACAGCTGGAAATGGAAAGCATGGGTTTTGTGTTATGTGGCGGAGATGGGTTGCTTGGTGCTTCTTATATTCTGTTTCTTTTGGATGAAATGACTTGAATGTCCTTATACTTTTGGTGGGTTTCCGTTGGGATAAGGATGATTTGTGATTATGTTGTGGGTTTGTAGCAACAAAAGGTAAAAGTGGATGAAGTGGACGTGATTATTATGGGAAATGAAATGATGGGTAGAAATTGTCAAAATGGGTTCTAGGGTAACGGCTCTAAACCCCAGGTGATAGGTTGAGAAACCTTGGGTTTGGTCTCCCTAGGTTGGGAAGGCTTCAACCAAAGGTCAATGCATGCTTCAGTTCGTGTTACTTTCGAGCCTTGTATTGGGGATTTTCTTATAATTAGTGTGTGAGCGATTGTAAACTGTTGATACAATTGAGTTACTTGTGTCACAATACATCAATCGCTTATATAATATGAATTTCACTGGCCACAATACGTCAATTATGCGTGACTATCTTTAGCATTTCACTTTTCTTGCTAGTGTTGTACTGGTAAAAAAAGGATGGTCCATATGCATGTTAAGTGTGTTTGGTACCAACACTGCATTGTCTTATCATCGTTGCCAGGCCATCCATATTCCATACAAGTAAATTGCGTAATGCCAGTCCTCCATGTATGTATATAATGATTGTTCGAAGTCAAGCATATTGTTTTGGACCAAAGCTTTTAGGGGTGCCCTAAATTATTAGGAAAGATTTGAGTCAGTGGCTAACCATAAACCCCACCCATTTTTGATCCCCTTTACGTTTTGGTTCTGACTTGTGAGGCTGTCCACCAAAACACAGCTGTAACTGCTTTCCAAATGGAAATCTTCAAATAAATGCAAGGCATTATATACGACCAACTTTAAAAAAAAAAAATTATTTATTTATTATTTATCAATAAGGTTTTTTAGGTTTTAGACATAAAAAAAATTTCACTTTTGGAAAAAGCCAAAACTTTTTCAAAAAAACCGCTCAACTTTCAAATCAAAGACATGCAAATGTATTGGATTCCTTAGGAAATCTAAAAATAAATAAGGGCATTTTTGTCCATTTTTGCTTCTTTTAAAATTTTTCTCTCTCCTTTTGCTTTTTCCAAAATGTCCCCAATCAATATACAACCAACTTTGGTGAGCAACAAAAAAAAAGTCCCTTGAAGAAACCCTACAATTAAGAAGTGAATTTCTTTTTCCTTGAAACGTTTGGGTTCAAGACAAATATATTGTGTTAAAAAGGGAAAGAAGAAAGGTAAAAGTGGAGTACATTGTACAAAGTTTTGCCAAGCATTAGGTCTCCTTCAATTGGAAGCAAGAGCATGACTTTCTTATAGCAAATGAGACATAAGTTCCTTTGCATTTTAATTAATTAATTAATTTTTTCTTTTTCATATATACCTTGACAAAGTCATAACACCACCACATGAGATAATAACGCATAAAAACAAGAATCTTTAACCACGTCATGACCTTCATACATATCGTCATACAATCAGCGTATTCTCGCATTTGGTAATGCTTAATGCCAACAAGTTTTCTCCCAACATTTTTCTTCATTATTTTTGTAATAATTATAAAAGAAGGCTGAATCCAATTTGTTATAGAATATTCCTCATTTTATGTGATACTTGATATGTACACTACATCGTTGAATTAATATATATATATATATATTATTGAACCAAATGAGAAAATGTAATGATGCAATATCAAAGATTGTGAATGAGAGTTTGGACAAATAGCAAATTTCCAATCACTGATTATGGCATTATAATATGAATAAGATGTAAAATCCATTATGAATATTGAGACATAAAATTGAGAAGAGAAAAACCACTAGAAAAACGTTAATGAGAAAGCATGCGAATTTCTTTGTGTACAAGTTTCGATTAGACAAGTTGTCTCAATCACAAGCATAAACAATAATGCGACAAGATCATATATTTTCTTCTTATCATTCTTCTTCTAAAGTTATTTAGTATTCTGCAAAAAAAATCTTGGCATTGTTTTCATATGCTTTGTTAAATTAAATAATTTTCTAAACACAGAGAGCAAAAGGAAGACAACCCCATATGGGAATTTAGTGCTACAAAATTACAAATAAAATCTCTATATATTCAATTTTGGACTTTAGAGTTGGGGGGCCACTATAGTTGTTGGTATGCAGAGGATATTGTCGGCAACAATTGTAGCAACCACATGCAAAAAGCAACAAAAATAAACAAATTAAAGTAAATAAATAAATGGTCTAAAATGTCTGGCATTGCTTCCCAATTGGCTGCCATGTGACTCTGTGCCCCTCCATTAACAAATGAAGCACGTATATGGCCCCCTAGCTGTTGTTGGCCTCTAGTAATTTGTGGTGAACAATCAATGGCCAAATACTGAAATGGAATTTTGGCAATGAGGTTAAAAACTTAGAACAATGATAAAGAAGATGTGTCGCTTCCAAATGGAGGGCTACTACTTGATGTTGTGCTCTGCAACGATGTCAATTCGAATATCCTATAGATTCGTAAGTTATATATGGTCCATATGGAATTTGTACCTTACATTTTTATTTATCGGCTTTAAATCTGCGACAATTGATATGTGAATTAAGGCTATTTTAAATCATATTAAAAGATATCAAATTTTAAACATATAAAAGACTTTAGCTTGACTTTTGTTTATTTATTTAAATATTTAGTTTAATTTATTCTTTTAGAATTTTAACCACCAAAAGGAGAGTGCTGCTATTTCCACCCACCCGTCCTATTTTCCCACCCACCTTATCTTTAAACTTTTAAAGACAAATTTAACCCTATTGTAAAATGACTTAAAAGGACTTAAGGAAAAAGAAAGAGGAAAAAAAAAACGCAGACTTCTCAGTTCTCAAGTAACCCTATCGTTTAACAGAGAGAAAAACACACAAGAATACAACTCCTTGCTCTTGAGAAGGTGAAGAAGGCTTTTCAGTGCTCAGAACTCAATTCTCAAATAATTTTCTTCTCTGTTCTATTCATTCAATCAAATTGTTTATGAAGAAGAAAACAACAGAATGGATGTTAAAGAGCACGATTTTGGCAAAAAGGTAAGTTAATCCTATTTGAACAAAATTTCTAAGATCTTTAGGATTACTTAAAGCATTGGAAGATGAGTATTTCTTGGATTCTGAATTTTTTTTATTAAACAAATTAAAAATATGAAAACTTGGGGATGAATAAACAATTCGATGATTTGGTGAAGAAGGCTTTAGGGGTAAAATGGGTCGTTGGTTTTTGAGGAATGCAGTGATTTGTAGGGGGATATTTTGCATGAATATGTGATGAGCAGGTTTTGGTTTCAAGGGCTGGTCAACATACCAGAAAGTTTGGGCAAAGTGATTGCAGGGTATGTTCAAAAATTGGGGAGCGTGAGCCAACTTCTGGTTTCAAGGGTTGGTCATCTTTTGCTTGCTGAGCAGCCATTATCATTAAATATCGTGATATTTTACTGCTGTATTACTACGATTTGGGCCATGTTCTAGGGAGAGAGAAGACATGAGCAGAGAGAATAAAAGAGAGAGGAAATGAGGTAATAATTATAAGGGTATTTTAGGAATATTGGTGGGTGTAGTATTCTTTTTTGTTTTTTCGTTTCATCGTGATTGTTTCAAACCCGAATCTTTTTAAGATCAAACTTTTGTTCTCAGGGGCGGATTCACATAGGGGCAAGAGGGGTCAATTGACCCCTGCAAGCCAGGGATCCACCATTGAAGCTGAAGATGTTGACCCCTGCAAATTGCCCACAAACTGCTTAATGAAATACTCCGAAAGGCGCAGCACACTAGCATGGACTTTGTAGTTGGTCTGCCAAGAACCCAGCGAGGTAATGATTCGATTTTTGTGGTTGTTGATCGTTTCTCTAAAATGGCTCATTTCATTCCATGCAAGAAAATAATGGATGGTTCCTATATAGCTGATATTTATTTTAAAGAGGTGGTTAATCATCATGTTGTTCCAAAGTCTATTGTTTCGAACAAGGATACAAAATTTCTCAGCCATTTTTGGAGGCATTTGTGGAAGAGAATTGGTACTATAGTAGTGCCTACCACCCTCAAACGGATGGGCAAACTGAGGTTGTGAACAGAACATTGGGCAATTTACTTAGGAGTTTGTCCGCAAAGAAGCCAAAACAATGGGATTCAGTACTTCCTCAAGCAGAATTTGCCTACAACTCGAGTGTAAATTGTTATACAGGAAAGACTCCATTTGAGGTTGTCTATGGGAAAACTCCAGGCCACTATCTCAATCTTGTTCCCATTTCTAATCCTACAATAACCAGCAAGAAAGCAAAAGACTTTGCTGTTTCAATGGCAAGGGTTCATGAGGATGTGAAGAAGAAACTCGAGGAAAGCAATGAAAAGTACAGCGAAGCTGCTAATGCTCATCGGCATGTGAAGATATTTCGTGAAGGTGATCTTGTATGGGTTTATTTGAAAAAAGAGCGTTTTCCATCTGGCGCTTATAATAAATTAAAGGAAAAGAAAATTGGTCCATGTCGAATTTTAGAGAAGATCAATGACAATGCTTACAAAATCGAGTTGCCTTCGAATATCCGTACCCATCCTACTTTTAATGTGCAAGACTTGTCTGAATATCTTGGTGAATTCAATTCAAACTCGAGGGCAAGTTTCTTCTCACAGGGGGAGTACGATGCAACAGTGCACTAAGGGAGATGTTTAATGACTGATCTATTATTGGGGTAATTGGGAAGTCAAGAAGTCTTGGGTGGTGCAGGAGAATAAATTTAGATGCATGATACATGTATCTTAGTTAATATTTAAGTCCTTTCATTTGCTTCTATTTTAGCTTAAATAAGAGTCTATAGGCTATTATGGAGATCAATTATTAAGAATTTCAATTGTAATAGTCAAACAGAGCTATGCTCTTTCTATTATCAAAGACTCATTCTCTTTGAGCGTCTCATGTAATTTCTAGCTATTTTGCATCAGCACTTTGTGTTTCATCAATCACAATACCGTGTGGCCAAAGAAACACACATAAAAACTGTTTTACAAACCTACATTATTATAGGGTTTAAATGACAGTGGCATGTCCGTCAATAATTTGAGTTTTATAACTAGAAAGATCAAAGAACACAATCTCCTAGATGTACCCAAATGACTGGAACATAAGGGCGCCACAAACCACCAGGCATTCTGATTAGTTCAAGTCTTAAGCTAATCCAGCAGGTCCCGTTTGACAAAATGCCACCCCTCAAATTCAAGCAAATCTTCAAACCCCTCAATGACCTACAGAGGAAATAATGAAATTTCTTTTTTACGTGCTCTCTGGAATAGCTCATCATAGATCAAACCCCAATATAGCAAGAAGTAACCACTCAGTCATTCCATAAACCATAGCCCATTCCCATATGAAACTTGGGTTCTTCGTTGTATCATTTGCAGGACTCCGATTTCTTGAACTTCCATTCATTCCAAATCGTACAAAATTAACATGCATGTAAAGGGCATCTATTAAGAAAATCACTTCAAGCTCAACTGGCCTAGGAAATAATCAGAAGGATTTGAAAATAATATATGGCATTTACCTTTCATTTCTTCAAGAATCTGTTTACTACTAGCAGCCACAATTATGTGTGAAATTAAATTCAGCCACTTCGCAGACTGAAGGAAACAATTCATCAAAAGTTGCGTACCCTTGCAACCAACTAACCATTACTCTCACAAAACTCTAGATGTACATTTATTTAGCGGATATTCCTATAATCAGTTTCAACACACATTTGATGTAACAGTTAGAATGGATAATGTGTATGCTTGTTTCTCTGTAAGTGTAAAGGTTGCTATTAATGAATGTAGATACAGATTCAATCACTTCAATTGTTAACGTGCATTAACTATACTTGATATCACCATCCATGAGAGCATGCTTCACTTCTTAATCTGAGGACAACATAGAACTAATCACCAGTCAAAGCCCGAGGTCTGTGCTCAGTGGTAAACAAGTACATCCCAGTTTGTGAAATTGCTCTCACAAATGCCATATTTGCCTTTACAGTTGGAGCACACCAGTAATCACCAGTACCAAAAACAACCGTATTCTTCAAAGCCAGTTTTCTAGTGGTTGGAAGGTTCATCATGCGTTCAGAAGGACTATCAGGAACAACCCTATACCAGTCCTAAAGGTTATTAGTGCAGGATAATACAAAAAATTTAATATATATATATATATATATATATATTAAACTACGATTAACCATTGATATATGAGGGAGCAAAAATCATCAAACAGATCAAACAAAATGTCAATTAACTTGAATTTTTTCGGACAGGCTTAACCCTGTTTGGACTTAATGCAGATTGCAGAATAGGGTTGGTTGGTTCTCACAAATGTCTACTGTGCTTGTTTCCCTATTTCTACAATTTTTTTCGTTTCCTACGTATATAGAAGAAGGAAAAAAAACCCTATGCGACTACGGATATGCTTAATGTCCTACACTAAGGGCAACAGAATCTGCATACTTTACCAACCTTGGAAGCAAATATCCCCTCATGTTGAAACCATTCCTTCCAATCCAACTCTGCATTATGAAAAATCAGCCTAGGCGGCATGGGCGGGTCTGGGCGGCGCCAGGCGGGTCTAGGCGGCGCTAGGCGGTTCTGGGTGCTAGGGTGGGTCTAGTTCTTTTCTTTTGTTCTTTAAGCCCACTGCCTAGCAATTTTTCAAACTTATGCACTGCAGGGCTGGTCTAGGCGGCGCTGGGAGGTCTGGGCGGCGCTAGGCGGGTCTAGGCGGTGCTAGGCGGGTCTAGGCGGGTCTAGTCGGCGCTAGAAGGGTCTAGGCGGCGCTAGGCGGGTCTAGGCGGCCCTAGGCGGGTTTAGGCGGGTCTAGTCGGCGCTAGGCGGATCTGGGTGTCAGGGTGGGTCTGGTTCTTTAGGGTTTAGGGTCTGCGTGCCAGGGTGGGTCTGATTCATATGGGGAGATGATCCTGACCTGGAATTGATAGAACCTCCACCTGATGTTGGTAATATCTTGGTCTCTCGTATAGAGCAGCAACATGTACTAACCTTATGCGACTACGGATATGCTTAATGTCCTACACTGAGGGCAACAGAATCTGCATACTTTACCTACCTTGGAAGCAAATATCCCCTCATGTTGAAACCATTCCTTCCAATCCATACTCTGCATTACGAAAATCAGCATAGGCGGCATGGGCGGGTCTGGGCGGCATGGGCGGGTCTAGGCGGTTCTGGGTGCTAGGGTGGGTCTAGTTCTTTTCTTTTGTTCTTTAAGCCCACTGCCTAGCAATTTTTCAAACTTATGCACTGCAGGGCTGGTCTAGGCGGTGCTGGGCTGCGCTGGGAGGCACTAGGCGGGTCTAGGCGGTGCTAGGCGGGTCTAGGCGGCGCTAGGCAGGTCTAGGCGGCGCTAGGCGGATCTGGCTGCCAGGGTGGGTTTGGTTCTTTAGGGTTTAGGGTCTGCCTGCGCCGGATCCGCCTATGCCAGGGTGGGTTTGGTTCTTTAGGGTTTAGGCCAGCGTATCGGACCTGCGACCTGATGTTGGTAATATCTTGGTTCTCTCGTATAGAGCAGCAACATGTACTATTTCCCTTGCAGTGGAGTGTCCGGTAAAAGACAGCCTATCCCTAAGCAACCCCTGCTTTTGTATAGGCTACAACTACAGATTATTTGTTGACTTGTAAAGAGGAGAGAGTCTAAAGACAATTGCTTTGCTCGCTCAGTCCAGCCAACCTCATCGTCTCCCTCGTCTGGTTCTTCTTTGTTGATTGTTCGCTGTCTGTCTGTCTGTCTGTGTATCTTGTCTTCGGAATATTAATCCAGGAAAGACAAGCTTTGCGCAACAAATGCAAATGGCATTGCCTTGCGTAAAACAAACCGATGTCATCACCTGCAAAGGTATGTATGTTATTTCTACAGTGCATGCTTGCTGCAATCTTCACATTCACAGTACGAATATGGAATTCGCTTCTAATTATAGCTATGAATCATGTATTATTTTGTTTAAAAAAAAAAAATTGTAAAAGCTGCGGTGGCATGGGGAGCTGGAAAGCCTTTGGTGATAGAGGAAGTGAATGTGAATCCACCTCAGCCAATGGAGATGAGGATCAAAGTCGTCTGCACCTCTCTCTGTCGCAGTGACATCACTGCCTGGGAGTCTCAGGTACTCCTCTTCTTATTTTGTCCTCCTCTTTTCCCCCTTTCTTTTCTTCTTCTTTTCAACACAAATAGAGATATAACAATATTACTTTTCCTTCAATTCTTTTTTTCTTGTTTCCTACTTATTGAACATCTAGGAAAGTAATCATTATCTGGCTAGGAAAATTCGTTTAACTATTACTTATGGTTTCTGTCTGACCAGAAAAATTAAAACTTTGTTTGTGCCACTACCAGATATGCTTTCTTCTTTCCGGATGGATTAATTTTCTTGTAAAACAACTGTTCAAGATTAGTCATTAAAGTAACTGAGAAGAAGTAAACCTTGGTTTAAAGTAATGAACTTATCCATGAATTAATATCCTGTTTAAAATTTTCGAAATTCAGACCTATCAGGAGCTAAGTATCAACTGACTATTCATCTAACTGAAAAAAGTTATCTATGTATGTTGATACCAAAAATATGATTATTTATGGATACCCCTTGATGGTTACTGAACATGGATTCTCCTTAAAGAGCATCTTCTACCGTCTCCCTCGCATCATCACATGAAGCAGGAGAATACTCGTATTTCATCCACACCGCCGTTCTTTCAATGCGGTTATGCTTCCCTGATAAGAACAATTTCCCCCTGTTATTTTGCAGGCTATTTTTCCTCGAATATTTGGCCATGAAGCAACAGGGTAAGTTATTTCCCTATTTTTTTCATCTACTTATATTTATATTATAGTGCTAGCTATCTTATGTAAGATTGAGAAACTATAGCATAATGCACAAGTGGTTTCCAATTATCAGGCCATAAAATTGTTTAGTCAATTTCTTAGTTAATTTTTTATATTCTAGATGTATGCCTTGCTTGTAACATGTGTTGAGCTAAATTGGCCCTTCCATTGGATGCTCAGGTTTG
The DNA here is from genome assembly GCA_020226455.1 of Prunus salicina. NCBI lineage: Eukaryota > Viridiplantae > Streptophyta > Magnoliopsida > Rosales > Rosaceae > Prunus > Prunus salicina. The sequence goes on along the minus strand of CM035343.1, from coordinate 13,344,615 downwards.
TGTTAGATGTGATACTTGAGGTATAGAAGTGAGGACAATGCTTGGCTCCTCACTGGTGAGGAAGAACTTTTTCCTTCCTAGAGAAATTTAATTAGGACACCCAAACGATTACACAAAAGACATAGTAAATAGAAATAAATTGTTTTGTGGACTTTTTCTAGAATTTTTTTATATTAAAATATAATTACTAATTAAAGTGATTCAAAAAGGCTAAGATATTACTTAATTACATATATTAAATTAAAGAAGTAGGCCAAAAAACAAAAGTAAAGAAACTAATTATATGTTTGTAAAATTTTTATTTTAAAAATAGTATAGCCGTTCGGCTATACTATATATATTAAAAAAAGGGCACACCCAGTGCATTTGGTTCCACATGTCAAAACAGTCTTTTATTTAAAAAGGAAAACGAGTACAGCCGCACTCACGGCAATACTATTTCTTTAAAAAATTTAAAAAGAATCTAGTACAGACGGACGACTATACTATTTATTTATGTGTATAAAGACACGCCCAGCACCTAAGCTTTTACCTAGTCTCTAAGATGTGTGCAAAACACGGATGTATTATTAACTCTGGAAAGGTAAAAAATGAAAAAGGGACAATAGATACTTGAGTAATAGCCTAATAGTAATGGATATGTCTCTTGGGCTATGAAGAAATTTAATTAGGACACCCAAACGATTCCACAAAAGACATAGTAAATAGAAATCAATTATTTTGTGGACTTCTTCTGTAATTTTTTTTATATTAAAACGTAATTACTAATTAAAGTGATTCAAAAAGGCTAAGATATTACATAATTACATATTAAATTAAAGAAGTAGGCCAACAAACAAAAGTAAAGAAACTAATTATATGTTTTTAAAATTTTTGTTTTTAAAAACGTATAGCCGCGCGGCTATACTATTTATATATTAAAAAAAGGACGATCCTAGCTCATAGGTGCCACGTGTCAAAACAGTTTTTTTTAAAAAAAAAGGAAAATGAGTACGGCCGTGCGGCGATACTATTTTTGTTTTAAAATTTAGAAAGAAGAAGTATAGCTGTACTATTTATTAAAGGAAATTAAAACAAAAGAAAAACCCTGTAAAACATCGAGTCTAGCCGTTCGGCTATACTGTTTATTTTTTTTAAAAAAAGCAGAGCTACCGTACAGCGCCTACGTGTCATGTGTCGAAATCAGTATGGCCGTGCGGCTATACGATTTTAAAGAAAAATTAGACACATCAATTATAGCCGTGCGGCTGTACTATTTTTAATTAAAAAAGAGAACTCCTTGCGATTAGGTGCCACGTGTCAAAAATAATATAGCCGGGCGGCTTTTGTTAAAAAGGAAATCGTTGTGTAGACGTGTCAAAAGTAGTAAAGCCGTGCGGCTATACTATTTATATACATTATACTTATTGAGCCGTTAGATTAATATGGACGGTTTGAGATCCAATTTCTGAGTAAGTTACAATGGAGTAACTGTTTACCCAAACCCGAAAGAAAGAACCCGGCACATGTTTGAAAATATCTGGAGAAGTTTGTGGTCGTTTTGAAAAATATAGAAAATGTGGGGTCTAAACAAAAATTTTGCAAAATTGATTTGTAAAGATCTAGCCTCTTCTTCCCGACAGAGGCGAGGTTTTTCCACCGCAGTGGTTTCGGCGGCACCATAAGGAAGAAGAAGAAGAAAGAAGAGGCTTAAAGAAATTCTCAAATTCTGTTCTACATGCGCTCCCAGTTTGGTAATGAAAAACAACTTCTTCCCTTTTGGGTGGTAATTTTCTCACAAAATGAGTTTTACTTTTTCAATTTTCATGGGGTTTCTAATTCTCAAATTCTGTTCTACATGCGCTCCCAGTTTGGTAATGAAAAACAACTTCTTCCCTTTTGGGTGGTAATTTTCTCACAAAATGAGTTTTACTTTTTCAATTTTCATGGGGTTTCTAATTTACTTCTTGGCCATCAGAAGATAATGAGATTTGAACTTTTTTTTGGTTCAGTGGTGTAGGATTTTGGGATGAGCATCAGTAAAACAGAGGTGAACTTGAGGAGGCTGCTTGCAGCTGCTCCTCAGCAACAAAACCAGTCAAAACTTGTACATGTATGTATGATCCTTGTCTTCTCTCTCACCTCTGATATGGATGTTGTTATTAGAATTACAGGTTACATGCTTTTATTCATTTTCATACAATTGATCTGTGTTCTAGCTTTTTTTTTCTTTTGGGTGTTTTTGGGATATATAGTCTTTATGGATGATATAAGTACTGGAATTTTGCAGTATGTTGCTACTTTACGAGAACAGGTAGAACAACTAGCTGAGGAGAGAACTCCAGAAGGCTTACCAAGGTTGGTATTTATTTTAATTTTCCCCCTTGATTTACTTTAACTTTGATTTTTTCAATAATTTGATGCATGTTCCAGTATGCTTCCTTTCTTCTACTTTACAAATCAATCCAAGGGTTTTGGTAGGCATGATATGATGGAAATATTGATTAACATTCTAATCACTGTGTTTAGAGTGAATAATTTTATATACTCATATTAAGTTCTAGAGACATTTTCTCATATCATTAGCATACTTTCGTTGTTTTAGGGATTTTGGATGGAAAGAGTTTTATCCAAATGATGATTTGAGTTATTATTTATATGTATTTTCTTGATACTCTGTTTTAAGAGCTTGTAAATTTCTTAATTTACTAATTGGAATGATTATTTATGGTTCTATGTTCAGAGTTTCAAAGGCTGTTTTGAGCGACTATTCAGAGAAGATCGAAGCAATTGCTTCCAAATTAGCTGCTCCGCCGGTGCGTACATATGATCTAGAAAGCATACATGTCACTTTTGTTGAATTGTTGATTTTATGTACTTAACCAGTTCACTTTTCTGAAATTTTTTAGTGTTATGTATCATTTATAATTAATTTACTGATAATAGGTTTAGTATGAAGGTCTGGAAATTATAACGACTGAGAAAGAAAAATATTGTTAGGCTGATCCAAATTGGTATTTCATGCTTAACAAAATACTTAGAATTTATCCTTTAATGTATCAGTACATGTAATTGGTTGTATCAGTTTATGTCATCATGTCTAAAGAGAATCTTTAATATATTGATTGTGTTCTCTTTGCTAGATTTCTGACATGTTATATGGCTGATTGTGAATCTGGCACCATATATGAAAGCAGGAATCCACCTGATCAATGGTCCAGATTAACAGTCGGGGAAAATAATATATATATACATATATATATATATATGTGCAATTCATGGAGTTAAGTGCTCCTAACTGTGTTTTCTTTGGCAAACTCCCAGCCTGATATTCAAGCACCCAAGGAGCCCCTTGCAAGAATTTCTGTCAAAGCAAACTCTTCTGATACAGGAGACAATCAGATTCCCCCTTCTCCAGGTCTGAGAAGGAGATTTGGGTAAGTGAACAATAGTTAGGATCATGGTTTCGTTTAGCTCCTTCTTAGTGATCTTCATATGCTATCACATGATTTTAACTGGTTTTGTTTATTAAATAGGCTTACCTCAAATTCTGAAGATGGAACTCGTGAGATTCTTAGTGTTGATTCTTCAGCGCCTGTCAAACTGGATGCTGCAGCCCAAGCACACATTGAAAAACATAGGTGTTTTGTCGTATTAACTTTCATACTTTCTCGAGTTCTCCTATTAAACTGGAGTAACTAGACTCTGGATGAAATTGAAACCAGATAACTCACCAGAGCAGAGGCTATCTTTAATATTAAAACTTCAGATGTTGATTATATTTGCTTTCCGCATTCTGTTTAAGATTCTTATAAATTTTTCTCACATGGGACAGAAAACTTCAAGAGGATTTGACCGATGAAATGGTTGGATTGGCAAGGCAACTCAAAGAGAGTAGTCTCATGATGAATCACTCGCTGCAAGACACTGAAAAAGTAAGATTTTTATGATCTCAACACTATTTATATTTAGCTGGCTGTGGTTTGATTTGTGTTTAGGGGTGACACTGACCAGGGTGAAGTCTTTTTGAAGGGAAGATAAGGTGAAAGTGTGTTTTGAATTTAAGGTGCGAGAATCAGGAGAAATGTGAAACAAAGAAACCAAGGTTGGGGTTGTAAAGAGTCCCTGAGATTCTTAGGCTAAAACCAATAGATTTGCAGAGGAGTTTAGGCTGTAATAGGAGAGTAAATATAGTTTTTTGTTTAGAAAGAGTTTAAAGTAAAGGGGTTTGGGGAGGTCTGCAAGATGATATTTGGTCTGAGTTTTCCATGTTCAGATAATTAAAAGAATAAGAGAAAACCTAAGAGAAAACATTGATCATCAGCCATATCAAAATTAAGGAAAAATGTCCCAAGGAATAATGTAACATCTTGTGTTACTTCACAAATTGATTGTTGTGATAAAAGATTACTCTCTGGGTGTGCCTTCGATGTAAATTCATAGCTGATGGAATGTCATATCTGTAGATCTCATAACTTAAGGTATGGCTTATGTGCAGATACTTGATTCTACAGAGAAGGCTGTTGAAAGTAGCTTGGCAAGCACTGGCCATGCCACTACACGGGCGACCAATATATACTCGAAGACGTCCAAAACTACATGTTTCACATGGCTTGTAATGTTTGTAATGACATGTGTATTCATCATGGTTGTACTTTTAATTCGTGTCACTTAAGGGTATGTTGTTGAGTTGGGAAAATTCATCTTTCCTTTTCGTCCCACAATTGCTATGAATATATAATTTGCTGTGTTGAGCAGTGACATAGTTTACAATTTGATATCATGCGGTGTTGAGCTTTGAGGCTACTGTTACAAAATTGGGCTTTTTTGGTCTTAGGCTAGCTTTATAGCCCAGCCCAGTCCAGTCCAATCTAACTCAGCCCAACCCAACCTACACGCGGGGCCCACCCAACAGAAAACCGGATGACGTGTCGACCTGCGGGGCTTCCACTGCTGCCAAACAAGCAGTCGTCCTGGCTCAGAGGCGCGTGGAGCAAATCTCCAGCAAAACACGAAGCATCCCACCCATTGGAGCGTGAGACACACGCGCCGCAGTTTAAAGAACCAAAGAAAGGAAGCGAAGTTGGTCTGAAAACTTTTGCCTGCGGACACTGAAAAAGGCTGAAACAGAGACAGGGATTGTCAGCCCCTCTCTCTCTCTCACGCCCAACTTTAAACAAAAGCCAAAACAAAGCAAAGCAAAGCAGATATGGCTTCATTTCGCCTAGACACATTGCAATACATCCAGACCCAGTTCATCAATTCAGTCATATGCCTCTTGTGCAGCTTTGCTTTTCTTGTTTTTGCCTTGAAAATTGAGACTTGATAGTCAAATTGAATTGGGTTTTCTCTCTGCACCTCTGTTGAAGCAACAGTTTGATTTGCTTGTGATGACAATGGAGGAGGAGGGTGGTGGTAAGGTGAAGCTTGGTCTTGGGATTGGGGTTGATTGTTATGGTGATGATCATAATGGGACTGAAGAAGTTGTTGGGAAGAAGAAGTATGGTGGTGGTGGGTTGACAGCTACTCAGTTGCATGAGCTGGAGCAACAAGCGCTTATCTACAAGCACTTCGCTGCTAACCTTCCTGTTCCTTTTCACCTTGTGCTTCCCGTTTGGAAGAGTGTGGCTGCCTCTTTTGGCTCCTCAAATGCTGCTGCTATCAACAGACAATACCCCAGTTGTAAGTCAAATCTCTTCCCTTAATGAGTTTCAATTTTTACACAAACTGACACACAAGCAACACAAAAAATTTGTTATTTTTGGGTAACAACTAAATGCATGCTTATGGGGTAGTTATAAGAAAAGGGGGGAGGAAGAGACTTTTAAGACATTTTAACTTGACTTGGGTTTATGAGGACTACATGGATTTGACTTTGTTTGATTGGGTACTTAAAAGGGGTCCTATTTTGCTTCAAATTTAGATAGGCCAAGGTTTACTTGACCTGAGATTTTCATGGGATTGAGTTAGTCAAGACCTCATGTTTGTTTCTGTTAATTTTACTGCAACGTGTTATGTTTTTCCCCTTACAGATGTTTCTGTCTGTGTATTAGGCTTCAAATTTGAGATATGCTTTGAGTAAATTAGTGTTTTTTTTTATCGCTTCATCCCCTGAATTTAGAGTTTTGTTCATTGAGATAGTTTCATGAATTTGAACTTGAATGTAATAGATTAATGTTCTCTAAATGATTGTTTCTGTGGACTTATGGTTAGATAACTTGACTTTTTGAAGGATATTTCTTTGTTGATTGCTTTTCTTTTGCATGATATTTGAAATGGGTCCCCTGCTTATTCAGTTGAATTTGATGCTGTTTATTTCAACTGATTGTTTCAGTTGTAGGGTTCAGTGCAACGGGCTTTGACTATAGGGATCATGAACCAGGAAGGTGCAGAAGAACTGATGGAAAGAAATGGAGGTGCAATAAGAATGTAGTTCCTGATCAGAAATACTGTCAGCAACACATGCACAGAGGCCGCCAGCGTTCAAGAAAGCCTGTGGAAAATTCTGAAGTTGCTTCTCCTTCCAGCACTAAAACACCCAAGAATTCAGAAGGTGAGTTAGGGAACTCAAAGACAAACCTTCAGATTTCAACCCCGAAAGGCCTTCAACTTATGGCGCAATCCTACAATTATGTTAGTGTTAGCCAAGGTACAACCATGGCCTCAAGTGGCTATCATGAATGTAAGAAGAACATAAGACCTGTTACAACTACATCCATTGCCAATATACCTGCCAACAGATCTGCTAGTACCAACCCTGCTGCTGTTGCCACTACCACCATTGCTGGACCAACCACCGCCACCAACAGCAGTACCAATGAAAATAGCCTCAATATTGGTGTAAAATACAATAGTAGCAACCATGCTGGTGGCAATTGCATGATCAGAGGAAGCAGCATGAATGTTGTTAATGTATCACCAGGATTGGGCTTCTCCCCGAAGAGCGTTCTCCAAGGTAGATGCATGAGTAAGATTGAACCTTTGTGCTATAAAATGTTTTTTTTATCTCGCAAAATATATATGGATTGATAAGCATAACCACTGGTCTTGAAAAGCTTTCTACACAAAAGAATGTTGAACATGGTGTTGATTTGTGGTACCAAACTATCTGACTTCTTACCTATGAATTCGAATGGGGCCTTAACAAGAGAGGCCAACAGTGCCCCAAAGTTGGAATCATATAGGATAAGAATGTCCTATAAAAAAAATGGATCATTTGTGTATTTATTTCAGTTGCCACTGTTTTCAGCTCTTCTAGGTTGCAATGGCTTATACTTCGACAACGGAAGTGGAGTAGAACTTGAACCAGGGAGGTGTAGGAGAACAGATGGAAAGAAGTGGCGGTGCAGAAGGGATGTTCTTCCTCATCAGAAGTATTGTGGCCAGCATATCCACAGAGGGGCAAAGAGGCAAATGAAAGACTTCCAACCTGTTGCTGTTCCATCTTCTTCAGCTGCTGCCATGAATACCGCTCGGCTCTCTCAGACAGCAGCCATATGCAGAAAAACTAATTGTGCAATCCCTAATACAAATCTCAGCATCTCCATTCCAGCAAATCCCCCACCGGGACGAAATGATGAAAGAAGCAATTCTAGCAGCGATAGTGACACGACTCTTACAGATACCAGCCTTACTGCTTGTGACAGTAGTTATGTTTCTTCTTAGAAGACTACTCTTTCCAGCATTTTGAGGTATCTGAAATTGTGAATTTTGTGGTTTTTCCTGCAACCAGCATCCTCATGGAAATATATCAACAGAAAAGGAAAAGGAAGGCCGCTTGTTTTGTGAGGAAATACCAACATCCTCTGTTCTTGCTTTACGTAGGGGATAAGAAATGCCTTTTGTTTTGGGAAATATTCAGATTTCACTGTCTTTTCATCTCAGCAGAAAGAAGAAAGAAATTATATTTCTCGTTAGTTTTCGGAGACCTCAACTGGGGTTTGATTTGCTCGTGAAGGCATGTAGGACAACCCTTCCTTTTTAAATCTTGTACAAGGTAAACATGGATGCCAAATTAATGTTGTATCTTGATATTTCTTAACTTCCATTAGCATAGTTCTTCAAAAATAGCTAAACATGTTTAAATGTTTTTCAAGTGCCATTGAAACATCAAATCCCATTTTCCGAACCATTCAACATGAAAAGTGGCCACCTTTAATTACGAAACATTTTTCCCCTCTTTCGTTTGGATGAGGGAAAATAACTCGGAATTTAAGTAAAAGTCGGGAATTTAAGAAGAGAAATTGACAATTCCCTTGTTTGGCAACTTAAGCACGGAATTTATTAAATGACACGTAGAAAAAATCGTGGAAATTGGGGCATCAAATTCTTGAGTTTAATTTTCACCAAAATAGGCGTTTCATAGTGCCATTTACAAAATTCTGTCGTTTAGAAAATTCAACATACATAAATTCAAACACTGAAATTTTCAATTGCCAGAAATTGAAATGATGGAAATCTAAATTTCGTCATTTTAGAATTCTATATAATTTTCAATTCCTTCGTCCAAACGGAGGGTTAACATTGTCACAAACATATAACAGACTTTTCCAAGAAAGTTAATGTATCTAGTAGGCTACTTGCTAGCTTGCTCCTATATCTTGCTTAAGCGTTTATTTATTAATTCAACAACTCATGCAATCTAAATTTTATACAAACCAAAATATACAATCACAAATTTTTTAAAAATGGTTATTGTTTAGTGGCTACAATGAGAACTTCGAAGTAAATTAAGCATACTCAGCAAGCAACTGATGTAATTATAGGCAATCGAGAAGTTGACGAGATACAAGATTTCCTTAGCACAAAACATGGTACATGAAACTCAAGGCTGGTGAACATAGTAGATAAGTTAATTTCCCCCTACATATACCAAACTCAGCTGTGCCAGCTCCCCACAGCCATGGTTAGAGCATGATGACAGTCAGAAAAGCTAGCTATTTGCAGATACCAGATTGATCGGCGTTCTTGACTATCCAAGGGTGTTCCATGATCCTCTGAAGAGAGAGCCTCTTTGAGGAGTCTTTGACAAGAAGCTGCACGAAGTTCAACTTATTTCAATTAGGTAATGGATACTGATACCAACAACTACTGGAGTTTTATTTACCCCCACCTAACAATAAGAACAAAATCATGGACAAACTTACCCGGGTAATGAGATGTTTAGCTTCTGCAGAAGTTTGAGGTTCAGAAGGGAAGCTTAGGTCAACCTTTATTATCCTGTATAGAAACTCAAGTTATTATTCACTTGGGTTCAGCTCATCTTACGGAATCACATGGGTGGAAGCATACAAAACACTCATTCATACCTTTTGAACGTATCCGTTTGACTTTCTGCCTCAAAGGGAGGAATACCATAGAGGAACTCATAGCAAAGAATGCCCAGAGTCCAGTTGTCAACTGCATAATCATGAGGTCTGTTCTCCACCATTTCTGGTGCTAAATAATCTAAAGTTCCACACATGGTCTGTCTCTTGCTTCTGGACTGTACCGACCATCCAAAGTCTGCAATTTTCAGTCGACCCTACGAAAATATAATGTAATCAAGTAATCAAACATAGTTCCTCAACTTTTTCAATGACAATACGTTACCTAAGTGCAGACATAAAAAACATAGCTTCCAGTTATTGAATCAAAGTATAGAATAGTTGCATCGGGATAAGAACTCATATTTGTGCTCAATCTTCTTGAAAATATTAATCACATATCATTATTGTACAATAGCAGTGGAATTTGAAGTCGAGCACCAGCAGCCACGGTTTTGCTCAAACTATTTATTGAACACAAAAAGGAACTACCAATGACAACAATGAGAGTTCCCCCCAATCTGTACATATATACAGGTAAACCAACCCTGGTTGCAATTTCTCCTAAAATTGCATAAAGAAAACCACATCCCTAAAAGGTTAACCCTGAAGGTTAACCCTGAATCCAAAATAACTGACCCATTTTCACTTTTTCTATGTAAGTAGGGAATCAACACTGAACAAGTGAAAATGCTGTGATTGTTACTGTTTGGGATCAGAAGATGTATAACATTAATCGACTTCTAAACATTTGGCAGAAATTAAGGGATTACGAGCCAGATTTCCCATCTGTTCTAAACCCAGAACCCAAACAACCATGGCATAGAAAAAAAAATTGGGGAGGTTGTAGCACATATATACCTCATGATCCAGAAGCAAATTTTCAGGCTTTATATCCCTATGAATGACATTCTTCTCGTGACAATACGCCAAAGCTTGCGTCAAGCTCAGAATGTACTGATAATCATATGAAATTTGATTAATTTCTAAAACACAGAGAGAGAGAGAGAGAGAGAGAGAGAGAGAGAGAGAATTACAGTGGCGGCTTGTTTCTCAGAGAGGTAATTAGTTTTCCTGAGAAGCCCATAAAGCTCACCGCCATGGGCATACTCGAGGATCAAGAAGATGCGTTCGTCGTCGTGGAACCAACCGTATAGGCGAAGAATGTTGGGGTGCCTGAGACTCGTCTGAATCTCCATCTCTCTCCTCAGCTGATGTTGAATCTTATACTTCTCGATTTGCTCCTTGAATATCACCTTCAATGCCACTATATACTTGCTCTGCCCCCAAAATTTTTTACCCAAACATCAATCATTTCAAATTCTAAATTGTTTTCGGTATAATTCGATTGAAAAATTTAATACCTTGGCTTCTCGGGCAACGTAGACTCGCCCGAATTTCCCTTTGCCCAGGGGTTTTCCGATCTCGAAGTCTCGCAAGGACCATTCTCTCTTTGGGCTTTCTTGCCTTTCCATTTCTTCTGATATTTCCAGAGAGAGAGAGACGACCACTATGTGGAAATTTTGAATTTTCCTTTTAGCGCCACTGCTCAGACTGCAGATTTTTCTGGGGAGCCCCTGAAAATATAACTTTTTTATTTTATTTTAAAATTTTGGGACAAATTGATACTCTAAAGTACTATACCCAACAGATTAAAGACTTGAACTTGGATAAGGACTGCACTGCACATATATGATGTCCTGCCTAACTAGCCTAACTCACGGCTATCTCTTGTCGTCTTTTTTAATTTGATTTCTCATACCTTAACTAACCAACTTAACCCACATCTATTTCAAGTCTAACTCACGGCTATCTCTTGTCGTCTTTTTTAATTTGATTTCTCATACCTTAACTAACTAGCCTAACCCACATCTATTTCAAGCCGTCTGACTAGATTTGCTCTCCAGTGACTCCTTGCTATTATTACTGCATTTTTTTTTATAGTTAAAAACCTTTGAAAACCAAAATATTAGGGCAGCTTTTTGCACATCCCTATTTTGATAGATAAAATTCCGATATGTTCCACATCATGTATAACGAATTTGGTAACTCTTAACATTATTGAAAGTTCATATGATAGCTCGCTTGCAATTATCATCTGAATATCAAGTTCTTCATTGGCACTCGGAGCTAAATATATTGGAAATTCTACAATTTCTTGGTGCATTAAAGATTTTGTCAATGCATCTACAATGGCCTTCCCGCGTGGAAAACCCAACTATGATTATAATATATATATATATACACCTTACACAGAAGAACACAAAGAATTATGAGCAGGCAGAGACCAATTTGAGACGAGGTGTGCCATGTACACAATTAGAGATGCTTTTTCCTTCTTTTGGGTTTTCACATCCCACCTCCTGGGTTTTTTCAGCATCATTCTTTGTACCAGTGGCGGCATATAAATAAGGCTGCTTTGATCATATAAATCATAGAGAGTGCTGTAATAGGCATTCAATTAGAGCCGAAGTCCTCATTCCACCGTTCAAGCTCTTCCCACTTGCTTTTGCTTAAGCTTGGCCTGATTACAGTCATTGCCTTCTGAAAATCTTCATATCTTAGTGGTCTTACCTGGTAAACAAATAACGGCATGAACACATGAGACTGGAATGAGGAAATTCTTTTTATCGAAACTTCTGCAAATAAAGTACTTCCATAAACAATAATAACAAAAAAAAAAAAAAGATTTATCACTTAAATCACTTCAATTTAAGTGAAACGGAATAGGAAGAATTCAGAGAACGATGCATTTGGCATAACATTTTCTCTTCACTGCCAATTTATTTTTGTTGTAAATGTGCCATGTAATCCAGAGAATGATGCATTTTGCATAACATTTTCTATGGCCCACAAGCTTTTCCTATTAAGAAATCAGTTTCAAACATGAAGAATTCAGATCCAAGATCCAGTTCTTCATTTATCAGATCAAGCTCTCATAATTTTTTTCCCAGCCTCCAAGGAAACCAGAATAGGAAAAAATATTTTCAATGAACCATATTCTCAGCAAAAAGAATTGCACGAAATGAATCAGATCATCAAAGTAAAGATGTGTTTGAGGTAAATTTACTTCTATATCTACTAAAGCATAGACCAAAAATTAATTAACATTTATAGACTGCTGTGCAACCTATTTATTTGAGGCCTTGTTGTTGGTATAATACCTGATTTGCCTTGATGGTGAGAATGTTTTCACCCAGTTCCCTAATAGGCATCATTGCAGCTTCTTCACACAATGCTTGCAGATCACTTCCTGAATATCCTGTACATAAAAGTACAAATTGAATAATTTAATCAGAATGATAATTATTTGGTGAGGATTTTGATTAAGGTCCAATTCCATCACAACACCGGCTGTAAACCAGCAACCATTAGGTGAGTGCAACCAGCTGTAAACCATCAACCACTAGCTGAGCGTAACTGAGATTGGTAGCATCCAGTGACTCAACTTTGGTCAAATTAGTTTAGTAAAATGAATTGACTTATCACTGCTATCTGAAAAGCACTTCAGAAGGGTATAACAGGGAAAATGTTCTTACCTTCTGTCTCTCTTGCGAGTCTTTCAAGATCTCCACCTAATACAAGCAATAAGAAGTAAATTTCGTAAGAAGATTAACCACAAGGCACAAAAGGATGCTTGCTTAGTTCATTCACTTTGGTTATTATTTGTCTTGTTTAAATATTATTTATAAAAAAAAAAAAAAAAAAGGTTCCAAAAACGATTCCTCAGACATTATGAACACTTTTATCTTTAAGTTACTACAAAATGACATGTCTCCACTGTAATAAGAGATACCAATGAAGATACCAAAAATCAGTACATTAAAGTAGTCAACTACAACATTGTGTACATCATACTAACCACAAAATATGGGATCATCAATCTTTAACAGAAAAATATCCAACAACAAGGTTACAAGATAAGAACATATTCTTACTTGGTAAGGAAAACGCTTGGCCCTTGAGTTTGTGTCTTAGAAGCAGTCTCCTTGCTGTTAAATCTGGTAAAGGTATGTACACTCTCTTCACCTGGTTCAGGGTTTCATATTACAGTGAGAAGGATACTTCTGAATGTATTGATCAAATTGTTACCAGAAAAAGCAATTAGAAGTAAAAAGAATTGATATCAACAATTTATAAAGTTTCCAACAGGGGAAAATTGATAAGGATACTTCTGAATGTATTGAACAAATTGTACCGCATGTACTTTTTGTTTCTTTGATTAAAATCTTTCTGAGCAGAAAACATCGAGACATAACCATTATTAAAGTAACAGAAGAACCAAACACAGTGTTCACTACAAGCCCAAACATTTTCCTAAGACACAGCCCTATCTTCAGGTATAAATATCAGATAAATATGCTTCAAATACTGGATAAGCATTAGACGTGCATGCACGAGCACAGAGACATGTACACATTTTTTTTAAAAGTATTGATTCATAAGATAGTAACCTGGAGAACTAATTTTATTAGCAATTCAAACTTTTTTAAGTCCCCAGAAAAATCAAGTCTCAGAATATTGAAAGAGAAAACCAAAAGAAAGAAAAAAATACTACTAACCAGTCTTCTAAGAACCGCGTCATCCAGTTCTTGTGGCTTATTAGTAGCACCTGCAAGCACATAAAAAAAGATATCAAAGGATGTACTAGAATTTATTCAGGTGTAAGTGTGTTAAAATGCAAAATTGAAACAGTCCCAAAAACTGACTTCAAGAAGATAATGAGAGAAAAAAAAAGTGAGGATCCATGTTGAGACAAAAGAAAATAGTTCAGAAGTTTACTAGGTCCCTCTTTACTTCCAACCTGTTTAATTTTATTGTTTGAGGGGATCAAGAAAGTTTATTACTTAGTCCCAATTAATTAACATCCAAATTTAACATTACTTCCCTTGATCAAGGTCCCTTAGGGACAGCAGACTCTAATGATAACATATAAGAAGGGTAATGCATATCAAGTTGGCATTGTTGAAGCAGGCAGGGTAGCCAAGACTTTCATCAACACTGACGTACAATTTAATAAAAGTAACGGCCCTTACCATTTGGGGTAGGCTTTGGTTGAATTGAGATATAAAGTTTTCATTAAAAAAAAGAAGAGGAGATATAAAGCTTACCAATCACAATTACCAGATCATTAGGATTAGAGGTCACCCCATCAAACTGTATTAAAAACTCTGACTTCAACCTTCTGCTTGCATCATTTTCATTTGCAAGCCTTGTTGACATGATACTATCAATCTGTAAGCACACAAAAAACAGACACAATTACATCGCTGATATAATGTTGAACAGTAAAAGCATCAAACTGTAGTCACCTATAACAGCTATACACCCTCCAGATGACTAAGAAACTGATACCAAAAAAAATTAGCTGTAACAATGACATTTACCACTTTATTTTCTAACGAAATCGGGCAACTTATTAATTCCTTCAAAATAAATTACTTTTTGAATACACCTAAATTTTGTTTGACTTTTTAAAAGTCATAATTCAATACACCTAGATTTCGATGTATATTTTTAATATCAATTGAAATCTGAATTGAATACACCCAAACTTTTACAAACTCTTTTAAAATCTAAATTGAATACACCCAAACTTTTAAACTCTTAATTGAATACACCCCCCTTAACAACAACAAATGCAAATAGAGATAATGACCACATACTAATCTCTGATCATTCATCCAGTTTTCCAAATCAACTATACAGTCCTCAAGTTCAAGCATGAAATAGCATACTTCATAACACCATCAATAAGATGAAACAGGTGAAGCTGGTGCTTTTTGAAATTGACCGTATGGTTAATAGTTTGCAGGAAAAGTAGCATACTTCATCCATGAAAATTACTGATGGCTGTTTGGATATAGCAACCATGAAAAGGGTTCGCACAAGCTTTTCAGCCTCTCCTACCTATTTCAGTGCAAGTAAAACTTATTATAATTCCTATAAGGACCAAAAAAAAAAAAAAAATTAGAAATATAAGAAAAAGAAAGTGCAGCACCAAGGACAGAGACACACCCATTTTGATGTCAGTGAAGAAGCAGATACATTAAAAAATGTTGCCTCGGACTCTGAAGCAACTGCCTTAGCAAGCATGGTCTTCCCATTACCAGGTGGACCAAACAAAAGCAGACCTGAAAGACAAAGACAGTTTTTTATGAAACAAGTTCTTTTTCTGCTTCACTGGTATCAATATGGATGTTACAGTCTTACAAAGCATTACCTCTAGCTGGCCTTCGAAGACCAGTGAACAAGTCTCTTCTCTTAGTTGGTAAAATAACCATCTCCATCAAAGTTTTCTTAACCTTCTCAAGACCGGCTGCAGAGAAACTGAAATGAGTAACTTGGTAATCTTAACAAACACAGCAACCAAAAATAAAAGAAAAAGAAATATATAGACAAGAATAGTGAGTATGTGATAAATTCCTCACCTACATCTTCCCACTTAACTGAAGGGCTTCTATCCACTATAGCACTATTTATCATTTCCACCAATTTTGCATCATAACCACCACCAGCCTCTTGCACAGGTTTTGAGCTTACAATATTATTGGTCTGAATCTGATTCCTTGTTTCGGGTCTGTTTGTAGTGGGACGAGGAGACTTGGGTAACACATGCTTTCTGGCATTTGATGTCGTTGGTCTAACTACAGCAGTCTGCGCATGAGCTAAGGTGCTCTGCAAATATTTTGATTTTGATTTTTAGATATACAGTATATAGTAATCTTGAATCTTAACGCTCAATTCTTCCCATGCATTTGTGAATACACATTAGATGCTTGAGATAATACTATTGTGCATAAGTCTAAAGAAAGTTTCAATTGAAAAAAAAAAAAAAAAAACCAAATATGCAGAACTCTTTAGTCAGACCAAACCATACTTTGCTTACAGACGTGCCACCTGAAAATGAGGACAGGGAGAAACAAATGCAAAGAAAGAAAAGTCAGAAGTTGAGTTGAATGTATCTATGTTAGTTTGGAGACAATGCTCAATTAAGTTGAATCAGCAGGAGATATTACCTGCTCGCCTACTTAAGGTCTGTAACCTTTCAGAAACTTCACCCTGCCATTTTGATATTTTTTGGCGATAAGATTTGACCTTCTCTCGCTCACTGCCACAAAGAACAGACATTTCATTCTGATAACAATGGAAAAGCATCTCAGAATCGATCATCATGGTTGACTTGATAATGAATTTGTGTTTGCTCTCTCTAACGAATTTGCATGAATGAAAATCATTTTCTTTAGGACATGCAAAACCATCCTTTGAGAGGGAAAAATCAGCCAACAAACCAAAGTCATGCTTTGCCTCCTATTCTAAGAGATGAAGCTCTTCACACTGGAATCGCTAAAATCGTTATTTGTCACTGAAGTCATTAACCAAATGCAAATACTCATGCCATTTTTACTTCACAACTTACACAAAAGACTTTCAAAAGTAAAGTTCATGTGCTACAACATTAATCACACTTCCTCAGAAAAACTTGTACTTTTTCAATTCAAGATATAATTTTGTATCTAACATATAAATGGTCAAACTGTTATTTCTACAAAATATAAAGTCATAAACATATCTATACCTAGACGGAAATTTAGAGACTACCCACCATTTGTTTCAGATTAGCAACTTCAGCAATAATCAAAGAAGAAAACAACTACAAGAAACTAAGCTGAAAAATTGATAACCTGGGGCCGATATAGGAAGGCACGGGAGTGGACGTTGCTTCAACGAGAACTCTCTGGGCGTTGTTATAGTGAGCAATGGCGTCGTCGACCAAGCCCCACTCTTCAGCCCTAACAGCCTTGGCGATCTCATCCTTTGCCAAATCGAAGTACCCCCTAAGCTTGTACGCAACACGCTCGTTGGAGACCGAAGCTCCAGGTCCAGCTATGCCTTCCATGGTTGACGAATTTGGAGGAGAATCAGAGTTTGGGTGAGACTCGTATGAGGAGGAGGCGGCGGAGAAGACCGAACCAAAAGAATCGATGATCCCTTTGAGGAAACTCATGTCTGGAACAAATGCATGCCGATTATTGGGATGAGGACGACGAGGAGAGAGAGCTTAGAGAGAGAAAGAGGGTTTTCTTACCATTTCCGGGAAATTGAGTAAATTTTCCGGGAAAGTCATTCTTTATGGAGTTTAGCTTTTTCAGACTCCGGCGCACAGAAGAAATTGAGCATTTAATTTTAAATGGACAAAGTATTTATGACTGTGAGAAATATATAACATATCGGCAAATCTGTGAAATCAAAATTAATAATTTAACTACTGTTATTAACACAAGTCATTTTACCTATTTACATGTGAGTAAAAAAACAATTTTAGAACAAAAAGTATTTAAGTATTTTAATTAATTTCATAAATTATATAATTTTATTGGATGGTTTTAAATACTATATAAAAAATTTATGAAAGCAAATAAAAATAACTGGAAATTATGGTTTTACAATATTTAAGGGTATAGCCGCGCGGCTATACTATGTAAATATAAAAGAATATTCTAACAGTATAGCCAGTCGGCTACACTCTGTAAACATATACGAATATTTTAAACGTCTACCCGTGCAGCTATACTCGATAAACGCATATGAATATTTTATACTCTGTAAATGTAAACGAATATTTTAAACGTAAAGCCGATCGGCTATACTACGTAAATATATACCGGCGATACTCCTGAAATGTATGAAGAATATTTAAAAGGTATAGCCGCGCGGCTATACACTTTAAATATTTTCGAATATTTTAAAGGTACAGCCGCTCGGCTATACTATGTAAGGTAAGGCCGCACGGCTATACTCTGTAAACATATATGAATATTTTAACAGCATAGCCGGGCGGCTATACTCTGTAAAGATATACAAATATTTTAAAAGTATATAATTAAGTAATATCTTTTCGACAAATTTTTAACGTAATATATCTTAAGTCTTTTTCAATTACTTTAATCAGTAATTATATTTTAATTATTATTTCTTTAAGTAATATTTAGTATTTAAATATTTTACTAATTTCATAAATTACTTAATAACTAGCATGTAACATGTATGTGTTTTGTTTCAAAATCAAAGGGGTCCTACTTTTGAGCCACTTATTAATTGTTGGTTGCTGATGGGTCTTATGCTTTTCTTCAACTTTTCTCTCTTTTCCCCCTTAATCTTTGTTCCCTTCCACTCTTTTTTGTTTGTTGTTTTTTGGTTTTGGTGAATAAAATTTATTGCAAACCACAAAGAGAATGCTCCAAAAGCTAGCAAGCCTAGAGAAAATGCAATCAGCCTTCAGCACCAGCAGAAGAGGAATGAACATGACTTATTGGGTTAAGTATGGGAACCTTGTGTAGCTCAACATCATGGAAAATGGTGGTTTTATGGTTAGGTGAGACCATGGCTACACATCTTAGATTATTATAAAAATGTTGACATATTCTTGGTGAAGTGGAAAATGAGTTGGAATTAGAAGAAATAGTCTAATCCTTAACAGGTAAGACTCTACGCATCCCAGCATATGATATAAGTCCATGCACATTTGTTAGAAATTTTGTCACATTTTGATCATCAAAAGGAAAGTGAGTATGGGAAATTAGAAAAAAGAGTCCAATCCTTAACAGGCAAGAATGACTGAATTACCAACCTTCATCAGTAAGAAAGTTTCGGAGCAGGTTAGGTACACTCTCCTAATCTCCTGACTAGGAATCAATTGCTATAACTAGAAGATAATAACCGTTGATTCAATCTGATCTTTCAAAAAAAAGATCAGGATGCGCGCCCGCTAGCAGATCGATGGTCCTGATCAGCCATGGCCATGGGGAACACAGAACCACCATGTCAACACTCCTACAAGAATGTGTTCGCCCCAAGAAAAAAAAAGATAACAAAGAATTTGCACCATCCAATCTCATGGATTGATATCCTTTTTCTGTTTTCTTCTTTTGACAATCAATCCATATAAATAATAAACAAACGTCGAAGTTCCTCAGCTAGCAGTTGTTTTTTTCTCTTCATTTCACTTTCTTAGACAGATGCAACCTATGAGAATAAAGTTTCCTCTGTCTTACATGTATAGATCATTTTCTCTTTTGCCAAACAGTTTAATATGTTATTTGATTAGACTACTAATTTAAGCCAATATTTAACCAACAGCCCACTTGATCATACTAAATTTTATATATAACATGCTATACTGTTGACATTTTCTGGATTTTCCTATATATATTGCAGTCTTTGCCTCTTTAACTAAACAAGAAAGATGAGTATTCTCTATATCATACTCACCTTCATGTCATTCTCAGTACTCTTTCTCTTCCTAACCTTCTGTTTTCTCATACTTAGAATCTTCACAGGCAAGTCCATCAGAAACCCAATTTACCCTCCTGTAAAAGGCACCGTCTTCGACCAGCTCTTCTACTTCAACAGGCTCTATGACTACCACACGGAAATCGCCAAAGAACACCCGACTGTTCGGCTTCTTGCCCCTGGGCAAAGTGAAGTATATACGACTAACACACGAAACATTGAGCATGTTCTGAAAACCAACTTTTCCAAGTACTCGAAAGGGAAGTATAACCAAGATATTGTGTCTGATATTTTTGGCCAAGGGATATTTGTTGTTGATGGAGAAAAGTGGAAGCAACAGAGGAAGCTGGCGAGCTTCGAGTTTTCGACAAGAGTTCTTAGAGATTTCAGCTGTTCTGTGTTTAGAAGAAATGCTGCTAAACTGGTTAGAGCTGTGTTTGAGATTTCAGGTGCCACTAAAAGTTTTGATATGCAAGTGAGTAATCTGAAACAAATAAATGTTTTTCTGTAAATTGCCTTCTGCTCTTGTTCAGATTAGAATATTAGCTATTTTATAATCAGAAGAACCAATTTGTTTGACATGCAGTTAATAACTGTTTGCTTGAGTATGTGTGAGTTGTTCTGTATTGTTTGCATATGATTTTCTTTTTCTTGCATATGATTTATTTGCAGGATATTCTTATGAGATGTACCTTAGATTCCATATTCAAAGTTGGGTTTGGAATAGACCTGAATTGCTTGGAGGGGTCAAGCAAGGAAGGGACTGTATTTATGAAGGCCTTTGATGATTCAACTGCTCTGGCCTATTGGCGCTATGTTGATCCATTCTGGAAATTGAAAAGGTTTCTTAACATTGGTTCCGAAGCCGCGCTTAGAAAAAATGTCAAAGTCATTGATGATTTTGTCCACCAACTTATCAGGAGCAAGAGGAAATTGCTAGCAGGGCAAAAGGATCCTGTAAGTGATTTTACATTCTTGTTCTCCAAAAAAGCAAAAACAATTCTCTATGTTTCTTACATGATTTCATTTCAACTTTGTTAATGAAATCTTGAATTTTATTTTATGTATTGAAGAACGACAAGGAGGACATACTGTCGAGGTTTCTGTTGGAGGGCGAAAAGGATCCGGAGGAAATGAATGACACATATCTAAGGGATATAATTCTGAATTTTATGATTGCTGGCAAAGATACCAGTGCAAATACACTCTCATGGTTCTTGTACATGCTCTGCAAGAACCATCTGATACAAGAAAAAGTTGCACAAGAAGTGAGGGATGTTGTTGGTGGTCAGGTTGGTGACCCTGATGAACTTGTGGCCAACATAACTGATGCAGCTCTTGAAAAAATGCATTATCTTCACGCGGCGTTAACAGAAACTTTGAGGCTATACCCTGCAGTTCCTGTGGTATGTATACTCAAATAACCTCGTATATATTTTTATGACAATTTCCCACTGAGATGCTGGTTAACTTATTTAATCTTCAGGGAAAAATTTAGCAATGCCGCATGAACTTTGACCCATCGTTTCACTTCATCCCTAAACTTTTCTTTATGTCTTTGGCTTCCTCTTAGGATGGGAGATGTGCAGAGATAGATGACATTCTTCCTGATGGCTTTAGATTGAAAAAAGGAGATGGAATATACTACATGGCCTATGCCATGGGCAGAATGCCTTATATCTGGGGAGAAGATGCTGAGGATTTCCGGCCTGAAAGATGGCTCAAGAATGGAGTTTTCCAGCCTGAATCGCCGTTCAAATTTGTCGCATTTCACGTTAGTATCATATTTTCTGTTTCTTTATCACATATGTTCATGAATTAATCTAATCTGAACTTACACTAATGGTTTCACTTGTGTTACTTACAGGCAGGTCCTCGGATATGTCTAGGGAAAGACTTTGCTTATCGGCAGATGAAGATAGTATCGACAGCTCTTCTTTCCTTCTTCCGCTTCAAATTGGCCGATGAAACAAAAACTGTAACCTATAAGACCATGTTCACCCTTCACATGAATGGAGGTCTCCCTCTGCGTGCAGTTGCAAGGACAGCCTCATAAACTTCTTACATTCGAAGCAAAATAATGTTCTTGCTGTGGTCCCTACATGTATTTTGTTTAGAGTAATGCATTCTACATTGTACTATATTTCTAATAGATACGCGGCACATCCATACAAATGAGTCGCACCTCTATTCGAGACATGGATTGTGACGACCAAACAAAAACAAAAACGAGAAATGGATTCCTTATATAATACTAATAGTTTTATGATTTTTGTTCATCACCTCCACAAACTTTTGCCATGAACGACAAACTCTTGGTCTGTCCACCCACAGCTCACTTATCTATAAAACAAAAGAGAAAGCCGAAAGGACACAATACTATTTAAGTAAATAGGAATTCAATTTCAGCTAATTTGGATAAAACTAAAAGCCAAAATATAGTACTTGCTTTTACCATAATATAATTAAAGTTGGGCCAGACTTTATAAGAAGACTGATTACATTGTCTTTTTAGTTATTATTTTAAGCTAACACAACGAAGCTGGGTTTGGCCTAATCCAAAATAACAATTCTTTCATAGGTATTAAAACCCAAATAAAAATACCCAATATCTCAAATACTAATTAGTAAAGTTACTTATATCTAATACCTAATTTTTTTGGGGGGTAATTATGTTAAAAATGGAAATGGTAAGAGAATTGTTTTAGGCTTTGGGTTTCTATTTTAAATTGATTTGGTTTGGTTTGGTTTCCTCCGTGATTTTTTGTTAAAACCAAACCAAATCAAACCGTTATATTTTAATTGATTTAGCCGTGGTTTTAAGATAAAAACAGTCCAATCTAGATTGTGCTCTAGACTGCTTGTTTGTGTGGGAAAAAACGAAAAGAAATGACATTAAATCTTTGCCGAGGTTCTTCTAAGATTGCAGAGAGTTTCTTGGGTTGATGAAAGTCATGGTTTTACATATTTGCTAATTTACATATATTTACAAGGTTGCTTCCATTATCTACAAATTACAAACAGAATACAGAGCAAAAACCTGCAAATATTATAACAATATCATAATATGTGATAACCTTGAACATTGATTTTCTTCAGATATAGGAAATTTTATGAGGTTGCCCTTGGAACTGCAAGCATAGGGAGGCTGCCATCTATGTGAAGGGTGAACATGGTCCTATATGTTACAGCTTTTGTTTCATCAGCCAATTTGAAGCGGAAGAAGCAAAGAAGAGCCATTGCTACTATCTTCATCTGCCGGTAAGCAAAGTCCTTCCCTAGACAGATCCGAGGACCTGCCTGCAAGTAGCACCAATTCAGTGAAACAACTATTAGTGAACATTAGGATGATTAAGCTATGTGACAAATAAAAAGAAATTAAGTTACTCACGTGAAATGTGACAAATTTGAAGGATGATTCAGGCTGAAAAATTCCGTTGCTGAGCCATCTTTCAGGCCGAAAATCGTCAGCATCTTTTCCCCAAATATAAGGCATTCTGCCCATGGCATAGGCCGTGTAGTTTACAATATCTCCTTTTCTCACTTTAAAGCCATCAGGAAGAATGTCATCTACCTCTGCACATCTCCCATCCTTAGAGGAAAGCCAAAGACACAAAGAAGTCAATATTTTCAGTGCTTATGCATGTCGCCTTAACTTTAGTATATGAAAATTTCACCTTAATGTACAGAACCATAGATATTAAACTCATTTCCCTAATGGAAACCGAAGAATAATTAGGCTTAAACATCTTTGGTTTGATAATAGCTAACACAATGGGGTACTCTCAAGGAATATTCATCTTGTGGCGTTGGTTTTGATATATTTAGCACAGATTTTATCAAGGCTTTGGCACTGTCCTGTTTAGGTTCTCACAAACAACTATAACAAATAACAATATCTCATTCAAAAACTATCCATAAAGATAATTAATACAGGGTTATTGAAGTATATACATACAATGGGAACTGCAGGGTATAGCCTCAACGTTTCTGTCAATGCCGCGTGAAGATAATGCATTTGTTCAAGAGTTCCATCAGTAATGTTCTCCACAAATTCATCGATTTTTGCTTCACCGACCAGATTACCAACAACATCCCTCACTTCTTGTACAATTTTTTCCTGTATTAGAGGGTTCTTGCTGAGCAGGTAAAAGAACCATGAGAGTGTATTTGCACTGGTGTCTTTGCCAGCAATCATAAAATTCAGAATGATGTCCCTTAGATATTTGTCATTCATTTCCTCTGGATCCTTCTTGCTCTCCAATAGAAACCTCGACAGTATGTCTTCCTTGTCATTCTTTGAAACATAACATAAAATTCAAAGTTTCATTAATAAAACTGATGCTATAAAAAAAATTATATACGAACATGCAAAGCCACTACACAAGTGTAAAATTCACTTACAACATTCTTTTGCTCCTCCAGAAATTTCCTCTTGCTCCTGATAATTTGGTGCACAAAATCATCAATGACTTTGACATACTTTTTAAGGGAGGCCTCGGAACCAAGGTTGAGAAATCTTTTCAGTTTCCAGAATGGATCAACATAGCGGAAACAGGTTAAAGCAGTTGATTCATCAAAGGCCTTCATAAATGCAGTCCCTTCTTTGCTTGACCCCTCCAAGCAATTCAGGTCTATTCCAAACCCAACTTCGAATATGGAGTCCAAGGTACATCTCATGAGCAAATCCTACAAATAGAATCATAAACAAGAAAAAGTAAATAACAACTTATATCATTACATCAGCTGTTATGAAATCAGATTCATCTTCTATTTTCCAAGTTACTTACAAAATAGATAGAAAATCCTAAACTTTGGGAGTTTACAAGCTGAGTACTTTTATGGTAAGTTACATCCCCTAATTTCACAGATCATGGTTTCTTCTCTCTACTCTTTTGTACCAAAAACCAGCCAAATTAAAGTTGACCTTAGCTCAGCCCTCTAAATTGATTAATGTTTTATCAAACCGACTTGATCAAGGGGACACTAAACAAGTTTATACCAGCCAGTTATATATTATCTGTATGTCAGATGTCAAATTTAGTTCTGCTATTATTAAATGACTCTATGTGATTTAAACAAGACCAGAAGACAAGTTACAAACAAGAAAAGATATGTTGGCGTTTTCAGATTACTGACTTGCATATCAAAAACCCTCCTGGCAACTGAAATCTCAAAAATAACTTTAACCAGTTTAGCAGCGTTTCTTCTAAACACAGAGCAGCTAACATCTCTAAGAACTCTCGTGGAGAACTCAAAGCTCGCGAGCTTCCTCTGTTGCTTCCACTTTTCTCCATCAACAACAAATATCCCTTGGCCAAAAACATCAGACAGAATAGCTTGGTTATACTCCCCTTTCGAATAGCTGCCAAAGTTGGTCTTCAGAAAATGCTCAATGTTTCGCGTGTCAGTTGTGTATATTCTGCTGTGTTCCGGGGCCAGAAGCCTGTAAGTTGTGTGTTCTTTGGCAACTTCAGTTTGGTAGTCATAGAGTCTGTTGAGGTATAAGAGCTGGTGGAAGACAGTGCCTTTTACAGGTGGGTAGTTCGGGTTTCTGATGGACTTGCCTGTGAAGATTCTAAGTATGAAGAGGGATAAGGTTAGGAAGAGAAAGAACAATATCAAGGTGGAGATGATGTAGAAAATACCCATCTTTCCTTTGGCTAACTAGAGGCCTTACAGAGTAGTGAATAGTCTAGAGAGAGAGAGAGAGAGAGAGAGAATTTTGGCCTCTTAGCTAAGGTTGCAAACTGAAAATGAAATGAAGAGAATACAGAAAGGGTGGTGCTAGAGGCACCAACTTTGGGCACCAACTTGGGCACCAACTCTCTAATAGAGGTGGAGCCCGCCAGCACAACGGGTCCCGCGCTCTATTAGAGAGTTGGTGCCCAAGTTGGTGCCCAAAGTTGGTGCCTCTAATATTTTCCATACAGAAATGCAACCAGACAGCACTCTACGCCGATCTATAATATAAAGGATATTTACTTAAATGGTCCTTAAATTTATATTCAATTTGTATTTTAATTCCTCAATTAAATTATTCTCTCAAATGATTCACCAACTTTTCATTATTATGCAAATTGGTCCACTGTCTAATTTTTTTGTTAAATTTAACTAAATTTTAGGATAAATATGACTTTTCAAATTAACAAATAAAAATAGAGTTAAAATAAATACAAAATTAGAAAAATTTGAAGAAAAAGAGAAAAAATCATAAGACGAAGACCCAAACCCAGCGCCCATCCCTCGATTTCTTCTCCCCCATTTCCCCACAGACTACTCCCCCCTTCTGTTTTCCCCCTCTCTTTCTCTCTCCCATTCGCCCCCCTCTTGGCAACAGACCCCTCCTCTTCCCCCCACACCCGCAAAACCAATATAGAGAGAGGGCGAGAGAGCAATAGGTTTAGAACACAGAAACGAGATTTAGAATTGTGTATGAGTTGCGGTTTCTGTCGTTCTCGTGCGCCTGCATCAAGCTCATCCACCTTATGCTCCACCCAGTATTCTAGGACAACACCCGAGGGCTGATGGGAAGAGCTAAAGCTCCACTAGGTCAAATGTTGACCAAAAAGAAGAAGGAAAAAAGGGTTAGCCACAAAATTGGTATTTTGGGTTTTTTATATATGAAATGACTAATTTGCCCTCACATTTAACAGAAATATTGATAGAATGTAACGGTGAACCAATTTGCTGAATAACAGAGAATTGATGAACCATCTGAGCGAATCCTTTAATTGAGGGATCAAAATGTAAATCGGGTATAAATTTGAAGATCATTTGAGTAAATAACCAATAATATAATGTCATTTATTTTTCCTTGTTGATTTAAATTAATTAAAAGAACTTGAGTGGTAGAAGTTAATTGTAGGCCACATGAACTTGACAGAGTTGGACATTGTTATGACTCATGAGCATTATTGGTTTGGATATGAAAAAGTCAATGGTTTTTTATGAGCAATATTGGTTTGGAAGGTTCATGGTTTGGTAATTTACATATTACAACAAGGTTGTTTCTATTTAAATATAACATATCACATGCTATCGTGTCATTTAATTGTATATACATAAAGATAGCGTTCACACTCCAATATCACAAGAGTTTATGTGAACATTGTTTTGCTTCAAGCTTCACAT
The DNA here is from genome assembly GCA_020226455.1 of Prunus salicina. Taxonomy (NCBI): domain Eukaryota; kingdom Viridiplantae; phylum Streptophyta; class Magnoliopsida; order Rosales; family Rosaceae; genus Prunus; species Prunus salicina. The sequence continues at coordinate 13,317,904 of CM035343.1, read as the reverse complement.
AGAGGAAGTTTATCAGGCTGTCCTTGGAACTGCAAGCATAGGGAGACTGCCATCCATGTGAAGGGTGAACATGGTCCTATATGTTACACTTTTCGTTTCATCACCCAATTTAAAGCGGAAGAAGCAAAGAAGAGCAATCGCTACTATCTTCATCTGCCGGTAAGCAAAGTCCTTCCCTAGACAAATCGAAGGAGCTGCCTGCAAATAGCACAGGTAAAACTGTGAGTGAACACTTGGATGACTAACCTGTGTGATAAAGAAAAAGGAAATAAGGTACTAATGTGAAATGCGACGAATTTGAAGGGTGATTCAGGCTGGAAAATTCCATTGTTGAGCCATCTTTCAGGTTGGAAATTGTCAGCATCTTTCACATGGATGGAGGTCTCCCTCCCTCCCTCCCTCTACGTGCAGTTGCAAGGACAGCCTCATAAACTTCTTACATTCGAAGCAAAATAATGTTCTTGGTGTGGTCCCTACATGTATTTTGTTTAGAGTAATGCAGTCTACGTTGTACTATATTTCTAATAGATACGCGACACATCTATACAAATGAGTCGCACCTCTCTATTCGAGACACGGATTGTGACGACCAAAAAAAACAAAAACAAGAAATGGATTCCTAATATAATACTAATAGTTTTATGATTTTTGTTCGTCACCCCCACGAACTTTTTGCCATGAACGACAAACTCTTGGTCTGTCCACCCACAGCTCACTTATCTATAAAACAAAAGAGAAAGCCACAAAGGAGAGAGCATTTTAACTTTTAAGTAAGTTTTAACCCAAGGCTCTCAACATTTGACACGCCATTTGACACGCGTCAGGGCATAACGAAGTAGGATGAATAAGATTATACTGCGTGTCAACTCTCTCTCTCTATATATTAATTTCTCTGCCTCCTATTATCTTAAAGAAAATCAAGATGGGTTTTCTTGTTATCATCTTCACCTTCATATTGCTCGTTTTCTTCCTAATCTCGTCCCTCTTCATACTTAGAATCTTCACCGGCAAGTCCATCAGAAACCCAAACTACCCACCTGTAAAAGGTACCGTCTACCACCAGTTCTTATACTTGAACAGACTCTATGACTACCAAACTGAAGTTGCCAAAACACAGTCAACTTACAGGCTTCTAGCCCCGCACCACAGCGAATTATACACGACTGATGCACGAAACGTTGAGCATGTTCTGAAAACCAACTTTGCCAGCTATTCGAAAGGGGCGTATACGCAAGCTATTATGTCTGATGTTTTTGGCCAAGGGATATTTGTTGTGGATGGAGAAAAGTGGAAGCAGCAGAGGAAGCTTGCAAGCATCGAGTTCTCGACGAGAGTTCTTAGAGACGTTAGCTGCTCTGTGTTTAGAAGAAATGCTGCCAAACTGGTTAAAGTTGTTTTTGAGATTTCAGGTTCCAATGGGATTTTTGATATGCAAGTCAGTAATCTCAAACCTCTCTCTCACTCTCTATTTCTATTTATTTTTTTCTGAAAATGTTCACAACTTGTCATCTGGTTTTGTTCAGATCACATAGTGGTTATTAAATAATATAGATAACATAAAACTGGTTGGTTCAGTCTGAAGGCTAAGATAAACTTGTTCAGTGTTGCTTCATCAGATTGGTTTCATAAAAGGTCAACTCTGATTTCAAAGAATGAATCTGATTTTCTATCTATTTTGTAAGTAACTTGGAAGATAGAAGATGAATCTGATTTCATAACAGCTGATGTAATGATATAAGTTGTTATTTACTTTTTCTTGTTTATGATTCCTTTTGTAGGATTTGCTCATGAGATGTACCTTGGACTCCATATTCAAAGTTGGATTTGGAATAGACCTGAATTGCTTGGAGGGGTCAAGCAAAGAAGGGACTGCATTTATGAAGGCCTTTGATGAATCAACTGCCCTGTCCTACTTTCGCTACGTTGATCCATTCTGGAAACTGAAAAGATTTCTCAACCTTGGTTCCGAGGCCTCCCTTAAAAAGTATATCAAAGTCATTGATGATTTTGTGCACCAAGTTATCAGGAGCAAGAGGAAATTGCTAGAGGAGCAAAAGAATGTTGTAAGTTAACTTTGCACTTGTACATTATCTTTCATTGTCATCTTCCTCTGTTTGTGTCTGTTACTGAAAGTACTCCTATAAATTTATTCTTTGAAGTTTCTAGTTCTAAAATTTGAACTTCATGTTATGCTTGAAAGAATGACAAGGAGGACATACTATCGAGGTTTCTACTGGAGAGCGAGAAGGATCCAGAAGAAATGAATGACAAATATCTAAGGGACATCATTCTGAATTTTATGATTGCTGGCAAGGACACCAGTGCAAATACCCTCTCATGGTTCTTCTACCTGCTCAGCAAGAACCCTCTAATACAGGAAAAAGTTGTACAAGAAGTGAGGGATGTCGTTGGCAATCAAATCGGTAAAGCGAAAATCGATGAATTTGTGGCGAACATAACTGATGCAACTCTTGAACAAATGCATTATCTTCACGCGGCACTGACAGAGACGTTGAGGCTATACCCTGCAGTTCCCATTGTATGTATATACTCCAATAACCCTGTATTAGTTTGCTTTATGACTTTCTGAATGAGATGCTTGCTATTCGTTATACTTGTTCTAGTTTTTCATGAGAATCTAAACAGGACAGTGTCAAAGCCTTGATAAATCTTGTGCTAATTTTATAAAAACCAACACCATGTAGTGTTGGCTATTGTGAAAGAAGAGAGGTCTAATTGTTTGTCAGTTTCCATTATGGCCAAATTTATAAGCACTGAAAATATTGACATCTTTGTGTGTTTGGCTTTCCTCTAAGGATGGGAGATATGCAGAGGTAGATGACATTCTTCCTGATGGCTTTAGAGTGAGAAAAGGAGATGGAGTAAACTACATGAGCTATGCCATGGGCAGAATGCCTTATATTTGGGGAAAAGATGCTGACGATTTCCGACCTGAAAGATGGCTCAACAATGGAATTTTCCACCCTGAATCACCCTTCAAATTCGTCGCATTTCACGTTAGTACCTTATTTCCTTTTTTCTTTATCACACAGGTTAGTCATCCAAGTGTTCACTCACAGTTTTACTTGTGCTATTTGCAGGCAGGTCCTCGGATTTGTCTAGGGAAGGACTTTGCTTACCGGCAGATGAAGATAGTAGCGATTGCTCTTCTTTGCTTCTTCCGCTTTAAATTGGCTGATGAAACGAAAAGTGTAACATATAGGACCATGTTCACCCTGCACATAGATGGCAGTCTCCCCATGCTTGCAGTTCCAAGGACAGCCTGATAAACTTCCTCTATGTGAAGCTGAAGCAAAACAATGTTCACTCTGATGAACTCTTGTGATATTGGAGTGTGAACACAATGTTTATGTATATACAATTAAATGACACGATAGCATGTGATATGTTATATGTAAATTACCAAACCATGAACCTTCCAAGCCAATATTGCTCAAAAAAAACCATAAACTTTTTCATATCCAAACTAATAATGCTCATAAAAAACCATTGACTTTTTCATATCAAACCAATAATGCTCATAACAATGTCCCAACTCTATCAAGTTCATGAGGCCTACAATTAACTTCTACCACTCAAGTTCTTTTAATTAATTTAAATTGACACGGAAAAATAAATAACATTATATTATTGGTTATTTACTTAAATGGTCTTCAAATTTATTTCAATTAAATTATTCGCTCAAATGGTTCATTAATTCTCTATTATTTAGCAAATTGGTCCACCGTTACATTCTGTCAATATTTTTGTTAAATATGAGGGCAAATTGGTTATTTTATACGTTAAAAATAAATAAATACTAAAAATTAAAATAAAAAGATTTTACTCTCTCTCTACATATACAAACCCAATTGAATTATACATATCAAAAAACAAAACAAAAAACCAAAATACCAATTTTGTGGCTAATCCTTTTTTCCTTCTTTCTTTTTGGTCAACATTTGACCTGGTGGAGCTTTAGCTCTTCCCATCAGCCCTCAGGTGTTGTACTAGAATACTGGGTGGAGCACAAGGTGGATGAAGAGGAGGAGGGGTTTGCGAGTGTAGGGGAGGAGGAGGGGTCTGTTGCCAAGAGGGGGGCGAATGGGAGAGAGAGAAAGAGAGTGGGAAAACAGAAGGGGGGAGGAGTCTGTGGGGGAATGGGGGAGAAGAAATCGAGGGATGGGCGCTGGGTTTGGGTCTTATGATTTTTTTCTCTTTTTCTTCAATTTTTTCTAATTTTGTATTAATTTTAACTCTATTTTTATTTGTTTATTTAAAAAATCATATTTACCTTAAAATTTAATTAATTTTAACAAAAAATTAGATAGTGAGACCAATTTACCGAATAATAAAAAGTTGATTGATTATTTGAGGGAATAAATTAATGGAGAAATTAAAATACAAATTGGGTATAAGTTTGATTACTATTTCAGTAAATATTCTTTATATTATAGATCGCGTAGAGTGCTGTTTGGTTGCATTTCTCTTCTCTCTTCATTTCATTTTCAGTTTGCAACCTTAGCTAAGAGGCCAAAATTCTCTCTCTCTCTCTCTCTCTCTCTCTCTCTCTCTCTCTCTCTCTCCTATCTACTACTCTGTAAGGCCTCTAGTTAGCTAAAAGAAAGATGGGTATTTTCTATATCTTCACCTTCATATTGTTCTTTCTCTTCCTAACCTTATCCCTCTTCATACTTAGAATCTTCACAGGCAAGTCCATCAGAAACCCGAACTACCCACCTGTAAAAGGCACTGTCTTCCACCAGCTCTTATACTTCAACAGACTCTATGACTACCAAACTGAAGTTGCCAAAGAACACACAACTTACAGGCTTCTGGCCCCGGAACACAGCGCAATATACACAACTGACACGCGAAACATTGAGCATGTTCTGAAGACCAACTTTGGCAGCTATTCAAAAGGGGAGTATAACCAAGCTATTCTGTCTGATGTTTTTGGCCAAGGGATATTTATTGTTGATGGAGAAAAGTGGAAGCAGCAGAGGAAGCTCGCGAGCTTTGAGTTCTCCACGAGAGTTCTTAGAGATGTTAGCTGCTCTGTGTTTAGAAGAAACGCTGCCAAACTGGTTAAAGTTATTTTTGAGATTTCAGTTTCCAGGAGGGTTTTTGATATGCAAGTCAGTAATCTGAAAACGCCGACATATCTTTTCTTGTTTAAATCACAGAGTTATTTAATAATAGCAGAACTAAATTTGACATTTGACATACAGATAATATATTACTGGCTGGTATAAACTTGTTTAGTGTCCCCTTGATCAAGTTGGTTTGATAAAACATTAATCAATTTAGAGGGCTGAGCTAAGGTCAACTTTAATTTGGCTGGTTTTTGGTACAAAAGAGTAGAGAGAAGAAATCATGATCTGTGAAATTAGGGGATGTAACATACCATAAAAGTACTCAGCTTGTAAACTCCCAAAGTTTAGGATTTCCTATCTATTTTGTAGTAACTTGGAAGATAGAAGATGAATCTGATTTCATAACAGCTGATGTAATGATATAAGTTGTTATTTACTTTTTTTTTTTGTTTATGATTCTTTTTGTAGGATTTGCTCATGAGATGTACCTTGGACTCCATATTCAAAGTTGGGTTTGGAATAGACCTGAATTGCTTGGAGGGGTCAAGCAAAGAAGGGACTGCATTTATGAAAGCCTTTGATGAATCAACTGCTTTAACCTATTTCCGCTATGTTGATCCGTTCTGGAAACTGAAAAGATTTCTCAACCTTGGTTCCGAGGCCTCCCTTAAAAAGTATGTCAAAGTCATTGATGATTTTGTGCACCAAGTTATCAGGAGCAAGAGGAAATTTCTAGAGGAGCAAAAGGATGTTGTAAGTGAATTTTACACTTGTATAGTGGCTTTCCATGTGCTTATATATATTTTTTCTTTTTATTCTGCATTGAAGTTTCCATTTTATAGCATCAGTTTTATTAATGAAACTTTGAATTTTATGTTATGTTTCAAAGAATGACAAGGAAGACATACTATCAAGGTTTCTATTGGAGAGCAAGAAGGATCCAGAGGAAATGAATGACAAATATCTAAGGGACATCATTCTGAATTTTATGATTGCTGGCAAAGACACCAGTGCAAATACACTCTCATGGTTCTTTTACCTGCTCAGCAAGAACCCTCTAATACAGGAAAAAGTTGTACAAGAAGTGAGGGATGTTGTTGGTAATCAGGTTGGTGAAGCGAAAATCGATGAATTTGTGGAGAACATTACTGATGGAACTCTTGAACAAATGCATTATCTTCACGCGGCATTGACAGAAACGTTGAGGCTATACCCTGCAGTTCCCATTGTATGTATATACTCCAATAACCCTGTATTAATTTTCTTTATGGATAGTTTTTGAATGAGATATTGTTATTTGTTATAGTTGTTTCTGAGAACCTAAACAGGACAGTGCCAAAGCCTTGATAAAATCTGTGCTAAATATATCAAAATCAACGCCACAAGATAAATATTCCTCGAGAGTACCCCACTGTGTTGGCTATTATGAAACCAAAGATGTTTAAGCCTAATTATTCTTCAGTTTCCATTAGGGAAATGAGTTTAATATCTATGGTTCTGTACATTAAGGTGAAATTTTCATATACTAAAGTTAAGGCCAAATGCATATGCACTGAAAATATTTGACTTCTTTGTGTCTTTGGCTTTCCTCTAAGGATGGGAGATGTGCAGAGGTAGATGACATTCTTCCTGATGGCTTTAGAGTGAGAAAAGGAGATGGAGTAAACTACATGGCCTATGCCATGGGCAGAATGCCTTATATTTGGGGAAAAGATGCTGACGATTTCCGGCCTGAAAGATGGCTCAACAATGGAATTTTTCAGCCTGAATCACCCTTCAAATTTGTCACATTTCACGTGAGTAACTTAATTTCTTTTTATTTGTCACATAGCTTAATCATCCTAATGTTCACTAATAGTTGTTTCACTGAATTGGTGCTACTTGCAGGCAGGTCCTCGGATCTGTCTAGGGAAGGACTTTGCTTACCGGCAGATGAAGATAGTAGCAATGGCTCTTCTTAGCTTCTTCCGCTTCAAATTGGCTGATGAAACAAAAGCTGTAACATATAGGACCATGTTCACCCTTCACATAGATGGCAGCCTCCCTATGCTTGCAGTTCCAAGGGCAACCTCATAAAATTTCCTATATCTGAAGAAAATCAATGTTCCAGGTTATCACATATTATGATATTGTTATGATATTTGCAGGTTTTTGCTCTGTATTCTGTTTGTAATTTGTAGATAATGGAAGCAACCTTGTAAATGTATGTAAAACCATGACTTTCATCACCCCAAGAAACTCTCTGCAATCTTAGAAGAACCTCGGCAAAGATTTGATGCCATTTCTTTTCCTTTTTGCCCACACAAACAAGCAGTCTAGAAAGTAGGGGTGGGCACAGTCCAGATTGGATCGTTTTTATCTTAAAACCACGGCCGAACCAATTACAATATAACGGTTTAGTTTGGTTTGGTTTTGACAAAAATCACGGGAAACTAAACTGAACCAAACCAATTTAAAACGGAAACCCTAAGCCTAAAACAATTCTCTTTCCTTTTCATTTTCTAGCATATCAAACAATTGCAAGACTCAACATGTCATAAAACTTCAAATTTCAATAACTAATATAGCTACAATTTAAATAAATATCAATATAGTTTACTATTTTGGTAAATAGGAATTCAATTTCACTTAATTTGGATAAAGCCAAAAGCCAAAATATAGTACTTGCTTTTACCATAATATAATTAACGTTGGGCCAAACTTTTAAAGATGAAGGGTAGCATTGTCTTTTTAGTTATTATTTAAACTGGCCCAACGAATCTGGGCCTCCTCTTTGGCCTAATCCAAAATAACAATTTTTTTTCCTAGGTATTAAAACCCAAATAAAAATACACAATGTCTTAAATACTAATTAGTAAAGTTACTTATGTCTAATACCTAATTTTTTTTAAAAATGGGGATATATATATATATATATATATATACAGAGAGTTTCCATTGAGGGATCCCTCAAATAAGCTTATTTGAGGGACACCCCTTGTAGGACCCACTCCGGATTGTATTTATCTAATCCAAACCGTCTATTTTGTAGATACACATTCAAAGATCATCTCTACAAAAAATCACTTGAATCTGATATCATTTGACCAGTCAATTGAGTTATTGAAATTTGGGAGCTTCACTAATATACCCAAAATAGGGGCTGAAATTATTTTTAAAAACCCCACATGGAATGTACTTTAGAAACACACCCAAAACTTATTTACTACATAAGAAATTAGTGTTTAAATTCTTATAAATTACATGACTGCCATTGATCAATTTAAAAAAGAAGACCAACAAAAAAAAAAACTTAAATAGCACCAAAAACAAGCCCAGCCCAATTTTATAAAAAAAAACCCAAACAATTCATTACAAACAAAAGGTCTTGAAAACTGTAGTTTCATTAATGTGTCATATTAATTAATGATTGTAATGTTCTACACCTTTATTGTCATGTTGATTAATTGTTGTAATGTTCCAGTGTAGGGTAATAACATTGCTCTGTCATGTTTATTAATGACTGTAATGTTCCAGTGTAGGGTAATAACACTGCTAGTTTCCTATAACATTATATTTCTAATGCATATTTACCCATGTAATGTTCCAGTATAGGGTAATAACACTGCGAGTTTCCTATGATATCCTATTTCTAATGCATATCTACCCATGTAATGTTCCAATATAGGGTAATAACATTTCTAGTTTACTGTCATGTTGATTAATGGCTGTAATATACCAATCTAGGATAATAACACTGCTAGTTTATTGTCATGTTGATTAATGGTTATAATGTTCCAGTGTAAGGTAATAACACTGCTAGTTTCCTATGATATCCTTTTTCTAATACATGTCTACCAATGTAATATTCCACTGTAGGGTAATAACACTGCTAGTTTCCCATGATATCCTATTTTTAATGCATGTCTACCCATGTAATGTTCCACTCTATGGTAATAACATTGCTAGTTTCATATGATATTCTATTTCTAATGCATATCTACCCATGTAATGTTCTAGTATAGGGTAATAACACTGTTATTTCCTATGACATCCTAATTCTAATGCATGTTTACCCCTGTAATGTTCCAGTCTAGGGTAATAACACTGCTAATTTACTGTCATGTTGCTATTTCTAATACATGTCCACCAAAGAAAAGATGAAGAAAGAACAAACCAGACCAACTCAAAACAAGCATATTGTTAATACTCTGTCACAGAAGTATATTGTTAAACAAAAATTAGATTCATAATTGAAATAGTAACAAAAGTTGAATCGATCATCAAAGCTTAAAATACATTTCGAAAATCAACTAAAATCTGAAGAGAAACACATAATTGAAGCAAAAGATCAAAAATGTCAAGTCCAAACCAAACGACGACGACGATAACAACAACGACGATGTGGTGAAAGAGGAGTAGAGCTTGAAGATGAGGAGTAGAGCTAAGAGCATTTGATCGAGGTTTGTTTGAGGTCTTGAACAATCTGAAAAAAGAAAAAATCAATAGAAGCACGATTTTAAAACAAGAAATCGAAGGTGAAATATTGAAAAATGTAGATTAAAGATGAAGAATATAGTTGGACCTGAGACAGAGCTTCAATGGAAGCTCCTCTTGCTCCAACACCAGAGAAAACACCAGCGAGAAAGGAGAAAATAAATCTGATCTGGTTTTTTGGCAGATTTGATTTTTTTGACAGATCTGATTTTTTGGCAGATATGGAAATATTTGGTTTTATGGCAGATTTGGGCAGATCTAATTTTCCTTTCTTAAATCCATAGTACAAGGACAATATAGGTATTTAACACACACAAATAAACTGAAAAACAACTATTAAATTAAAAAAAATTGACAGCTGTCAATTTTTGAGTTTTTTTTTTTTGTGTGTTTATAGTTTTTAAATGGTGTAGAGTTTCTTTATAAAACTATCTCTAAAATTGGGTATATAACTAAATTTCTATTGAAATTTTAGTACAAGTATATGGTCCAATTCGATTTAGACCGGATTACAAAAACTAAAAAGTAAATTATATACAGTTTGGTTTGATTTTTAAACCGTTTGACTTTTTCTTTATCAAAACTAAACTAAACCAAATCAATAATTTTAATTGGCAAATGTAGTTGGTTCGGCGATATTTTAATCGGCAAACGAGACCCATGAACTTTTGCAATGCTAATCCTAACAACTGGCAAGCATGACATCAGTTTGCATATAAAGTAAGAAGACCTATTTTAAAATTTTGGACCATCCCAATTGTGCCATGCACGAAACGGAAACAGAATGTGATATTTTATTCATTAAGTTTTTTTTTTGGTCAATTATTCATTAAGTTAACCATTAACAAAGTTTGGCAAAAGTTTAAATAAATAAATATTATAAAAAAAAAATTGTAAAAAAAAAACCATTAACAAAGACTCTTTCTTCTCTCTATAAAAACAGTGAAATATAAACAAAAAAGAGTACGGATTACTGTCAGAATCAGCCATGGACTTTCTTTCAAATCCCATCTTCATCACAGCTCTGGTTCTGGCCTTATCCATTTTCACTGCCCAAATCCTTGCAAGGAAACTGACCAAGGCAAAGAAGAAGCACCCACCTATTGCTGGCACAGTGCTCCATCAGCTACTTAACTTCGACAGGGTACATGATTACATGACTGATCTTGCTGGGAAACACAAGACTTACAGGCTACTTGGCCCCTTCAGGAATGAGATTTACACCTCCAACCCAGCAAATGTTGAGTACATACTCAAGACAAACTTTGATAATTATGGCAAGGTATGTTACCAAATCCATCTCTGGTTGATTAACTAGAAAATCATCAATGGGAAATTGTTCTTATGTTACAAGATGTTTGTAGTTTCATGGGTTGCAATCAAGTTTCACCAAACTCTGGTTTTGCAGAAAGAATTGTGATATTTCTACCAAGTCCTTGGTCCGATTCAACTAATTTTCAAGATGCATACACCCCAGAAATAGAAATAATGACAATATACAGTTATTTCAAATTTTTCTGTTCTTATGTGTAAATTTACTGTGAAGATATTAAGGGTTAAAGCTGAATAATTTTATGATAAGATCACAATCTTGCTAGGAGTCCAGGACAATTTGTCTTGAATGCCATCAGTATGGAACTTAAGTTTTGAATTTTTGGTGAATTTTTTTCCTTTTTTTGGACTCAGGTGAATTCTTGGTCTTAAGGCAGGTTCTAACTTGCTCTTTTGCAGGGATGGTATAACTACAATATTCTGAAGGATCTGCTGGGTGATGGAATTTTTGCAGTTGATGGTGAAAAGTGGCGCCAGCAGAGAAAGATATCGAGCCATGAGTTTTCGACGAAGATGTTGAGGGATTTCAGCAGTGTAATATTCCGGAAAAATGCAGTAAAACTTGCTGATAAGGTGTCAGAAATCGCAACTTCCAACCAGGCAATTGATATTCAAGTGAGTTTGCAAAACTCATTCCTTCAAAATGAAACCAAGCCAATTTGATGATCCTAATCAACTAGCTATGATATTAATGTAGGATCTATTTATGAAATCATCCTTGGACTCGATTTTCCAAGTAGCGTTTGGTACTGAATTAGACAACATGTGTGGATCAAATGAAGAAGGCAAGAGTTTTGGTGATGCTTTTGATAATTCAAGCGCATTGACCCTCTGGCGCTATGTTGATGTTTTCTGGAGGATCAAGAAGTTTCTCAACTTGGGATCAGAAGCTGCCTTAAGGAAAAATACTAAAATTGTTAATGGTTTTGTGTTTAAGCTAATCCACAACAAAATTGAGCAAATGCAGAAAAAGGATAACGGTCCCGCGACTGTGAGTGACACTTACCGACAAGTTTCTGTCTCTGATTCAGTTTAGAACCATGATACAAACTTGTTTTACACTCGATGCAGGTGGACAGAGAAGACATTTTATCAAGGTTTTTGCAAGTGACTGGGACTGATCCCATATACTTGCGAGATATAATTCTCAATTTCATTATAGCTGGTAAAGACACAACAGCGACCACACTTGCGTGGTTCATTTACCTGCTGTGCAAGCATCCTTCTGTACAAGAAAAAATTGTACAAGAAGTGAAGCAAGTAACCGGCATGAAAAAGATCATCAACTTTTCCGAGTTTGCATCTGGTGTGAGTGAAGATGCTCTGGAAAAGATGCAGTATCTCCATGCTGCAATCACTGAAACTCTCAGAATCTATCCTGCAGTTCCAGTGGTAAGGAAAATTATAATGAATTCTCTTCATCTCGGCCCATAGGCAAAGAGCATAAAAATCAAAGGACTAACTACATAAAACCTTGTGTTGTGTTCGTATTACTTTGCTTTCTAGCTGCAAGGCAACGAATTATTGTGATATCCTGGAAAAGTTTTTTCAACTTCCCAACATTTCAAACATCCATTCTGCTTTGTGCAGGATGCAAAGATATGCTTTTCTGATGATACTCTGCCAGATGGGTACAGTGTGAGGAAAGGAGATTTGATAGCATACCAACCTTACGCAATGGGCAGGATGAAATTCATATGGGGAGATGATGCAGAAAAGTTCAGGCCGGAAAGATGGCTCAACGAGAATGGAGTCTTCCAGCCAGAGAGCCCTTTCAAGTTTTCAGCCTTTCAGGTTTTGCTTTTGAAGCTCATCTTCATCCTAGACATATCTAACTCTTCTGGTTAACTTCATCACTGAAGCAACCTAAATGTCCCTAATTTCTTTGTATAATGTATGTGATGGTTGGCAGGCCGGACCGCGAATTTGTCTTGGAAAGGAGTTTGCTTATAGACAAATGAAGATCTTCTCAGCCGTTTTGTTAAGCTGTTTTATGTTCAAAATAAGTAATGAGAACAAAGTTGTCACTTACAGGACAATGATTAATCTTCACATTCTTGGGGGTCTGGAAGTTCGTGCCTTCCACAGATAATTTAGATTAGTAATGTCACAAATTATGTAACATCATTTATACTTCAAAGGCAAACCACAACATGTCCCCTGAAAGGATTGAACTAGAATATTAAGACTTTTGTATTTTTATTTGTATTTTGATAATAGATTCACAATGCAAATGTTCCACTATAAATGACCCTATATACAAATAAGTTATAATCAATAAACAACTTTTTCAGGAATCTCTGATTTTAGTCATTTGCCTTGGTATGATACTGATCATGTATCCCAGAAAACTGGGTCAAACTGAATTCAACAAAGAGCTTCAAAGATATCAACAACAACAACAACCACCAAAAAAAAAACTCCATCCTCTTTCCATACATTACAAATTTAACCAGCACTTACAAATTCCTAGACTCTAGCAAATGAACTCGCTGCATAAATTACAAAATTGCAGAGGCATAGTACCCCCTGATATAGTCACAAACTTCAAGACATGTATCTACCAGGCAAGTAGAATGAGGCAAAAAGATAAGTATCCATAATGGTTTCACCAATTACAATGCTGTTGAGGTCACAGGAGGAGGAAGCTGAATTCCTGGCCTTGCATTCCATCCTTTCCGTTGCCTATACGCCTCAATTGCCTTGACTCGAACCCTCTCCTTAGAAGCATCTTGTACATTCTTCAATGCCTTCACAAAACAGGGGAAGTTTATAATTAAACTGAAGAACTTTAATCTGTACTGTATCATAAAGAATGTATTTTGCTACCTTAGGCACAACCAACTTTGGAGGAGCTTGAACTACGTCTCCAAATTTGATTTCCTCGCGTCCAGGAAAGTCTATATTCTCTTCTTTCTTGCCCTTTTTCTTTTTGTTTTTCTTTGCTTCCAAGTACCTGATTATAAAAAGCTTGTCAGTTGTTACCAATCAGTAGAACATGTGTAAGCTTGATTCATTTGATCACCGCAATGATACAATAACCCAAGAAAATTGCAATTTGTTCACTTTTCCAGATGATTCATTTACAAGCATTCTGATACAAGAACAGAAGGCAGTCATTCTGACCCTGCTATATTATCTATGCAGCATTCCACTTCCAGGGAGCTAAACATTCAATACTTTCATTCGAAAAAGGTGTTAAAATATGTACTTTTTCTTGCGCTCCTTTCTTTTTAGACGAGTTTCTGATTGCTTCGATGCTTCCGTTTCAAACCGAAGGTCATGCACTTGCTTTCTCTTTCTTTTCTTCTTTCTCTTCTCATCTGTATGTTGAGGTTCCAAATTCTCAGCATCACCCTCATCTTCAAAACCAGTCTCGAAGTCCACTTCATCCGTGGGTTTCTGTTCACATAACCATTGTTTTTTTACTTTGTTATACAACATGCCAACGTCACCAACTCAAATTCAATGTGAGCAATCATCAGTAATAATTAAACTAAGCCTCAATGACATTGAATTGCAATTTTTGCACAAAAAACTCAAGTTTCAATCAAACTGTCCAAACCAAACCAGAAGCCAAAACCCAAAACCCACAATTTCATAAACATATGCATATATAACTTTTGTAACATAAGTGCAACGACAAGGCAAGCACTTACTGGTTCAGCAGCATCAACTTCATTTTCCCTCTTTTTTCGTTCAGCAGCTTTTACGACCTTGAAAGAAGAGTCTGAAACCCATTGATAACAAACAATTGACAACAGTAAGTTTAAACAGGGAGAAAATTAAGTAAAAATATTTTTTCTTTAAAAAAAAAAAAAACAATAAGTGAAGAAGAAACCTTGAGGGTCATGAGATTTAGTGAAGGCGAGGAGTTTGCGAAGTTTAGAGGGCAAAGCGTCGGCTTGGGAATAATCAGGTGGTGGCGGCAGCCTTGTGTAGCCTCCGTGCGCTGCATTGTAGTTCTTCTCTCTTCGTCTCCTTCCTTTACCTCCCATCTCTCTCTCTCTCTCTCTCTCTCTTTTTCTCTCTGTAAACCCTAAATCACTGTAATTAGGTGGCTGTGGCTTTTTGGGCTTATTTGAGGCCCATCCTCCTACCTATCTTCTCTTTTCTTGACCCGGTAAAAATTATTTCAAGGAAATATAAAATCTCAGCTCATCTTTCAAAAATATTCACCAAAATACCCTCTAACCCCAAGTCCTAATTTTCGCCTGAATTTATTAATTTATTTTTCAAGAAAAATAAAAAAGAACAACTCCAAACTTGCTCTTAGGTAGTTTTATAGAGAGAGAAAAAATTGTAATCTGCGTACCATACTTTTAATGTGAATTTACCTAAAATTTTAACAGTGTCGATTATAATTGACACTCATGTAATTAAATTAGTATCAGTCACCCAAAAACTTTCTTTTAAAACTTAGCAAAACCAACTTGAAATTACGGATTGTTACACTATATTGAAACTAGCCACTATTTTTTTCAAGTGGGTGACCTTATTTTCACTTGCATTTACACTAAATTGATGATGTGTAGTGTAGGCAATTTTTCAACTCTTTATATCTTAAAGGTTTGAGGCCTTTTAAATAAAGGAAACTAATATATGTGGACAACGCTAATGGGTACAACTCAGTTAGTTGAGTTCTTCCAATTCTACTCATGTGGGCAGAACAAAACACCTGTTTTTGCATGGCATCAATTAGCATCCTTTGTGAATAGAAATTAGGCTCACCAGTGTCATGTGCGGTCAAACGGCTAGTGAAGACAACGCAACGGTGTAACAATTTGTAAAGACAACGCAACGGTGTAACAATTTGTAACTTTAAGATTTAATTTGAGTAATGCTATTTGGACACACAACATTGACATCCGCTGATGTGTCAATGTATCATTTGCTGAATAGAAAACGAGGAGAAAAGAAGAGAAAATGATACATTGACACGTCAGCGGGTGTCCCTAAGTGTGTCAATGTTGTGTGTCCAAATAGCATTACTCATTTAATTTTGTCAATTTGTTACATAAGGAAGTCCTGTATCATCTTTTTTTTTTTTTTTTGGGTCTGAAAAAGTCTTGTATCATCTTAAGTAGACAAAATAATAACTTAAATTTGGGGTTGGGATAAAAATGCAGAGAAATTGTAAACCATAATAACGTAACAACTACTTCCAGTGGAAATTTCGACCGACTCAGTTCAGTTTGGCACAAGAAAACCAAGTTTCAATCAATCTCTCTTAATGAACAGTCCTGGCAACCAAATCCAGTACTTTACAAGAATGAATAGCTTCTATATTTTCATTCACTAAAATTAATATATAAAAAATCAATGGACAAAAATGAACAGCTCGAGGCCCCGATAGACTTGAACTCATCGTCTCAATGTACATACTTACAACCGAATTGAGTCAAAAAAAACCCTCGCAGCAACTCTAATAACCTGTAACTCTAGGTATAAAGATAGGGTTCTTCTGCTTACCTAATACACATATGTTACACTCAAAACACAGCTCAAAACTGAATGAATTGGCTCGATTAACAAACCGGGGGGGCCGCTGGCATGCCCTTGCAGTTCTTGCCTTGGTGGTAACTTGTATTGGGTATTTCTGTATCCTTTTCCGGTATGTCCTAAAACTATGATTTAATGAGGGGACTTAGCCCATCGCCTTCCCAACCAAGCTTGAGCATGTGATCCACCACTTTCAAGCTCAACTGCAAGCAATAAGCAGCAGATTTACAATGTTATAGGAAAGTGAATTTTATAATTATTATGCACATGAAAGTCAAGAGGAGGTTCCTCCAACCAGACTGGAACCCCAGTATCAAGTTGGATAAAATCACAAAATCAACTCTAATAAAAATTAAATGAGGAAAACAAATTTTTGACTTACAGCAGGATCCGTGAAAATTATCAACTGTTTATCTGCAGTTGACACCAAAAGGTTTGTGTTATCTGCGTTTAGTGCTAGAGATATGATATCCTGTCCTTCTCCCAACTTCAATACATGAAAAACCTGCAGCGGAAAGTACCACAGGCTTGTTAACAAGACAGGAACCAGTTCACTTATGAAACCAGACATGCATTACATCAAATGGGTAAGATCCAACCCGGGAAGACACATCAGAAAAGACAAGAACGAATGAAAGCCCCTATTGCAGAATTTTTTATCATGTGGAAAGCAAGATCCCCAATTGTCAAACAAGTCAGATTGTTCCAACGTAGGAAATTTAACCAACAAAAAAGTCAAAGAAAAACATATGGCTAACCTAGAAGGAAAAGCACCCTAATTTGCATTTCTCATACCTTTAGTGTATGAAGATCCAGAAAGCAAATTGAAGGCAATGTAATGTCCAATCTGTTGTTTTCGTCAGTTTTATCTGCTCCTGATTAAGATCCCAAATTCTGTGTTATTCAGTTTCAAATCCCAGCTTCCTCTATCAATTTCCATAGATGAGTTTATTCCAATCAAAGCACTCCATCCATCAACAGAAATTTCCATACAACTGATGCTACCAGAGAAAGGTATCTGAGCTCTGCCAATCAGAACCCCATTAAGAGTAAAGGTATTCAGAGTATTGAGTGTTTTATTCCAAGTCAATACAATTCCCTCAGATGATAGGCAGACAGCATGCGCCTCCACACCAGGTAGCCTTCTGATCAACCGACCTCTTCTTATAGAGTGCAAGAGAACATCTGATGAATCGGAGCATGAAACGACAATGCCAAGATCTGAGCTGACACAACAACAGAGTATTTCCCTCTGGTGGCCTCGAAGAACATGTATGGGACCTTCAATACGACGCCTCCTGCTTTTGTCTGCTAATATGTGTGATAAATTACTACCACTGGTTGTGTGCGGTATATCTGTCCCACTGGAAGGCTCTGATACACTACTAGACCGAGAGGTAAATGCCCTATGTATTCTCCAAAGTAAAACAGTGGTGTCTCGGGATCCGTCACAAGGTAGTTGCTATCAGGTGAAAGTCCAAGGCAAGTCACTGGAGCACAATGGCCAAAGGCTGTCTCTAATGTTTTTGCTCCATCTGATGATATTACCTTGATACTGTTATCCACATGCCCACCTAGTTACGAGCCAGAAACTAGCACTCAGATTCCAATTTATTTAAAAATGATATGAGACAGTTAAAACAAGATATAATACATGCCCAGCTAGTTACAAGCCAAATAGTATCACATGATATTTTCTGAATAAACAAAATGAGTAAACACTTAACAATGGTTTATCATTTTTATTCTTAGGAGCACTGACAGCTTTTTACATACTGCATAGGTTGAATAACTGTCAATTTAAAAAACACACGAGCACACAAATGAGAAGGGAAAATTCCAAATTTCCTTGGTCGCGTCTTCAAGTAAGTGCCCTCATATTCTCTAACATCAAACAGACTATTGACTATATTAAAAAAGAAATTCACACATTTATTGAATGGCAAAGGCTCTACCACCTGCAGTTATACATAAAACATTTTAAAATGATGCATGAATGGAGGAATAATGTTGTCATAATAAAATGCAAACACCCAGAAGAAAATTGTTCCACAGTCGAAGTTTCCTATTAACACAAAGTTATATAAGGTTTCCTATTAATTTCTCTTGTACTTCCATCATTTTACTGCTTTAATCTTACTCTAAATTGCTAATCACCTATTCGGTAACATTTTCGATTTTGGTTTTTATTTTAAATTAGAGAAGGAACAATGAGAGAATAGTGAGAAGAGAGATGATAGATGTGAGGGAGGGATGAGAGAATGTATATGGAATGATTCATAAAATATAAACTAGAAAACCAATTTTTTAAAAACAGTTTTGGTTTTATATATTCTCTCTCATTATTTATCAACTGAGATCTACAACAAATCCTCTAGCCTTTGGGACATGTTTTCCCTCTTTAATTTTGAAAAGGAGACAAAAAAAACTAAAAACCAAAAACATAAATATTATCAAACATTAACAAAATACTTTTTACATAATAGAACAAAGCAGAGGAAACTGAGGTAAGGAAGTGAACACATACCGGTGATTATTTCTTTATCACATGTTATGGATACTATAGCTGAGCTTGTAATTCCAGATGTAGCAAATGCCAGCGCTTGGGGAAAATGCCATTCATCAGAACCAGATCCAGCTGGCCCTTTGAACATTCGGATAAATGTTCCACCAGTGGAGCTTGCTGTAGCCTTTCCATGTTGAAAGAGGAAAGGCATACCCTGGCCATCGGGTGTGTTTGGCTGCCACTTGTGCTCTGCAACATTTGCTGCTGGTGCATTTATATTAGCAATAATGACAGCATCTGACGAAGCATGAATGGCTGCTGCAGGAAGATTGCAGCGCTCAGGAGCAGGAACAGCATATGGTTTGACTTCTTTTGGGTTTCGAAAGATGGTCTGACATCCAAAAATCAATCACAAAAATGTTTCATATAAAGGAAATCTACACGTAATGCATAATAATCCAATACCAGAAATATTTTCATAAAAAAATAAAATCCGTATCAGTTATCCAAAATGTATTGTACAGTGACAGATGTATTATTCAGTTAAGTTTCTTGTTTTTCACAAGATAAAGTTACCTGCAAATGAAGAACATCTGCCAATGGCAGCTTCTTCAAGTGAGGAATCGTAAGCAGTTGGGATGGTGTTTGCCCAAAGTATGCAATCTGGTCCTGTGTTGCACGCTGTTGTACCTGTTTTGGCAGATCAAGGGAAAAGGAAATTATGAATCAACCAATTATGGATAAAATCAAACAGATGCCAAAGGAAACTAGACTTACTGGGTCTGAGATCTTATCAATATCAACAGTCCCTTCATAGGTAATGTAAAAGAAGACATTATTTGCCAATATAGCTTCTTTGCCACGTTGCTTATACCTGAATATTCCAATTCATTAATGAAAATAACAGTTTCAAAAAGAAAACTCTCAAAGTTGATATATACAGACAAATTCTAGAGTTCTCACCAACTTATAAAAGATGACAAAAAAGGCAAAACTAAACAAGGTGAAGAAACCAAATAATTTATAAATAATTTTGGTAAAAATAAATCTCCAAACAGAAACCTACCCGAATATGAGATCAATCCATTCATGCAAATGTGCAGATACATGCTCACTTTCAAGAGCCTTCCGATGTTTATGGATGAAATCAATTGGGTTTTCAGCCCAAGGTGGAAGTTTGACAGAATCTGACATGTAAATAGAAAAGCAGAACAATCAAACTCAGTTTAGTTGACAACAATCTACTAGTTCCACTAGTACAGTGTAGTCGAACCTACCAAGTTGTCCGCCTGTTTGTGTAGTACCAAAATCGATTGAATTTTCATTGGTTAACATCTCAGGGAGGTAGAATAACTCAGGAACCTAAGATACATAAATGAATTAATAACCAAAATATTGTCTTATTAGCCCCTGCAAGCAATCACTGTGTAAATGAAATAAAAAAAATCTTTGCATATTATTATACAAAATGAAGCTTTTACGAAAATGGTGAGACCATACCAATTCCTTCACATCACTCATGTCCTCAATGACTCCATTCCAAGTACCTGGAATATCTGAAAACATTCGATCTGCATGATCGAATTTTCCACCTTGCAGTTGTATTGACAGAGTTGTAAACGGTTCAACTCTAACAAGATAATATAGCACCTGTAATAAAATAATAATAAAAATAAATAAAACACCAGAAATCATGAAGAATTATCTCACCGATCTAATTCATCTAGCTAAAAAGAGTATCACATATTGGCTTCCATGTTACCCAATAACATAATAATATGATGTCAAAATTGCATTGAAGGGCTTTCTTCAAAAGAGTAGATAGTTGTGTGTGCCAGGTTAGGTAATGTAATGTAAATTAGCATCTGTTTTTCTCTAAGAGGAAAGGAACATTTTATTAACAAAACTAAAAAGTACACCTCAGTGGGCAAGGAGTAACACCACAGTGATACAAAATATATTACTGCAGCTAAACATTCCTAATCCTTCTAATCACTCTGCTCCCAACATTCTAGGAAACAGATGCCTACCAATCTATAAAATACTATCAAGAGTTACAATTACATAAACAGATGCCCACTGCTCTTCCACAACATCCCCTCTACAAATTAGCATTTATTTATTGACTAGCCACAACTTAGGATGAGCCCTATGAAGGGAATTTGAGTACTTTAGCATCTAAAAAGGGTTCCGGATTTAATCTTCAGGACGCACAAGCACTAGGTTCCACAAAGGCTGACTTCTGCAGCATCTATCATCAGGAAAGGTAAATTATTCTTTTACCCTTTTTTCTTTTGATAGGAAGCAAATCAGTTACTTTTTAGTAGGTGCCACCAGAAACCAATAATGTTATAACAGAAGGTGAAAATAAAATAAAATAAATAGTCATATGAGGGCATATCACAGAGGATGTAGTCAACAATATCATAAGCACGCATAAACATGCATC
Source organism: Prunus salicina (assembly GCA_020226455.1). Classification (NCBI taxonomy): domain Eukaryota; kingdom Viridiplantae; phylum Streptophyta; class Magnoliopsida; order Rosales; family Rosaceae; genus Prunus; species Prunus salicina. The sequence goes on along the minus strand of CM035343.1, from coordinate 13,296,543 downwards.
AACATCTTCTTTCCCCAAGTGAACTATGCCCGAGGACAAAATGGGATTGGTAAACACGAAATTAAAACTCAAAATATTTATTAAAAAAAACAAAGAAATATGCATTCAGACATGTTAAACATATGATATATACATTTGAAAGATAGTCTATTTATTTATCTTTTAAAGAATCATCTAATAAGTGTCTCAACAATAATTATGAGCACAACAAACGTGTAGTTAGCACAATACATGACAAAATATGAAAACTGAAAGACAAATGGGAAAGAACCTACTGTTCCAGCGCTAGAATAATGAGAACCATAATGGAATTTGGGTATGACTGGGTCCTCAAAGCTGGAATATCTCTCTTGAAATTTTTTCAATCGATCAGCACTCAATGCACCAACAGGCTGTGTGGTACATAAAACACTCATTAACATCAGGATGAGCAAATCTAAACAAATGGATGCATTATTTCAATTATACCACCTTTGAAAGATCTCGATATGAAGAAGGGTCAGCAAGATCCAACCTCTTTGAACTGTAATCAGAAAGGATCCAAGGAAAAACAGGATACTGAAAGAAATAAAAAGAAATGTGAACATAAACAGTATTAATTCACATATAATACAAAACTATCCACAAAATTCCACCTGAGTGATGTCATTATAACTACGCCCAGCCAGTGTATTGAGCTGCATTAGGTATTCAAAATTGCTGATCTGCAAAATGGTTGTAATTTTACTGGTTATATTTTCCATATATTTCCATATTTATGTTCGTAAAGAAAAGAAAAATGGAAAAGAGAGGATTAGGAAGAGAAAAAACTGTTAATGAACTAGAACTTCAATCAGAATTCCTACCTCCCACCTAGCCCAACGCTCCATAAGCTGAGTTCTCTTTAGAAGTTGTTCGGGTCTCTACAAAACAAATCAATTCATCAGTTCTAAAATGTAATAACACAGAATAAGGAATTAAGTCTTGTATTAGTACTATCCAACTTAGAAAGCCTCCGCATACACCAAGCATAAAATATCAATTCCTAAGAAAACAGTTTTTTTTTTTTTTTGGGATAAGTACGAAGACATAAAGTTGTTCAGGTCTCTACAATACCTAATTTAAGTTCTAAAAAAGTGCTACTCAAGTTTGGAAAACTCCACATACACCAAAAGTATAATTTCTTAATTTCACAACCACAAACACACACACAATCAAATAATAGTTTACATCACAACATATTTTTGTACTTTGGAAATGCAATGATCCTATATTTTTTTCTATGTCTACTCAATAGTGGTTTATGTTATAAAAGTTTTAGGTCACAAGTCAGTCCATTTTTTATTTTTGGAAAGTCAAACTTACCATTTTGTCCTTTTAATTTTGCGTAACTTTTGATTATTTTGGGTGTTTTAGTTTTAACTTTTATGGCTTGTTTATTTACTTAGACTGGGGGAAGTCATGAATTGGGGAAGTTAGGAATAAGAGAGAGAAGGAATGGGTATGGGATCAACTACTCCCCCATCATCAATCTAATTCCTATTTTTTCAGATATTAATATTGTAGTGTGGAACCCACATACTTTTTTATTCCGTATGTGTTAGCAGATAGAGGGAAAGTCAGAAATCAGAACATCTCAAATTTTGTAATACTGGATTTTTTTTATATACCAAAATGAAATTAGCCTAGTTATAGAACTTGGTCGGTTTATACCACTCCATAAGTTAATCCAACAGGTGACCAATCAAAATTTTGCAACAGATGTACACATACCATGCACACGATCAATGGAATTATTAAACAGTTGTAATGTGGTTACTAAGCTAGACACACAAACACAAACCGGCAAGTAAACTCAACCTCAGACAAGGAAAAGTGGTGAAAACCTGAGTTGCTAGATATATGTTATTCAAATGAGGAGGCCGTGCTTGTACAATAGCTCGGTATGCATTTCTCCGTCCTTCAGTACTCTAAGAAAATAAAAGTTGGGAGGAGAAAAAGACAACAACATGGGATGATTAGCAGGTGGATTATAAGGGTTAGAAACAATCAAAATGCCTCCAATGATGAAAGAAAAAACAAAAGGCAAAATCTGAAATATTGCAATATAGCTACCCCAAAATCAAAGAAGAAGTTTGAACGATCAACCAAAAACAGCTCCAGAGCACTTCGTCTTAGGAGATATCTGTGACAAAAGTAGGTTATTGAACAAAGTATATACAAAGAAAAGGAAAAAGAGAGATATGAGTATTTTCATTTATGTCATTTTATATTACATTAATACCCATGTAAATCTACTATGGGATCACCTTCGGCTATATATTTGATGAAGGGAAGACATCAACCAGCTGCGATCTTTTTCTTGGTCTCTCATTTCGGTGCAATCTAGTATGTCTACTGCCCCATTGGGCTCACTGTTATCAACTATAAAATTTATTCTTCTACTTGTTACCTGAAAGAAGACATAGAATCCAAAACTAATTAGCATATATCATTACACAAGTCTCAGTTCAGGAAAAAGAATAAAAATTCAGTAACTAATTCTGATATATAAGAACCAAATATGACAACAAACAGACACTGAATGTATAAGAAAGGATGTCAGAGCATAGACTTGTAGACTTGCCTGAAAAGTTCCGCGTATGACCCTCAACGGTCGAACCATCGATGAAGGAAGTTCAAGAACGATTCTTTCATCAAGTTCACTCGGAACATATCCAGGTGCAACTGCTGATGAACTTTCGCCCATGTCTGGTTCACAAGCAACTTGTGGATCACCAAATTCCATAGATACCTGCGGGCTTTGCCCAGCTTTTTCAGATGGATGTGGATGATTCTCCCCAATTTCTTCCACACTAGAGGCTCTTCCCTCCAAATTATCAATTTCCCCTTGTTCATCATCTTCATTTACTGCTTCCATGGCTATTGCTTCTGGTGCTAGAATCGGAGCATTTGAGGAATGTATCACATTTTCTTGTTCTTTCATCTTATTATGATCCTCATAATTGGCAGCAGCACCAAAATGATCAGAACCTTTGTAATTCCTTCTTATACATCGTCTCATCCGAGAAGAACTTTCCATAAAGTCTAGCTTCCAAAAAACCTACAGAACATTTACTATGTCTTTAGAAAATATATTTTTAGATACCAAAAAAAAAAAATAATAATAAAGCACAAAAGATACAAAATAGTGTTAAAGTTATAAGAGCAACAAAGATGAGGCTAAATATAAAAGCATAAATTGTTGAGAATATATAACCAGGCATAAAACCAGACACCATTGTTGCTCCACAAGAAACTTGAATTAATGTAGCAAAATTTGAAAAATCCAGTAAAACAGAACTAGTTATCTCAAAACATACAGGCGCAGGCTTGCATAATTGGTCTCCAGATGGCCCGAAAAGACACTTCATCTCAATCAAGCAATGCATGAGTTTGCGCCATGCACGAACTCCATTGCCCAAACGGTGACGAGTTATTAGATCAACTTGAGAACGTCTGTCAACCTGGAGAGCAAGAAAAGAAAATATCAGATATCCAACCTCAATGTGTATTAAAATATAGGAGGACAAAAGTACAGGTGAAACCTCAGATCGTTGAATGTTTCTTGCTAAAGCAAAACTTGCAACAAGAACAGCAATAAATTTGTACGATAAAGCATTAAAATCTTTTCCATAGACAGATTTTGTATCGACTGGCTGCAAACATTCCATCCAGGCAACCCCCATTGCTTCAGAAACATTCCATCTCTTCACACGCTCCATGTCACCAGCGCTTCTCCGCTGTGCAGATGTGGCCATTGCCACAGCACTGAGACCCCTCCCTGAACCAATTTTGGCATTACGTTCAAGATCACGGGCTGCAGCCAAGGCAGCAGCTTTTGCAGCAGCTTTGTCCTTGGGTAGACCCGGTAATTTGTCAGGCTGCTCCAAAGGTTTTTGAAAGCTCGAAAATGTGTGAAGCTTAGCAGTTTTCCGCTCAAGTAATGAGGAGTCACGCCTAAGCTGAGAATTTGTGGTAGGAGCTGGAGTTTCTGCACCAGAGGCACCAGCAGCTATCATTGCCAGTGCCATTGCAGCAGGTGGTGATGCAAAAGCAGCAGCCCAAGCTGGAGAGATCATAGCAAGAGCAGCCTGAAAAAAATATGGTCAAAATGTCTCAAAATGGTGAAGAAATAGATTTGAAGACAATAGACTCCAGGGAGAAGAAGATAGCTTCAGCTTTATACATTCACAGGTGCAACAAGGAGGCACAGAGAGACGTCCACATGGTTGCAATAACTTACACAAAGAGACACATTAAAGTATGCAAGAGAGAAGTTGCAATAATGCAAGAGCGAAACTAACCACCCTCCAACAACTAAAGATCTAAGTGCATGAAAAATTCATTAATTCTACAGAGAACATAAATAGATTAATAAAGAAGGCAACCTCTATTGGTAGGGCATCAGCAGCCAATGCACGGTCTTCAACCATAAGAGGATTCAAACCGTCACCAGTTGCAAGTTCATGAATTCCAGCCAAAAGTGGCCGCCATCTCCTCAAAACAGCAACAAATGGTGGTACAATGGCCTCAAGGTACTGTTTACGGAGAGGCTTTTTATCCCTGCCAACAGCATGATATAACTGCAAGAAACAAGGCAACAATGGCATTTCAACAAGAAATAATAATTGGTAAACAAGGCAACCATAATACCAAATTTTCAAGGAGTGTGTGGAAGGGAAGAAATATCAAGACTCTGAGATACAGTCTAAAAGTCTTTGAATGTTAACAATTGATAAGAGTGTAGCTAACAGGTAAAATGTACACCAATTTACCATTTTTATTTATTTATACGAGTATAACCAATTCACCATAACACTGAAAAGGAAACCAACCTCAGAATAAAGAACACAGGAAGCAACCAAGACTCTCTGTCTCTTGGAATCAGAAATCGCCATGTTTAGAACAGGTGAAAGCACACTGTGAATCATTAATATGAATTAGTTGTAATGCTCATTTTTTACAAACATGCACACAAGGAATAAACAAATGTATTCAGAATCATCATGGACATGAAATCACCTCCACAACAACGCTGAGCGTGGTTGCCTCCCTTCTGATTTCCCATCTTCTATACTTACATTCCTCATGAGCAGACTCTGTTCACCATCATCTTCTTCCCTCATTGAAAGAAGAGCCATTCGAAGCATGCATAAGAATGGTTGGTCACTGTCCAATAACTGGTAGAGTGCTGCCATCCCTCCCATTCCAGTCCCTGATCCACCACCTATGCCAAGTCCACCGCCAAGTCCTGAATCATCCAATAGCAAAGCTTGGAGCATTGCCACAGACTTTTTCACCAAAGGAAGCTCAATCCAGATTCCATTTGCATCCTTCTCCAGTGCAGACTTCCAAGATTCCCAACCACTGCCACCACCACCAAAGGCAGCTGAGGTTGAAGGAAGGCCAACACCATACCACAATCGGCTCCTATACTTCCACCCCACAGCTAAATCCATGGCACAGCTTCCATACGATACAAAAGCACAGGAAACAGAACCATAAGGCTCAGCTGCTGCAGCAGCAGTAAGACGTTCCATCACTGCTGCAGATATTTGACCACTCGCATCAGCCATTGACGCAAGAAGCTGATCAAAAACTTACAAGCGTAAGCCCCATGAATAAACATGTTATTGTATAAGAAAAAAGAACATAAGACAAGAAATACAGAATTTAATTTTGATAAAATGGCCTAATTAGCAAAGAAAAAGGAATAGTAACCAAGAATATAAGATATAAACTAAGAATATGCAGCAGAAAGAAAATAATAGAAAATTCACATTAAACCAAAAGGTATGAGAGGGACGGTTGCCAAGAGTATGAATATCAGAACCGAGATAAAGGAAACATAATATTAATATGTTTTTTCATTTCTTTTCTTTAATGGGGGTGAGGGGAGAGAACAAACATTATAGATGCACAACTAAATGGAATATATAAGATACGAATCATATTAGAAACAAATAACTGTAAGATTGTGAACATTTTCTCATGTGTTTTGTGCATATGCTGTTGACATACATCAAGAGGAAGCCCAGATTCACTAGACAATGACTTGCGATCACCCAAAGCTCCGAACGAATCTCCACCAACTGTATTCAGCGAATTTAAGTTGTTATTCATGGGAGACACGAGAGAAAGGGGTGATGGAGAACTATCTGCAGCGCGTGAAGCACAAGATAGTTTGCTTTGTAACCGTAAATGATCCTCGACAAGCATTAGTATCACAATTGCATTCTCTACCAAAGCCACAGAAAGCTGAGCTGCATTCTCTGCTTCTGCCTTAGAATCATTTGGTGATAAACCCTCCAATGCCACATTAGCAGCTGCTGCAGCAATAACTTGAGTCTGTGGTAAAAGAAAAGATTATTTCTTTTTTTTTTTAATTAGTCAACTTACAAAATCAAAAGTAACAATAGTTCTTCTCTTACAAGGCATTAACAAAAAGTGCCAAATGGGAAGTAAACAAGGATAACACCGTGAGAGAGAGTAGGAGAGAGAGGTTTCAGACTCCAAAAAAGATGCAAAAGGTAACAGGATAAAATACAAAGGTTACCTGAACCTGGAGCTCTCTAGCGGCAAAGTCCAGCAAACCACCTAAAAGCCTCCTTTTAAAAATGGGCAATGATTCTTCACGTCTTCCAAAAATGAAGTACATTAACCAATTTAGGTAATCAATAAACCATTAGGATTCCAAGATGAACAAAAAGCACCAACTGTTAATAATTATTTTTATTAAAGTGAACCAATAGTACAGTAAGCTGAAAAGCACTCAAACAGGGCAAGCTGAGAAAACCTTGAAAAAATAAAGCCAGCAGAACAACCAGGCAACAAAATGTCAATCTAAAGTCAAAATCCTAATAGATAGCTACTTCCCAATCTGAGATGAGAATGAAGAAAGGACAGTCTCCGAACTCAGAAGAAACCAACACCCAAATCAAGCAAACTATCTGGCATTGCCCGATAAATAGTCCACTTTCAAAAATTAAACGTTCCCTTCCTACCAAACCACCCAAAAGACTGCTAAGTTAACACACAACAGCTCCATTAAACCTTTGCCTTCTTCCCACTTTGTTATCAAATTCCAGTCAATGTGGACAAAAAGTACCACCATCAAAATATTGTTCAAATTACCGACAGATAAAACATAGGTTACCCTAGGAAAAACAAAGAAGCTTTGAAGCAATAAGTCATAGAAAAACATGGTGTAGAAGATTGGCAGTAATTTCAGCACAGAACAAATATTCGTAAATGCACACCGGTAAACTTTCCAAGCAGAGACCTCACAAAATCATGTTATGTTGACAAGCATTCAAATTAGTATCTCTAAAAAAAGTTTCTTTTTAAAAAAAACCACATAGCATACAAGTAGGACAAGTAACAGGGCAGTTTTGGACCAGGTCAAACATAATCTGAATCCTACTTACACAAACAAGATTTCACTCCTTGATACCACAAAACCATTTGAAGAAAGAAAAACATATTATCCAGTTTGGAGAAAAGTACAGCAGCAGTTGAAAGATTTATTTCATGACTTGACAAATCATCCATATTCACATTGGGAAACTTCCCAGAGTTAGCCAGAGATGTAAAACAATACCTAACCCGTTGCTCTCCAGTGTTTGATCCACCAACAATACAAAGCCACTCTGCACAATGAATTGTAGCTTCAATATCCTGTAGAAGGGAAGTGATAACAATATGAATGGAACTGATTAACTAGAGAATAACTTATTCTAAACAGCAGCACCAAACTTCGCATACATTGATATATGTACAGGCAGTATATAGAGAAAGATCAGAACTCTTAAATAGGCGCACATACATATGATCCATTAATATCTAAATTAGCAAAGTTCAAAAGGTTGGATAACCACAATTCTATCTGGCAAAGACCAGTAAATAATTCGGTGAGCTCAATTGGTTTTTTATTTATTTATTTATTTAATAGAAACATTTGTATTGATAATCAAGAGGAGAAATTATCCTCGATCATACAAAAAAAGGAATTCGGACTCATTAAGCACCAGAATACCTAAAATAAAAAACAACTAACCTACTATGCCCGAAAATAAATCTGTAATTAGAAAACAACTTATGTAAAATCATTTTAAAACTGCCACCATATCTGTCATGATGATAGAATAATGATAACCCTTGAACTGCCCCGAAACCGATGCCCAAAGAGATGCCCAAAATTTAACTCTATCCCATAATTCCTCAACCCTTACTCCTATATGTCCTGAAAAATTCTTCGATTGCACTCCATCCAAATATTCCAGAAGATAGCATGAACTAAACAATCTCGTAGAATTCAAGCTCTCTTCCCCCTCCCCGAAACCACCAACTTGATACTAAGGAACTCAAAACACCCTTTAGGAATCACCCACTCCGAATAAGCCTTCTAGTTAGAACTGTCTTAGAAGTGTGACAGCATGCAACAAAGACCCAAGAAAGGATTCATGGATCACTGAAATAGAGTGAGTTCTTAAAGAGAAAAGAGTAGTCAAGATATATGGATATGAACTTAGGAGATAGTTGATAAAACATTTTATACATGGTCAAGAAGCAGAAAAATATTTATGTAGAGGGCCCCAAGTAATCTGGGAAAATGGACACATGTAGCCCTCTTTTTTTAAGAAGAAACAAATTGTAGGTAGCCCTCTTTAGTTGAGGTTATTTGAGTTCATATATTTCCATTTCAGGTATATAATTTCATATCTCTACTTCATTTTCGCAGCATATTACTTCTTTTCGCCTGAGTTGCAATATATTAATTTCACACATGCAAGTAGATGGATTAACCAGATCATCAATGTGCTTGCTAGCTTTATGAAAAATCATCTCCTCTTAGCTTGAAATCACCAAAATTCCGTCATACAAATCAAGAATTTTTTTTTTCTTTTCCATCATGCAAATCAATATTTCATTTCAACATTTTTCCAAAGTACAGATCTATTCTACAAGGATGGTTAAAAACTCCATTCCAAGTAAACCTTGAATCAAAAGCTGAGTATAGGCAGACAAGCACAAGAAACTATGGCAAACTAAGGAATATAAGAGCATGATTAGGATAAAATACAATGCACAAAAACCTAAAAGATATACACAGGTTACCAAAAATCAACATATACAGAAGCCACAATCATACAAGGACAACCAGGTTAACTGATGTGAAAGTATATATATACACACATAAATCTAACCTTCCAGCCATCTTTTTGACGCATTGAATGCTCCAACATGATAATCAGGAAGTTGTGTATGAGGTCCTCTATATCTCCTGAGCTTGAAGAATCAGAATGTTTGTCTGCATCCATCTGTAAAAACAGGTAATGCAATATTGCGAACATGGAGTTAGGGTTGCTCTCAAGTCCCAATCAATTAAAACAGATAAGATCCCATGCCATTGAAACATAAAACCCTCTTACTCGAACTAAATGTCATATTTCAAACATTCCAGTTGTTTGGGCTGGCTTACAAAGTGAGGGATAGTGCTCCCTCTTCCTACATCACATTCCTTCATGGTTTCAACCCAACAATTCCCCTTTAATAAAGGAACAGATGAACCACTGACCATAGAGGCTGGTGGTATATATCACACTTTAATTGCAATGCCTAACGCAGCTCATAAGTGATATTTTAGAATAATGTTAAAAGACGTTACCTCATAGCTAGAGATAAGAACCTCAAGAAGCCATTCCGGCCATTCCTCCATTTGTGTCAGACTGCTTCTGTTTTCTGAATGACTGCAAGCCAAAAACAGAAGATCCTGAAATCATATAGAAAAAGCATCTTAGAATAGGAAACAGAACATCAAGGAGGATTCAACAACGAAACCCATATAAGCAAGAAATACAGTATGTGTAAACAATTCTTGCCCTTTAGTCATAGTCTCTTACTACACTAAATTTGAGAAGCCTGAAAATTCTTATGCTTCACAAAATTAAGCTGTTTCAACCAACATTCAATGATTCCAGAGGCGAAGGCATTATTTGAGGTGCTTCACTACCCATGAGGCAAGGCATTGCCTTGAGGGATAAGCTTTTTCATACTTGAGCTTTTACATTCCAAAATATATGAAAAGAGTTGAAAAACGTTAACATACAGAATTTCTGAACCACAAACATCAAAGTCATAATGCAATAAATAAAACCTCATACAATTGGAACAATCAATCCTAAGTATTCATCAAAACTCCCAAAATGTATAATAGTCTCAGCAACTGAGTACTAGCAATCGATATGGGAGACATTGTAAGCATCCAGTTTTCTAGCCACGACTCCCTATAACATTCAAATACTTAGGCATCGTGTGATTAGAGACACCTATTCCTGCACAGCTCAACTTCATTAATGCAAAGGTCTTCCCCTTTGTACAATCAGCAATAAGTTGCAGTGGGGGTTTAAGTATGGCCCAACTACCCAGTTTTAGGAGAAACTTGAATGAGTTTGAGGTGTCAGAAATAGCTTCTTTGTTGTCTCTACTTGAAAATGTCTGTATCAACTCTTCCAGGATTAATTCAAGAAAATGGGGCCTAGATACCATGGGGAGTCACTCCAACAAGTGTTATTACTGTTACCTGAGTAATTCTGGCTCAGAGTCTTCCTTCAATCCCCATGGTTTGCTTTGGTTATCTAGAACTCCCACCAAGGTGAAGATTCTGTCATGGCTAATGGCTCACAGAAAGGTGAATACTTGTGATATGGTTTAAAGGAGACAAAATACCTGCTAATCCCCCCAACGGTGTATTTTGTGTAAGAAGAATTTGAAACCAGTTCATATTTTCCTTCATTGCCCTGTGACGTTGAGTCTTTGACTTAAGTTGGGTCATCCGAAAGGATTGCTTTTCCTTTCTCTGCAAGAGCCATAAAATGGTGTGCAAGGGTAAGAAGACCAAAGTCATGTGGGGTTGTATGGTTCTGGCTGTGAACTGTTTGGATGAAGAGAAGCAAAACAGTTTCTGAAGATTATGTTGGTGTAGGGGTTGGGGGTTATGGGAAAAAGTTTGGCTTTGATCAGCACTATGAGCATCTGTATTCACAGAGTTTAGTTCTCAAACATTTGACTATACTGGCAAGCTGCTAGTTGTTAGTTCTGTGCATTTGTGAGGGTCTTTTTGTTTCAGCTGAGTCTTTGATTTGTTTGGTTTTGGCTTTTCTGAAATAGTCCCCTTGTCCATTTTTTCTGTTCTTCGCAATTTTATTGCTTTTCAGCACATTTTCTCTTTATATAAAAAAATACAAAACCCAGTCTACCCTCAAGGGGCTCCCTTAAAAACCTCGAATCAGGGACACAGTGTCTCTCAATAGACATTGCCACTACTTTGTTAACTGTTCAACAGTCAGTAACTGATGCTGACTTGCCCAGATTCAACTGCAACCATGTAAAGGAGTGTATGCACTGTCTGGCACACATTTTATGCAAGAGATGCCTCAGCGAAAAGGCCTACACCTTAGAGGACTTCAGCTAAACAAGGGAACACCCTTGAAGACATTTCTAAAATTTTTAGAATATAAAATGGCTCTTGCCACTTCATTAACAATTGCATCTAAAAAGGCATTTTTGTTTATTCCAATTCCCACATTAATTTCATTCAACAAATTCACATATAATAGATAGACACACAGCAGGATGGGAAAAATAAAAGATACCTGTAGCGCTCGGCTTTGCAAAGCCTTAGGTGCGTATGGAAGTGAACGCAGGAGAACCAAAAGAAGTTGCAAATGTTCAAATTGATGACCAGAATCGTAGAAGTTCAACCCATCATCAGTTGACGAGGCATTGATCTAAAGATAAAACAAAAACATGTTCACACGTTTAAAATGTTGACCATTTTAGAAAGCACAAAATTATTAAATGAAACTAATCCACCCCTTTAAAATCTAAGTGGATTTTAGCACCAATGAAGGTGCTTTTGATATAAAAGGAACACTAAACGCATATTCAGGATTAAAACAAACCAAATGACGAGGAGTCCCTTCTTTTGAAGGAACAAAATTGTCCTTAATAAACAAACCCATCACAACATATGAGCACGGAAGAATAAGTATGTCTTACCGAAGCACCCAACAATGCTGTATACACATTGCTGGTCAAAAGCCTGTTTGGTGCTGCTTGGAAAGCCTTTTGTAAAGCAAAAAGTAAAAGGCAAACTTTATCTTCAAACATGGTACCACCTCCATCATTGAGTGCACTACCTATAAGACTGTTTGCCATATCTGAGGGAGCACGTGAACCAAATTTCAAATACCCTGATGCAACTAAAGCACCTAGAAGCCCGATGATTCCCACAACCACCCCATCACTTTTATCGATATTGTAAACATTATTCCTTGCATTGTCAGCACTAATTGATAGATCTATACCACCAAGATTCTTTGTAAAAGCACTTTCTGAAGTAGAAGCCATTCTTCCTATTTTCAAATCAGGGGAAACAGCAACAGGACTGCTACCTTCAGGGGTTTGAGATTCACCAACTTCCTCATGCAAATTAAGTTCCTTTCCCTCTGATGATTCATCATCCTGAACTTTTTCAGACACCACCGTGCCACTATCTGGCTCAGGTCCTTGGACTGACAAAATTTCATCATTCTTGGTCATGGATTCTGGAATACTATAGTCACCAGCTTTCGCTTCTCGTTGCAGCAAAACAAGAAGGGTCTCTATACCACCACAATCTATAAATGCCTCTGCAAACGTCTGAGCTCTTGACGCATTTGGCTGTACCACCAACCTGTAAATCAGATGCAATACCCTTGCAACCTGGAAGAAGAACACTTTTTAGAGCCATATATCAACATCAACCATTAATCATTATACATCCAAAAGGCCCTAGTATTGTTCTTAATTATTCTAAACTTAAAGTTTCTTGTCTCTTAGGAGTGTGGTTTAAGTCTGTCTGTAGTTTGCTTGAGGATTGCTCTTATCCTCTTGTTTATCAATATAATCGTTTCTATCAAAAAATAAATTAATCTAAACTTAAAGTGAGAAGTCAAGATCAAAGAGAATCAAGATTCATGCAGAAAATATTCCGTGAAGCATATAGTTGCAGGACCCTTAAGTTCCTCAGAAATATTCAGGAAAAAGAAAAACTTCTTGACAATGTACTAACACGGTTTACAATTTAGAAAAATTGCTGAATGAGCCAAAAGAAAGGACTTGGTTATCTTTTTTGGTAAGACGCTAAGAGCCCAAGTCTATAGGTTTCTGTCCTCTTTCCTTCACAAAATAGAAAAAGGGTTGTCAAACACAAATAAAAATAAGAAAAAACCTTGGTTATCATGTTCTCAACCATCCATTTTAATTGAGTGAGCTTTCTTGTCATATTTCTAAGAATTTTGAAATTCTTTTTGAAAAGATATTTCTAAGAATTTGGAAAACAAGAACAGAAAAATAGTAAGGCAGTGTGTTTAAGTCTCATAAACCTGTAAAATTAGTACAAAGTGTTCAAACGTCAAACCAAAAAAAATTAATGCCAATGCAGTAGTAAGGTATGAATCATATGGTGTGCACATCCAAGCCACAAGACAAAGGCCAGGTGTTTAGGCAGTTGGACCATAGGCCCTACTTAATCCATATGGACGATTTGAGGTGGCCTGCAAAAGTATATAGGAAAGAAGAAGCCAGTAGATGGAGCAACTATGTCTTACAAGAGCTTCATTAACTCATACTAGGGGTGCAACTCATCAGAGTAAGCAAAAAAGAGTATTGTGTGCCATATTACAACAGGTCCTGCATTTTTTTTTTTTTTTTTCTTTTAAGAGAAACAGAATTTTATTAAAAGTAGAAAAGCTAATTACAAAGATTGGATAAGGAATCCACAATCTGAAGAGAAGAGAAAATACAATAAAAGACTACTCGGAAAAAAAGTCAGTTAGAAAAAGCTCAAAATTCGAAAAAATCTAGTCTCACTTCACAGCTGCTAACAAATCCAACATTATATAAGAATGAGAATAATACAGTAGGTCCTGTATATGATGCTCCAATATTACAATTGCCAAGTTAAAATGCAATTGAATTGGGCAGTGGGAGGGGGGAGGGGAGAAGATAAACTGTACTGAGCAAGTAGCCACACCATAATATAAATTCTATCTAGGAAAACAATCTTTTGCAAAGTAATTTTACCTGATTGGGTTGTGGGCAGTCAACCATGAAGCCCAGTAAACAACGAACGTCATCTGAAGCCAATGAAGGAGGTGCTGCTCCTACTAGAAGTTCAATAATGACCAAGAGTTCATCAACCAAAGCATTCACTTCACCAACAGGACGTCTTGCCTCATTAAGTGATAGAGAAAAAGTATTCACTGAATCCTTTTCGCGAATTGTCCAATAGCATCTTCTGCAACTGTCAAGAAGCATCTGAATGGCATTAGCATCTCGCATTACCGATGACTCTGTGAAAACCATGTCTGCAAGTGATGAAAGAAGCTTCTTTTGTAGCCCATAGTTACATAAGCTCCAAATTTTTAGGTCCAATAGCAATGTACTGAAAAGCTGCACCTTGAGTGCATAATTCTTCTGCTGAGATTGACATAGGGATAAAATGGCAGCAACAAGTTCCTCGTCTCCCACACCATTTTGCTCTCCAGCATGAAGTGAAGACAAAGTTTGCAAAAGATAGTTTAAAATTCTTGATAGAACCTCTGGCCCTCTGGTACGACAGAACTCTTCATTGTTCCTAGGGTGTTGAATAGCCATGCAAATAGTTCGGAATATTGGGGCAGCAAGAGCAGTGGTAGCCAAAGACAAAGGAGGATTCCCTTGTCGTGGTTCCAGGCTATCTATATCCACACTGCTAACTGCCAAAGGAAGTAAAGACATAGGACCCCCATAGGCCAAGGCCCACAATGCCGCCACTGGTCGCATTCGTGTAGCAATATGTACCTGCCCAAGAACCTCAGCTGGTCTTCGAAGCATGCCTGAAATAACAGTAATAGGTAACTGAATAAAGAAAAGACAAGTACAAACTACCAAGGTACTCAAACCATGAAACACAAGGCCAAACCACCACCAAAGGTACTAAAATAAAATAAATAAGAGGCATCATTACAATAATCATCTGCATATTGGACCTTAACATTACCCCCCCAACTTAATTAAAAAATAAAGATCTACAGGGGGTTTGGGAATTGGCAGGGCAGAAGTGGGAGGAAAGAAAGACAGGAATTAAAAGTGGAGGTGGAAAATGTTCTCTCTTTTATGGAAGCAAGTAGAAAAGAAAGAAAAGGGAGGAGAAGATTTTCCCATGGGCCAACTAAACTCTCCAGAAGTTGAGAGAGAATGGAGAGACAAGGTTTAATTATTTAAATTACTATTTTGTCCTTACAGCCAAAAATAATGTCAATAACTATATTGAAATTAAGGGGAAAATAGTAAATTTCTGCTCTATGCTTTCCTTTCCTTCCTTTTTTTATTCTCATACAAATACAGGAAAATTGTTTCCGTTAAAGTTCTATTTTTTTAAGTTCTCTCATCCAAACAAAAGGAAGTTAAAACTCTTGTATTTTGTTTGCCCCTATTTTATTTCCTCATTCTGCCCCTATTTTACTGCACATGACCAATCCAACATCTAATGTAGCTTTTGTTTGGTTATTATTCATTGTAAGATACTGATGAAAACAGAAATGACTTGACCTGCTGCACCACTAGGAGAAGCATCTGGACAAAATCTCCCACTAAGCAAACTGGGATGATAGAGAAGGTGAATGCATCCTCCTAATTCTGCATCCAAAAGTGAACTTTCCACTGCCATATTTTGCACATGCACATTTGTTGCTAGCCATGGAAGCCCTGCCCCATGACCAAAAGAAGGAAGCACATCCCCTCCCCTAGAAGCCAAACGTGACATCCTTTCCGGGCCAATTGGTTCCTTAAAAATATAAACAGGCCCCATCTCAGCAAACAAAGGGCATTGACGGCGACGACGTTGTAAACCGGCCATTGTAGGAGGAGGATTTGTCCCAATGCAGCAAAATGCAAGCGGCTTAGAGATCCGAGGAAACTCAAAGGGTCGAGTTTCATACAACGATCCATCAATATACAACCTTAATTCACTCTCTGCTTTCCCAAGCAACCCCTGCTTGCAAGTATGCTCTAGCCCAATAAAGTACCAGCACTGAGGCTTGAATGCATGAGTAAAGTGTAAAGAAGCTTTCTTACCCTTTCCACTACCACTTTCAACCACCAAAAACTGTGCATGGAAGTATGCTTCCAATCCCTGATTGTCAGCAGATAAGAAACTGAACAGCCGTGGCATGTGTGCTGTGCCTTCACCAGCAAGTGCACTGGCAGCAGCAGCAGCTGACATGGCAGACGATTTTCCCGATTTGGCAGCAGCAGCTGCTGCAATTGCTGCAGCAGCGGTTGCTGCATTTAATGTATCTGCAAATGATTCAATGTAAATCCATGTTGCAAATGCATACCCATTGGTAAATGGCCAACGGCTCTCCCCTGGCCCAAGCAAACCTGAACTTTCACCATCAAACTCAAAAGTACAGGCTGGTCCTCTTGACTCCTTTCCACCCATTGCCTTCTCCAGTGCAATCATTAAGCGGGTTGACCAGACAGTAGTAAGTGTTCTGGTAATGACTTGAAACCATCTGTGCATATCGATAACACTAAGTGAATGCCCAGCTAAGTATTGAATGCAGTAACACAACGGAGCCCCATCCCATCTCATTTGCAGCGGTGAATCAACATCATGCACAAATATCTTCTCCGCTGACCTTAAAAGAACTCCTAATAAACCAGCCATTGAGCACATTGCTCTGTTTCTTGTACAAGCCCTTAATATTGCAAGTAACCCCCTGACCATTCGTGTCCGAGGGGCCATAATAACATCACTATCACCAACCCAAGGTAGCGAAGGAATAAGCGCACCTGAGACAATGGCAGCCCGAGAGTTCAGCATCACACTAGGAGGATTGTTATCCTCATCTTCTTCAAAACTTTCAACTCCACCCATTGTTGCAATAAGTGAATCAACTACCAAGTATGCAATGCCATCCATTTCCTCCCCACTTCCAAAACTCTCCACACCACTAACAATATTCTTTAATTTGTCTAAACTTTCAGGCTTCCCCATGATGGCGGAATCTACTAAATGCAATAACTCCGGAGATACATTTGGCATTGCAGGTTTTGGCCTTGGTTTTGGGGGTGAACCAGCAGGAGAATAACCTGCATCCCCATAAAAAGAAGAATCAAAACTAGTGGACGACATAGATGGCTTGTGACCAAATTTTCTGTCCTGCCCTGGGCTCCAGGCAGACTGATCATGTTGCATTTCATCAACTGCAGAAGAATTTAATTCTGCCGTAAATGTCTGTGAGGTATCTTCAAACTGACCAGATGATAGTCTGGTGGTATCTGAATTTGATGACTGATTTGAGTCCACATGACCACCCTGAGATGCACCAACAATCTTATCTTGATCTTTCAAAGAAACCTGCTCAAATTGGTCTTCATCCACAACCATAGTTGCAGAATCAACCCCTTGCAAGGTTACGCTATCATGTCCTACATCAGCTACATCACCATCGCTATTTTTCATATTTTCCTGATGAGACGGATCAATATTTTCCTGTACATCACCACCCACTTCATGATTATCTGAATCCTTCCTGGAATTTTTTTCAAATTCCTTCTTCCTCTCCTCTTCTTCTTCCATTATAATACAACTCTATAAATTATTCATATATACACCGAGTTACCTACAAAATATGGAAACAAATGAGGCATCCATATCATTCCAGTCAACCCTGTGAAACAATTATTCAATACGGAAATAAAGCTAATAATTGGCAGTCAATAACTTTCAAGCTAAAATTTAGTGGGATACCAGTAAATTCAACAAAATTATTCAATATCCACACAAAAGAATAAAATTTGTGGATATTATAATAAATTGAAAACACTTCCCACAGGTAAGATCATACCAAAAAAAAAAAATTCCTATGTTATCTTCAAAATTCATTCCAAAAAATAAAAAAATAAAAACAAAACAGCTCTCATCGCACACCACATAGTCTTCTCTAGCTGGAACTTGTATAGAAGAAACAATCTCCTTTTGGAACTCTTCTAGCAGTCTATTGCTTAGTGCTCCAAGTTGGGTTCACTTAAAGTAAACCCAATTTCATGGTAGTCCACAAGACATTAGCTACTGACTATTTACTCCAAATTTCCAAGTCCTTATTTCCCTGCACTTTTTGGAAGCCAAAAAAGCGGTTCACAAAGACTACCCTTTTAACTCACGCAGAGAACATAATTGAAGGTTTCAATCAAAAAAGTAAAGAAACTACAAGCATTTCACGGATCTATAAAAGGAAGGAACCAAAACACTCACATATTCATGCATGCGTATTCATATACATATACATTAACTTATTCCCAACTATTGAAATGGAGATCGATCTCGCTGCGCATTGTGGGTTTTACATGAATGCTGCGGATCGATCATGTTCATCGGACTACTGACCTATTTGTGTGTGAGTGTATACCAGCTTGTCGTAGCTAAAGAAAATGCACAGATCAGAATGAAATGGCAATTGATTGATATTGAAAAACACAACACAAGCAGTGATTAAATTCAAAATTAAAATTAAAATTTAGAAAGAAAAAAATGCGTCAACGAGGGAGGAAATTAAATTAAATACCTTGGAAAACAGGATCGGAAAATGGCGATGAAGTTGCAGCGATTACAGAATCCAGAAAATTGGAAAAGAAAATGAAAAAGGAAAAAATTGCAGAGAAAAGGAGCGAGATGTTTCAGAAAGAGAAGGCGAATTAGGCGCGAGAGAGACGGTGGATTTCGCAGGTAATAGAATTTGTGTGTGGGTCTGGAGGTCTGGGTGCCTTGCCCAGTCAAAAATCAAAATAATATGACCCAATGGGCTTGCTTTTCCAATTTCTTTCACTTTCTCTGTACGGAAAATATTTTTAAATCGCAAAAAATGAGGAACGGAAAGAAAAATATTGAATATTTTTGTAAGTATAAGGAAAAGACATACCAAAATAAGGGGATTAATGGGTTTTAGACATAATTAATTTTTTTAACAAAGCCTTAATTAAATTTTAATACCATTCTTTTTCACCATTTGACAGCCGAGGAGAATGTTCACCATTTTATTTTATTTTTGTTGGTGAAGCATATGCATGAAAAATAACCGTGGCATGCAATCAAAAGAAATAATCATTTTAGTGCCATGTCAAATACAATTTAGGTTCTGTACCAAAAAAAATACAATTTAGGTTAAAGCACCATGTGGGATGCAAGGGGTGCAATTGGAGAAGGAAAAAAAACTCGCTAGACACTTGTTAGTTTATAATTTATTCTTAATGTGTTGTATTTTTTCTACTTAAAAGTACAGGGTTTAACCCAATAGAAAATAACATTGACTTACAGACAAAAGGTCTCAATTGCAACCCCAATGACATCTTCATTGTGTGTGTGAGAGAAACATCTTTCCCCTCTAGTTTAGACTATCTATTGTACTCAACAAAAATAAAAATACATCATTGTGTTTTTTTTAAAGTATTAAACTTGAATGAATTTTTTCTAAAATGTAAAGTTATAATGGGTCTATATGTGAAAAGTCCTTAAAAGTTTTGAGTGTGTTTTTTCCATTTTCTATTTTTTTTCCATCCCGTATTAATTTTTACAGGTTTTTTTTTAATTAAAACAATTAATCAATGTTTAAAATCATTAAAAAGGGCATAGTTGAAAATAAATTTTTTTATTAAAATCATAAATTTAAATAATTGAATAATAATAATAATAAAAGACAAAACCTACGGCTGCCATGGAAGCCCACCTTCCATTACAATCCACCTAAGGGCTGCTGCATCATGGATAAAAGGAGGTACACTATGGTTTTGTGAGTAACAACCCAAGAGATTTTGACAAAACAAACAGAAACTGACAAGCCAAATGGATGGGATATTTTTTCATAAGTCATATGTAGCGTTAAAAGTAGGAGATTTTTACTTGAAGGAATAGATGTGCGCTGCCCCACGGTAGCCTTCTTTATTTGGTTTGATTTTTAGGGTTAGAGAGAGGAAGAAGAATGGAAAGGGCATACCAAACAAGCAACGCACTTACCCAGTTTAGCATAAGCTTGGAGATCATAGACAAATCCTCCGATCCAAGCTTTGATAGCACGTGGAGATAAATTTACATACCTCAAAGTGACAAGTCATGTGATGAGGGTGGGTTGTAGGCTTAGTGTCTCATTACTCTGATTCAAGTATGTTTTAAGTCCCGATTAAAGAGAAAAACTTACAAACCTCAAAATGACAAGTCACGTGATAAGTGTTGTTAAAACAATTATCTTAAAGCGTGATGAATGTTGTAGAAATATATGTCTCATCATTGTGTTTGAGGTAAGTTTTACCACACAATAATTACTAGGAGAGGCCAATCCATCATTACTATATTCTATTTCTTGTAGACGCTTTTATCATTACAATCCTAGGTTTTTTGCAATGGAAGTTAGCAACTTCTAATCAAGTATGTGTATGGTGGTCGATATATATTTTGGCATAGGATATTAACAAATTATACACTGCAAATCAAATAATGTAGCCCTATTAAGGAAAGAGCCCGCATAGGTGGATCTCACACCTGAAAAAGATGTGATTAACAATGTAAATAAAGAGAAGGTACAATAAATATAACCTCAGCTTATAAGCTAATTTGACCGACATAGGAATTATTTAAATAGGCCCATGGAATGGAACCATCTCATGCCCAAAATTTGAACCAAGTTTTCTGAATAGACTTTTTTTGCCCACGGGGTGATGTGGATGGGAGACATTACAGGCATATGATTCACAACCTCTTTGACAAGACAGGGACCTTAAGCTTCTGGCCAGAGCAGTTGCAGTGCCATTCGCATATGTAATATGTGTTCCCATGAGTCTTCAAGGTTATTTTGTCATTTCCATTGTTATGGGCAACCTTGTTTGGAGATGCAACACATTGATCATACCCAGTAGAATTTACATCTGTAACATTGTGGTCATCTCTGTGGTAATTGAAAACAAAGATCAATAAAAAAGCAAATTGATGAATTAATGCCTTACCACCAATGATATTCTTACACGTGTTATTCTTTTCTATATTTAAATGGGATGTTTGGGAGAATTTATCAAAAATAGCCAAAATTTGATCCTTAATTTCAAAAATGTTAGTTTTTGTAAAATATTTCAAATATAGCAAAAAACTCACTTAAATAGACACAAATGCCCTCAAATTTAAAACCCGTATAAACCTAAAAAATAAACCTTATTAAATAAAACTTTGGAATATTTTTAACCCACGTTTGTACAGAAGAACATAAGTTGAAATATATCATCCTATATATTGATATTTTAATCAATTTAAATTTAGTCTCAATCCAAGCATCACCAAACATCGGTTAAGTGTTATTCAACTTAAGCCAATTCAAGCCAAGACAATTCCTGAGAATAGTTCATGCTAAGATAATCTTCCGTAACAAACGAGGCTGAAGGAACCAATTTGGCAAATGACTTTACGACTTGTTGCTAGATCAATTACCCAAGTCAGTCCGAATGACACCATTATTTTGTCTTCTCTGATGGATCAATCCGCTGAGTGTTCCCCTCATGCATAAATGCTGCATCGGCTTCTCAAAGAAACTAATAAGTTTCAAAATTGGCAGCACATCCCACACGTCACGTTGCCTTTTAAAAGCCACACAACCATATTTGTACAGTTTGAGTGACAAAGTCAAAGAATTTTCCACATAAAAGAATTGATTTGTAGGCCAAAGAAAAATCAAATCATGATATAAGTCAGTGTTCCCAACATTTTCCACTTAAAAATTATATATTTGTTGCTGAGCTTGGTTGGATTTTACTTTTTGTTGTATTGTTGTGCCTTTTTGTGGTTTCTTAATAAAATTTAGGGTTTGTCCAATATAGGTAAATATAGGGTTTACTTATATAAAATTGGGTATATGTCTAAGAAATAAAAATTGTAGGGACCTATATTGGACAAACCCTAAATTTTATTAAGAAACCACAAAAAGGCACAACAATACAACAAAAAGTAAAATCCAACCAAGCTCAGCAACAAATATATAATTTTTAAGTGGAAAATGTTGGGAACACTGACTTATATTATGATTTGATTTTTCTTTGGCCTACAAATCAATTCTTTTATGTGGAAAATTCTTTTCACTTTGTCACTCAAATTGTACAAATATGGTTGTGTGGCTTTTAAAAGGCAACGTGACGTCTGGGATGGGCTGCCAATTTTGAAATTTATTAGCTTCTTTGAGAAGCCGGTGCAGTATTTATGCGTGTGGGGAACACTTGGCGGATTGATCCATCAGAGAAGACAAAATAATGGTGTCATTCGGACAGACTTGGGCAATTGATCCGGCAACAAGTCTTTCAGTCATTTGCCAAGTTGGTCCATTCAGCCTCGTTTGTTACGGAAGATTGTCTTGGCATGGACTATTCTCAGAAATTATCTTGACTTGAATTGGCTTAAGTTGAATAACACTTAACCGATGTTTGGTAATGCTTGGATTGAGACTAAATTTAAATTGATTAAAATATCAATAAATAGGATGATATATTTCAACTTATGTTCTTTTGTACAAACGTGGGTTAAAAATATTCCAAAGTTTTATTTAATAAGGTTTATTTTTTAGGTTTGTACGGGTTTTAAATTTGAGAGCATTTGTGTCTATTTAAGTGAGTTTTTACAAAAATTGATATTTTTGAAATTAATGATCAAGTTTTGGCTATTTTTGATAAATTCTCGATGTTTGGTTGTTGGGTAAAAAAAATGCAAGAATTACATATATGTAATGATGTTATCGAGCCGCATGACAAAAACTATGAGAATTTGAAGAGCAACATGATGAATGTAGCAAAGAAAAGGCAGTTGTCTGCTAAGTAGTAATAATCACCTAATACATCTCCAACATAGAAAGTCTTGCCATCAAGCCAAGCATAGTAATCAACTTCAGAATTCCAGCCATCTGCATCTCCAACAATGTATTCTTTTGCCAACGCGGTGATCGGGAAAATGGCGAACGCAATCAGAAGAAGAACGATGGCTCGTGCCATGTTAAGCAAGTTAATTATGGATTGTCCATTTGAATTGATCGCTTGTATTATACATTGTCAGCCTCATAATCCTAATTATAATAAGCTGGTAAGTATGCTTAGCACAACAAGCATATGATATACATATATAGGTTAAATGGTGCTTTGGACACACCGTTGTGATGAAAATATACAGTTGGAGGTTTTTTAAAATTTAAAAAAATAATAATAATCTCAAAGGAATTTAATTTGGAACCTGATTAAAGCTTCGTTTGACCCAAGAGAGCCATTTTATTCAGATACAAATTACAACCGTTAAAAGCATTCTACTTGAAAATCTTGTCATAACTTGACCAATTTATGGGTGCGATGTGGAACAGAATGTGAGTTGTCAAGCCACATTCTAGACCATATGCAACATGATAAAGCACTTGTTGCTCAAATGATTAAGATGTATTTATCATTTTTGAGATCGTGTGTTCAATTTCCGTTCCGTAATATCACTTTGGATTAAAAACAAGGTTGCGTGTCCAATTTCCCTTTGGTAATATCACTTCGGATTAAAAGAAAATACATGCGACATGAGTAAAGAGAGAAGAGAATCATGCTATCTTTACTTTATTGACAAGAAAAGAGCCAAAAAAAAAAAAAAAAACAACACTATAAGTGACCTCAACCAATAAGGTGGTCAGTCCAACATAGAACTTATTTAATCACACAACACTCATATAGCAACCAAATCTAAATTCCCTTTGGACTTTCCAAATCACCTAAAATCTCAAGATTCTCAACCAAGTTTTTCTCAGGGTGGTGCTAATTTGGGTGAAGACACAGGCAGGCATACATGAGGATGAGGGACATCTAGCTTTGTAAGACAGTGACCTTAAGCTTCTGGTCAGTGTAATCGCAGTGCCATTGACATATGTAATAGTTGTCCCCGGGAGAGCTCAATGTTATCACGTCGTTGCCGCTGTCATAAGAACCCCAGTTGGGAGATGCACTGCATTTATCATACCCGTCAGCATCAACTACAATCACATTGTGGTCACCTGCATTGTAATTGAAAACTGGGAAACCAAAAACCAAGATGTCAATTATTATAGTTATACTATCCACAAACAAAGAGGAGCAAAATGCTTACTTAGTAAGAACAGAACCAAATCAAGGAAAAAAATTAAGTTTCAAGAAAAGAAAAACGATGGTCAATCAATGCAGCAAAGAAGTTCGTACAGCAACCAAGGATTTTTATGATGATTATTTTTCTAGTTGAATGCCGCAAAGAGAAGGCAGCAATTTGTTGCATCTGCACGCTAAGTAATCAGTTAATTACCTAACACATCTCCAACATAGAAAGTTTTTCCATCAAGCCAAGCATAGTAATCGACTCCAGAATTCCAGCCTTCATCATCTCCAACAACATACTCTGTTGCCAAAACCATGCTAGGAAAAACGATAAGCGCAATCACAAGAAGATCAGTGGCTCGTGCCATGTTGTTAAGCTGATATGAACTTGTCCATCCCTTTGAAGCTAGAAATCACTTCTATAGGGCTGGCTTGCATGCTTGGCATAAACAGATATGTGTATAAACATATAGATAGGTTAAATAGTGCTTTGGTCATACCGTTGTGGTGAGAACATGAGAATATACAGTTGGGAGGTTCTTTGTCGTCATGTTTATCAATTTTGGCTACAACATTACATGTTTCTGTAACTGTAAAATACAAACTCATGCTGATTTAGGGCTCGTTTGGGAGTGATTCTTGATAGGCCATGATCACTTCTGGGGAGAATCAGCTCCCATGTGCTTCTCCATATAATCACTTTAAGTGATTTTAAGTGATTCTGAGCATAAGCACCTCTTATGTGCTTCTCCATAAAATCACTTAAAACCACTTGAAGTGATTATTTGGAGAAGTGATTCTCCATAGAAATGCTTTTTGGCCTATCCAGAATCAATCCCAAACGAACCCATACTTCAACACATGCTTGCAAAAATCGTTATGAGAACCATTTCTTTTGTCATTTTAGCTTGCTGAATTCAGATGCTCAATCTTGGACTAATCACAAGCCGTCCCAGGAAATCGGGAACCCGATCAAAGGTTTGACCCCAGAAATCCATTTTGTTCAAATAAACTTTCCAACAACAGCTAGAAAGCATCCTACTTGGAAATCACGACTTTATCAGTATTTATATATATCCATCCTGTCCTGTTAAGGAGTATTAATCTGTACTAAGAAATTGCAATTTCAACGATAAGAATAGTTAATTCTAAGATCACACCTGTAATACAAACAGCAGAGATGCTTGATGCTGCAAGAGAATATTTTGTTGAACTTCAGACTTGGCTCCTGGGTTCTGGTGGCAAACATGAGGTAAGCAAAGAATACAATATTGTTAAAATTCAGCCAATCATGAGACAAGGTTTGTGACTTAAATAATTCTTGTCTTGGATGCATCTAGATTATCAGGATAATCAAAATTATAATACTAAAAAAACTAGCAGCATTCATGATTGTTGTGTGGCCTATTAACACTCATAAAAAACCAAACTGAGCACCTCATGTGAAAAATCAAAGATGTTAAGCAGAGTTCACAATGTCAATCATTTTCAGTCTGTAAACCAAATGATGGAATGGGCATTCTGTGGAAATTATCATTGCATCCTAAAAAGGTTCAAATGGGGATGACAATGAGGCGGATCGGGCGTGTGTAACCCATCGGATATACCGGGTCTGCCATACTTTTTTCTATTTAATATTTTTTCCTCAATAAAATGATGAGAAATCATAATTTATCACATGTAAAATGCATCAACACATACTTATATTGCATAACACAACATATAATCCTACAACAATTAACAATACTAAAACAAAAACACAAAATTGCCAAAACGACCTCGTATTTTCACTGCAAAATTAATACAAGAAAAAAGAGTCGGCACCTGTGGACCCCACACTTCACATGGCCCACGACCGGGAAGCACTCGACTGTCTTTCCACACCCCACCGCTACATGTGAACCCAAACAACGAGTCCACTCTCTAAACACTTCAATTTTCAAAAACCTTTTCAAACGCCAACAAAATCACAGCAAATTACAAACAGCCACCTCATCATCTAGCCCAGCTACTTAAAAGCCTTCAAAAGCAGATCGGAGAGGCCAGACCAGAGCCATCAGATCAGCCATGGCGAATCCGACGGTCATTGTTATTCTCATCGCCATCACCGCCACAGCTGCCGCAGCAGCTGCGCCTCCGGCTACCCAATACACAAACCACACCGTCGGTGGGCCCACCGGCTGGTTCTTCAACGCCACCACCAACTCTTCCTTCGCCAATTACTCCTCTTGGGCTGCCTCCCAGACTTTCAATCTCGGAGATTACCTCAGTGAGCTAATTAACAATCTCAAACCTCAATGTAATATCATATCACATTTTTAATTTAATTAATTTTAATTTTTTTATTGTAGTCTTCAACACAAGTACAAACCAGACGGTGATTGAAACCTACAACGAAACGGCATACCGTGGCTGCACGCAGGACGACGACGCGTTCGTGTACAGCGGCGGCAGCAATGCGTTCGGGGAGGCGCAGACCATCGCGGTACCGTTGACCCAAGAGGGTCCCGCCTACTACTTCTCCGGAGCCGGCGACGGCGAGCAGTGCCAGCAGGGCATGGCCTTCGCGATCCAAGTCAACAAAGGGCTCGGGTTGCCGCCGATCCTCAACCAACCTCCGCCTCCTCCGTACAGTGAGCCTCCGAGTGCTTCGACTCAGTCGCCGCCTGTGACCGTCCCCGGAGATCAGACGCCGGGGAATGGAGGAATGAGAAGCGGTGCTAACATGCGCGAGGGGTTGTTTGGGCTTCTTGCTTTGCTGCTGCTTCTTAGGCTGTGAGGATAAGATGTGTATTTTGCTTCTTGTTGTATGGTAGTTCTGTAATTTTGATTGTTAGGTGAGGGGATTTGAAGATAATTTACAAGAACATCTTGTAGCTCGCTCAAAATAAGGTTTAGGATTTGGAAATTACAACATGAAAGATTTTGATTATGATTGTGCGCTTTTCGTCATACAGTACTAGGGATGAGGAAGGTTCGATTTGGCAATCAATGTAACATTATAGTTGTTTGGTTTAAGTCTCAAACCAATAGCACAAGTGAATCAATTCAATTTATTTGGTGACGGATTTAATTTTAGTTTATTATTAGAAAATAAACAAATATTCTTGATTTTTGTTGTTGTCAAAGTTTGGAAGAGATGAGGTTTTTCTTACACATACACACTCGTGCTATAGGGTTTCGAATGCAAGTCAATGTTATTTTCTATGACCTGAAACAAAAATTCTTTATGAGAATGAATTGAATTCCGTACATTGAACGATTGTTGAGAAATCTTCATACATATGAAAATCGAGAAATTTTAAAAAGGAAGTGACATCAAACTTGAATGGTTTTTTTTTTTTGGGTCAGAAAACTTGAATGTCATTCGGCACCGCGTCTTGCAACGCGATGTCTTCAACAATCTACCAATGGGGGATTGGATATGGTGCACTATACGGCTTAGAAAAAGACTAAGGAGTTATTTGATCAATGCATTGAAGATTACAAGTCCCCAACTAAGAAGTTCCTTCTTACTTGAAAACTTTGGGGGACTCTTATTTATACCATATCAGACCAAGCAACTAGAAGCAACCCTAAAATTTACCATGAAGTACCTCCTTCAACTCTCCCACCAATTTCTCCTTCATTTGGTACGAAGACTGTTGCAGCATCAAGAAAATAGTCTGTCATATGCGAACACAACCACTTCTACAAAATTGACCATAAAGCAAAATAGCACAATTGTTCATCATTAAGCACAAATGAGTCATATTTGTGCTGTTTTCAAGAAAGCCACACTATAGTCGTGTCATATTTGGATTAGGATAGAGATGAGATTGTGCTCTTATACTTGTTCTATTTGTGCCTTTGTTAGAGCAAGCTAATAATTTATGCAGTGCATCAATTTTTGTTTTTCTGAGGCATAATTCTTACTTTCACGTCGGTTTCAAACAAATTCCCAAAATCATTATAGTGTCCAGCAATTTGAAACGTGATGATTTCTATATCAGTTACCATATTAGTCCCAAACAGGTTCCCAAAACCATTATAGTGTCCAGCAAACAAACCAATTCAATCAAAATGAGCAGTAGGTCTTGTTAGAAATCATACAGAGGGTGCATAGGACAGAAAAAGGGAGACGCAAAAATAGAACCAGGTCACAGCTTTAGCAAAAATAATCCATAAAAGATTAGCACAGTACATAGTTTCCATCTCACTTTCGGAAGAATTAAGCCAAAATTATAATAAATATAAAATCAAAATAAGCAGAAGTCAACAAAGACAAATTCGAATGTCTCAAACCAAGTTATAGGAAATAGGAATTTTTTTAAATCTAGGTGGTGGCTATCCAAGGCTTTTAAATTTTCATATTTCACAATTCCTGATATCCAATTCGCAGATCATTGGCTTCTTCAAGCTGCATGCATGGCTTCTATTTCAAGCTTCATGGCATTTATTTCTTCTTGTTTTGGTTGATTCATATTCCAATCCCAATGGGTTCATAATCCTTGCACTCACTGTCATAAGAATGAGAAACCTTGTTATATACAAAATGCACCAGAATTCCTAGGTACAAATTAAATGTTATTGATAAAAACACAAGAAACGTGAGGGAAACTTACTGTGTGAAGCAAAAAACAAGATCGAACCATTCAGAGCCCTTGACATCCACAGAATGAACAATTGAATCTGTGGTCTTGATCATATGTTTTCCTTCTTCAAGAACAATTTCAAACGTGGTGATACTAAGATATTGAACCTTGGGATGTGAATCGCACTTGCCAGTCTGGACATAGAAAAGTCATGGTTTCCCAAATGAACCAAATATTGTGTCCTATCGTTAAGCCGTGGCAGAGGCGGAATGCGGATTATCAAGGCCTTGCACTATAAACGTTGAAGGGAATTTGAAATACCATTAACATCAGATTTTTCCCCATAAGGAGATGTAATTTTGCATCACCAGATAAGGCATAGATGTCTCGTCTACAACCACGGCCCTCCCTTCGAAAGGAGGAGCACAATGAGCAGAAGGTGTCATTTCACTCAGAGGCCGGTCCCTTCTACGCAGTGAAAAGCAACGACACCAAAACTCTCGTCTCCTCGAGCCAGACAATGAAAACAAAATAAACTCCATAACAAACGGCATAACAGTCACTTGCTAGTGTGTCATAATCATCATAAATGAAGAAAAGAAGGCATTTGTTCCCAAACCTTCTGATAAGGATTATATCTCCCGAAGGAGTGCTCCGTAACTGGTGGAAGGTTGACGAACATGCAAGATAATGAACCTTGCCATACGCACACACAATAGTTCCTAACTGAGTTAGAGGATGGGATAGGAGGAATAGATGAACATTTTGACCAACTCCTCGTGCATCAAGTAAATCCACCATCTTGTCCAATGCAGTATAATTCTGAGTGGTTGAAAATCCGGTGCAGAGTGAAGGCAAGAACCTCGCGGAACTTGGCAACTTGTCTAACTACTGGGGGTTCATCAGTGACTTCTCTTCTGTGTTTGAATTTCATTCATAAACTGTATTAGTGTATTCTTTGTCCTCACAAGAAGACACGAATAAAACATACAGATTTAGCTTCCTCTTGTTTATCGTCATTGATGTTTGCTTAGCTTCCTCTTGATTTACTATCATTGGTGTTTGCTTAGCTTCCTCTTGATTTATTCATTGGTGTTTGTTAGCTTCCTCTTGATTTAACTTCATTGATGTTTGCTCCCAATCCTCGGGCAATCTGAGAGAAAATAGATGTATAGAAAAAGTCAAGTTAATCATTTTTCAAAGTCTTACCTGCCTGAGAGATATATATCTAGTAGGATTTTTTTTCTGGGTCAAATATTAGTAGAAACTGGTTATTATATATTTCAAACAAATTATCAAAAAGCATGCAGCAGGGAGAGAAACTAAAACAAAAGAAAAGAAAAACAACAATGAGAATTCAGAACTGACTTTGGGTAAAAATCATCAGCCTCATGGTCAGAATTGCAGTCCTCAAACACCGCGGAAGGTGGAAGCGGCGTGGTCGTAGTTATGGCTGGACCGGGGCGTAGTAAGCCAAACTCCTGCGTTACTGATTTCGACCAATCCAACAGTTGTCCCACAGTTTTCTCGATCTGCGATACCTTGCGCAGTAGCTCATCTTGGCATGAAAAAGCCATTTGACCCGAGGTATGCTCATCAACGGCGGCCACGGAAAATTGAGATATTTCCCCCATGATATGTCCTTTGCTGTTGGAATGCTTAAATTGAGGCAAAAGGGAATTTAGGGTTTGGGAATGCTGCGGCAGAAGGGGTTTTGGGGATGCCGAATGCAAAGTATGTATTTATATAATCACCTAATTAATCTTGCCCTGAAACAGGAAACTAATCCTAAACCTACTAAGAATTCTCCAGAAGAGACAAGAAAGTGTAACTTTGAGTAAGTTATTAATCTTTCCTGAACTGAAATTTCCTAATTAATCACCCAATAAATCTTTCCCGAACTGAAATTTCCTAGCGCCACTAGAGCCTTGACGGCCTTTGATTTCTTTAAATTGCGCTGCACCCATGGATGTTGAGATTAACGAAACTGATACAGCGATACTTCTCCTCTTGACGGGAAGGTCCCACGATTTTGAGTTACTTGTTGCAACATTCGAATTCTTTTGGCAATCAAGGTGGTGAGACTTGGCCTTTCTTTTCCTCTTAATTGGAGACGTCTGTACCTCAATGTAAATATATTATATACATATATTTATTTGCCTGACATGAACGCTCTTGCTGCAGTTCGCGAGTTTGCCAAAAGAACAAAAAAGAACCCCAGTTTTGAGTGTAAATCAGGAAACCACGAAGCCAGACTTGCGTCTAATTGGAACGGTTGACGGTACCGAGGCCCGCCGCTCTTCTTCTTCATCTCAGTTTTCTTAGGATACTGCTCTTTTTTGACCTGTTGTTATAGGTTGGTAAATTTGTTTTTGTTTTTTTTTTTGGTGTTATAGTTGTGTATCATATTTTTCTAAATACTGCTCAACTGTTTTCTAAGGATGCTGTATCTTTGAAAGGATTTTGTTTTCTTCAATTATCATTATTAAGGGTCTTGGCAATATTTTTATTTTTATGAGCACTGAAATCAAATAATCTAATAATTTTGAATCTCAAATTTTCAGGAAATGGAGGTTGATCGTGATTTAATTGACTACAATTACATTGATTGCATTAAAAAACAATGGAGCGACAATAATTTAAAATACATTGTAATGGGTTCTTGTATTAGCTTTTACAATTTTCATGTTGATTATGCTAGCGAGAAACAACATTATGATGGTCAGCTGTTCTTGGAGGAAAATAAACATGGGGGAATTAAGAAAAGATAATATTTTTTTATTTTTAGAATTAAGAAAGGATAACATAGGTAGTTATGTTCCATAAAAATAGGACCTATTATCTGATTTGTTTTTAATTTTAAATTTTTTTAATAAGAAAAAAGTGAATTTACCATATTATCCTCATTTAATTAATAATTTCAATTCTTAATGTTTGAATTAACTAAGGACATTTTCTGGTATTTTGAATGTTTCACCATTCTCTGCCTTTTACTTTATATATATAGATAAAATAACCGATAAGAGCTGGCCTACAAAGGCTTTGAATGCTCGCGGGCTTTCGTTTTCTGTCTGCAACTGAGAAGTATCTCCTTACTCGAGAACTAAGGGGGACTCTTGTTTATACTATATCTGACCAAGTAACTAGAAGCAATTCTAAAATTGACCATAAAGCACCTCCTTCAACTCTACCACCAATTTCTCCTTCATTGGTGAGAAGGCTGTTGCAGCATAAGAAATATAGTCTGTCATACGCGATACAAAATTGACCATAAGGCATGAGCAAAATAGCACAAATAAATTTTTATGGCCTATTTGTTCATAATTAAGCACAAATGAGTCATATTTGTGCTCTGATTGGATAGGATAGAGATGAGATTGTGCCCTTATAGTGTCCAGCAATTTGAAACGTGATGGCTTCTATATCAGTTCCCATCTTAGTCCCAAACGGATTCCCAAAACCATTATAGTGTCCAGCAAACAAACCAATTCAATCAAAATGACAAGCAGGTCTTGTTAGAAACTGAATAATCCAAACATCAGATAACAAATAGAGGAGAAGCAAAAATAGAACCAGGTCACAGCTTTACCAAAAATTATCCATAAAAGATTAGCACAGCACCATAGTTTCCATCTCACTTTCTGAAGAATTAAGACAAAATTATAATAAACATAAAATTAAAGTAAGGAAGTCAACAAAGACAAATTCAAATGTCTCAGACTAAGTTAATTATAGGAAATAGGAAATATTTTATTCTAGTTGGTGGCTATCCAAGGCTTTTAAATTTTCATATTTCACAATTCCTGATATCCGATTCGCAGATCATTGGCTTCTTCAAGCTGCATACATGGCTTCTGTTTCGAGCTTCATGGCATTTATTTCTTCTTATTTTGGTTGATTCATAATAGTCCAATGGGTTCGTAATCCTCACGCTCACTGAATTATAAGAATAAGACATCTTGTTATATACAAAATGCACCAAAATTCCTAGGTACAAATTAAATGTTATTGAAAAAACACAAGAACGTGAAGGAAACTTACGGTGAGAAGCAAAAAACAAGATCGAACCATTCAGAGCCCTTGATATCCACAGAATGAACAAATGAATCTATGGTCTTGATAATATGTTTTCCTCCTTTTCCAAGACCAATTTCAAACGTGGTGATACTAATATATTGAATCCTGGGATGTGAATCGCACCAGCCAGTCTGTACATAGAAAAAGTCATGGTTTCCCAAATGAACCAAATATTGTGTCCTATCGTGAAGGCATGTGCCAATTGGTTTCTTTTTTTTTTTCTTTTTTTTTTGTAAATATTTTTTTAATTTTATATTTATTTTAATTTTTTAGAATTAAGAAAAGATAATATGGGTAGTTATGTTCCATAAAAGTAGGGACCTATTATCTGATTTTGGTTTTTAATTTTAATTTTTTTAAATATGAAAAAAATATGAATTTACCATATTATCCTCATTTAATTAACAACTTTAATTCGTAATGTTTGAATTAACAAATGGCATTTTTTGATATTTTGAATGTTTCACCATTCTCTACCTTTTGTTTTATATATAGAGATTAACAATCAAAGATTTTTTGTTTAAAAAAAATTCATTTCAACATTGAGTCGCGCATACATAAACTGTAATCAACTACTACTCTAGAACAAAACAATGTAGATATCAATGAACAAAAACAAACACAAAAACTTCAATAATCTATATATATAAAGCAAAAGGCAGAGAATAATGAAACATTCAAAATACCAGAAAATGCCATTGGTTAATCCAAACATTAAGAATTAAAATTATTAATTAAATGAGGATAATATGGTAAATTCACACTTTTTCATATTTAAAAAATTAAATTTAAAAGAAAAATCAGATAATGAATCCTATTTTTATGGAACATAACTACCCATTATCTTTTTTAATTCTAAAATAAATTTAATTTAATTTTTTTTAAAAGCCTCTCTCAGGCGCGGAAGCGCGTGCAGAGAGGCTAGTTTACAATTATAAGAAAAACACCACAAAAACAAAAACTGTAAAAATAAAAATAAACTGCATAACAATTTCTATTTCTTTTGGGTTTTGTGACTTTCAACAAAAATACATGGCTTTCACACTCACTCAATCACACTATATGTCAGTTACACACAAGAAACTGCATCGCAGGGTTATGATTTTGCCAAATCATATATCGCAATACACACAAACTTGTAAATACGAGATGTGTTAGTGTATATCACATATGATTTTGCATGGCACGTAGTGTAAATACACATATGCGTGTTAGTGGCAAGGTTTGAAATTTTGACTTTTTATTGTAAAATTAGATGGTATAGTTTAGTGATTGACCTTATCCGGAATAGGTAAAATTGAAACGACCTGACCTAAATTCCACTTTGGAATCCAGGTCGAATCCTGTTTAAAACTGACACATGGTGGCTATGGGTCGTAAATGACCAAAAAGCCCTGAAAAACAGTAACACAAACTCTAAGGCCCAAACTTGTGGCTGCACCTGATAACTGTAGGCTGCCTACGTACCTTTACTAATGGATCAAGCCACACGTAGTTCTTTCCTCTGTTCCTGTTCTGTAACTGGTTTATTTATCTGTAACACTCGCTCTAGGGCTCACATTCCTGGAGTATTTGTTTGTGCCTAATAAATCACGGCCTTTGTGGCCGAGGAATCCTCCTCTCGACCATGGCCTTTTCTCATAGGCTCAAAGAAACGGCAACGTTTCGATGCCCTCTGTTTGCTGACAACAAAGGAAAAAACGCTAAGGCAAGATTTTCTCGGCCTCTCGAAATAACCTCGCGGGCCGAGGCCGAGAAACTCACAGGCCACGACCAAGGAGGTTATGGTCAGATCACCACGTGACCTCAGGGTCCCACGCTTCATTTAATGAAGTAATGCCTCTGTCCACCACAGCAAATCCACTAGGGCATGAAGCATTTAATGCATGAGGGCAGAAGGGAAGTGATTGAAATCAGAATTTTGTAATCAGGGTGGTTAGGTACAAACATTCCATCAAGTGTTCTTGCAACTGGCAGTCTCTTCACCAACCACTAAACCAGAGCATTTAATGCATTCCCACGGCCAGAGGTGCAGAGCCCTCGATCTGAGTAAAGGCCGAGATCTGCCGAGATTTATGGGGGTCACACCACCATGCTTCACAATCCCAAATGCTGATCAGACCCAACCATGCTTCACAATCCCAAATGCTGATCAGACCCAGCCATGCTTGCCCTGATTAGACTCCACCATGCAGGTCTTGTCAAGCCTCGATTGTTTCTCCAGGGCTCCCACTATAAAAACTAAGCTCAAGACCACATGCAAAAGGTCCAACACCAAAAACCAAAAGCCTCCCAAGGAGCAACTTATTTTTTCTGTCATGTACTTTCAATATCTTTACATGCTTTCTTAGGAGTAGTGATAGATTGTAAGAAACTTCCATTCATCAATATATCATACGACCCTTGATTTCTCAAGGCGCCGGAGCACCATCCTTGTTGTCGCCTCACTCACCCCATATATCATACGACCGTCGCTCTCCGAGCAACGCGCCGGAGCACCGCCCAAAACCCACCACCTACACCACCACTAACGGCCTTGTAGTTCAGGCCGTGAACCTGACGGCCGAGACCAGTTCCTTTCTCGGCCACAATCGTTTGATAAGAAGTCCAGACCAAACAGGCGCAATATTCTAAACACCTTCTAAACCAAACACTCCACCGAACTCAACGCACGGTAGACCGTGCTGGCACGCCCGCGCACAAACCGCACCGCATTCCAAAAGTAGGACTCCGTGTTAAACGCACATCCCCTCGGCCCGGAGAACCAGGCCGAAGAGATTTGCGCAGGCAACAGTATTCGGGACTCCATTTTACGAGCTGTCAAATACGATACGATCCTGGAATTACCTAGATCAACATACTTGAGGTTGACTGCGATCCAATGGTTCAAACGTATTGAACCCGGAAATCGCACAATATGCGAGATCCGTTCGGGGTTCAATAGTTAACCAAATTGAGATCCGCGAATTCCTACACGCTCGTGACGACCCAAGGATCATTCTAGAACTGAAAGTGGTCTCTGCCAATCTGCCCACAGGCCGCCACATGATCGGTGCATAATTACATATCTTTTTATACCCTTCTAACTTATGATTTGGTTATGTTTTTGAGTTAAACTTGTGCTTTTAATAAAGTTTGTGTATGTTTCAGTGTAATAAGGTTGAGACTCATTACATGCATTTTGAAGACAAATTAGCTCAAAACAGTGTCTGCAGATCATTCAATTTCACGGATTAACCTGTACTTTCTCCAGAAGAACCAGATAATGAGCCATACATCATTGGAAAGATACGGAAGTCTAGTTTCCGTAGCATTTTACGGTTCATGATTCTGAGTGTTCTAGAGGAAGTTAAACATGATTTAGTAGCTCAAGGTCAAAATTCGGCAGCATCTGCGTTACTGGGCCACAAATGACATTTGAAGGTCTTTCCGATTTTTCCTTGAGTTGGGCTGCATATGCTTGGAAAGATAAGACAAAGGGCTTGAAGATCCATATTTTTCCAGATTTTTTCGGAGCAAATAACAAGCCCAAAACGAACCCAAAAGAAGAGTGCAATGCATTGTCATGCATGACATATGCATGATGAAATGCACTATCTAGTGGGAATTGTTGGTGAAGTGCACTATCTTGTGGGAAGGTTAGGTGAAGCATATTCAAGTCTTATAATTGAAGTGGGAGTTGCAACACTAAGTTTAAAGAAAGAAAAATTG
This sequence comes from Prunus salicina, assembly GCA_020226455.1. NCBI lineage: Eukaryota > Viridiplantae > Streptophyta > Magnoliopsida > Rosales > Rosaceae > Prunus > Prunus salicina. The sequence goes on along the minus strand of CM035343.1, from coordinate 13,259,956 downwards.
TTTTCAAATGTAATGGTGTGTTAGGTGAAGTTGATGAAGTGAGTGGAAAACAATATTTAATTTAGATTTTCAACTTCCTTAGGCCTATAAATAGTAAGGTTTCCCAAGCTTGTAAACACACCCCAAGGGGGGGAGCTCTCAAACATTTCTCTAGAGCTCCCCTCCCTTCTCTCCCTCAAATTCTCTTAGTTTTCCTTTCTAGTTCTCAATTGTTGTAATAAAATTCTTTTACTAAATGTTTCTTTGAGTTTTTCTAAGTTCTTCTTAATTTTCCATTGCTATGTAAATTCTTTTCTTTAAGTATTCAAGTTTGAGTAGTTTCCAAGTTTCAATTATGGTTTTTGTTCTTATTCATTATGCTTATAAGTTAATATGCTAGTTTGAATGATTGATCACCATTAAGGCTTGCGTGTTAGCTATCTTGGTTTGAATTAAGAGTAGACACCATGCTTTAATTCGAATTGAACTATGAATAGGAAGAGTATGTATGGACATTCGACAACAGGGATTAGATACATGCTTGGTTGTTTAAAATGTTCTTCTATGCTTAATGGGTTCCTAATGCTTAATTTAGGTTAGACAACAAATGATCAAGTTAGGGAATTAGGAACACAAGGTTAGGACCATACACCATGGCTTAATCATACTTTAGCTAGAATCAATCCGTTAATCTAAATTGAACTTGGGAACTTATTCGCTTGAGTTAATTTCTTTTATTTCTTTCTTGTTTGATTTATTTTCTTTCTTTTTTTCATTTCTGTTTTGTACAGGGAATTGAATTAAATCAATCTATCATCAATCCTCGTGGGATCGACCTCGCACTTACATATGCTAAACTACCAACGGCTCGTGCACTTGCGAGTATCACAAGTTGAGGATGCAGCTGAATCTATTTTGGTGCAGCTGAATCGACGCAACACCACACGCGCCGGTAGCGCGTGGGTGTCTTGATCAATTCCCGGCGGTCGGAAAAACTCCAAACCACCAACCCAAACTCCTAACTTAGGTAAAACACCCCATTTGGAAAAACTTTTGTTCTTGGACATACCCCAAAAACTAGCCGGAAGTGGCCGAAACAATGACCCGAAAATCTGTTGAAACCTAACTTAAACAATCGAACGATCTACACTTGAAATCTCTGAAATCCTACCCAACCAGCAGCTAGAGCATGAAAAATAGCTAGAAATCCATACCTCACTCGTTCGAATTGGTGCCCGAAATTTGAACGAAGCTAGAGAAAATCTGTCAAAAACCGGCCATTTCTATGGTAATTCCGGCAATCTTCGGCGGTCCCAGGGGCTGAGACCGATCGGGAAGGGAAGAGGAAGGGGTGGCTGTCCGTTTGGGTCCGATCTCGTGGCCCACCATGGCCTGTGGAGCCACCGACTGAGCTGAAGAAAATATAGCGGGGAGGGTTCTGTCGAACCAAGGAGACAGAGAGAGGGGTTTAAAAATCTGACTTTCTAAATTACCATTTTGCCCCTTGAAGTATTTTGACCGTAACTTCTTCGTTATAATTCCGATTCGAGCCCAATACGTGTCTACGGACTCGTTTCGTTGCGCTCTACGCAACGGTGCAAGTGGAATGGTCAAATTCTTTCTCTGTCAAAAGGTCAACCTTTCCTTTACTAAATTAGTCCAAGGGCAAAATTGTCCTTTCTTCTTAATATTTTAATAATTAAATATTATTTAAGGTTTGGGTTGTCACAAAAATACTCTTAGGTTATTATCTATCACAATAGTAAAATAATTATTGAGCTTAAACCAAAACTCCCTTGAAGAGATAATTTACAAGAACATCCTTCAAGGTTATTGTAGCTTTCTCAAAAATAAGGTTTAGGATTTGGAAATTACAACATGAAAGATTTTTTTTTAATTATGATTGTGCACTTTTCGTCGTATAGTATACTAGGGATGAGCAAGATTCGGTTTAGTAATCAATAACATCATAGTTTAAATTTGTTTGGTTTAAGTCTCAAACTAATAGCATAAGTGAATCAATGCTCAGACTTTAAGTCTCAAACTAATAGCATAAGTGAATCAATGCTCAACCAAATAAATTTGTTTGGTTGAAGTCTCAAACTAATAGCATAGCTGCATAAGTGAATCAATGCTCAGACCAAAAAAAAAAAAAAAAAAAGCGAATCAATGCAATCTAGTTGGTTACGAATTTAATTTTAGTTTGGTTATATTATTTTTTATTATTAGAAAATAAACAAATATTCTTGATTTTTGTTGATATCAAAGTTACGAAGGGGGAAGGGGGTTTTCTCTCTTACACATACACACACACAGGTGTTGTGGGGTTTCAAATGCAACTCAATGCCCTTTTCTACTGGGGTAGGGCCCATTGGCAAACAAATATTCTTGATGAGAACGAAGTGAATTCTGTACATTAAACAATTGTTGAGAAATCTTCATACATATGAAAATAGAGAAATTTAAAGAAAGAAGTGACATGAAACTTGAAATTTGTGGGGTGGGGTGGGGGGTAAGATGAATTATAAGTTCGGTATGAAATGGGTGAAATGAAACATAATAGTAAAATGTGATAACCAATAAGAAAACAAAAGTGCCGACAATACAATAAAATTAATATATGCAATTTTGGTTCGATTATGTAACTTTTAAATAGGCATATGAACTGAATCATTAGTGTAAGATTATACATTTTTAGTATAAAAACCAAACCACACAGCTCAAATTGGTTTAGTATAACATACTCTTCATATAAAACAATTAAGAATTTAAATATCTTCAAATCAAAGACAAAACTTTTAATGTGACAACCAGATCCTAAATTAATGTTTAATTATTAATTTATTCAAGTAAAAGACAAATTTGCCCCGAAAATAATTTAATGGCTTAAAAGTTGACTTTTTGACGGGGAAGGAATTTGGGAATTTCAATTGTACCGTTGTGTAGAGCACGTCGGTGTGAGATCGTAGACACGTAGTGGGTTCGAATCGGAGTTATAACGAAGAAAATACGATCAATATATGGTGAGGGGCAAAATGATAATTTGTCGGATTAGATTTTAAAACCCCTCTCTCTCCTCCGTGAGACACACACTCTCTCTCTCTCTCTGAGGCTCCTCCCGCGAAACCCAGACCCGGCCACACGTGGCCGGATAACTCCACCGCCTGACCACCCTGGACGACGACGCTGGTCCCATTCAAACCGGCTCGAGCTTGCCGTCATGACCCACCAGATTTCCCTGCCGGAAAGCCTAAAGCCAATCGGTGATATCGACTGGTTTTCTCCGGTTGTTCCTGACGACACCACGGCTATTCCGGCAAGCTCCTCCTTCGAATCAGGTATGTTTTTGAACCCTCTCTGCAAGCCCTAGCTGTCTGTTGAGTAGGAATTGAACGATTGTAGCGTTTTAGGAATTGATTTTGAAACCTAGGTTTTGGCCGGATTTAAAAATGAAATTCCGGCCGGTTGCCGTCCAAATTGGACTTCGCCGTAGTTGAATAAAATTCTCCACTTGACGAGTAGCATCTATAGCCGGAAGGGTGACCCTTGACTTTGAAGTTTTCCGGCCTCCGGTATGGCTTAGGACACCCACACGTTGCCAGCGAGTGTGGCGGTGTGTAGGCACTGTAGCGGAGGTGCATTGTATTCCAACGTGATCTCCTAGTTGTCACGAGCGCGTAGATATGCTCGGATATAAAATTGGATATCATTTGATTGTCGGTCGGATATCACATATTAGGCTATATTTGGGTTTGATAGGTTCAGACCTTTGGATTGTTTTGGTTTTTAAATATGTTGATCTAGGCACTTCCAGGGTCGTATGGGATTCAACGGATTGTAAAACGGAGTCCTGAATACTCCAGAAACGTCAACCCTAGGGCTAGGTTTAAATTAACCATCCGATCGAGACCAAACTCTCGGGACATGTGTTCTAGGCATATTGGAACCCCTAGGAACTCTCGGATTGGAATTTTGAGGTCGTGGACCCCATGGGGTCCCGGGTTGACTTTTGGGACTTTTATCGCTTTTTGAGTCCCGAAGCACTTTTAGACCGTTCCAAAGATGAGGAAAGCTTTTGTGGGCAAAGTAGTGATAGTTCTGGAAGATAAGTTTCAAACCCACCGTAGGAGTACCCCCTAGTGGCCTTGAAACAATTTGGTTATTTTTGATAATGCCCCAAGAGTTTCGGGGACGCCTGGACCGTGTGGTGTGAGGATTGCGGCTCAGGTTGACTTGGTGTCTTTGAGGCCTGGGAGGAATGCGGCTAATGCCTGTGAGGATTGCAATCTCCGGGGCCTGAGAGGAATGCGGCTGATGCCTGCGAGAATTGCGACCTCTGAGGCATGCGAGGATAGAATTGACGGATCAGGAATGGGGGGTATGCCTAAGTTGAGAGAATTTCAGTTTTTAGATGTTCTTAAACTATAAGAATGAGAGTTCAGTGTATGTCAGATTTATATTTAGTATATGATTGATACGAGTATTAGGAAGAACTACGTGTGGCTTGATCCCTCAGTAAGGGTACGTAGGCACCCTGATGTTACAAGGTGTAGCCACGAGTTAGAGTCTTTGAGATTTCTAATGTACTATTGATACTCTGAAAGTTGAGATGAACTTTATGAACATAATGATTTATTTGATTGGTCGGGGCCTGAGGCCAGAATGTTATGATGTTTGATGTCTTGGGTATAATTTATTGCTTGCTGAACAGTTGGGTTATACATGTTTATGCTTGTTTAACAGTTGGAAATTTTTGGGAAATGTTCAATTTACAAGGGAGATTTTGCCGAATTTTCGGCAGAAGTCGCACCTAAATTTCATGGAATTTTAGTTAGAAGGGCATTTTGGTCAAGTATGTCCGGCATTCGCCAGGTGTCATACACGCAGAGGTTTTGGCTCGGATTCCAAAATGGAATTTGGGTCGTGTCCTGTCATTTAAAGTCAAGTCAAATAACTTGGGAAAATATAAAAATGAAAGAACAAATTAATCAATTGACTATTCAGATTAGTGGCACTCAATTTTCATTTCATTGAAAAATGTCATGAGTTTAAATCTTCTAAACAACAATTGTTAAAGGATATTTACACATGTCAACGGATATTTTTTTTTTAAACGTAAAACGGGTATATGCACGTTTCTTCCTGTCTTTCTCATCATGTCACACTTTCCCTCAAGCTCTCTAATTACATGCCATCACTATTCACTGTAACTCATGATGGGCAATACTAGAATTACGCTAGTACTTAAAAAGAAGTTCCTTCTTTGTTTTCCTTTTACATTTATATATGTCACAAAGTGCCAAACATTCGTCTTCCGTCATATGGACATTTTTCTCCTCTTTCAAAATTGTTAGTTGTTTGTCCGCTAAAAAAGTTACTATCCTGAACAGTGTCTATATAAATCCAAGGATTTGATCATATATATGTTCCTACTTTGCTTGTTTTTCCCTAAGAATATAGAACAAACGTCGGATGGACAGGGAACAATTGTAATCAAAATAAGACAATATGAATATCGTCTTTTGAATAATAGCAATGCGATCAAGCATCTTTTTTTTCTTTTTCTTTTTTAAGTAAAAAAAGATAGTATAATCTACAAGGGAGGGGATTTCTCACACACACACACACAACTATGATGTCATAGGTATTGGAATATCAGACTCCTGATAGTCAATGTCCTTTTCCACTGGGCTACCCGTTGGCCTACACACATATAACGGTTTATTCAACTGTTAACTCTTTAATATAAATGATAATGATAAATGAGGATTCGAATACAAAACCTTAATTATACATTGCTCTTAATTATTTGAGCTACAAACGCCTTGCATTTAATTTAATTTAATGAATTTATTTATTTATTAACGTTTATAACAAGGAAATCAAAACGCATCAAATGAACAAAAAAGAAGTTATAAAATGACAAAAGAAAAAACAGATAAAACGACCCCCAAAAAAAAAAGAAGAAGAAGAGGAAAGAGAACCAAAAGAAGACAAAAAAATGAGGAGTAAAAAGTGGAATATTCCCTTTTATGAAACAGTTGCGTTTGCAGGAAGATAATTCGGGGGCTCAGCAACAGCCCCAAACGGCCAAAACGTGTAATTAAACAAGAAAAAGAAAAGAAAAGCCCAAATCCCAAAATAATAATAAAAAAAATAACCGATAAGAGCTGGCCTACAAAGGCTTTGAATGCTCGCGGGCTTTCGTTTTTTGTCTGCAACTAAGAAGTATCTCCTTGCTCGAGAATTTAGGGGGACTCGTGTTTATACTATATCTGACCAATTAACTAGAAGCAATTCTAAAATTGACCATAAAACACCTCCTTCAACTCTACCACCAATTTCTACTTGATTGGTACCAAGACTGTTGCAGCATAAGAAAATATAGTCTGTCATACGCGAACACAACCACTTCTACAAAATTGACGATAAGGCATGAGCAAAATAGCAAAAATAAATTTTTATGGCCTATTTGTTCATAATTAAGCACAAATGAGTCATATTTGTGCTGTGATAGAGATGAGATTGTGCTCTTATAGTGTCCAGCAATTTCAAACGTGATGGTTTCTATATCAGTTCCCATCTTAGTCCCGAACAGATTCCCAAAACCATTATAGTGTCCAGCAGCAAACAAACCAATTCAATCAAAATGACCAGCAGGTCTTGTTAGAAACTGAATAATCCAAACATCAGATAACAAATAGAGGAGAAGCAAAAATAGAACCAGGTCACAGCTTTACCAAAAATAATCCATAAAAGATTAGCACAGCACCACAGTTTCCATCTCACTTTCGGAAGAATTAAGCCAAAATTATAATAAACATAAAATTAAAATAAGGAAGTCAACAAAGACAAATTCAAATGTCTCAGGCTAATTTAATTATAGGAAATAGGAAATATTTTATTCTAGTTGGTGGCTATCCAAGGCTTTTAAATTTTCATATTCCACAATTCCTGATATCCGATTCGCAGATCATTGGCTTCTTCAAACTGCATGCATGGCTTCTATTTCGAGCTTCATGGCATTTATTTCTTCTTGTTTTGGTTGATTCATAATAGTCCAATGGGTTCGTAATCATCGCGCTCACTGAGTCATAAGAATAAGACATCTTGTTATATACAAAATGCACCAAAATTCCTAGGTACGAATTAAATGTTATTGAAAAAACACAAGAACGTGAAGGAAACTTACGGAGTGAAGCAAAAAACAAGATCGAACCATTCAGAGCCCTTGATATCCACAGAATGAACAAATGAATCTATGGTCTTGATCATATGTTTTCCTCCTTTTCCACGAACAATTTCAAATGTGGTCATACTAAGATATTGAACCTTGGGATGTGAATCGCACCAGCCAGTTTGGACATAGAAAAAGTCATGGTTTCCCAAATGAACCAAATAGTGTGTCATATCATTAAGCCATGGCAGCAGCGGACGCGCAATATCAAGGCCTTGCACTACAAACAGTTGCCTTAGGGAATATGAAATACCATTAACATCACATTGTTCCCCCACAAAGGAGAATGCCTTAATCTGTGCATCCTCATATAAGGCATAGATAGTCTCGTTTACAACCATGGCCCTTCCTTCGAAAAGAGGAGCATAATGAGCAGAAGTGTCAATTTTTACTCGATTCCAATCCCTTCTACCCACGTGAAAAGCAACAACACTGAAACTCTCGTCCCTCAAGCCAGATAGTGAAAACAAAATAACTCCATAACAAACGGCATAACCAGTCATTTGCATAGTGAGGTCATAATCATCATAAAATGGAAAAGAAGGCATTTGTTCCCAAACCTTATGATCAGGATTATATCTCCCGAAGGAGTGTCCCGTAACTGGTGAGAAGGGTGACGAACATGCAAAATAATAAACCATCCCATATGCACACACAATATTTTCTAGTAAGTTAGAGGACGGGATAGGAGGAATAGATGAACATTTTGACCAACTCCTCGTGTCAACAATAAATCCACCATCTTGTACAATGCAGTATATTTTGGAGTGGTTGAAAATCCGCGCAGCGTCAAGGCAAAAACCCTCGTGGAACTTGGCAACTCGTCTGACTTCTGGGGGTTCATGAGTGACTTCTCCTCTGTGTTTGAATTTCACTTCATAGACTGTATTAGTGCATTCTCTGCCCTCACAAGAAGACACAAATAAACATACAGATCTATCTTCCTCTTGATTTACCGTCATTGACGTTTGCTCCCAATCCTCGGGCAAGCTGAGAGAAAAGAGATGTATAGAACACGTCTAGTTAATCATTTTTCAAAGATCTACCCTGCCTAGAGAGAATATATCTAGTATAATTTTTTTTCTTGGGTGAAAATATCTAGTAGAAACTGGTTATTATATATTTCAAGGAAATTATTCAAAATGCATTCAGGGAGAGAAACTAAACAGAAAAGAAAAACAACAACAACAATGAGAATTCAGATCTGACCTTGGGTAAAAATCATCAGCCTCATGGTCAGAATTGCAGTCCTCGAACACCGCGGAAGGTGGAAGCGGCGTGGTCGTAGTTATGGCTGGACCGGGGCGTAGTAAGCCAAACTCCTGCGTTATTGATTTCGACCAATCCCACAGTTGGCCCACAGTTTTCTCGATCTGCGATAGCTTGCCCAGTAGCTCATCTTGGCATGAAAAAGCCATTTGACCCGAGGTATGCTCATCAACGGCGGCCGTGGAAAATTGAGATATTTCCCCCATGATATGTCCTTAGGGAATTTAGGGTTTGGGATTAATGCCGCAGCAGAAGGGGTTTTGGGTATGCCGAATGCGAAGTATGTATTTATATAATCACCTAATTAATCTTGTCCTGAAACAGGAAACTAATCCTATACCTACTAGAAATTCTCCAAAAGAGGCAAGGAAATTAATCTTTCCTGAACTGAAATAGGACATTTATTAGTACGTAATTTTCTATTTTATTTTTATTTTTTTGGAAGGAACAAACAGGAAACCTTTCTCTTTATTTTTTTGGAAGGAAGAAACGGGAGACTTACAAGAAACAGGAAAACTATATGAAGCTTTTTGTTTGTTACCCCTTTTTATGATTTTTTGGTTTGTTACTCTTTTTTTATGAGATTGGGTTTTAGGGCCAATTTAAGTAAGTGGTTTAGTTCAAAGCCATATATAATGTACCGTCTTCTCTCCCTCCCTCCTCTTGGATTTCTCTTTCACTCAGTATCTTTTTTTTTTTTTTTTGGCTTCTCACTCGTCAAAGGTGCCATTGGAGGACTACTCCTTATATCGTACGTTTTTGCTTCATCGTCAACAACAATCTAAGGTTACCTATTATGTTTTCTCATTTATCACATAGCTTTACCTATTATGCTTTCTCCATATATCGTATGTTTTTGTTATTGCACCTGTTATGAGAATTGAAATCAAATAATCTAATAGTTTTGAATCTTAATTTTCAGGAAATGGAGGTTGATCGTGATTTAATTGACTACGATTACATCGATTACATTAAAAAACAATGGAGCGACAATAATTTAACATACATTGTAATGGGTTCTTGTATTAGCTTTTACAATTTTCGTGTCGATTATGCTAGCAAGAAACAACATTATGATGGTGAGCTGTTCTTGGAGGAAAATAATCAAGGTGGAATGCGCGTGACATTTATGAATATGGATGCTGTTAGAACTAAATTGAGTGTCGGAGAAATTTTTAGGTTGAACGTTAAAGTATCTAATGAAAGGATTCTCCGTCCATGGATGTATACGTTTTGCAAACAGAAGAAATCATTGGGTGATGTATGCAGTGCCAGTGAGGCTGAAAAGAATATGGCGAAGGGATGGTGGGGCTTGTGTTCTGACAAGTTTGATAACACACTCAATGAATGGTTGGTCAAATTACAATACAACGACGTTAGTGATTGTGAAAAGTTAAACCCCAAAGTTCGAAATAATTGCTTATCTGATTTCTGGCAGCATACAATACGGTGAGCGTAATAGTATTTTTGTTCTAGTGCTATTATCTTATGGTTTAGTTAACTAATGTATTTCATATTTGACAGGGAATTAATAGAGGCAATTGCTCACATTCATGATTGTGGACTGTTCCATGGTTCGTTGAACGAATATGATAATTATGTTGTTGTTGGAGACCAACTGAAACTATTTAACATCAATGGTTGCTTGGAGGGCCTTAAAGTACAAGATCAATATTCAAGGAAAATCCAAGATTTCCAAGAGTTCAGGGACACTCTGAAGAAGCTGCTGGAACCTGGTACTAAATGGCTTGAGCGTGACGGATTTCTTAATTGTTTTGACGCAGCTACAGTGTTCAGGTGTGAGTTCTTTTGAACGTTATTTTTTTGGTGAAATATTTGTTCTTATTTGTGTGTTTATGAGTGTGTTTTTTTTTTGTCTTTTCAGCTATAAAAAATATGTTGAGAAATTGAAGAAGCACCCCTTTTTATTGACTCCTCATGAAAGGGTAAAAAATGTTACTAGTGTTTTTCATGACAATATATTTCATATAGACAGGAAGATGAACAAGGGGAGTATGTTTCGAGCGTTCTTTGGTTGGGACACAGACAGAGAAAAGTGGGAGAAGTTTTTGTCTGATATATATGAGTCTACACTAAGTAAATCATATAGTTATCGCCCGTCGGAGCTTTTAAGGTTTATGCGAAACACCTATGAACATTATAGGAAACACAGTAACAGAACGATCGAGGACGTGGACAATATTCTGAGGACACGCTGGGGTGGGTTTTTTGATCTGGTTCATCTGATTTAAGATTGGAGGTGAATGAGGCATGTTGTTCGTGATCATAGCTTTTAAGTACTTACACAATTACGACTAACTTCAATTTGTACAAGATATATATATATATATATATATTATCAAATTTGTACAAGATCTTTTAATGCTTGTGGTTGTTGTTCTTGTTTTTTTTTCTTTTCTTTTGGTCTTATAGACTATTACAACAATCATTAATATATATACAAATTTTCTACTATGTTGACGTTCGAACATTATTACCGTGTGGATGCCATGTATTTTCTACTAGCCCTCCCTGCTTTCCTCCTCTTTACAATGGCATCCGCACGTTAATAACGTGAGGACATTCGAATGTGAGAATAACTATATTTCACTAAATCCAAACCGTCTATTTTGTAGATATTCCTATGAAATTTTTTGTAGGGTTGATCTTTGAATGAATATCTACAAAATAGACGGGAGGGTCACACACCACTATGGCTAAATATTGTTTGATTGCTCATTATAAAAGCCCAAATTTTATTATAAAACCCAAATACGTGCTTAAACTAAAAAGAACCAAAATTGGGGACTCGTTTAAGCCACTTGGATGTATTATATACATTATTCGCTTGCTCATATAAAAGCCCAAATTTTATTATAAAACCCAAATACGTGCTTAAACTAAAAAGAACCAAAACTGGGGACTCGTTTAAGCCACTTGTATGTATTACATACATTATTCTAAATGATTTCAAACAAGTTGATAATGGCCCAAGGAAATTCTGTTGGAAGACCACCTAAAGTAAGCCATTGACGATCGTCATCAGGAGACTCTGTCAGCGCGCGGAATTATCCTCTCTAAGCTCATTCTGCTCATGGGTCATCTGTTCAATTTTCAAAGAACTTGCATGAAAAAATGGTTGATTAAAAAGATGCACTATTACATGTACAAGTATCTTCTCATCAGCTCTAACCTACTGATGCATAAGGAATGATCTGCAGAATTAAGTATGCATATATATTGTTTGAATCTTCTACACAAATTACACAGTAGCAAAATATTTTGGGGCACAGAAATTTGTGAAGTGCCTTATACATAGCTAGATTCAGACTTGTGGATTCTCTAAGGAACTTTCCCGTGAATCTTTTTCCTATAGGACAAGCCCTGCACACAAAAACAGCTTTCTAAACATCTATCCAAGAAATCTGACTGATTTTTCATCCTAATAAACAGTCATGTTAAGCCACTTGGATGTGTTGCATCCAATATTCTAAATGACTTCACATAAGTTCATAATGGCCAGACGAAATTCTGTTGGAAGACCCTCTAAAATCTTTTATAAAGCATGAGCAGACAAGGCATGAAAGGGTGGGATGGGTTGTCAGAACTGATGTGGGGCTGCTGCTGCAAGCTGGTGGAAAAGGAGGTTTGTGGGGTGGGACTGCTACTGCAATGGAAGCGGAGGCCATTCGAAAGGCAACGGTGGCATGTATTAGCAGTGGCGTAAACAAAGTGGAGGTGGAATCGGATGCTATGGCAATTATTCAAATGATACGGGGTGAAAGAAGAGCCGATATGGAGGAGGTAGCCATCGTTTTTTATATGCAAGTGCTGGCTACCGAATTCCAGCAGGTGGCGTTTCTCCACACTTCACGGCGGTGCAACAAGGTAGCGCATGAAGTTGCGGCCTTTGTGACCAGATATGGTGGTAATAATGCCTGCTTTATTGGGTAGTATATGTTTGTAAGCAAATATTGAGTAAATATTGATTCAAACAAACCAGTATGGATTTAGCTAGACAGCTAAAGCATTGAGTAAAATAAACATTGTTTCAATCTTCTACATACATGACCGTAGCAAAACATTTGGGTGCAAAGAAATCTGTGAAGTGTCTTACACAGTTTTTTTTGGTCGAGAAAAGTGCCTTACATAGTTGGATTCAGACAACAAATATGCATTCTCCTTTTGTAAGTACTCAATCTGACCAAACAAGTTCTTTAACAGTCGAGTAGCTTGACACAATATAGAGGCCTTTCCATTGTTCTGCTGATTTAATTCTGTGCAAGAGTTATCTCAAATTAAGAATGACCCAGTATCATATCAAAAACGATTACACTAAGAGCAAACATCTTGAACTTCTAACAAACAAAAGACTAGTTATACCAAGAGCATCAGCCAGCTCAACAAAAAGATTGTTAAAATGCTCACACTTCTGTTTCTCCCTCTCAGCCTTGTGGATTCTCTTTAAAAAAACATTCCCCTGAATCGTTTTTGCAGAACAAGCCCTCCACATCAAACAGCTTTCTAAACATCCAGCCACGAAATCTGAGTGATTTTTCTTCCTAATAAATAGTCATGTTAAGCCACTTGGATGTGTTACATCAATTATTCTAAATGACTTCATGCAAGTCGATAATGGCCAGAGGAAATGCTGTTGGAACACCCTCTAAAATTTCTTATAAAGCATGAGCAGTATGAAGTTCAAAATAAATAAACTGCAAGTGGTAAAAAACAGTATTATCACATCAGAGAGAGACTTATCCGAAGTACATCAGCTTTATCAACAGGAAATCAAATTCTTTGCTGATAAGAGAGCCTATATGAACACTTTTGTCAAGATTTCAACCTTATTTGAATCTTCTAATCAGTCAGAAACGCCACCTCTCAACACTATTATTAACCCTGATAATGCAAGTCTATCAATCGTGGGTTTTTCTTTCCCTCACATAGATAATAGAAAATTTCTAGCACTCATAACAATGCTTATGTGTGCTCATGTCAAAAGATCTGAACAACTTACCCGCGCACTGAGGCCTCCATCACATTAGCTTTGTCATCCGCCGTAACAGGATCCTGTGAACCCATGATCTGATAATCGTCTCTATCAACTAAATAGGGCCTTATACCCTATAATAAGAAGCAACACCAAATTCAGACATTCTTGAATCTTGTCAGATGATCGTCCAAAGAACAGTAGGCAACCATATTTATCATTATTGGACCTGAATTTTTGCACGTTATATATCAGTATTCAACATAAGTTTGAAGCACATAATTGAATTTTGAAATGAAACTCTAGTTTTCTTTCCAACAAGTAATTGTTCTACCTCATTGCTCAGTATAGAAAAACCCTTAATCAACTGAACCAAAAAAACGTTACAATTAATAAATTCAAATGATAGCTAAACCCTTCTTGTAGAATGTTTATACCATATTTGACCAAGCAACTAGAAGCAACTCTAAGCACAACAAAGAGTCCAACATTAGAATATTACAAGAAGTGAGGACTCTCCCTAACCTATAAAAGAAGACCACTCTCCACTTAGAAGAGGGTCTTCTCCCTTCTTCCCCTTATCTTTGGGTCCTACCCTTTGTACAAATGTAAATACATATTATTATAATAAAAATATACTTCTTTGTGGACGTAGTCCATTCATTAAAGGTGACCCATGTATATCTGTCTTCTGTATATTTAATTACTTTCCCTCTATCATTACCTGCCTAAGGCAATCACTTACCTCTTGCAGAAGGCGCAAGCCTTCACACACCTATCGAAGGTCCTCATTTTCATCCATTGTCCATCACACCTCATCTCTAAGTTGGGCTCAATTTTGGCCGTCCAATTTTTAGCATTAACAGTTTAGTGCAGTATGTGGGAATCGACACAAAAGGTTATGTCGTTCTCCGCTTCTTCAGTGCCCTTTGACACCCTTATAATTAGCATTCGGTACTTGGGCATTTGACACCTAGATCTATAACGACATGCAGAAGATGCGCATTACCGTTAGACACCTAGACGGGAGCAACTTTCCAATTTGAAGCCCAACTGCGTGGGAGCAACTTTCTCCAACCTGGAGCCTAACACATCACATACTGAAGTCTCCACAAGATAAGTGGCATACAGTCTTTCCTAGTATTTAAACAATATACTATATTATTGATAACATGTGTTGAGGTCCAAATTATCACGAGAAGTTCAAAGATATTTAAAGCCCAATATAACATATAAAGTTAGTCATGCATTAGCTGTATTTTAGAAATTAATTCATTTAATAAATATAAAAATAATGTACATGCCATGCCAACCCAATAATACATTTTTCTACGCTAAACCACCCGATAAGCTTAAGTGGGCCCAAGCCACATACATGCCTAGGGCTTATTGAGCGGTTTGTGGTGTGGATGATTACAAGGATCGATGAGGCCCATCAAAAGGTTCAAGAAATGGATGTTTTGGGCTGCTTGGGAGCACCAAAACCCAAGCTCATTTCTATTAAGCCTATTGATTGGGAAAGCAGGCGTGTCTTCTTCCAGCACTTACCAACTGCCATCATTTATTACACAACCCCCAACTTCTTATTTTCCACCACCAAAACCATGCCACAAGCCACTCAAGCCAAGCCAAAATCTCAGTTCAAAACAATCATTATCCACTTGGTGAGAAAAACCTGAGTACTCCCTAAGAACTAGCATTCTTTCGAGGTATTTTGGGGCCTAGTTCTTGAACCCAGGCAAAGGAGCAACTTCACTCTCTTTTTATAGCAGCCCAAGTCCACCTAGAGCTGCTGGAACAGACCACCCACAACAGGATACCTGTTTGGTACTTGTGGTTTAATCATTATGCTTTTTTATGGCATCTCCAGTCTCCAATTGTCGAATGGTACCTCCAAAATTGTTGGGCGACACCTCCCCAATTGATGATCAGCACCTCCCCAATTGACGATCGACACCTCTCCAATTGGCGAATGGTGCCTCTCCAATTGCCAAACGGTACCTCCAAAATTTTGGGCAACACCTGTTGTTAAAAATTGTGTTTTTCCTTTTCTGTAAAACTCTTATTCAAGCCTTTAGATATAAATATAATATAAAACAAAGCTTTAACAGTAAAATAAAAATAAAGAAACAAATCATAAATAAAATAAATCAAGAGTAAGAAAGCAAGCCTGGTATAGTGAAAGCACGTCAAAGACGCTGTACTAAAACCTTTGTAGCCTCCTTACGTGTAGGTAGTGACGGTATACAAGACTCCAAGATACGACCCCAATACACAGGCTCAAGGTCCACTATGAGCACGTTCACAGTCGGATAGGAATCTCCAAGCCACAGAACCGTTGCCCAAAAATATGGAAAGTAAAGAATATATGAAAGTAGGAGAATAGTGAAATCAGATTGTGGTGTATTCAAATGTGAAGGGGGAGTGGCCTTTTATAGGCATCCAACACTTGTAACCTCCAAGCACATTAAACCAGAAAAATTAAGGCAATGAATAGAAAATAAAAACTGAAAATTAAACAATTGTAACTCCCATAATAAATAAAAGAAAATAGCCCAAATATTAAAACATAAAATAAAACGTTAAAAATTAAAAAGCCTTTCAAATAATAACAACACCTGCCCAATTGATGTTCAATACTCCAAATGTCGAACGGTACCTCCTTAGGGCTCGTTTGGGAGTGCTTCTTCTTGAAGCACTTATGCTAGTAGCGCTTATGTCAGTAGCGCTTATGACATAAGCGCTTCTACAAAGAAGTAGTTTGTCGTTTGGATGTCACATTTAAAAGTGTTTTTACACTATATAAAAACGCTTTTGATATTTTGTTGAGTGTTTGGCTGACACATTAAAAGCGCTTTTAAAAGTACTTAAAAAAATGTAAAGAATCTCAAAATATTATAATAAATATAGGAAATATAAAAAAAAAAAAGGGGAAAAAAAGAAGAAAGGAAGGGTATTTTGGCATTTTAAAAATTAAATATGGGTATTTTCGGCATGTTAAAAGTTTCATTAAAGAGAGCCAAGTGCTTCCCTTGTTTTTATCCTGCAGCGCTTTTAAGAAGAAGCACCTCTCAAGTGCTTCTTCCAAAACCACTCCAAGTGCTTTTGGATCTCACCTAACGGTGGCACCTTCCCAACTTACCATCGACATATCTCCAATTGTCGAACGGTACCTCTCCAATTGCCAAACGACACCTACCTACACCAATGTTATTAGCACTCGTGCAACACCAAATGTCTCACCAGCGGGGGCCTGACGAACAGTACCACTCTAATGGCGAGTGTTGCTGATGGTATCACGCCTTTACGACGTATGGCATTGTCGGCACCACCCCTATGGCACATTGTGATACCATCAGCACCACGACCTCCTATAGTGTGCTGTGATGTCATTCGGCACCACATCCTGCTATGCGATATTTTCACCAGTCTACTAATGGGGGACTGGATATGGTGTACTATACTTCTTAGAAGAAGACTAAGGAGTTGCTCGATCAGTGCACTGAAGATTAGAAGTCCACAACTAAGAAGCACCTCCTTACTTGAGAACTTGGGGGACTCTTGTTTATACCATATAGGACCAAACAACTCTAAAATTGACCATGAAGTACCTCATTCAGCTCTCCCACCAAGTTCTCCTTCATTGGTACGAAGACTATTGCAGCATCAAGAAAATATAGTCTGTCATAAGTGAACACAACCACATCTACAAAATTGACCATAAGGCACAAGCAAAATAGCACAAATAAATTTTTACGGCATATTGTTCATCAGTAAGCACAAATGAGTCATATTTGTGCTGTTTTTAAGAAAGCCACACTATAATCGTGTATATTCGAATAGGATAGAGATGAGATTGTGCTCTTATACTTATTTTATTTATGCGTTTATTAGAGCAAGCTAATAATTTATGCAGTGCATCAATTTTTGTTTTTTCGAGAAGATCCATCATATCAATATTCTGAGGGTTCTTTCTTTCCCGTAGGTTTCAAATTTCACCTAGGTGGTGGCTATATATCCAAACAAATTCCCAAAATCATTATACTGTCCAGCAATTTGAAACGGGGTGATTTCTATATCAGTTCCCATATTAGTCCCAAACAGGTTCCCAAAACCATTATAGTGTCCAGCAAACAAACCAATTCAATCAAAATGAGCAGTAGGTCTTGTTAGAAACTGAATAATCCAAACATCAGATAACATACAGAGGATCCAGTATATTGGTCCATAGGACTGAAAAAGGGAGAAGCAAAAATACAACCAGGTCACAGCTTTAGCAAAAATAATCCATAAAATATTAGCACAGTACCATAGTTTCCATCTCACTTTCGGAAGAATTAAGCCAAAATTATAATAAATATAAAATCAAAAATAAACAGAAGTCAACAAAGACAAATTCGAATGTCTCAAACCAAGTTATAGGAAATAGGAATTTTTTTTTTATTCTAGGTGGTGGCTATCCAAGGCTTTTAAATTTTCATATTTCACAATTCCTGATATCCGATTAGCAGATCATTGGCTTCTTCAAGCTGCATGCATGGCTTCTATTTCAAGCTTCATGGCATTTATTTCTTCTTGTTTTGGTTGATTCATATTCCAATCCCAATGGGTTCATAATCCTTGCACTCACTGTCATAAGAATGAGAAACCTTGTTATATACAAAATGCACCAGAATTCCTAGGTACAAATTAAATGTTATTGATAAAAACACAAGAAACGTGAGGGAAACTTACTGTGTGAAGCAAAAAACAAGATCGAACCATTCAGAGCCCTTGACATCCACAGAATGAACAATTGAATCTGTGGTCTTGATCATATGTTTTCCTTCTTCAAGAACAATTTCAAACGTGGTGATACTAAGATATTGAACCTTGGGATGTGAATCGCACTTGCCAGTCTGGACATAGAAAAAGTCATGGTTTCCCAAATGAACCAAATATTGTGTCCTATCGTTAAGCCGTGGCAGAGGCGGATGCGCGATATCAAGGCCTTGCACTATAAACAGTTGCCTAAGGGAATATGAAATACCATTAACATCAGATTTTTCCCCCATAAAGGAGAATGCTTTAATCTTTGCATCACCAGATAAGGCATAGATAGTCTCGTCTACAACCACGGCCCTCCCTTCGAAAGGAGGAGCACAATGAGCAGAAGTGTCAATTTTCACTCGATTCCAGTCCCTTCTACGCAAGTGAAAAGCAACGACACCAAAACTCCCGTCCCTCGAGCCAGACAATGAAAACAAAATAACTCCATAACAAACGGCATAACCAGTCACTTGCATAGTGTGGTCATAATCATCATAAAATGGAAAAGAAGGCATTTGTTCCCAAACCTTATGATCAGGATTATATCTCCCGAAGGAGTGCTCCGTAACTGGTGAGAAGGTTGACGAACATGCAAGATAATGAACCTTGCCATACGCACACACAATAGTTCCTACTGAGTTAGAGGATGGGATAGGAGGAATAGATGAACATTTTGACCAACTCCTCGTGTCAACAATAAATCCACCATCTTGTCCAATGCAGTATAATTCTGAGTGGTTGAAAATCCGTGCAGAGTGAAGGCAAGAACCCTCGCGGAACTTGGCAACTTGTCTAACTACTGGGGGTTCATCAGTGACTTCTCTTCTGTGTTTGAATTTCACTTCATAAACTGTATTAGTGTATTCTTTGTCCTCACAAGAAGACACGAATAAACATACAGATTTAGCTTCCTCTTGATTTATCGTCATTGATGTTTGCTTAGCTTCCTCTTGATTTACTATCATTGGTGTTTGCTTAGCTTCCTCTTGATTTACTATCATTGGTGTTTGCTTAGCTTCCTCTTGATTTAACTTCATTGATGTTTGCTCCCAATCCTCGGGCAATCTGAGAGAAAATAGATGTATAGAACAAGTCAAGTTAATCATTTTTCAAAGATCTACCCTGCCTAGAGAGAATATATCTAGTAGGATTTTTTTTTCTTGGGTCAAAATATCTAGTAGAAACTGGTTATTATATATTTCAAACAAATTATTCAAAATGCATGCAGCAGGGAGAGAAACTAAACAAAAAAGAAAAGAAAAACAACAATGAGAATTCAGAACTGACTTTGGGTAAAAATCATCAGCCTCATGGTCAGAATTGCAGTCCTCAAACACCGCGGAAGGTGGAAGCGGCGTGGTCGTAGTTATGGCTGGACCGGGGCGTAGTAAGCCAAACTCCTGCGTTACTGATTTCGACCAATCCAACAGTTGTCCCACAGTTTTCTCGATCTGCGATACCTTGCGCAGTAGCTCATCTTGGCATGAAAAAGCCATTTGACCCGAGGTATGCTCATCAACGGCGGCCACGGAAAATTGAGATATTTCCCCCATGATATGTCCTTTGCTGTTGGAATGCTTAAATTGAGGCAAAAGGGAATTTAGGGTTTGGGAATGCTGCGGCAGAAGGGGTTTTGGGGATGCCGAATGCAAAGTATGTATTTATATAATCACCTAATTAATCTTGCCCTGAAACAGGAAACTAATCCTAAACCTACTAAGAATTCTCCAGAAGAGACAAGAAAGTGTAACTTTGAGTAAGTTATTAATCTTTCCTGAACTGAAATTTCCTAATTAATCACCCAATAAATCTTTCCCGAACTGAAATTTCCTAGCGCCACTAGAGCCTTGACGGCCTTTGATTTCTTTAAATTGCGCTGCACCCATGGATGTTGAGATTAACGAAACTGATACAGCGATACTTCTCCTCTTGACGGGAAGGTCCCACGATTTTGAGTTACTTGTTGCAACATTCGAATTCTTTTGGCAATCAAGGTGGTGAGACTTGGCCTTTCTTTTCCTCTTAATTGGAGACGTCTGTACCTCAATGTAAATATATTATATACATATATTTATTTGCCTGACATGAACGCTCTTGCTGCAGTTCGCGAGTTTGCCAAAAGAACAAAAAAGAACCCCAGTTTTGAGTGTAAATCAGGAAACCACGAAGCCAGACTTGCGTCTAATTGGAACGGTTGACGGTACCGAGGCCCGCCGCTCTTCTTCTTCATCTCAGTTTTCTTAGGATACTGCTCTTTTTTGACCTGTTGTTATAGGTTGGTAAATTTGTTTTTGTTTTTTTTTTTGGTGTTATAGTTGTGTATCATATTTTTCTAAATACTGCTCAACTGTTTTCTAAGGATGCTGTATCTTTGAAAGGATTTTGTTTTCTTCAATTATCATTATTAAGGGTCTTGGCAATATTTTTATTTTTATGAGCACTGAAATCAAATAATCTAATAATTTTGAATCTCAAATTTTCAGGAAATGGAGGTTGATCGTGATTTAATTGACTACAATTACATTGATTGCATTAAAAAACAATGGAGCGACAATAATTTAAAATACATTGTAATGGGTTCTTGTATTAGCTTTTACAATTTTCATGTTGATTATGCTAGCGAGAAACAACATTATGATGGTCAGCTGTTCTTGGAGGAAAATAAACAAGGTGGAATACCTGTGACATTTATGAATATGGATGCTGCTAGAACTAAATTGAGTGTCCCAAAAATATTTAGGTTGAACATTAGAGTATGTAATAAAAGGATTCTCCGCCCATGGATGTATACGTTTTGCAAACAGAAGAAATCATTGGGTGCCAGTGAGGCTGAAAAGAATATGGTGAAGGGATGGTGGAGCTTGTGTTATGACAAGTTTGATAACACACTTGCTGAATGGTTGATCAAATTACACAACAACCAAATTCGTGACCGTGAAAAGTACAACCTCAAAGGTGCAAATAATTGCCTATCTGATTTCTGGCAGAGTACAATACGGTGAGCGTACGTAATAGTATTTTTGTTCGAGTGCGCTATTATCTCATGGTTTAGTTGACTAATGTATTTCATTCATGCTTTGACAGGGAATTAATAGAGGCAATTGTTCACATCCATGATTGTGGGCTCTTCCATGGTTCGTTGAACGTATATGATAATTATGTTGTTGTTGGGGACCAACTGAAACTATTTAACATCGGTGGTCGTTTGGAGAGCCTTAGAGTTCAAGATCAACATTCAAGGAAAATCCAAGATTTCCAAGAGTTCAGGAACACTCTGAAGATATTGATACGAACTCAAATTACATGGTTTGAGCGTGATGGATTTTTTAAATGTTTTGACGAAAAAATTGACAGGTGAGTTCTTTTCAACTTTATTTTTTTGGTGAAATATATGTTGTTATTTGTGTGTTTATGAGCGGTTTTTTTTTGGTCTTTTCAGCTATGTAAAATATGTTGAGAAATTGAAGAACCACCCCTTCTTATTGAGTCCTCTTGAAAGGCTGAAATATATTACCAGTATTTATTATGATGATAAGTTTGGTGTGGAGACGAAGTTGAATGAGGATACTAATTTCAGCAAATTCCAAGATTGGCCCAAATACAGACATAAGTTCGAGCCGTTATTGCTTAAAGTACTTGAGACTCGTACTGGTAAACCATATGGTGATAGCCCGTCAGAGCTTTTAAGGTTCCTGCGAAACACCTATATACATTATAGGCAACATAGTAAGAACGGTGAACATATCCTGAACGTGGACACTTTTTTCAGGACACACTGGGTTGGTTTTTTTGATATGGTTCATCTTATCAACTAGATTGGAAGTGGATGAGGCATCTTGTTCGTGAATCGTGATCATAGCTTATAACATCAATTTGTAGAAGATACTTTAATTCGTCTTTTTTTTTTCTTTCTTTTTTTGGGGTCTTCTGACATGATATATATATGATATGTTTTTAAAAATAATTTAAGCTGTATTGCTTACAATCAAGATATAATATTGTTTTCTCAATAGTTTGGAATAAATGCTTTCCTCAGGGGGTTCAAGTTTTAGCATCCGTGTAGTTTGTGTGAGTTTAGTATGTTATCACTCATCTCAATAGGAAAGGTCCTAATATATATATAATATTTTTTTGGGAGCTTCGGTTTATAGTCATTATATAGTTTAATATTGTGATACATAGTAAACCAAATTACACACAAGGCCACATGTCCAGCCAGCCACTGCCTCCTGCCGCCGAAAGGTTCTTCGCATGTGTTTCTCCATATAATCACTTTAATTTATTATTTTCCTCATAATCACTTAAAATTTAAAGTAATTATATAGAGAAGTTTTGCCTACCCAGAATCATTCCCAAACAAGCCTTTATTCACCCCTTTAAAAAAGAAGAAAATTTTGTGCACTTATTGGGACTCAAACCTTGAACCTCAAAAGGAGAAAACCTCAAACATAAACCACTACACCAACCTTATTTTTGTAATATTTATTATGTAACATAATATTTATACTAGCCCCTTGGCACATGCTCACGCATGTGCCAATTGGTTTTTTTTTTTGTAAATATTTTTTTAATTTTATATTAATTTTAATTTTTTAGAATTAAGAAAAGATAATATGGGTAGTTATGTTCCATAAAAGTAGGGACCTATTATCTGATTTTGTTTTTAATTTTAATTTTTTTAAATCCAAGCTCAATTCAGGAGGAACCCAACCCATTTGAGAGAGAGAGAGAGAGAGAGAGAGAGAGAGAGAGAGAGAGAGGTGAAAACGAGAATCATAAATAGTGAGAACCTATTTTCATAAGTCATTAGAAGTCATTTTACAAAAAGGGTAAATTTATCTTTAAAATTGTGAAAATGAGGTGGGTGAGAAAATAAGACAGGTGGGTGGAAATAGTAGCACTCGTACCAATGAGGCATAATTCTTTCTTTCACGTAGGTTTCAAATTATACGAAATTTTTTCTTCTAGGTGGTGGCTATATATCCAAACAAATTCCCAAAATCATTATAGTGTCCAGCAATTTGAAACTTGATGGTTTCTATTTCAGTTCCCATCTTAGTCCCAATCAGATTCCCAAAATCATTATATTGTCAGCAAACAAACCAATTCAATCAAAAAGACCAGCAGGTCTTTTTAGAAACTGAATAATCCAAAAATCAGATAACATAGAGAGGATCCATCCAGTATTGGTCCATAGGAGTGAAAAAGCGAGAAGCTAAAATAGAACCAGGTCACAGCTTTAGCAAAAATAATCCACAAAAGATTAGCACAGCACCATAGTTTCCATCTCATTTTCGGAAGAATTCAGCCAAAATTATAATAAATATAAAATTAAAATAAGCGGAAGTCAACAAAGACAAATTCAAATGTCTCAAACTAAGTTATAGGAAATAGGAAATTTTTTATTCTAGGTGGTGGCTATCCAAAGCTTTTAATTTTTCATATTTCACAATTCCTGATTTGCAGATCATTGGCTTCTTCAAGCTACATGCATGGCTTCTACTTCAAGCTTCATGGCATTTATTTCTTCTTGTTTTGGTTGATTCATAGTCCAATGGGTTCATAATCCTTGCGCTCACTGAGATAAGAATGGGAAACCTTGTTATATACAAAATGCACCGGAATTCCTATACATATATGTACAAATTAAATGTGGTTAATAAAAATATAAGAAACGTAAAGGAAACTTACGGTGTGAAGCAAAAAACAAGATCGAACCATTCAGAGCCCTTGATATCCACAGAATGAACAATTGAATCTATGGTCTTGATCATATGTTTTCCTTCTTCAAGAACAATTTCAAACGTGGTGATACTAAGATATTGAACCTTGGGATGTGAATCGCACTTGCCAGTCTGGACATGGAAAAAGTCATGGTTTCCCAAATGAACCAAATATTGTGTCCTATCATTAAGCCATGGCAGCGGTGGATTCGCGATATCAAGGCCTTGCACTATAAACAATTGCCTAAGGGAATATGAAATACCATTAACATCAGATTTTTCCCCCATAAAGGAGAATGCTTTAATCTTTGCATCACCAGATAAGGCATAGATAGTCTCGTCTATAACCACGGCCCTCCCTTCGAAAGGAGGAGCACAGTGAGCAGAAGTGTCAATTTTCACTCGATTCCAGTCCCTTCTACGCAAGTGAAAAGCAACGACACCAAAACTCCCGTCCCTCGAGCCAGACAATGAAAACAAAATAACTCCATAACAAACGGCATAACCAGTCACTTGCATAGTGTGGTCATAATCATCATAAAATGGAAAAGAAGTCATTTGTTCCCAAACCTTATGATCAGGATTATATCTCCCGAAGGAGTGCTCCGTAACTGGTGAGAAGGTTGACGAACATGAAAGATAACAAACCTTGCCATACGCACACACAATAGTTCCTACTGAGTTAGAGGATGGGATAGGAGGAATAGATGAACATTTTGACCAACTCCTCGTGTCAACAATAAATCCACCATCTTGTCCAATGCAGTATAATTCTGAGTGGTTGAAAATCCGTGCAGAGTGAAGGCAAGAACCCTCGCGGAACTTGGCAACTTGTCTAACTACTGGGGGTTCATGAGTGACTTCTCTTCTGTGTATGAATTTCACTTCATAGACTGTATTAGTGAACTCTTTGTCCTCACAAGAAGACACAACTAAACATACAGATTTAGCTTCCTCTTGATTTACCGTCATTGATGTTTGCTTAGCTTCCTCTTGATTTACTGTCATTGGTGTTTGCTTAGCTTCCTCTTGATTTACCGTCATTGATGTTTGCTCCCAATCCTCGGGCAAGCTGAGAGAAAATAGATGTATAGAACAAGTCAAGTTAATCATTTTTCAAAGATCTACCTTGCCTAGAGAGAATATATCTAGTAGAATTTTTTTCTCGGGTCAAAATATCTAGTAGAAACTGGTTATTATATATTTCAAGCAAATTATTCGAAATGCGTAGCAGGGAGAGAAACTAAACAAAAAAGAAAAGAAAAACAACAACACCAATGAGAATTCAGAACTGACCTTAGGTAAAAATCATCAGCCTCATGGTCAGAATTGCAGTCCTCAAACACGGCGGAAGGTGGAAGCGACGTGGTCGTAGTTATGGCTGGACCGGGGCGTGGTAAGCCAAACTCTTGCGTTATTGATTTCGACCAATCCAACAGTTGGTCCACGGTTTTCTCGATCTGCGATATCTTGCGCAGTATCTCATCTTGGCATGAACAAGCCATTTGACCCGAGGTATGCTCATCAACGGCGGCCACGGAAAATTGAGATACATCCCCCATGATATGTGCTTTGCTATTGGAATGCTTAAATTGAGGCAAAAGGGAATTTAGGGTTTGGGAATGCAGCGGCAGAAGGGGTTTTGGGGATGCCGAATGCAAAGTATGTATTTATATAATCACCTAATTAATCTTGCCCTGAAACAGGAAACTAATCCTAAACCTACTAAGAATTCTCCAGAAGAGCCAAGAAAGTGTAACTTTGAGTAAGTTATTAATCTTTCCTGAACTGAAATTTCCTAATTAATCTTTCCCGAACTGAAATTTCCTAGCGCCACTAGAGCCTTGACGGCCTTTGATTTCTTTAAATTGCGCTGCACCCATGGATGTTGAGATTAACGAAACTGATACAGCGATACTTCTCCTCTTGACGGGAAGGTCCCACGATTATGAGTTTCTTGTTGCAACATTCGAATTCTTTTGGCAATCAAGGCGGTGAGACTTGGCCTTTCTTTTCCTCTTAATTGGAGACGTCTGTACCTCAATGTAAATATATTATATACATATATTTATTTGCCTGACATTGACGCTCTTGCTGCAGTTCGCGAGTTTTGAGTGTAAATCAGGAAACCACGAAGCCAGACTTGCGTCTAATTGGAACGGTTGACGGTACCGAGGCCCGCCGCTCTTCTTCTTCTTCTCAGTTTTCTTAGGATACTGCTCTTTTTTGACCTGTTGTTATAGGTTGGTAAATTTGTTGCTCATTAATTCCGTGGTTGGTGCATGGTTGTTTTCTTATTTATAAACGAGCTTTTGTTTTATTTTATTTCGAACATTGTCTTGTTTTTTTTTTTTTTTTGTGTGTTAAAGTTGTGTATCATATTTTTCTAAATACTGCTCAACTGTTGTCTAAGGATGCTGTATCTTTGAAAGGATTTTGTTTTCTTCAATTGTCATTATTAAGGGTCTTGGCAATATTTTTATTTTTATGAGCACTGAAATCAATAATCTAAAAATTTTGAATCTTAAATTTTCAGGAAAATGGAGGTTGATCTGATTTAATTTACTACAATTACGTTGATTGCATTAAAAAACAATGGAGCGACAATAATTTAAAATACATTGTAATGGGTTCTTGTATTAGCTTTTACAATTTTCATGTTGATTATGCTAGCGAGAAACAACATTATGATGGTCAGCTGTTCTTGGAGGAAAATAAACATGGTGGAATTAAGAAAAGATAATATTTTTTTATTTTTAGAATTAAGAAAGGATAACATGGGTAGTTATGTTCCATAAAAATAGGACCTATTATCTGATTTGTTTTTAATTTTAAATTTTTTTAATATGAAAAAAGTGAATTTACCATATTATCCTCATTTAATTAATAATTTCAATTCTTAATGTTTGAATTAACTAAGGACATTTTCTGGTATTTTAAATGTTTCACCATTCTCTGCCTTTTACTTTATATATATAGATAAAATAACCAATAAGAGCTGGCCTACAAAGGCTTTGAATGCTCGCGGGCTTTCGTTTTCTGTATGCAACTGAGAAGTATCTCCTTACTCGAGAACTAAGGGGGACTCTTGTTTATACTATATCTGACCAAGTAACTAGAAGCAATTCTAAAATTGACCATAAAGCACCTCCTTCAACTCTACCACCAATTTCTCCTTCATTGGTGAGAAGGCTGTTGCAGCATAAGAAATATAGTCTGTCATACGCGATACAAAATTGACCATAAGGCATGAGCAAAATAGCACAAATAAATTTTTATGGCCTATTTGTTCATAATTAAGCACAAATGAGTCATATTTGTGCTCTGATTGGATAGGATAGAGATGAGATTGTGCCCTTATAGTGTCCAGCAATTTGAAACGTGATGGCTTCTATATCAGTTCCCATCTTAGTCCCAAACGGATTCCCAAAACCATTATAGTGTCCAGCAAACAAACCAATTCAATCAAAATGACCCGCAGGTCTTGTTAGAAACTGAATAATCCAAACATCAGATAACAAATAGAGGAGAAGCAAAAATAGAACCAGGTCACAGCTTTACCAAAAATTATCCATAAAAGATTAGCACAGCACCATAGTTTCCATCTCACTTTCTGAAGAATTAAGACAAAATTATAATAAACATAAAATTAAAGTAAGGAAGTCAACAAAGACAAATTCAAATGTCTCAGACTAAGTTAATTATAGGAAATAGGAAATATTTTATTCTAGTTGGTGGCTATCCAAGGCTTTTAAATTTCAATATTTCACAATTCCTGATATCCGATTCGCAGATCATTGGCTTCTTCAAGCTGCATACATGGCTTCTGTTTCGAGCTTCATGGCATTTATTTCTTCTTATTTTGGTTGATTCATAATAGTCCAATGGGTTCGTAATCCTCACGCTCACTGAATTATAAGAATAAGACATCTTGTTATATACAAAATGCACCAAAATTCCTAGGTACAAATTAAATGTTATTGAAAAAACACAAGAACGTGAAGAAAACTTACGGTGAGAAGCAAAAAACAAGATCGAACCATTCAGAGCCCTTGATATCCACAGAATGAACAAATGAATCTATGGTCTTGATAATATGTTTTCCTCCTTTTCCAAGACCAATTTCAAACGTGGTGATACTAATATATTGAATCCTGGGATGTGAATCGCACCAGCCAGTCTGTACATAGAAAAAGTCATTGTTTCCCAAATGAACCAAATATTGTGTCCTATCGTGAAGGCATGGCAGCAACGGACGTGCAATATCAAGGCCTTGCACTGTAAATAGTTGCCTTAGGGAATATGAAATACCATTAACATCACATTGTTCCCTCATAAAGGAGAATGCTTTAATAATTGTATCACCATATAAGGCATAGATAGTCTCATCTACAACCACGGCCCTCCCTTCGAAAAGAGGAGCACTATGAGCAGAAGTGTCAATTTTCACTCGATTCCAGTCACTTCTATCCACGTGAAAAGCAACGATACTAAAATTTTCGTCCCTTGAGCCAGACAATGAAAACAAAATAACTCCATAACAAACAGCATAACCAATCATTTGCATAGTGGGGTCATAATCATCATAAAATGGAAAAGAAGGCATTTGTTCCCAAACCTTATGATCATGATTATATCTCCCAAAGGAGTGCCCTGTAACTGGTGAGAAGGTTGACGGACATGCAAGATAATAAACCTTGTCATACGCACACACAATAGTTTCTATTGAGTTAGAGGATGGGATAGGAGGAATAGATGAACATTTTGACCAACTCCTCGTGTCAACAATAAATCCACCATCTTGTCCAATGCAGTATAATTTGGAGTGGTTGAAAATCCTTGCAGCGTCAAGGCAAGAACCCTCGCGGAACTTGGCAACTTGTCTAACTACTGGGTTTTCATGAGCGATTTCTGCTCTGTGTTTGAATTTCACTTCATAGACTGTATTAGTGCATTCTCTGTCCTCACAAGAAGACACGAATAAACATACAGATCTAGCTTCCTCTTGATTTACCGTCATCGATGTTCGCTCCCAATCCTCGGGCAAGCTGAGAGAAGATAGATGTATAGACCAAGTCAATCATTTTTCAAAGATCTACCCTGCCTAGAGAGAATATATCTTGTAGATTTTTTTTTTCTTGTGTCAAAATATCTAATAGAAACTGGTTATTATATATTTCAAGCAAATTATTCAAAATGCATGCAGGGAGAGAAACTAAACAAAAAAGAAAAACAACACCAATGAGAATTCAGAACTGACCTTGGGTCAAAATCATCAGCCTCATGGTCAGAATTGCAGTCCTCAAACATTGCGGAAGGTGGAAGTGGAGTCGTCGTTATGGCTGGACCGGGGAATAGTAAGCGAATCTCCGGCGTTATTGATTTTGACCAATCCAACAGTTGGCTCAGAGTTTTCTGTATCTGCGAAAGCTTGCACAGTATTTCATCAGCGGCTGCCACGGAAAATTGAGATATATCCCCCATGCTATTGGAATGCTTAAATGAATTTTAGGGTTTGGGGAGGCAGAAGGGGTTTTGGGTATGATACCAGAGTTTCCAACTCGCAGAAAATGCAAAGTATGTAATTATATAATCACCTAATTAATCTTGCCTGAAACAGGAAAGTAATCATTGAGCATTTATATATATATATATATATATATATATTTTTTTTTTTTATTTAATATACACTTATGTATTTATTTGCCTGACACGAACGCTCTTGAAACAGGAAAGTAATCATTGGCCTTCTTCTTCTTCTTCTTCTTCTTCTCAATTCTTAGGATACTGCCCTTTTTTGACCAGTTGTTATAGGTTGGTCAATTTGTTGCTCATTAAGTCCGTGTGTAGTTTTTTTTTTGTTAGAGTCGTGTATCATAGTTTTCTAAGAATACTGTTCGTTTTGAGCTCAAGTGTTTTCTAAGGATGCTGTATCTTTGAAGGATTTTGTTCTCTTCAATTATCATTATTAACAACATGCTTAATTAGGGTCTTGGTATAATTTTTCTTTTTATTGCACCTGTTATGAGCATTGAAATCAAATAATCTAATAGTTTTGAATCTTAAATTTTCAGGAAATGGAGGTTGATCGTGATTTAATTGACTACGATTACATCGATTATATTAAAAACCAATGGAGCGACAATAATTTAAAATACATTGTAATGGGTTCTCGTATTAGCTTTTACAATTTTCGTGTTGATTATGCTAGCGGGAAACAACATTATGATTGTGAGCTGTTCTTGGAGGAAAATAAACACGGTGGAATACCTATGACATTTATGAATATGGATGCTGCTAGAACTAAATTAAGTGTCCAAAAAAAATTTAGGTTGAACATTAGAGTATGTAATAAAAGGAATCATTGGGTGCGAGTGAGGCTGAAAAGAATATGGTGGAGGAGAAGTTGAATGAGAGTACTAATTTCCAAGAGTTCAGGGACACTCTGAAGATATTGATGCGAACTAAAATTACATGGCTTGAGCAAACTAATTTCCAAGAGTTCAGACATAAGTTGGAGCCGTTTTAGCTTAAAATACTTGATTCTTGTAAGGGTAAACCATATGGTGATAGCCCGTCAGAGCTTTTAAGGTTTCTGCGAAACACCTATGTACATTATATATGCAATATAGTGAGAAGATGGAAGATATCCAGAAGGTGGACGCTATTTTCAGAACACGCTGGGTTGGTTTTTTTGATATGATTCATCTTATCAACTAGATTGGAAGTGGATAATGTATGTTGTACATGAATCTTGATCATAGCTTAGAACATCAATTTGTAGAGATACTTTAATGTGTCTAACTGTTTTTTTTTCTTTTCTTTTCTTTTTTTAGGGTCTTTTGACATGATTATATATATATATATATATATATATATAATAAGGCTAAATTATTGAAATGCACCTTGTAACTCAATTTTAGTCTCAGTTTTCCCCTTGAAACTCTAAGGCCTTGTTTGGTGTATGGGAAAAGAGACTTGAAGATGGGAAATCAATTGCTTTCCCATGTTTGCTAAGTCCAGGCATGGGAAATCATTCCTTGGCCCATGGGAAAGTAGGGAGAAAGTGAAGTCATCCTCCCAACTTGAGTTTTATTTTCCCTCATCATGGGAAAGTTTGGGAAAATGATCAAATATTAAATAAACATATTTCATGACCATATTGTCCCCATTAACTATTTAGAATTATAATATATCATTAAATCCATTCTTTTTTTATTTGATTTAATATGGGTATAATTGAAAATTTATACAAACTTTGTTTTCCATTCCTACTCAAAACAAACATGGGAAATGAAATAAAGTGATATTTCCCGGTTACTTTCCCAGCATTACCAAATGTGGGAAAGGAATCTTCCATTTCCCATCCTTTGGGAAATAACATGGGAAATTATTTCCCCTCAAATTCGTTTTGTGAACCAAATGGGGCTAAGTGTCTCACTTTCCTCTATGAAACTCCATATAGTGTCTCACTTTGCCTGGATTCCATCTAGCCCTAATATAAGTCGTCAAACTTGCACACGTGACGCCTATGTGCCATTTTTTTGGGTTCTTCTATCCTTGTAGACATTGAAGTTGCAAAAGGTGGGACCCACAATAGATGTAAAACATCGACCATATCTTCAATTAGGGTAAAATCTTCGCACAAGTTGGGATATTTTGGGCGATTTCAAAATTTGAGTAAAGTAATAGAATCTTCAACAATGAAGGTGTAAACTGAATTTGACAATGACAGAAGCAGGAGGACTGTCAGCTTTCACAGGTAAGTGGACCTTCAGATTCTTTATTTATTTATGGGATATTGCATTTGGCTTTGAACTTTAAGGAATATTAAAAAGGGTGTTGTCTAAGTAGTGATGAGTACATTGCTTTATTAAGTTAGGTATAGATGATGCTTTTAATTTGACTTCATGGCTTTTTACTGCTACAAATGATTGGTTGATAGAGTAAATTCAGGTTTTATGCTCTATTTTGTGTTGTAGATGTGGAATCAGATTGGACAAGTGAGGAAGAAGAACAAACTAAGAGTGAGAGTGATGAGGATTTAGACGAAGACCCAGATTTTGTAGACCTTGCTTATGCACAAAGTGAGGAGGATGTGAGATTGTTGATGGATAATGATAATCAGTTTCAAGGATATGTAAACCATGATGCAAATGAGAGAGACCCTAATGCAGGTGAAGAGGATGAGGAGTCATATAATAACCCTGCCTCACCTAGGATGTGTACACCAGACACTCTTCTTTAGAGTCTGAGGTTGTGACTGGAAACTGCTTGAGAAAGAGGAAGCTCCCTAACTTTAAAGACTTCATCCCATCCATTGATATGAAAAATCCTCAATTTGAGCTCAATTTAAGATTTCATGTCGTGAAATCTTTAGGGCAACTGTGAGGAGGCATTCTGTCCTAATTGGCAGAGAACTTAAGTTTAAGGTGTCTGTCCATGAGGTCTAAACTCGACAAAGCTTCCCACAATGGCAATGCTTTCGTTGTCGACCCTCCATCACAACTTCAATTCAATTGTTGAAGGGGTCTTTAGGGTTCACAATTGTTTGCAATATGGGACCAATTTTTGCAGAGTTAATTAATACCCATAAATTCTTATATGGACAAATGAACCAAGAAAAATGGCACATGGGAGTCACGTGTGCAAGTTTGACGACTTCTGTTAGGGCTGGATGGAATCTAGGCAAAGTGAGACACTATATGGAGTTTCATCAGAGAAAGTGAGACATTTAGAGTTTCGGAGGGGAAACTAAGACTAAAATTGAGTTACAGGGAGTATTTGCATCCTAGCATAACACTTTTCTCAATGACAAAAAATTAGGGTGTAATTTTACAATAATGTAAAAAAATTTCAAAATTACACACAATGTCACTCACTTTATATTTAAACAAATTTATTTGAAATGAATCAACTTATGCCACACGTCCATCGATCCACCTCCAACCAGCCACATGTCAACCAATATATATATAAACATAAAGTAGGTATATGCACATTTCTTTCTGTCTTTCTCATCATATGACAGTTTACTTGAAGCTCTCTAATTACATGCCATCACTCTAACTCATGATGGGCAATATTATGATTACGCTAGTACTTAAAAAGAAGGTCCTTTGTTGTTTTTATTTTACATTTATATATGTCACAAAGTGCCAAACCTTCCGTCATATGGACATTTTCCTCCTCTTTCAAAATTGTTAGTTGTTGTCCACTAAAAAAGGTTATTATCCTCAACAGTGTCTATATAAATCCAAGGATTTGATCAACATATGTTCGTACTTTGCTTGTTTTTGCTTAAGACTATAGAACAAGTGTCGGATGGACAGGGAACAATTGTAATCAATAAGACAATATGAATATCGTCTTTTGGATAATATCAATGCATAAAGCATCTTTTTTAGCTTTATCATTTGAAATGATTCATTTCCACATATAAGAGTGTTTTTTTTAGGTAAAAAAGATAGTATAATCTACAAGGAATGATGATTTCTCTCACACACACAATTAAAATATTATGGGGATTCGAACTTGAGATTCCTGATATGTAAGTTAATGCCTTTTTTCACTGGGCTACCCGTTGACCTACACATAAATAAAGGTTTATTTAACCATCTAACCAAGAGATATAATTTTATTTATTTATATCTTTTTAATATAAGCGATAATGATAAATGAGGATTCGAATACAAAATCTTAATTATACATTGTTCTTAATCACTTGAGCTATAAACGCCTTGCATTTAATTTAATTTAATTTAATTCATTTATTTATTTATTAACGTTTATGACAAGGAAATCAAAACGCATCAAATGAACGAAAAAAGAAGACGGTATAAAATGACAAAAGAAAAAACAGAATAAATTACCAAAAAAGGGAAGAAGAAGAAAGAGAACCAAAAGAAGACAAAAAAATGAGAAGGGGTAAAAAGTGGAATATGACCTTTTGTGAAACAGTTGCGTTTTGCAGGAAGATAATTCGAGCGCTCAGCAACGGCCCCAAACGGCCAAGACGTGTAATTAAACAAGAAAAAGAAAAGAAAAGCCCAAATCCCAAAATAATAATTAAAAAAAACCGATAACGATAAATTGAAAGCAGAGAGAGGGTCGCTGTGCGCTGGCCTACAAAGGCTTTGAATGCTCGCTGGCTTTCGTTTTCAGTCTGCAAATCTTGTGGAGGCAAAAGCCACAAACCACAACGCTAGCTAGCCAGAGTGATGAGCCCGAGAGAGCCACATTTAAAGCCACAAACAAACACACCCACCCACACTACTATGAGTGAGAGAGAATAGGAAAAAGGGAAAAATATAATACGAATTTAATCGTTTAAATAAAGATCGCACAAGCTTCGGTTTCTTCGTTTTGTCTTTGCAACTCTTCGTCTTTTCGTCGTTTCTTTTTCTCTCCGATCCCTAATTCGCCCACCTTCTCCGTCTCCAATTTCTCCGGTAATGCTATTTTCTTTGTCGCGCGCGCTTTGATCGTTTCGAATTTTGTTGGATCATTTTTTGTTGAATTTTCCTTTTTGATTGGGTTTTAGGGAGATTGTGTTTGGAATCCAGGAAAATGGGGTTGATTTCGGGGATTCTGATGGGGATGGTCTTCGGGATTGCATTGATGGCCGGGTGGCTTCACATGATGAGGTACCGAAGCACCAAGCGAGTCGCTAAGGTATGGTTATGGTTTTTGCGTAATTTTTTTTAACGGTTATTTTGTTTTCGTTGGCGATTTGATTGCATTCATTCTTTGTTCTTGTTGTTGCTTACGTTGGAGAATTGAATTGTTGTGTGAAAACTGGGAGAGTAATTTTCTTGTAACTTTGGTGGAAATGGCTGAAGCTAATTTTTGGGTGGTTTGGTGCTCTGGAGATTTGCATTGTCCACTTTTGCTCTGAAATTGTTGGGATATGGAAGTCAGATGCATAGGAAAAAGAACAACAATCTTTGACGAAATTTCTTTGAGATTGGTATATGATTTTGCTAATTAGTGGAATAAAAATGGTTGGACAACTGACTAGTGAGTTGCAAAAGTTAAACAAGTATTAGACGGAGAAGTTCGTATTGGACTGAGAAACTGATTAAGATTGAACTGCTTTTCTGAGACTTCAACACTTTGCTTATCATTGTCTAAAGAACGACCACCACACAAAGTCGGGTAGGCATGTTCACTAGTTTTCCCTGCCAGTGGATAAGTTGAACACATAAGGTTGCTTGGAAGTGGAATTATTTCTTGGGAAGAATAGCAAGTTGTCAGAGTACCAGTAGACAGATTTTTTATTTTTTATTTTATAAAGGAGTACCAGGAGGCAGCTTAGCGTGGGGATTGAAGGAAAAACAAATCATATATTTGGTAATGGAGTTTGATTTGTGGGTAACTGACTAATTGTGTGTCTAGTGAAAAATATTCAGTTGGACTGTCATCCTTGAGAGACGTAAGTTTCGTGGGGACTTCATACTGAACCTTTAACCTTTGGCATCATCTTTCTTTCCTAGTCTTAAAGGGGTAGGGGTGGAGTTGGGATGGTTCAATTTTAGAATGTTATGAAGAAATTGAAATAGATCCTTCTATGCACGCATTCCTCATAAGCCACTTATAAGCTTTGCACTTTTAACCTTCAATATGAAGATGCATTTGGAGACCAATAATTTATTTTTCTTATGTTTATGCGTGTGTGTTGTGTACATAAAACTAATTGCTTGTTTAGTCCGATGCATAAGCTGATGAATAGGTTGCTCATTTTTCAGTAATAAACCTGATATATAATCTTTTTATACTGCTATTTTCATGAAATGGGCCATTAGTAGTTGGAACTAGAGTCATCTTATTATGCTTACCTGGTCACACGATCATATTTCTCTTCTTTTTTTTCTCACATTCATCATACATCTGGATTGACTTCTTAATTTTTTCAGAATTATTATATTCATATTTGGTTATGGCAATTTTGGCACTGTACCCCGCATGGATTCACTTACTAAAGTTCTTCATTTTTTTTTTCTTTTCTGCATTGGCAATAGTAGTATAGGTCTTGTAGTTGTAATACTTGAAACGTTTTATAAGAAACTTTGGACTATTTGGATGTGTTTCAGTCTTTTCTTATGAACTATTTTACCTTGTCTTAATATTTACTTCTTCTTTTTTCCATTCGCAGGCAGTTGACATAAAACTCCTTGGATCACTAAACAGAGATGATTTGAAGAAAATATGCGGGGACAATTTTCCTGAATGGATATCTTTCCCCGTCTTTGAACAGGTTTTCTTTTTGAAATTTATATTAAGTTACTATTCTTACTAATTATTCAGTTTTCCAATAGTACACCTCCAGTTATCATTTATAATTGTATTACTTTGGTTCACTATTTCAGGTGAAATGGTTGAATAAGCAACTGACCAAATTGTGGCCATATGTTGCAGATGTAAGATTTTATTTGCTTTGCATATACACGTGCATAAGATTAACGGTAATGCATTTGCACGATTTTTTTAAAACACTAACCTTGCGGCTGTTGCATGTATTTATTCAGGCTGCAGAAATGGTGATAAAAGATTCTGTTGAGCCACTATTGGAAGCATACCGACCTCCTGGAATTACTTCATTGAAGTTCAGCAAACTATCTCTTGGTACTGTGGCACCCAAAATTGAAGGTATGTAGTTATATGGTGATTACGCATAATATGGAAATTCGTTTATTTTCCAATCTTTCTAAATGAGCGTTATGAATATCTTCCAAGTCTTGTGTGATTAACTTGTACAGGTATTCGTGTTCAAAGCCTCAAGAAAGGTCAAATTACAATGGACATTGATTTTCGTTGGGGTGGTGATCCAAACATCGTATTAGGTGTTGAAGCTGCACTCGTTGCCTCAATTCCCATTCAGGTCTGATTTATCAACAATTTGGATGACATACTTCTGAAGAAACTTTTCTTTGGTTTTGGACTTTTTTTTTTCAACAATAAATCTTTGTTTTCCCCCTTTTTTGCAATATCAAATCTTGGCATAAGTTTTAGTCTTATGAGTTTTGTGTTATATCTGCTACAGCTTAAGGATCTTCAAGTTTTTACTGTTGTTCGTGTAATTTTCCAACTTGCTGAAGAGATCCCTTGTGTATCTGCAGTTGTTGTTGCTCTACTTGCAGAGGTAAATTAATGATTATTTTGTGAAGTCCATACATTTCTCGAAGTGGTTAAAAGCGAACCTCATTGATGTTAGCTTGATATAAATTGTTGGCCCATTCCATAAAAAAACATAACTTTTGGGGTCTTGTTGCTGGACAAAGACTTCTTTATTTCTTTCTCTTCCATGATTGATTTTTTTTTTCCTCTTCATTTTTCTATGTATGGCTTGTGTACAGTAGCACCAAGTTGGTGCTTTTCTAGTAAAGTCTTTATGCATAAAAATGATTGATTTCTTTTTTCCTCTTCATCTAGAGATATTTGTTGAAAGTATCAGACGTTGGATGGAGAGTTTCTCTATAAAGTTAAATTTTTGTTTTTCTTTGGTTTATTTCTGATGCCTTGTTCACTGAAATGTGATTTTCTTGGAGTTTAGTCATTCCGCCTCAAAGCACATGTGTGGATGCAACATTGTTAATAGATGTCATGCTATATGGAAATTCCATATTGAAACCTTTTCATTAATTTGGTTAACAACTTTTTTAAGACTCAGAAAAAGCTTTTTCACATTGACCCTTTAGTTGTAAAGCAAATCAGTTTGCACAAGTTTTGGTTAAGAGACCATTCTGATCATATTTTATTTTATTTTATTTTCTGTTCATTTGAACTCTGTTTTATACTAATATACTGATCTGAGCCATCCATCCAAGCGTAATTTGTAATTACCAATTTGGTTCATCTGTGTTGTCTTAAGTCCATTCATCATCTTATAATATGGTTGATTACAAATATTGAACGGTGATACAAGTTTATGAAGGATCATTATGTTGGTGAATGTATGCCCCCTATCTAAAACAATGCATTTATGAGAGACAGCAAGCTAGTGTTATCTCAGTATCTTTCTTTTTTCAATTCCTACACTCCCGTGTTAGATAAAATGAAAAGGCAGTTAAGAAGAATGTAGAGTGAGGTGGGCTCGTAGTTCATACTCTAGCATCTTTTTTTTTTGGTTGCTGATCCTAGTTTAGCTTCAAGTTATCATATCTTGGAGAGAGACTGGAATGTTTTATAATTATGTAATGAACATATTTACACTTTTCCAATTCGTTTGTAAATTGACTAATTCTTGTTACATCCAATCAGCCGAAGCCTAGAATTGATTATACTCTGAAGGCTGTTGGCGGAAGCTTGACAGCCCTCCCTGGAATTTCAGATATGATTGATGTAAGTTTCATGATTTTTATTAAAAGTTATTATCTTTTGGAGTTGTTTGTACATTTCTAGACTCATTATGCTGTTCACAACACATTTGCTAGGATACTGTGGAATCAATTGTCACAGACATGCTCCAGTGGCCACATAGAATTGTTGTTCCAATTGGTGGTGTGCCTGTTGACATGAGGTAATTTTGAAATTGTTTTTGTTGTTGTGCTCTTCTTCTTAGCATACTCGACTCATTGGTGTAACCTGATATTATCGTATCTCAGAAAATTCATAAAATCTAGTTCTACACTGATGGGGGGATTTTCCCCTTTCACCTATTGACTGCAAGATAGAATGCATGAGATTGTTCAGTAGCTCTTTTAGTTATACAGGAGTGTTAGGAATTACCACTGCTCTGAAAACCGGACTTGGCTGGTCGAGTAAACTGGGTTAAACTAGAAATTGGCTGGGTTGCCAAGAACCAATCAATTTATTTTTTACTTTAAGGGTTGTATCTATAACACTTCTTTTTTGGGGCTATGCAGCGAATTGGAGCTTAAACCTCAAGGAAAGCTCACCTTGACAGTAGTGAGAGCAAATGACTTAAAGAACATGGAAATGATTGGAAAATCCGACCCTTATGTTGTTGTCTACATTCGTCCATTATTCAAGGTTAAGACTAAGGTCATTGATAACAATCTGAATCCTGTTTGGGATCAAACGTTCGAGTTGATTGCAGAAGACAAGGAGACTCAATCACTTATTCTTGAGGTTATACCACCATCACTCATCCTTTCTTTATCGCTCGTGCCTTGATTTTTTTGCTTCTTTACTGTTTCTGAACATGGTAATTGGCTTGTATAGATCTTCTTGGATCGAGCATGTTTATAATGAATTTAAAATGTTATTGGAGTGGTGGTATTTTATGCAGCTAGACTTGTGTCGAAGAGTGCAATACTAGGTTGTATGAAATTTGTCCCAATTTCACTGTATAAATCATGAAAGTGTGCTTTAGCAAACCAAAAAAAATATATATAAAAAATCATGAAAGTGTATTTAAGAAAACCAACATGTGTTGGCTCTCATAATTGGAGGTATACTTTGTGTATATATACTTATCTATTTTCATATGCATGGAATTGAATATCCTTGCTGATTTTAACAGTGCACATGCTTAATAGATCCACATATGAAATTCTTGGGTACATGCGTACTTGAAAGCATAAAAGTTCTGAATCATTAATCCCCACAATGGACTGCAGGCCAATTTTTGAAACCAAGATCCCTAATCGGAACTTTTCATTTTATTTAGGACTGTGGTATTGTGGATATGTTATGAGTAAACTCAAATAAATCTTTTCTTAGCGTGGAAATGAAAACAGACTAATGTTCATCAAATTTTCTAACAGGTTTTTGATAAGGACATTGGGCAAGACAAGCGATTGGGAGTGACAAAATTACCTTTGATTGACCTGGAAGCAGAAACTGTGAAAGAGATTGAACTGAGATTGCAGCCATCACTTAACATGCTAAAAATAAAAGAAAAGAAGGATAGAGGAACTATTACAATCAAGGTAATGGTTCAAAACATGAACCCTTCAGATGTGCTTCAATTACATTAAACCTAACTTGCCTTTCATTTGTTGTTCTTTTTTCTAATAATGCCGTTAGAGGAGGTTTCAGTTATTACTCCTTTTTCCTCTAAAGATGTTT
The DNA here is from genome assembly GCA_020226455.1 of Prunus salicina. Classification (NCBI taxonomy): domain Eukaryota; kingdom Viridiplantae; phylum Streptophyta; class Magnoliopsida; order Rosales; family Rosaceae; genus Prunus; species Prunus salicina. Next base: position 13,219,914 of record CM035343.1, on the reverse strand, counting down.
TGAAGTATTTTGGGTTATATTTTCAGGTCTTTTACCATGAATTTAACAAGGAAGAGCAGTTGATTTCTTTAGAGGAAGAGAAGAGGATCTTGGAAGAAAGAAAGCATCTGAAAGAAGCAGGAGTTATAGGCAGCACAATGGATGCACTTGATGGAGCAGCTTCAGTGGTTGGATCTGGTGTTGGATTGGTGGGTACTGGCCTTGGTGCTGGTGCTGGGCTCGTGGGAAGTGGCGTTACTGCTGGAGCTGGGCTTGTGGGAAGTGGCGTTACTGCCGGAGCTGGGCTTGTGGGGACTGGCGTTAATTCTGGGGTTGGAATGGTCGGGAGTGGCCTCGGAGCTGTTGGTAGTGGCCTGAGCAAAGCCGGGAAGTTCATGGGTAGGACCATCACTGGGCAATCGAGTCATTCAAGGAGAAGAAGTGGGTCTACAACTCCAGTGGGTAGTGTCCAAGAAAATGGTGGTGCAAAGCCACGGTAATGTGCCTTGTGAATTGTAGGCTTTAATGAATAGATATACTCGCCTTGCTTCGACAGTCTTCTTAAATTCTTTTCTTTGTTCTAATTTTGAAAATGATAATAGGTATTGGTTTATTTCCACCTCCTTCCTCTGTGTATCATCCCCATCCTGTATTCTTGTTTGTCTTTCTTACTGGAATTTGTAATAAAATCTTGAATGTTTGTACAAATTTATCATCTGGCTTTTTGAGCAATTTAGGGCCAGCTAGGGTGAGCCCAGGTTGGTGTTCTTGAGTAAAACGAGAACAAATTATTAGGGCTCGCCTTGTTTGCTGCTGTCAAAAAATAATGCAAAGCTTTTGGCACTTTGATGTACTGTGCCTCTCACGTGATGCTCACAGGACATGAAGGGCCAAAAGTAATAATAGGTAAAATGCTGCATTAATTACTTATTTATTTTAGTTTTTAACCACCATAGGCATAAATTCACGTGGACATTATTGGCAGACTGGCTGGCAGTACAGAGTACAGGTCATCTAGTCCATGACTTGCGTCAAGTGAATGGCAGTGTACAGTCCTATGTATATACATATACCAGGTGGCAAACAAGGTTAGCTCTTATTTATACTGCACCTTCTTTAATCTGCTGCTCTAGCCTCGTGACCTTGTCGTACAGCCCTACTCTCGAGTCCTCATGAATTTTTTTAATTTTAACCAGAATTACATAATCAGGAATAGTTCTTGGGTGAGGCTGCCTCATATATATACCTTTCTGTCTACGTCAACAACGTGGTCTTATGTTACCTTCGAAAGCATAAACTCGTGTGCCTACAGTTACGACATACCTACACAAGAATTAGGGTAATTCAAACACGTGGACTCTAGTGCAGGAATAATTACTCTTAATCACTTAAAAACTTTCCGACGACATTCGTAAAACACTATATTAGAATAAAGTAATAATAAGTAAAAGAGGAGGAAGCTTGGCGATGAAAACACGTGACACGTGGTACATATCTTGAAAATCCTGAAGAGAACATATTCACGTTGAACAGTGAAATAAAAATATCACAAGTTCCTTCCTTGAACACAACGGTTTTAAAAGCCAACAATTAGTCCTATATCTAAATTCTAAAATATAATAAAAATCTCAAAAGAACCCCACGAATTTAATAATTAGTTTATAATAATTTTGTTTTGTTTGAGATCATCACACAAACGGCGTCGTTGGAACCACAGTGGTCTGGGAAATATCGCTCTGTCTTTCTCTCACGGGGGTCAGGGCCCCCCGGCAAGCGTGGGTTCGACTTTTCTGAGAAATATATAAAATAATGATTAATCTGACCCTATAAATAAATGTGTGGGGCTCACTCGATCTCAGTCTCTCGCTCGTCACTCCCTGCATCAACTTTATGCTTTGTTTTTCTTTTGACCTCTTCGTCTATATCGTAAGCTGCAAAGTCTACGGTCAGATTCCCTTTACGAAGTTGTGAAAGTCAAAATCATAATTACCAAATTACCCCTGGATATTTTCCAGAATTTTTTTTTTAGGAATGCGAGCGATATTCTAAACTACAAAAGAGAGTGATTTCTCACACATGCTACCGATGTGTTATGGGAATTCATGCATAAAACTACTGATCTACAAGTCAAGGTCTTTTTCTACTAATCAGACCCGTTGGCCCATATTTTTAAATAGCCTAACATTGATATTTGTTAACGTAGAGACTAAGAACTAGAACAACAAAAAAGGAAGCCCTAGTATTTACAAAGAAAAACCAGTCATTTCCAACCCTTTGTTTTTTTTTGGCATTTCTCATGTGAGGGCATTAAGGAAGGGGAACAAAAAAACTTGTTTAATCTAAATAGTATTGAAAATAATAATTATATGCGTGACGAGTCATTATCTACTAATGTGTTTGAGTGTAGTGCGTCTTACACATGTTTAACAACTTACGAAAACTCCAATATCCTTTGACTAATTTTGTAAACTTTTATTCGAAGTAATCAACCAATAAAATAATTAGGTTAACCTTTTTCTACTCTTTAAGTTACTTGTTCTAGACTTTGAAGATTGTAACGAGGACTAACAACGCTTATAAAATTAGAGTTTCAAGGGTTTTTTTTTTTTTTTTTTTTTTTTGGTGTCAAATTCAAAGGACCAAAAAGGGCCTATCACAAAAGGCAGCAGTTAAGCAGATGCAGCTCGCAGACCCTTTTCAAGACAAAGTGTAAGCCTATATTCACAGGACCACCTGAGCTCGCACACAAACAACAACAGCAGACATACGCTCTACCCTATACTTGAATATAAAAATAAAAATTCCCAATAATTTTTTCTCTTCTTTGTTTGACTATTTTTCACTTTGGTCTCCGTCATTTCGATTTTGACGATTTAATCTTGTAATTTTGTTTATACCATAATCAAGTCCGGAAAATGTAGAATTGTTAGAAGAAAAGAATATATAGATAAATTGATTACGTTTTGGGTTGAATGCAACGATTTTAGCGATATATTATCGTATTGAATTTACATGTGATGGTTACATATAATCGTATCGAATTTACATATATTAATATGATAAAATTTACAATTTGAATTTGATTACAAGACAAATTGAAATATAAAACTCAATTTACGAAAATCAAAATGAGAGAACCCAATTTAATAAGTGAGTAAAATTAGGGTGAAAAAATATGTAACCCAACTTGAAAGGTACCGACCTCTCAAACTCAGATAACAACAAAACGAAGCTAAAACAGAGCACACTGCCCCAACCACGCGTTTCCCCCAGCGCGTTAGATCCGTTTTCCCACAAGTGGACCCCACAACCCACGTGGCTGACCAAAGGTAGCGCGTAAGATAACAGTAACAACCAGAAAACTACCTATCCTCCAGACTATCACAGTCATCCCTCGGACAGCTGTAAACGAAAAATGACCACCCAATAGAAAACAAGCCCGTGGAAAAGTATCAAGCTTATTGGACCGTCGGCGTATATAATCACAGCCATTTCTGTTCTTAATTTCCCTTACCTTTCATTTTCAGTGGACTATCCATACTTGAAGCCTACTCTCGAACAAACTCCACACTCAAAATGACTGGTTTAACTAACTAAAACGCCCCTCCACTTCCCTCTTATTTACAACCATGCCATCGCGTCCTCCACCATCTTCCCCACCCATCCACCACGTCCACCACCGCCACCTCCTCCTCCCTCTGCTGACCGCAACCCTAACCCTAGCCTTTATCTCCCTACTCACCTTCCTCATCTTCCTCTACCGCAAGCTCTCCTACAACCGCACGACGCCGTTCGACCACCACCATAGCAGCGCCACCGCCACTCCCACCGCCACTCCCACCACCGCCACCAACACCAAGAAGAATAACAACAACCGGTTCTCTTACTCTGCTATCCGGCGAGCCACCGGTTCGTTCTCGGCGTCGAACCGTCTCGGCCATGGCGGGTTTGGGTCGGTCTACAAAGCCACACTCCCCTCCGGCCAATCCCTGGCCGTGAAGCTCATGGACTCCACTGGCTCTCTGCAAGGCGAACGGGAGTTCCACAATGAACTCTCCATAGCTTTGAACCTCACTAATCCTCACATACTCTCTCTCCACGGCTTCTCCACCGACCGACGCGGACGGAAGCTCTTGTTGGTGTACGAGCTCATGCCGAATAGGAGCCTGCAGGAAGCTCTATTAGATCGCAAGTGTCCGGAGCTCATGGTTTGGAAGAAGAGGTTCAGTGTTGTGCTCGATGTGGCTCGTGGGCTCGAGTATTTGCACCATGTTTGTGATCCGCCGGTGATTCATGGGGATGTGAAGCCCAGTAATGTGTTGCTGGACTCGGATTTCAACGCCAAGATTGGGGATTTTGGGTTGGCGAGGTTAAAGACGGAGACTGAAGATCAGGGTGAGCTTGGTGGAGTTGTGATGGTGGAGGAAGAGGGGGAGGAGGAGGAGGAGAAAGAGATTGGAGGAAAGGAGAAGAGAGACGGGGACGATAATGGGTCGATTTTGGAAGAGGAGAGTGTCAGTGTTAGTGTGAGTTTGAGTGTTGTGACAACTGGGCTTGAAGATGGTCGATCCCCGGAGAGTTATGCGGTGAGGATAGGGGAATCGGAGCCGGCGGTGGCCTCGCCAGAAGGCGGTTTTGATAAGGCGAGTGTTGAGAGTGAGAGGGATTTGAATTTTGGGAAGAGGGTTAGGGGAAGTTCAGGCAGGGACTGGTGGTGGAAACAGGACAATGGAAGTGGATTCGGGTCTGAATCTGGGAGAGTCAAGGACTATGTGATGGAGTGGATTGGGAATGAGATTAAGAAGGAGAGGCCTAAAAGTGAGTGGATTGCGTCTCCTAGCTCGAATGGTGTCAATGCCGAGCCGAAGAAGAAGAAGAAAGGATTGGACTGGTGGGCGTCGGATGAAGCGAGTGGTAAGAAGAAGAAGGATAAGAATCGGAAGCCGAGGGAGTGGTGGAAGGAGGAGTTTTGTGAGGAGCTCGCTAAGAAAAAGAAGAAGAAGAAGAGGGGTCTCGATTCCGCTAGTGGTGGTGGAGAGTTGTGGTGGCAAATGGAAGAGGATTTGGGGCAAGAGAGGAAGAAGAGGAAGAGCAAGAGCAAGAGCAGTAGAGGGAGTATTGATTGGTGGTTGGATGGATTGGGTGGTGATATTAGAAGTGGGAGGAGGAATAGCCAAGATTGGGGCAGTACTTGTGGTGGTGATGTTCCAAAGAGTGGTGGTATTAGTAGCACACCAAGCATGCGAGGCACAGTTTGTTATGTTGCCCCTGAATATGGTGGCGGTGGGCAGCTCTCTGAGAAATGTGATGTCTATAGCTTTGGGGTATTGGTTTTGGTCTTGATTTCGGGTCGGAGGCCTCTTCAAGTCACGGCCTCCCCCATGTCAGAATTCGAAAGGGCCAATCTAATTTCATGGGCTAGGCAGCTTGCTCGAAATGGGAAGCTTTTGGATCTTGTCGACCAGTCTATACATTCTTTAGATAAGGAAGAGGCATTGCTTTGTATCACAATTGCATTGCTATGTCTGCAGAGAACACCGGGCAAGCGGCCAACGATGAAGGAGATTGTGGGGATGCTTTTGGGTGAAGCAGAGCCACCCCATTTGCCCTTCGAGTTTTCACCTTCCCCGCCTTCCAATTTTCCGTTCAAGTCCCGGAAAAAGGCCCGGTGAGTTTGTGGGATTTTGTTAACTGTAGAGTGTACTTTTGTAGGTCCTTTCTAATTATCATGTTTTGTAGAAATTCTTGCTTAAAGGAAAGAAAAGTTGCATAATATTCATAAACTCAGGCTCTTTTTTACTCAGCTCTTTGGATTTCACTAAGTTTTGCTATAGAAAGAAGGCAACCCAAGTATTTTTTTTGCTCTGTTGACATTTAGGAATTCCATGATTCATAGTAAAAGTAAACAAATGGAAACATTGCTTTTGCTTTTGAACGTTGAGGCCAGTAGTAGTACTAGAAGGCCATCATAATCAGTAATTTTTCCTCCTGGGACTCAATTGAGCAGAGCTTGCTTTATGTGACTTTTAGGACCTGAAACAGGGCCCGGGATATGATGCTTCCCTTTTGAGTTGTCTGCTACCTTTTAAAAGAGGCAGAATTTTGTGCCAAAGTAGCATCAGTTTCAGTAACAAGGGGACAAATCTTGGTCCCATTTACGAAAGCCACTATACTTCTCTGACTCAATCTGTGTGTGTGTGTATCATTGTATGTGTAATGTTTGAGGCAGGGCAGGGCAGGGCCATTGAGTTTGGTTGGTTGACCATCTTTTCCTTCACTCCTGTTGCTTTTAGATCATGGCAAAAGCTGTTTAGCAAAGCTAGTGATAATTTTTTTAGCCTGGATGGGATGCTGAAGTCTTTGTAGTTTATGCACATCAAAATATGATTTTGTGGTTTCCGAATTTTGGTTCCTGTTGAACGAGAAACACTTGTGTGAAACGTTGCTATCACTGGCAAATTGCGACATGCCACACTTCAGAATTTTTCCATGTGGCATTGGGAATAGCAAAGCAGTGCAATCCGCTTTTGAACTAGTGGCAATAGTGGGTTTTAACTTTCCACATGGTCCCTTGTTTACTTCTGAACAGAATGAGATTCCACTTTGTCAATGACAGCTTCGGTGACGAATACAGCTTAACTTTATGGCATTTCTGTGACTTCTAGAGAGAGAGAGAGAGAGAGAGAGAGAGAGAGAGAGAGACTTCAAAAGTTGATTTATGTTGGCACTGGTTTTTATCTACCGAGAAGTTTGAAATGATCACCATTTTTGTGAGCTTGTGTGGAGAGTGGAGACATGGCGTTGGGTCTTGTATCGGGGGATCTTTATGAATTTTGTCCATTGCCTACCGTTTTGTGCGGTTAACAGTTGTGATGCTATAAATTGGAAATTCAAGTGTTGTTGTTGTTGCACCAATTACCCTTTAATATTATTAATGGGAATTTGCATCTTCTCATGCATAGCGGTTGACCCTGCCCTGCCGTTATTATGGTTTCTGTGTAGACACGAGAAAATTCAACCCTTATTTGGCCTGTCCAGTTGTAACAAGGTGAGTAGCTGGGTATTAACATAAACAATAAATAGGTCGAATTAGTGTCAAACACCGAATAGCCTGATTTCAATACGATAAATAAACCCGTTTAATTAATATTACATGAAAGGAATTAATTTATTCTTCACATTTCTTATTTTGAATAATTGCATGAATCCTTGTAAAATTATATAATTTTTCTGTTTATGATACAAGTGATATTAAGGGAGGGAGAATCGAATATAAGATCTCGGGTGCATGAGTAAAATGTTCATAGCCATTTGAGTTACAAGTCCCTTGCGTAAAATTATAGAATTATTTTTGTCGTGCGCATGTTCCCATTATATTTTGGACTTGGGATGAGGACGTTCATTATATTTTTGCATTTGATAATGGGTATTAATTTTCGAGAGCTTCTACAATGAGGAGTTCAGAGTGAGGTGCTTATTTGAAGGGTTCAATCTCACCATCAAACCATTTAAAATGTTTAAACCCATTAATTTCCTCACATTTGTGGATGGTGAAATTGAACTTCTTAAATAACCTCCTCACTCTAAATTCTTCATTATAGCATTTTCGAGGTCCGGCGGTTGATGGGTAGTATGGTGAGTGGCCGGGTACCCTTGGGCTTCATCCATCTAGTCAAACGTTTCTCAATGGTATTGTTTTGGTAGTCCAAGCCCCGAAACGTAAAGAAGAAGATAAAACTTAGCTGAGACAAGCCAGGCCTAGCAAAGGAGGGCACCAATTTCTCAATCGTTTTTTGGGCTGCATGACAAAAGATAAGATCTCCTATTTGCCAAATCACCTGTTATCATCTGAATTTGCCAAAAGTCCAAATCTGTTGCTTTTACTTCGGTTTTGTTCTGGTCTTCTGGGTTTTTTTTAAGGGTGGTGCTAGAGGCACCAACTTTGGGCACCAACTTGGGCACCAACTCTCTAATAGAGGTGGAGCCCGCCAGCACAACGGGTCCCGCGCTCTATTAGAGAGTTGGTGCCCAAAGTTGGTGCCTCTAATATTTTCCTTTTTTTAATATTATTATTTTTATTTTTAAATGCTGTTGACTCATGTCTAAATTACATTTGGTAACAACTCCGAGTTTGATTTGGTTCTTAATCACTGGTTTTAAGGCTCAATCAATCACTAATTCTTATTTCAAGTTCAGTCTCACCACGTAATAATCTCAATGCGTGCATGATTCTCAGGATCATCCAATGGTTCTCAATACATCATCCTCCGCAAAACAATGGTTCTCTGATTTTGACCCCGCACACACAGACACTCGTAATTAAATTTAAATCAATGCCTTCTTTTCTGGGTAAGGTATCGACTGTATCTGTCTCTGTCAAAATAATTGAATTGCCTGCAACAAAAATAAGTGCTTCTTCCTTCTGGCATGCTTTGGTCATAGTCATATGCTTTAATTTCCTCATCTGCCCGCTAACTCCTCACCCATTTTCTTCCACAAGTAACACTCTCTTTCCCACAGACATAAATACAAACACTTCACAGGCATCCACACATTCCAAGCTACACACAGACAGCCATGGCGGATAAGCCTTCACAAACCCCAACATCCAACGACGACCCCTACAAGCTCCTCAACATCGTCAAAAACCCAGATGGCTCCCTCACCCGCCACCCCCCATTCCCCATGGTCCCCCCATCTCCGACTCCAACTGATTCCATTTCCTCCACCGCCGCAGCCACCGAGTCAAACTCACCCCAACTCGTTCTCTCCAAGGACATCCAAATAAACCCAACAACTAAAAACTCCGTAAGGCTCTTCAAGCCCCACCCTCTTCCCCCAAACTCTAAGCTCCCTCTCATCTTCTACTTCCATGGTGGCGGCTTCATCCTCTTCTCCGTGGCTTTACAACCTTTCCACGACTCCTGCTCTCGCATGGCGCTCTCTCTCCCGGCCCTCGTCGTCTCCGTCGAGTACCGCCTGGCTCCCGAGCACCCTCTCCCCTCCGCCTACGACGACGCCGTTGAGGCCGTCGACTGGGCCCGCAGCCAGGCCTCCAACATCAACGGCTGCGATCCCTGGTTGAAGGACACCGTTGATTTCTCCAGGTGCTTCCTAATGGGCAGTAGCGCTGGGGCTAATATCATCTACCACGCGGGTCTACGCATCGCGGGCGTTGATCTCTCTCCAGTGAAGATCCGAGGGCTGATATTCAACCAGCCTTATTTCGGTGGGGTCGAGAGGACTCAGTCCGAGTTAAGGCTGATCAACGATCGGATTATACCGTTGGTTTCTAATGATTTGATGTGGGCCCTGTCATTGCCGAAGGGAGCTGATCGGAATCATGAATATAGCAATCCGACGGTAGGGGGCGGTGATGAGAGGATCGGACGGTTACCAAAGTGTGTAGTGCGAGGGTTCGGTGGGGACCCACTGGTGGATAGGCAGAAGGAGTTTGCGAAGTTGTTGGAGTCACGTGGGGCGCATGTGGTGGCCAAATTTGAGGAGGATGGTTTTCATGGCGTGGAGCTCTTTGATCCCAGCAAGGCTAAGGATCTGTACGACATCGTTAAGGATTTAATCCAGTCTTGCGGTGCAAACGACAGTAAAGCTGTTGGCGTTTCGAAATCGGCTATCTGAAAGAAGCTGAGTTGGATTTTACATTTTATTATAAATATTTGTATGAATTAATTGGGTGTAATTTATTCCCTTTTGTCTTGTTCTGATGCTGTGAATTATATGAGCACTAATTTTTATGTCATAGTTCAAGCATTTTGGGCATGTTATTAGAAATAAAATGGAGTGAATGCAAGATTTCCAAAACTTGAAAGAAAATGGTTGTTAGGTTAGGACTTGAGCTACAAGCGATTCGGCGAAGGGGTTTACAACACAAATATTCATTGGGTGAAAAGTAACAATTCTACAAGAACAAAAATAAAACAGATATAAAAAAGGTATTTTCTAATAGGATTTTTCGCAGCAGTGATCCCTCAATTATACCCCGTTTTGCATTTGGGTCACCGAACTCAATTATTAGTTGCAGCGGTCACTCAACTATGTGTTACGTTGCACCGTTAGTCCCTACCGTCATGTCTCTCTAACGACAGGGACTAATGGTGCAACACAACACCTAATTGAGTGACCTCTATTACTATTTTTTGGAGTTAAGTGATCAAAATATAACTCCGAGTATAGTTGAGGGATCATTGCTACAAATAATCCTACCTAAAAAGTCATCAATAATCTTGTCACGTCATTATTTTAAACGGAAAACTAACGGACTTGACGGAAAGACTACTGGTGCAACGACACACATAGTTGAGTGACCGCTGCAACTAATAATTGAGTTCAGTGACCCAAATGCAAAACGGGGTATAGTTGAGGGACCACTGCTGCGAAAAACCCTTTCTAATAATATTAAGTTGAAGTTGAAGTTGATGTTGATGTTGGAGAAGACTGTATAGATATTGATGTTGAAGTTGATTGTGTCCGTTTCGCAGATCTACCAAATTAAGATATCCACCGATGATGGTTGTGGGTAAGGTCTTAAATATCGATAGTTTCGGAAATATCGGTGGTTCAAAAACACGGAAATATCGATATCGATAAAAATTGGATAAAAACCATGGAAATTATGATAAATACATGGAAATTTTTAATGAAACTTTAGAAGAAGTTTATTTAGTCAATCATCTATTATTTTGACACAAAAAATTGGAAGGAAATGCATTGCATAGTGGGTTTGTGTAATTTAAGTTGATTATATTGCGACCTGACAAACTCTGTGACTTAGAAAATCTGAAGTAATTAATGAAAGAGAATTAAACACTCCTTAGTAATTTATTTATCATTTTTTAGTACAATATTTTACACTTTATAAATTGCATGATAAGATACACAAGTAACCCTATTTCACGTTATTCATTGGACATGGTATACGTTGTTATATCTATTAATTTATCAAAAATTGAAAAATAATTAAAGATGTAAACCAACTTGATTTGTCATGAAAATTAGGCACTTTACCATGCTTAAAAAATAATAGTGAAGATTGAAAATTAACTAAGAACATAAATAAATTTATCCAATGAAGAATTAAATAGGAAATAAAGAAAATGATTATAGAAATTTAAGTAATTAAGCAACAATTTATTTCACATTATTCATTGGACATGGTACACGTTCTTATATTTATTATTTATAAAAAATTGAAAAATAATTAAAGATGTAAACCAATTTGATTTTTCATGAAAATTAGACACTTTACCATGCTTAAAAAATAATAGTGAAGATTGAAAATTAACTAAGAACATAAATAAATTTATCCAAGGAAGAATTAAATAGCAAATAATGAAAATAATTATAGAGATTTAAGTAATTAAGCAACAATTTGAAGGAGAATTTAGTAATGTAAGTACTTATAATGAATAATAAAATAATCAATAACATTAAATGGATTAAATAGAAAAGAAATAAATTATATTAAGTAATTAAGTCACATTTCCCACTTCCCAAGTGTTTTCACGTTTCCCTGTCTCCCTCTTCCACTTCCCAAGGTTTTTTTTTTTTTCGTTTTTTTGTCTGAACTTCCCAAGGTTGCAGATACATGCAACCTACCTTCTCTCTCTCTTTTGGGCATTCACTCATCTCTCCCTTTTTATTTTATTTATTTATTCCTCTCTCTCTCCCTTTCTTCTTCTATCTCTCTGTCTCTCTCTCTCCCTCTCTTTCTCTTCTTCCTCTTCCCTCTTCTCTCTCCTCCATCACAATCCAAAACAGTAAAACATAAATACCCACTCCATACCTTTTTTATTCCTCTTCTTCCCTTTTCTCTCTTGCTCTCCTCTATTTGCTTTTTTTTTTCTTTCTTCTTCTATCTCTCCGTCTCTTTCCCTGCTTCATCTTCCCTCTTCTCTCTCACTTCATCTCCTCATTCTGCTTTTTTTTTCTTTTCTAAGTTGAGTTAAGATTGAGTTGAGAGACAGAGAAAGGCTGAGTTTCGAAGGCTTAGGGATTCATCTGAAGACTGAGTTTAATTTTGTAAGTTCATATCGTGATATTATAGATAATATCGCGATATATTGTCCATTTAAAGCTGCAACTTGAACGAAATTATCGTTACTAAAATATTGGCGAAATTATTGATAAATTGACGATATATATTAGGGGTGGTTGCGGTTCGATAACCGTGATTTTTTGCCCAAACCGCAAACCGACCGACTATTTGCGGTATGGTGATTTTCCAAACCGCGAACCGACTGCAATTTGCGGTAAACCTTATTGCGGTAAACTGCAAAAAGTGGTCGGTTACCGCGAATTAGCGGTTTAAAACCGCAAATTCTCAAGCATTCACAAAAATATATCACGACCTAAATAAATAAATACACAACCTCAACTTCTCAAGCATATTATAAATTCACAATCTCCTCAAGCATATTATAAATTCACAACCTAAAGAAAAAATTAAAGTTACAATTCCAAGCATTCCAATTCCAAATCCTTTAAAGTTACAAACCAAAAGCAAAATGAATTAAAGTTACAACCAAGAATAAAAACCCAATTCAAAATTAATTAAAGTTACAAACTAAAAAGAAAATGCAATACACTAATGTTACAAACTAAAGTTACAAACTCAAGTGTTGGTGGTGAGTGGATTTAAAGAACCCCGTTGTGTTGTTTGAGCACCAATGCTATCTACAAATAAAACAACATAGTTTAGTACATTTTATTATAAGAAGAAGTATAAATAACATTAGCATAAATAAACTAATTACTTACAAGTTGTCATATGTTCCATTTCCTTGTAGAATTACTTACAAGTTGTCATATGTTCCATTTCCTTTTAGCATAAATAAATTAATTACTTACAATAAAATGCAAATAAGGCTATAAAGTATAGCCGCACGGCTATACTTTGCGGTTTGTGGTAACCGCGGTATTTGAAAATCGAATACCGCAAATGCGGTTTGGTTCTTAATACCACAAATGCGGTTCGGTTTACCGCGATCGCGGTTTCATTGCGGTAAATTGTCGATTGATTTTTGCAGTTTTTCGGTCCAAAATGCCACCCCTAATATATATAAGGAAATGTGCTAAAATATTGCTGCCCCAAAAAAAAAAACGATAATTTCGCCGAAATATCGGCGAAATTATTGATATTTTGTTCTATGGTTGTGGGTTGGACGGTCCTAAAGTGGTAGTCGTGCAATCTTCATCATACCAACAATTAATATCTCTGCACGTATATGACTAAATTAATTACAATATAATGATTTAGTTTGATTCGATTTTCATAAAAATCATGAAGAAAATCGAACCAAACTAAACCAATTTAAGATAGTTTGATTCGGCCAATTTGTGATTAAACCCAATTCTTTATCTTTTTGCATTTTTTCAATATTGTTAGCTCAATTCAACCAACAAATTCACAACTTGCTTCATACTTAAATCATTTTCTAGAGTACGAAACCATCCAGAAGCTCAACATGCCATAAAACTTCAAATTTTAATTATTAATGTAGTTCAATTCAAATATTCATATATAGTTATTACCTAATTAGAGTATTACACATGTAAAATATAATATAAATGATAAATATACACATAAATGATCTGTTTTGGTTTAAGTCGGTTTATTAAAGTTCAAAATCAAATCAAATCAAACAAACCATATACATTCCGGTTTGGTTTTTAAACCGTTTAACTTTTTCTATATCAAAATTTAATCAAACCAAACTATAATACAGTCCAAGTTGGTTTTAAATTGTTTGACTTTTTTTTTTAAATCAAAACCAAACCAAACCGATAATTACGCTTTGATTCCCCCAGATTGATGCCACCCCTATTCATGAGGTTGCAATTGTCGATCATGCACATCCAGCTTTACAATTAATTAATTAGTTGATGAGCTTTTGTTGTTTCTTTCTAATTTCTTTCCTTTATCATTTCTCTTCCTGCTTTTGTTATTCTGATTGTCTCCAAGGGTTGAGTTGAACATTATTGTGTTGTGCAATAAGAAAAGCAAAAGGAAAAAAAATATCAAAGTTCCGTTGTCTCCAAGATATGACTCCTTATGTTCCCACAAAGACTCAGCAAGCTCCTTTTTGAATCCAGTTTCTTCTTTTCCTAAAACAGACTCTACACAAGCGCATATTAGTTCTTCTGAAGCTGTACTCAAAACTAAGTCATGCATCCAGTTTCTTCTTTTCCTAAAGTTCATAGATCATCCCCACTTTCAACATGCGCTTGTGAGGAATATCCAACACTTTCTCACTCTGCCTCGAATTAGTCTTCAAGAAACTGTAAGCATAGTCAATCTCAATCACAATTATTTTAACCACACCAGCTCATTTCTCAGCTGCCACTTCAGTTTCCCCAATTAAGTGAACAACTTGCCTCACATCCTGATTGCCATTCTCATCCTTAACCAATCCGTCATCGGATTCCCCCTCCTTGATGTCAAATTACTTCTTCTCTCCGCTAGTGCAATGATGTGCATTGTTCTCTGAGATATCCAAATCAGCATGTGCACAATTACCTATCCGACTCTCGTATTACCTATCCGACTCTCATGCATGTGCATGAAGCTTACTTGGTATGGACTTGTAGAAGGTATCAGTAACAAGATGTTGATGCTTGTGAAGAAACGAGGCTTGTCCAGTGTACTACGCCAATACAAGAGTTGGATAGGTAATTACACACATGCTTATTTGGATATCTTGGAGAACTATGCACAGCACTGCACTAGTGGAGAGAAGAAGTAATTTGACATCAAGGAGGAGGAATCCGATGACGGGTTGGTTAAGGATGAGAATGGCAATCAGGATGTGGGGCAAGTTGACGATCGAGATACAACAAGAACTATTAGACAGAGAGCTTGAAGTAATAAACAAAGCATACAGTTGTGGGGTTGTTCACTTAATTTTGGAAACTGAAGTGTGGCAGCTGAGAAAGAAGCTGGTATGGTTAAAAGAATTGTGATTGAGATTGACTATGCTTACAGTTTCTGGAAGAGCAATTTGAGGCAGAGTGAGAAAGTGTTTGATATTCCTTACAAGCGTATATTGAAAGTGGGGATGATCTATGAGCTTTAGAAAAGAAGAAACTGGATACATGGCTTAGTTTGATTACAGCTTCAGAAGTAATATGGGCAGAGTCTTTGTGGGAACATAAGGAGTCATATATCTTGGCAACTTTTGGCATGAAAGTTTCTTTGCTTTGAGTTCCTGATTCTGATGAGAAACTTGTTGATGGTCATGATCTTGGCTTCCCTGAGGATATGTGAAGAAGATATAAGATTAGAAATCTTGGGGTGCATCGTTAATGTATTGTGGTATTTGAATTTGGGAGATGTGAGGACATATAGACTCATGATCATATTTAAAGGAAGGTCGAAGTGAGTTGTGGTGTACGTGTGATAACTAAGTAAAAAGTTAGAATGACTATAACCAGGGTAGAGCCTAGTGGAAAATGGCCTTAATTTGCAGACCATAGGTCTCAGGTTCGAATCCCCTTGATATCATAGTTGTGTGTGTGTGAGAGAGAGAGAAATCTCCCTCCCATGTAGTTTAGACTATCTCTTATATTAAAAAAACATAAGTTAGAATGACTTAAATAAAAATAGATTGTATTTGTAACACCACGTGATGATATGACAATTTCTAAAAAATAAAGTTACTAAACATTACATTGAATTTAAATTTAATACAGATTCGAACGAAAATTGATTGTGTTGTGAGTAAATTTCTAATAAGATATGCTAAAAAGATTTCGAAATTTAGTGCCCATGAGAGTGAGGATGG